>OX104044.1:62931545-64181545 GCA_944470415.2 Schistosoma rodhaini
CCCAATAGAACAACTTACATATATATTAGATGCTGATCATAAAACTTTACTGTGTGGTATAAATATGAGGCAACTGAAGAAAACTCATATAGAATTTCCACTAAGTCGAGAAATTCTAAAACTTAGAGAAATATCTGCTGTAAGTTTGACAAACACAGTTGAAAATTTTGTTTGGTTACAACTTTCTAAATGAACTTCAGGGCTCAGGTCACTTTACACGTTTTGAGATAGTGTTTCTCATCAAGTAATAAATATTTTCTTATCTGGAATGATAATTATTTGTATTGAACAATCGATTAAACGAACACACAAGCAAAACAGTATGATTCAGCAAACGGAAAAAATGTCAGTTTTTTTATGGATATATCTTAAGAGTTAAAACTTTATTTATTTAATTATGAAGAAATTTATGAATCTTAAGGTTTGATTAAAATCTGGTCTAAATATATATCTGAATTAACCAAGTGAGTGAAGAAGTCAGGAGTATTGACTATATAATTTACCTTGTAAGTTCCTAGTAAGTTAATTTCTAACGAAATCTCGGCTTGACTACAAACTCACTTATCTTCTATTGGTTCGTATGCATTCTGATCCAGATGAGATTAATCTATCTTTAGAAGAGGATGTACTGGGAATCCGTTTTCTCTATGTATATTTATGGTTATGGAATATACCTTTGAAATGTAGAGGATATAAATAAGTCGTAGGTATTTGATGATAGGTATGTTTCCAGAATTCCTTGCGTATAGTTTAGAGATAGTATAAAGGTAGTAAGTATTGGCGTGAGTTGTGACGGGTTGGACACGTGTCCCGCTTTAGTCTGTAGCTAGTTGACTACTACATTAAAGTTGCAAATGAATTAAATCAGCAATTTCACTATAATACCTTACAGTTGTTTAATACATTTTGTTAATATATAATATATATGTAGAATTTATTGGTTGTTGAAACGTGCACCACCACTTAACAACCAAAAGGTTTCACACAGTTTGGTTCATAAAGTGCTACAAGTATGTAAAAAACATGGGAAATTTCTTCGTAAAAGCAAATGTGCAAAAATGATATTTAAATAAGTAGCGTTTACCTTACACTATATGACCACCTGGTGCGATCAGTATCATAGTTCCAGTAAGAAATCGAACAGATTTTTCCTATGAACTTGAGTTAGTGGAACTTAGACAGATCAAAGAAACCTCTTAAAAAACACCACGAGTTGTAAACAACATCTGGGTTCCTTGTGAATGATGCAAAAATAATATAGAATACATATGAGTATCAAGATATAAAACTCTGCCCGTTACTCTTCTAGAGTTACTGCAGCGAATGCATCCAGTAAGAAAACAACTTTACAAAAAAACACTAACCAGAATAAACAAATTAAACCATTTGAACCCTACGCTGGGAGTTAAATGATTTTCATACAAAAAAATTATAACGCCTCAGGATGAAAACCGAGATTCTTCGGAAGTCACGAAGCTAACGCTCCTTCTAACAACCAGATCAACAACTATTAAAGGTACATGGAACGTCCGGACAATGTGGTAGACCGGAGGGACCAGTAAAATAGCCACTGAAGTGGGAAAATACAACTTGACAGTACTCGGAATCAATGAAATCCACTGGACCCAAGCTGAAAAAAAGAGTAGATTCAGGTGTGATACTACTGTACACTAGTCATGAAAATTAAAATACTTCACACATACAAGGAGTGGCAATCATACTATCCAAAGAAGCACAAGATGAACTTGTAGGATTTGTATCACATGGATCCAGAATCATCAAAGCGTTCTTTAAAACAAGGAAGGAGGGAGTTATAGTGAATGTTGTTCAGTGTTATGCACCCAACAATGACAGAAATGAAGATGGCAAAGATCAGTTTCATAAGGGACTGCAATCAATAATAACGAAGTGCTCAAGGAAGAACCTGATCATTTTGATGGGAGGCTGAAACGCGAAAGTAGGAGTGGACAACACCGAGTGTGGAGATAATATGGGACGACATGGACTAGGAAAAAGGGACAAGAATAGCGAGATACTTGCGACTTCAACAAAATGGTTATATGTGCCACTATATTCCCCCACAAACGTATACACAAAGCTACATGGATCTCACCGGACCACACTACAGAGAACGAGATAGATCGTATTTGCATCAGTAAAAAAATCCAGAATGTCAATAGAAGACGTGAGAACCAAATGAGGAGCTGACATAGCTTCAGATTACGACTGTCTGGTGTTTTCCAAAATGAAACTGAAGCTAGAGAAGCAATGGACAACTGGAGAAACAGTATTACAAAGGTTCAATACAGCTTTGATTCGAAATACTGACAAACTCAATCAACACAAGCGACCTCTCAACAACAGGTTTCAGGCCTTACAAGGTCTACTAAAAAAAGAGGAAACTATTATGGAGAACATTTTATTTATTTATTTAAACACATATATATTGGTACAAAAGGGCACCAGATACATACGCGCCACACAAAATAATAAAAGTAGGAAGAGAAGGGATGAAAGATAAGGCGGACTGAAATGTACAACCAGAAGACTCTTTCAGTTAAGAAAGTTAGAACCACTCTTTATGTAGAATGTAAAAGAAGGTTGCAGCAGGATCGCCACTGGCTTCTATTCTGAGCCATATCTGATAACGTCTCTAGCCACTGTGTTGCACCATCTATCGGACCCCAACCAGGGAGTCGTGAAGGACCAACAGAAGCTAGCCCTTTGCAGCTCTCTTTCATGCCACGACACCATGTCATACACTGACCTCCTCTCCGCTTTTTCCAACCAGTCCCAGAGTCGGCAAATAATGCACGACGTTGAAGTCTCTGGGACGGCATTCGTATAACACGTCCAAGTCACCGAAGTCGGTGTTTCAAGATGGTGACACCAATCGAATTATCGTCTCTGTGACCGAACACACGATGCCGAACCTCTGCATTACTAACATGGTGTTGCCACTCGATGTCAGCAATCCTTCGGAGACAACGATGATCGAACACAGAGAGACGTTTAACATCCTCAACTGGGAGAGGCCAGGTTTCACAAGCATAGAGCAAAACTGCTCGCACCGACGCGTTGTAGATCCGACCTTTTACAGTCAGACTAACATCACGAAGGCGCCAAAGATGGCCCAGATTGGCATAAGCCACTCTGGCTTTCATTATACGTGCATCAATCTCATCACTCACGCCACCACCAGCACTTATATAGCTACCTAGATACACGACCTTCTCAACTACTTCGATCTCCTCACCATCCAGGGTGAGTGCAGGATGAGAATCCTGCCAGTCTTGTAGGAGTACCTTGCACTTGGAGGGTGCAAAGCACATGCCGTACCTGCGGACACTGATTGCCAACTGATTAAGTGCGGATTGCATGGCTTGAGCATTATCGCATAGTAAGACAATATCATCCGCCTACTCGAGGTCGAGAAGTCGTTCTCCAGGCAACATATCCACACCGCCACTACTTACATCTATCAGAGCTGTTTCCAGGATGTTGTCGATGGCAAAGTTGAAGATTAATGGTGAGATTGGGCAACCCTGCCTAACCCCACTGCTCGAGTGGAACAATGGAGAAAGGTGGTTGTATGCCCTCACTCTGCATGAGGTGTTCGTATGCAGGGCCTTTAAGATGTTAATGAACTTCTCAGGCACACCCTTCTTCAATAGACAATCCCAGAGAACAGTCCTGTCCAACGAATCGAAGGCCGCCCTGATATCAAGAAACACTAAGATTGTTGGCCTGCGATAAGTATGACGGTGTTCTAACATTTGGCTGAGGGTGAAGATGTGATCAATGCATCCTCGACCAGAACGAAAACCAGCCTGCTCCTCGCGAGTCAATCGTTCTCGGGTTTTAAACAACCTACGAAGAATGACAGAAGCCAATAGTTTGGACGCAATCGGAAGTAGACTTATTCCCCAATAGTTATTACAGGAACAACGTGAACCCTTATTAAAGATAGGGACGACTATTGACTCATTTCATGATGTTGGAACACTTTCTTACTCTCAAACCTTTCCAAACAACACAGTCAATTCCTTAACCAGAAAGTCACCACCATCTTTAAAAAGAGCCGGAGGTAAGTCATCTGGGCCCGGTGATTTGTAGCGCTGCAAGAGTTAGAGTTCCTTGCGGACTTCCGCCTCATTTGGTGGATCAGTCGTCACCGGCCATGGGGGGCAGGACAAACTGGTTGATGTTGCCGGAGCAGCAGGCCATTTGAACTGCCCTTCGAAAAATTCCGCCCATCGTCCAAGACGTTGAGAGATGTTAGTGATTGGCATCCCGTCATCCTCGTAGATTGCAGCTGCTGCTTCCATCTCATTAGCACGCTCCGACCACCAGGCTTCCCGGTCCTTACGCAAGCTTTGCCCGATTTCACTACGTAACAGCCTTCGTTTGTGGTCAAACTCACGGTCACCCGGAGTAGACCGACGGGCTTCCATCAGTTGTAAGGAGCCAGAAGAAACCCAGTGCTTGTAAGCGGGACGTTTCGCGAAGCCGCAAGCGGCTTTACTCGCCATTTTTCATGGCGTCGTGAAGAAGCAACCAATGCTCATCTATACTTTTCGGTGGGGTGGTAGCTAGCCTAGAGGCTAGCTCCGCTCGATACTTACTTGCAACAGATGTTGCAGCCAGTTTACTAACATCGATCCGTTGGTGGTGGTCAATCTTTCGGCCACTGAAAAGTAAGGTAAGATTGGCGCAGACCAGAGCATGATCAGACTCCAGATAGGTACTCCAAAAGGGGCGGCAGTCTTGTACACAACCACGCCAGCGGTAGCTGATCGCGATGTGGTCAATCTGAGTCCAGGCTTGAGATGCAGAGGGAGAACAACTGGAAAGCGATCAAAGAGATATTAAATTCAACGTGCTAGTAGGTGCCGGGCCGCAGTGATAGCAGTAAATGCTGCAAGAGGAGGAAGTTTGAGATAACTATATGATACGAAGAAGAAGATAGCTGGAAAGTACATAAACCAGAGAGTCCAACCAAATACAATATAAACAAAACGATCACTGAGATTCAAGTGAAGCTTAAATGTTGAGCGTAACACTTTTAAGAACTTTTGAATAGAACAGACCCTCTAAAACCATCGGGCATCGAAGTAGCACCTACAGACCATTTTATAGATGTTACCCGACCAAGAATAAAAAAAATCAGCATGGACACCAGATAAATGAAGATTGGGAAAGCACCGGGGCCAGATAACGTACTAGCTAGAGCACGAAAGTCAGATACAGAGGCAATTCGAAAGGCAGTCCACATGCTCTTTAGAGTGATTTAGGAGGAATAGCATGTCCCGATAGACTGGAAAGAAGGATACCTCATCAAGATAGTGAATAACGAAGAATGTAATAAGTATGAGTACTACAGAGGCATTATACTAAGATCAATAACAAATAAACCTTTCAACAGAGCGTTATTGATTCAGTAGAAGACCAACTTCGAGATCAACAATCTGGCTTTCGCAAGAACCGACCAAGTATCATTCGAATCGCAACACTACAGATCACAGTTGAAAAATCAATTGAATGGAACTCATCACTACTCATCAACTCCCTTGACTACGAGAAAGCATTTGACAACGTGGATAAGAGAATTTTCTTGAACCTTGTCTGACAGTATGATGTGCTTTAGAACAATTTCATTACCATACATAATTAATACGACGGGTGCACTGCCAACTCGTGCGTAAAGGGCGGTTCACAGATGCTGAAACTTGGTGAACCACTACAACTATCATCAAAAAGGTACAGGTATTTACAAACAGTTGTCTAGGCACGACACTTCATATCTGTTGGCCGAATATCATCAGCAACAGCTTACTATGGCAGAGAACAAACCAACTTCCATCTGTAGAGGAAATCGGGAAAAGATGATGAAAGTGGACAGGTCACACTGTACGGGAATTATGAGACTGGACCACGAGGCAAGAGCTAGCTTTGAATCATCAGGGAAAAATGAAAAGAGATATATCAAAAAGCCATATTAAGCCATGTATTAGAGGCAGAGATCAAAAGAATGAATAGCACTTGGAAAAGCCGGAAAGGAGAGCTCATAATGTAGTTAATTGGAGATTTCTGATTGGCCGCCCTATGCTTTAATAAGGTTAATAGGCGTAGGTAAGTAAGTGAGCTGTTTTCTTTAAACTGGAGAATTCGTCTTAAAGTATAAGTTTAAAAACACAGATGTTTAAGTCCTCTGATTGAAAACAATATTTATACACCCGGGTTTCGATTCCTCGTAGGATCATGAGCGAGCAGCTCTTCACGGTCTCTAGTGGTTGCTATTTTCACCATAAAACATTATGCACCTATATATATTTTCACAGTTGAAATCATGAGTCCATTGAAGCTAGACCACCATCGAAAACCTGGAAGCACTGGACTGCCGTTTTGTCCTATTATGGGACTCCTCAGCAGTGCGCGTCCACGATCCCGCACTCGCGAGATTCGAACTCAGGACCTACCAGTCTTGAGCCGAAGCCCTTAACCGATGGTGGTCTAGCTTCAATTGACTCATGATTTCAAATGTGAAAATACTAAATTCTCCACAAAACCCCCTCTGATCTATAATCATATGCTCACTAGTGACCGACTTCAAGAGATATTTCCTTGAGTTCTAGTGGGAAGCAGTGGCCAGTGGAGTTCTACCAGGTCTGTTGTAGAGATATCAGCTCACTGAAGACAATTGGTGAACGGTCGCTCAAAATCGTGGATTGGTTGAAGTTAGACATTAACAGCGTTAGATACCGGCTCAGTGGTCTAACGGTTACGGGCTTCAGCTCGAGACTGGTAGGTCCTGAGTTCGAATCTCGCGAGTGCGGGATCGTGGACGCGCACTGCTGAGGAGTCCCACAATAGGACAAAACGGCCGTCCAGTGCTTCCAGGTTTTTGATGGTGGTCTAGCTTTAATTGACTCATGATTTCAACTGTGAAACTACTAAATTCTCCACAAAACCCCCTCTGACCTATATATATATATATATATATATATATATATATATGCTGTTAAAATTCGTATCATGAAAATATAACTATTGAAATGACCTAAATATTAAATGACCAGGTAAACATGCCATAAAATCCTTCACAAACTCATTCTCAAACTCCATTTATAGTTTTAAAAGAATCATTGAAATTATTTAGTAGTGTGGTACCTACCTTTACTATTAAAAGAAAGTGTTCTCATCATTCTATTTCTTTGTTTTACAGACAGTTTGTTATGTGAGGAACAAATATTTAGAAAATGACAGGATGTCGGATTACACAAATCATTTGAAACTGACTTTATAGTAAAACGATTATACAATTAAATATATTTTTAAAAGCTTTTTACATTTAGAAAAAAGCAGATTTTGGAGATTTAGAATTTACCTATAAGTTGATATTCAGATGAAGTTATATTTAATAAACACTTAAGTAATATCCACTTTCCGGTAAACCAACTACGTAAGGTTTTTAAATAATAGTTTTAAATAAGGACCAAGTATTTTAATTTCAAACGAACTTATCAGTTTCATAAAAGCTTCTATAACATCTCATAATTTAACTGACAACAGTTTACTGCAGTTTTGGAAATTAGGAAAACGGATAAAGTCAATGAACTTTCAGGATATTAAACCTGGACTGATCAGTTCGAACTTTGGAGAAGAAATATATAATCTTCTTGAATCCCGAGATTCTTCAATTACTTCAGATAACACATTTACCAATGTAGCATCTAACTATATATTGACACCGAACGAAATTATGTCCGTGGTCAGGCTCATTCTACTTTACGATGATCATTCTTCGCATGATAAAGGTGTAAGTCTTACTTCGAAAATTTGCAGTACTAAATGATCTGTTTATTAAGTAGTAGAAGCGCTATTCGATGGCCTACCAGTAATTCAAATTACAACGATAAGATTAAAAATATAACAGTGATAGAGATGTTCATTTCAAATTTAACTGAAGAATATCAGGGACAGTTAACTCACAACAGATTAATTCCTTGTTGGCTTTAAAAAGAGTAAGAGCGAATAGATTTACAGAAATTGATCAATTCATTCTTCAGTTTTTCTTCGCTTGTAAAGGTTTGGAAGTGAAATTAACAGATAAGAGTATTTTAATTTTTTACGGAAAACAAAAATCTGTGAATCGACATCGGAAATCTGGAAGTACTGGACGGCCGTTTTGTCCTATTATGGGACTCCTCAGCAGTGCGCGTCCACGATCCCGCACTCGCGAGATTCGAACTCAGGACCTACCAGTCTTGAGCTGAAGCCCGTAACCGTTAGACCACTGAGCCGGTATCTAACGCTGTTAATGTCTAACTTCAACCAATCCACGATTTTGAGCGACCGTTCACCAATTGTCTTCAGTGAGCTGATATCTCTACAACAGACCTGGTAGAACTCCACTGGCCACTGCTTCCCACTAGAACTCAAGGAAATATCTCTTGAAGTCGGTCACTAGTGAGCATATGATTATAGATCAGAGGGGGTTTTGTGGAGAATTTAGTATTTTCACATTTGAAATCATGAGTCAATTGAAGCTAGTCCACCATCGAAAACCTGGAAGCACTGGCCGGCCGTTTCGTCCTATTATGGGACTGGCCGTAGACGCATCCAACGCAGCGATCGGAGGAGTCTTACAACAATGGGTTAACAACTCTTGGCAACCCTTGAGATTTTTCTCGAGACGGTTGTTAGACGCGGAATCTAGGTACAGCACGTTCGGTGGGGAACTCCTAGCTATGTATTGTGCTGTACGGCATTTTCAACATTCTATCGAAGAAAGAGAGTTCATGTCTTTTACCGATCACAAACCTCTTACCTTCTTTTTAAGCTCATCTTCAGATAAGTACTCACCCCGAGAGTCCCCACAACTGGACTACATTTCGCAGTTTACTTCAGATGTACAACACATTTCTGGAGTAAACAATGTAGTCGCAGACGCTTTGTCTCGAATAATTTCCTTGAACAGTTTCCAAGGAATCGACCTTCTTAAACTCGCTCGGCCTCAAAAAGAAGACACTGATATTGAACACGAGTTATCCTCGATAACTCTAAAACTGCGTATCAAACAGATGGAAACAGGTAAGGAAACCTTACTTTGCGACACATCCACAGGTAGGGATCGTCCAATAGTACCAAATCATTATCGACGCAACGTCTTCAATACGTTGCACAATCTTAGCAAATTTCGGCTGCCATCACTACACACCGCGGACGCCAATTCGAATCTGGACTTTTCCGTTGTCTGACATCACTATTAGGAATCACTCGCTTCTGAACGACCGCCTTCCACCCACAAGCAAACGGGTTGGTAGAACGTTTTCATCGACAACTAAAAGCTTCATTATCAGCTACAAATGTTTCACAGTGGGCAGACGCTCTTCCACTCGTCTTGCTAGGTATCCGCAATGCAGTGAAAGCTGACATTGGATACACTGCATCTCAACTCGTTTACAGAACGACACTCCGATTTCCAGGAGAATTCGTAGATCCTTCGGCTTCTTCAGTGAACATGGATCTAAACTCTTGCACGAGTAGGCTTACGAACGCAATGCGTTCAGTTAAACCTGCTAACACTCAACCTCAATCAACTGATGTTTTCGTTCAACCTGACTTACGACATAATACACACGTCTTCGTTCGTCGAGACTCACATTGACGACCTCTCGAATCAGCATACGAAGGACCGTTCAAAGTTCTTCAACGTAAACCTAAGTACTATGTGGTCAATAAGAACGGCACAAACGATAGCATCAGTATCGATCGCCTAAAAGCAGTGTACTTAGAAGGAAACCACAGCTACACTCGCACGACACGGCTCCCACACTCGTAATACCCCACAAGACAGCCGACACACAACTTGATACTTCGTCAACGTCGATAGATAAACCTAAAACAACGCGTTCTGGAAGAAGAGTAAGATTTCCAGAACATCTAAACGACTATTGCACGTAGGACACAAACTTAATCTCGAATTCCCTTTTCATCATTTATTATAAAAAATAATTTTTTTATATATATTTATGTCAAAAAAAACCAAAAAAAACATTTTGATACGTAAGAGCGTATTTATATTTATATATTTTTTACATCTAAAAAAATTTTTAAAAAAAAACATTTTTTTCCGATCGCTTTTAAGCTGTTACAAATGTATTGTTTATTTTTTTTCCCGGTCATCTTGTGCTTTTACACAAGTACGAGTGTATTTTCGACATGCACTCACACGTTCTGTTTTTTGTCTCTTTTCCAGGACGGCTAGAAAAGAACGATGAAGTTTCACACGGAACCGAAATTTTCATTGTACTTTATTTCCTTATTGCTATTTTGTACATTATGGTCCCTTAATGTAAGGAAAGACGACCAGACGCTGCTAAACATTGCAAGCTATCAGAAGAGTGCTTACCAACGACAAACTCGTTGGGTCTAAACTTCTGGCTGGTCACGTCTTAGGGGCATCACTACCTCACTAGGGGGGAGTGATCTGTAGATGTAAATAATTCCCAAAAATCAATAGCTCATTAAGTGTTCGACATTGGATGCTGACCACCTTGTTTAAGTGAACTTGTTTAACTGAAGGCTTTCGGTCATGCATCCGTACCAGATCATGTTTCGACTCGGCGTGGGACACAGCTCCTACGTTCACTAGCTAGCTAATAACAAACGCTTCTCGATATATTGGTAACGTATCAAATGTATCTTTCCTACCTCTTCTCGTCTGACTTATGATTTCCATTGGGTGGAAGAAGTTTAGAATATAGAAGGTGCTACTGGTCGCTAGTTGTCAAACTAGAATACCAGTCGTATCTTCATAGCACTCTTTATGGTTGATGCAGCAAAAGTCTTCGTTTTGAAGTCGACTGGGTATTTCAACAGACAAACTCTATCCTCATTTTAAACGGTTTTAATTTAGGAAAGCAAAGACATATCAAAAGCACAAAATGCTTCGAAATGGTACACCTTGTGCTGTGCACTCAAATGCTTTTCTAGTACTAAATGACTTGGTAAAGAGCAGAAGGAACGATAAGTCTTCAGACTGAACGCTTGAATCACTTTTTCAAGCTCTTCTAAGCCCCTTAGGCTAAATCTAAGTTGGACAAGAGAGAAAAAGTGAGTGATATGAAATGGGATGACTCACTTCAAGGTTGGTTAACGTGCAGAATGTCGAGGATTCAACGACCGTCTATTTGTGCACCAACATCTTGTTATCCAGCGTCCGCATCAAAACGTTTGTTATAACACAAGAAAGAAAATAGGTAATAATAATATATTTTTGCAAGGGCAGGTACACGCCATTTTTACAGGCATGATCTACAAGTTACAGCACATACTGGTTCACAGTATGCATCCCAAGCAGGGTTGTTTAGTAAATATAGTCTACAAATGTTAATAGCGGTTCATTCGTACAGATATACTGTGTTTTCTTCAAAATATTTTCCAAAGGGGCATCGCGCCCACGTTACATACCAGATCCAATCTCGACAAAAATTGTATTGGGATTTTGGTCGTGCTAAGTATTTATGTAACGCAGCATTTTAAGTTTACAGTAGTTATAAATCATACTTGTGGAGCGCCATTTAGTCTATATATTTAGAGAGCCTATGATGTCTGTCTGGGACATGGATGTGTTTGTTTGCGCTAGATCTATGCAGGTGAGGGCTTGATCGATAAGTCTTTCAAACGTATGCAATTCATCTGCCATGCGTATCTCAGAAGGAAGACTGTTCCATATTAATGCATACTTGATAAAGAAGACGTTTACCCGAGCTTTTCATCTGAATTTTTCGATTTTGACTGTGGATACTTTGTCTTGAAGGTTGTATCCATGTGTGTCTTGGGAGAGAACTATATTACATGTGGAATAAGTAAGGTTTTTAAGGAGTTTGAAATAGAGAATCAAGTTAGACCTAAGCCTTCTTTCCCAGGGGGGCTCTAGTCTTAAGACATGGCATCTTTATCTGTAGTCTATGAGTTTGTCGTTCTTAAGTATTTTGCTAGTGAGGTCTCGCTGTATTCTTTTGACCTTAAGTATATCGGATAGGCGTAGGTTCGAAAATAAGAACGAACAGTATTCGGCGATGAGTCTAACGCAGACTTTATAAAGAATGATTTTAGTTTCGTTTGGAAGTAAATTACGGAGAATGAAGCCAAACTATCTCCGTATTTGAGATGCTTTAGTTGAGATATGTTCTGAGAAGTTAAGACTGTCTGGGAAATTAACCCCTAGGCCATTTACTGATGTAAAGTGGGGTTTTGTTAAGTGCTAATTTGATTTAAAGAAACGCGTCTCTAATATATAGCCAACCACATTTCTCAGTAAATGAATTTAACTTGATAAATAATGCTATGTTTGACACAATTGCATCTTGCCAATCAATCAGCATGCCTCATGTTACTTGTGGTTATTGACATCCCTCCGTACAGAACTGGGTATTATTGTAAGCATATTTATTGCCATCTCTCTGTTTTTCCTGCTTCCTGTGTAACAGGGTATGGTGTCTCCAACCGCATCCTTTAACAGCGCATGACTTCGGTGATCGACAGTGTTTTGCTACGTTACTAGCCTTCAGACAAACATAGCTTGTGTCTAAGAACGAATTATTTCCTTTCTGTAACATTCTTGTCTCTAAACTTCTGACATTGATCTAAAGAATGATCGCCTGAGCACTTTAACACAGGATGAACTACGTAAGTGGACATTGTCGTCACTAATACTCGTATACGATATCGTTGCTGCACTGTAATCTCCACTAATTCTCCCCTTTAAAACCCCGATATCCCTATTGTCACTATTACTATCACGGTTGACGAGTAATCCTTTTCGAGTATTAGCCATATCGGCTTGTTGCTTTGCAAACTCAGTAAGATCGGTAAAAAAAGGCTCACGACCTCCTCTGATAACCTTATAAGCTGTCTTTAGCCACTTTTGTTGAACATGAGTCCATAATTTCAGAACAATAATTTCAATAGTTCTGTAGGTGTTAGGTGAGATACGTAATTCATTTGTCCGAGAGTCAAACAGTATCCTTTCATTTCCCGGGACAATTTTCTCAAACCATCTGGTTGGTTCCATCTTATATTGGGAAAATTTAAAAAGCTGTCGATGAACGTGCGTGCTACTACGTGTTTTCGACCAAAGGTTTCTTCTAAAGGCTTTAGAGCTTGTTGATAGCCAATCTGTGGTTCCAGTATAGCACAATGAAGAATGGCGGCTTTTGCTTCGCCGTCACAATATTGAATCAAGTAATTTAGATTAGCTCTAAATCCAATATTCTCACTTCCGGTGCATTCTTCGAAATTTCTAACAAAATTCCAGTAATTTATCAATGTACCATCGAATCTAAAGATTTCCCTTTTTGGTAAATACAGATTTTTAATATTACATCTTCGTTGTTGCTTACTGATGGACAAACCCCTCACTTTCATGGCGGCGTAACTTTTCCAGCTTGATTTCCTTTTCTAACTGAGTTATACGTAGTCTAGCTAACTCTAATTCTATCATGCTATTAGATTTAGGTTTGTCCTTTTCCAGTTGGTTCTCATCATAAACTCTCAGATGATGAGTTGATAACTCTCGAGTCTCATCGTAATCGTAGTATTTGTCAGAAGTCATTTCACTAATTATATCAACGTTTACTGTTCGAAACTTTGTAAGAAGGAATTTCCTACTGGTGCAACTCCAAACTATTCTCTAGACTGTCGAGTACAGAGTCCTGGTTTCGCCAAAGTCAGAACAAGTAAGCCATTTGGCTTAATAAACTTTATCTGTTTCTAAAACGTAAATTAACAACGTTAGTATGCAAACAAACAGTACAGTCTATTACATAGAGAAAAGGAGAGACATAAATGATATACCGAACAGTAACTGGAGAATAGGAAAAATGAGTCAAAAAGGTGTATATTATTTTTTTGAATGAACATAAATTTGTAATTGGTGGATAAAAGTGATGTGGTCATACAGCGTCTAAGAAAGTCAGTGTGGTGGTGAACTTTTCGCTTTATCATTGGTGTGTTTGTTTATCGATATCATTTTACAGATGTTTAAAGTTATTGGTCACTTATTAGTAAGAGTTTAAAAACTGACGGTTGTTTCAGTGAGCTGTAAGGATAGTGGACGAGAAGTCGAAAGTATAAATGGTCTGATGAAGCTGTCATAACAGTATCATTAACAGTAAATGTTTCATACGCGGTCGACAAGTGAACGGAAAAAAATAGAAGAGAACATAATAAACCAGGAATGTTGTTCTGGGCCGCGTCAGTTGTGTTGGCGTGAAACGTTGTTAGAGTTGGTTTACGTACGACAATGTCATTTTCAGCTTGCAAGTGTTTGCTCTATCGCGTAAATCGGTGAATCGCGCGAACAGCTATTATTATTATTATTCACAAACACCTTATGGGTACATAAGTGCTGTGAAGAAACCATTTCGGGTTTCTTCAAAAAATGCAATAATACACAATTTTCAATAATGTTAACATTACATATGCCATGTTTGAGAAAGGAAGGAAAAGGAAAATAAAATATTAATAATAGAATAGTAATAATAAATCAGGTTCTGTGTAATTAGCAAAAATTTTGAATTGATTTTGAAGAAGGAAAGGAAGAAACTAAGGAAATAGAAATAAAGGAGACGTGGAATACGTAAATATCTTAACGCAGAACAAGAATAAACAACTATGTATGTATAGCAAAAACGAGTAATAAAAATAAAATAGAATAAATTAATAAGTAAATAACTTATTATTGCGGTAAAATATGACGTTAGAATAAGTGTTTGTGCGAGCACAGTCATAGTTTTGGGTGGTGCTATGAAAGTTTCAATTAAGTGGAAAAGATAATCAATGTGTATAAGTCGTGTATATACATTAGTGGAGATAAAATGAGTCTGACAAGTTGAATTCAGCGTAACACGAATTATTGTCCTAATCCAAAGCTTCGTAATCTTAAGAATAATATTTATTTAGAAGGAAAAAAAGAGAGGGAAAAGAAATGAACACAGTGAAAGGGTCCAACCATGATCATAATAGTGTGATGGATATAGACTTTTGAGATGAATGAATAATTTTAAAATAATAACAATAACAACAGTAACAAACCCTTACGGATAAATACGTGTAGATTTATGTAAAAGTATACAGAGTGGAACCGGGTATTCGTATAAACATTAGTGCAATAATAATTTAGAATGATGCTTTCATAGTCACAATTAATTGCAAAGAATAATTAAATATAAACTTCTTTATGTTATATATATATTTTGTGGAGATTATAAAAAAATCTGAGAATTTATTTGTTTAAGTGTAACATGGGGTTTTTCGTTTTTAATTGTAGACTTTGGATGTTTAGGAATAAAATATGTTTAGAAGGACAAGAAGAGATGGCAAGAATATCTAATGTGTCGAGAGACCAATAATGATAATAATAACAGTAATAATTATAAATACGAACATAAACAGACTTTGTATATTAAGATAAATATAAAATAAAGTGAAATAGACGTGAAAAGTTTCAAAGGTTTCACTTTGCTTTTCAGTCAGTCAGATAGATGACGGACCTTTTTTGTATAAATCATTGTTAAGCACGTTGATATTCAATAGGTGACACAATCCACTTTTGGAAAGAAAATCATCAAGAAGACTTTGGAACCGGATTATAGTTTCACTGCATCGGAGGTTCATTGGCAGTGTATTCCACATGGTTGAGTAGCGGATAAGAAAAAAATTCTGGCGTAAATTTGTGTGGGTTTTTGGAATCGCTAGAATATTTTCCTTATTGCGTAGATTGTGGGACGGTGTCATAGATTATGAAGGGGTAGATAGCGAAGAGTAAGAAATACCGTTAAGAAGCCGGTAGAGAAAGATAAGGTTTAATTTGATACGCCTGATCCAGAGAGGTTCTAGTTTGAGTTGTTGACATCTTTGGTGATAGTCTTTGTTGTCAGACTACCCCAAAACAGCTTTGGTGAACCTTCTTTGAACACCTTCAATTTTAATCAGGTCATTATGCCTGCAATTACTGTAAACTGTCATTGATAAAAAGGAGAAATAGTAATGGACCAATTACACTTCCTTGTATAACCCCACTGGTTACATTCACAGGTTTGGAGTAGCAAGATCCAAAGCGGACAATTTGGCTACGTTCTTCTAAAAATGACTTGAGCCAAGATAAAAGGGGATTCTGTATTCCATATGAAGAGAGTTTTAGAAGAAGTTTGTGTGAGACGCTGTCGAAGGCCTTACTAAAGTCGAAGTACAGAATTATCACAGACTGACCAACATCTCTTCCCTGGGTAATTTGATCAAAAAATTCCAGGTGCGATGTGAAGCAGGAGCGTTTGGTCAAAAACCCGTGTTGGGATGGGCTGATCAGATTAGCCGAAAGCAAAAATGATAATAGCTGTTTGTGGATGATTTTTTCCATAGTTCTTGACAGCACGGATGTCAAATTAATTGGTCTGTAGTTAACAATATCACTGCGTGATCCGGTTTTGAATCTGGGGGTGATAAGAGATGTTTTCCATACAGATGGATAGGTCCCATATTCCATAGATAGGTTGAAAAGTTTTGAACAAAATAATGGGAATTCTCTACTACCATATTTAACAAATGATGAGGGAATCCCGTCAGGTCCACCGTCATAGGACTTTTTCAAGGCAGTTATAGCCTGCTTGATATTGGAGAGTACGAAATCAATTTTCGACAGGTGTCTGCACGTCAGCATTGGAAATGTATTGATACAGCTTTCAGTTCTAGTGTTATAGCACTGCAAGAAATGCTGACTGAATTGTTCGCAAATAATATCGGGGTCATCAATACTTCTTCCGTTAACTATGAAGAATTTGGTCACGCCAAGAGAATTTGACTTCACATGCGATTTAAAAAGCCGAAGTATTGATAATTCTGGGTTCTTATTACCTACGGCTTTATTTTCTATATTCATAAAATACTTGCGTTTACATGAAGCACTCTTGTCAATTAACTTAAGTATACTCTGTAGTGTATACAAGTCATTATGCTTGTGGTAACGGTGTTTTAATTTCCAAAGCTTTCTTTTTCAAGTTTTAAAATTATTCTGGCCCCTATTGGCGTTATAAGTGTTGGGGATGTCAAATCCCCAGAACTTACTTGGTAAACGGCTTAATCTTGTAATTTTATTTTGAAAATTTGAATTTAGCTGTTTTCGCGCCAAAAGCGCTCTTTTACCTTCACGTCATTCTCCCACTTGTTCAAATGGTTCAAATGGTTGAGGACGGGATAGAAGAAGCTTTCGCTTAACGGGCTTCCGTGTCTGGTAGCAGTGGATCACCAATACTTCCAGGCAAAAACCTAGGTATATGAACGATAATAGAGAAAAAAAAGAGTTTGATAAATCATAATAATATGTTATTCTTAGTCCTTAAGAACAAGTCAAGTTTCCTCTTAAAGGACTCCTGGGAGGTCGCTTGGACTAGCTCAGTCGGCAGCGAGTTCCAGCACTTGACAACTCTAACGGAGTAGAAGTTGTGTCTGCAGTCTGTTCTGCTATGTAGGGTATCCAATTTCTGGGTGTTACCTCTCAGGTTAGTGTTGTGACTAAGCTTAAGAAGTTGTTTAAGGGGATGACCAGAAGTATTAAGGATACTATAAGTCATAAGAATATCACCTCTAAGACGCCTGTACTCTAACGGGTAAAGGTTAAGTGATTTGAGGCGCTCTTCATAAGGTTTGAATTTGAGTCCCGAACTGATTTCGTGGCTCGACGTTGGATACGTTCCAGAGTGACCTTATCCTTTTGGAGAGAGGGAGGAAATACTATGTTTCCGTACTCTAAGTGGGGACGAATAAAACTGTTGAAGATTATATGGAAGGTTCTACCGTCAAACTGGCCAAAAATGCGCTTCAATGTTACCAGTGCAAGGTTTGCTTGAGAGGCGTTTTTGTCACAGTTCGCATACGATTTAAGGTCGTAGGGTGCCAACACTCCTAAATCTTTTTCAACTTGGGAAACTTCTAGAGGGGAGTTACCTAAGTTATAACTATAGTCTGCAACATGTCTCAGATGGACTACCTTGCACTTTGAAGTGTTGAAGGTAAGTCCGTTGTCGTCTGCCCAACTTTGAAGTCGAGTCAGATCCTCCTGAAGAACTAGTATATTATTATGATTACGTATCTCTCTCCAAAGTTTCACATCACCAGCAAAAAGCAATAAATCAGATGAAACTTGTTGAGGAAGATCGTTAATGTAAATCAAGAAGAGAAGAGGTCCTAGTTTTGAGCTCTGGGGGACCCCACTAGGACATTCCATAGCCTGAGAGAGAGTGGAGTTACCCTGACCTTAAAGTGTCGGTTTTCTAAATATGAAGAGAGCCAGTCAATTAAAGGGGGTTTTATACGCAATCGTCCAAGCTTCTTGATAAGACATGCATGGTTGACCCTATCAAAAGCTTTTGAGAAGTCCAGGTAGATGACGTCAACCTTCCCCTTGCGATCAAGGATGGTTGTCCATCTATCCACCGCAGTCAGCAGGTTGGTCATACAAGAATGACCTTGTCTGAGACCATGCTGTTGAGATGAGAACTTTGAGGATGATAAGTATTCTAGTATGCCGTCGTATATTAGGGATTCCATAATTTTAGAAGGTATGGAGAGAAGGGCCACTGGTCGGTAGCTTGAGGGTTCACTGCGTCGACCTCCTTTGAAAATTGGTGTGATGTGGGCTAGCTTCCGTATTTCCTGTAGTTTGCCTCTGCTTAGCGAGTGTGCGAACATCACGCTAAGTGGTGTCGCCAGGATTGAAGCTGCTTCCCTCAATACAGCGGAATGAACCATGTCCGGACCAGGAGAAGTGTCTTTTCTTAGGTGCTTCAGTTTACGGAGCACCAGGTCAGCACTCAGGTCCACTTCGGAAAGTCCTGTACAGGTGCAGGTGAAGCTTTCGTCAGTATGGTTGATGTGGGTCAGCTGGAATGCCCGGGAGTATTGTTCAGCCACAAGGTTAGCGTCATCACTGTCGTTATTGGTCGGGCCATTAGGACCAAGCAGTTGGGAAACTCCAGTTTTGCCTTGTCGAAGAGAAGCTGCGTAACTGAACAAGCTTTTCGGATTGGAGACGAATCTATCGATAAGCTTGGTCTGGAACTGAAGCCTGTCTTCTCTTATTGCCTTTGTGCATATGTTCCTTATATGTTTGTATTGCCTGTACGTGCCGTTGTTATCCGTTCGTTTATATTCAGCCCAACAGTGCCTTTTGCGGCTTAGCAAACGACGAGTGCGGTTCTTGATGATTGCAGGTTGCTTGTAGCTCTTTGGGACCATTTTAGGAACTGAATGCTCAGTAGCACATAAGATCGTGTGCAGTAAAAAATCCCAATGAGCATCCACTTCAAGTTGAGGGTGAGCATCCCAATCCACCTGTTGTAGATAGTCCTGTAAAGCTAACACATTCAACCGTTTGAAGTTCCAGCGCTTGTTGCCAGTAGTATATCTTAGCTCCGTTTTGCTGACAAAGCTGAATGATAAGACGGCGTGATCACTTTTCCCCAGGGGAGCCAGGATTGAGAGGTCGTCAACTAGGAATTCTTCGTTTGTGAATACCCAGTCTAAGCGTGACGGCGTCTGACTGTTTCTCCAACGGGTTGCCGACTTCACATTTTCAAATAATCCCAGGTCGCCGATAAGGTTGAAGAACCGAGCTTCAGTAGAGTTGGCACCACCAATGTATGTATGTTCCACGAAGTTGATTCTAGGAAGATTGAAGTCCCCTAGAATCAGGATATGAGAGAATCCGAGACGCGTAGAGCGAGTTAATCCTTCTAGCAGACGTTTGTCATATTCGATGTCGGCTTAAACGCTATTGGTCCGTTGTTTCTTTGTGTGTGCTATTTACTAATAATGCTCAAGGACAATTTGTTGCTGTATAAATGCGCTTGACTTTTCCCTTATTCGATTGCTTGTACTCGGCTGCTTACGGAATACATATATATTCCCCTACTTGCCTTGGACTTCTTCATCTAGTTAGCGGGGCCTGGGACAACAGATTAGGATAGCTTATCGTGTCATTGTGTCATTGGTTTTCGTTCGTTACCGCGGAATCGATTTAGTTTCAAGCATAACAATAAGCCACATGGCTAATAATTGGAGCAGTGCAGTCGAGACAGTGTATCAAGTTGTGGTATAGATCAGAGATCGCAATGTCAATATTATTTGTGGTAAAATAAGTTTCCCATGGTAAACAACAAATAAGACATTCAGTCCGTTTCCAGGTTTGTTGATCAAAATGTCTACTCTTGTACATCATTCCAGCTTTAGAATTCAATTGTATGGCGTCGAAAGAATGAATGATACACAATATTACTCTGTGATCACTCTTAAAAAACTCTTGACCAATATGCGCTGAGATAGAATCTATGTCAATTGTAAATAGTAAATCAAGTATATTATTCCTTCTAGTCGGTTGTCGGACCTGTTGGACCCATGCATAAAGTTCTAGTGTTTCAACTAACTTGTCATGTTGACCTGAAGCCGGAGTCGAATCCCATGTGATGTTTGGCAGATTAAAATCACCTCCGATGATTTTAAAAGTATGCGGTTGGTGTGAAGCAATGGAAAAGATACTTGTTAGTAATCTGTCAAACCTAGAGTCTGCATGTGGTGGTCTGTACATGCATCCCACCAGTAGATAATTCCGAGATCCACAGTTTACAGTAACCCAGGTGGAGTCGTCTATAGCATCAAGGGATTTATCCTCAAATTTGCAAGCCTGAATATCCGAACGGACATAGATAAGTGTACCGCCCCCTAATCCATTACATCCATCGGTTCTAAAGAAAACATAGTTATCTATATGCAGGGAGTGATCGAATATAGATGAATTGCACCACGTTTCCGTAACAAGTACAATAGTTGGATTTACAAGCAATAAAAGGGTTTTGAGGTGAGTAATTTTGTTGGGCAGAGAGCGGGCATTGAACGAAAGAATAAGAAATTGAGAACTGCCATGGTGAAGCAGGTCAGAGTATAAATCACAATTGGTAATTTCATGGATACTCGTAGGATTAGCTATGGCGGGAGTTGTGTTGCAATCGGAAATAGATTCAACAGCTTTGTCATCATTTGAAGCATGTTTACTGTTGCCGGCAGAAAAGCCGGCGGAAGTACAAAAAAAGTCTTCTCACTATTATTGGATATAACATTTGGTAAAGGAATAGTGTTCACATTGGGAGCCGGACCAAGAAGGCCATCAGGTCTATGTGTGCGACCAAGTGGCTGTTTACAATTTAGATTGCTATCTATACCTGACGTATAGGGAACATGTTCTAAACGCTTATTTCCAAGGTTTGTGGTTGATTTTGGCTTCTTCGTAATTTGAGGAGGGTCGTGTGTTCTTAACGATGCTTGAGATGGTTTGCAAGGTTCGAGTATATCGACGTTAAGCGTGTGGTCAGGCAGATAATTTTTATGACCAGTTTTCCCGTTATCCGTTGCACAGTCACTGTAACTGGTTGTTGCACTAACAGCGACTTGGACTGTGTTATCCCATTCGAAATCAGTACAACTACTAAGGGTTGAATCTAAGTCAACAATCTTAAAAGGATGGGCATCACCTACATTGGGACTACTTTCTTTTGGGCTTTGAACTTTGGGAGATTCAGTAGAGTTTTCCAGTGGTTGCATATTCGTAAAGTTAGATGTCCGCTTAGGATCGGACTTAATTTTATGACCTTTAGGATTATGATACGCTTGGGTGTTTGATGCTGGTTGTCTGTAGTTATCTCGGCCTGCTTTTCGTTGGCATGGTGTTCTATCTGATAGAATTTTAATATTTTTGAAAATTTGTTTCTGTTTCAATGAATTGGAGGAATTTAAAAACTCACTAGCGTCTACAGATGAGTTGAATTTGAACAAGATCGGTGAGTGCATATCAGGGTGACTTCTTTTTAATCTTGAGCATACACATGGTACGTGTGTCATATTGCTGGCTCTAAGTAGACTAGTCTTGATATTTTTAAGGGCATATGAGTCCGGTATATTAAACACAATTGCATTGCTAGATCGCCCTATTCTTTCAAAAACCTCTGATGCAACACGATCTAAGAAGCTATTTATGTCATTCATTTGATCTGGAGTCTCTGTGAGGTCAGGGTTGATGAGATACTTGAGGGGATTGCGAATGTTCTTGTCAACTTGCAGCCTTTTTGTATCATTCATATGGTTGCAGTTGTGATTATCATCATTGTTTACCAACAGAGTCTTCAACACGTCTGGAATGGAGACAACTGGTAAAAGCTTGTCTGCTGCCGGATGAAAGGAGTAGCTCGTCTCATTGAAACTGTCAGTAGCGATTTTAGATTGCGTAGTTTTCCTACGTTTGGCTGGACGCCTACAAGCAGGGGCCTTTATTTTCTTTTGTTGCATGATAAAAGTGACGTATAGCAGATGGATTGAACAAAATATTGGAAATAGAGATGAAAGAAAAAAAGTCAATGCCGAGGACTGAAGTCTAGTAATCAAAACCTATGCTTAACACAAGGGTGGATGTATCGTGAGGATAGGTGAAAGTGTAGAAAAACAACGGATAAGAATAGCAGGAAGATATTAGTGGTGACAAAATATACTGTCATAAAAAATAAATAAATAAACCTATGACAGACTCACCGAATTGGACAGGTGATTCCAGAAATTAAGTGAGTTATAGTATCCAAATACGATTTTAATGAAAGTATATGGAATAATGAGTACAGTGCTTTGTCATACACGATTATATATATTTCTAGATATTAGGTAGAGATCCGAATAGATCCTGTAAATACATAAAGTACGTGTGTTGTAGCATACAAACACGATATAATGAATAGAATACAAATACGAAATTATATTTCTCACCGAATATGATTATATACGGTTTTTGAATGACAGAGGAAGGTAATATCGTATAGCCAAAATGAATATACAATTATTTGATAATGAGTTATTCTATGAATATGATCATATATACCATCAATAAGTTAAAATTAAGATCTTATCGTATAGCATGAAATTTGCGGCTTAAACGTGAACAGATCAGAACTGGGTTGTCTTCCGTAATTCAAACAAAAGATAATCCATCCAGCTCAGTGAGAATCCTAGAAAAAGGAAAAATGTAGGCCACGGCCAAAAAGTAACGACCCCTTCGTAGCGCGCGCACGTGTTTGTTGTCAGACCAGCGAATGAAGTGCATAGATAGTAAATTGCCGAGTATATCTGATACGCAACATCTACGAAAATTAATATTAGATATTATAAGCAATTGTATAACTCAGTCGGCAATCTGAGTTCACGTTGATAGTAATATTGATTTCATCCATCATATTTATCAATAATGAAGTCCCAACAGTCATGCATGATTGTGTTGAAAATCGTTGTGACTTAGCTTGTTATGATGTTTAAAAGTATTCAGGTTATTATACTAAGGAGGAGTTTCCGAAACAGTGCAATTTAAGTCAGACAATACTAGATGAGCACAAACGAACACATTGTATTTGGATATAATAGTAATGATAATAATATATATTCTAAACATAGTAATTACAGAATTCACGCCAGTTTACAGGCATGATCCAGTTGATATACATATTAACAGTGGATGTAAGGAACAAACATGTGATATAAGATTGTTTTAAATTTGCTAGTTCAGTAATTATTCAGGTAGCATATTTAGGACACGTATTACACCAATCCAATGCATCATCAGGGAACTTTTAATTTTTTCCTAAGTGGAGAACCTGTTAACTTCTGAATGGTGTTATTTAAGGCTATTTCCAGTTCCAGGACGAATTATTGATAATTATCTACAACTAGGGGAATTAAATTAAAACAGAGAGCACGGAACAACAAAGCAATGATTACCAATATATGTCAGTTAGGTTTACCACTGTTTGTGTTAGATATTATTCAAATAAGTTGAGGTTGCTAGGGCCAGTGTTACTGTAATGTGACAGCAGTTAAGTGGTCAAACATTTAAAGTTCCTATAATCTCACTTGTGGAGTAAGACACACCTACAGGCGCTAGAACATTTAATACATTTTCAGAGGAACAGTATGCATCAATTCAGCGAACAAACAATCGGAGAGATTTTATCATACGGATAGTTTGTGGTAGACTATTCCAGAGTCTTGAAAACATACAGGTAAAATAATTCATAGGGAGAGATGATTTAGAATATGTTTGTTTTGCTAGTGACTAGCAGTTACGAATGTCGTAATGAGACGTTTATGCATACTGAATTGCTTGGTTGGATGCAAAGGAAAGTTTATTAAGTATTTTGAAGAAGAAGATAAGATTTAGTTTGAGTCTCCTCTTCCATAAAGGGTCGAGCCAAAGCTCATTACATCTAGAATTATAAATCAAGGTACGATCAGTTCCGAGAATACGAAGTGTAAATCGTCTCTGTGCTGATTCCAGCCTTAATTCAACCTTTATGCGCGCACTACCAAGAATAAACACGCAGCACACTAGGAGTGGTCGACCGCAAACTTTGTACATTAAAATACGTCATTCATTGTTAAAAGGGCTCCGAGTTATGTAACCTATAAGGCGTTGAGATTTGAAAGTCTGTTTCATTATCTGTTCTGTAAACGACAAGTCATAGGAGTGCCTAGGTCCTAAGTCTACTACTGTGTGTAACCTAGGTAACACTTAACCATTTATGGCAATATCTATGTTGAATGATGTATCAGCGAATTATATCTACCCACATTTAGCTGTATTAAACTCCAGCTGCCATTTTGAGCACCACTGTGCTACCTTGTTAAGCTCCGTGCTGATGCAATTTCGAATATTGCTCAGCTCATGTGGAGAAAATGAATACACACCTTCAAGATCATCTGCGTACAGAAGGGGCTTACCCACACAAAAACACTAACAAATGTCATTGATAAAAACTAAAAAGAGCAAAGGACCTAATTCACTACCTAGTATTACACCATTTCTAACAGATGCGGCGTTCGACAATGAAGAGTTGATTTTAACTATTTGATGTCGGTTGCTGAGGAAGGAATCAAACCAAGCAAGCAAAGGGTTGTGGCCCCCATTTAACTTGAGTATATCTATGAGAATTTGGTGGTTGACCATTATCGAAGGCCTAAGAAATGTCCAGGTATAGCAATAATGCTGGTTATCTTTGGCTACGAAGAGAACAGATTAAATTAAAGAAGTCAAAGTGACATGTCATACAAGATCAATTTTCAAGAAATCTATGTTGTGTATCATTGATAAATTTTTCAGTCAGTATTTACTGACTGGATGGTTCGTTACCAATAATAAGCGGACAATCAAGTACAAAATAATCATCAGTTCGTACAAATAACACTTCTATAACGTTATTCAGCTGCTAGCGCCTTAAAAACATCCAGTATTGCTTCAGACGTCTTAAACCAATCGTGTATTTGCGTTTACCCATATAATAAATATGCTAAATCTGCATTTTGTGGTTGTTTACGTGGTTTAACTGAGAGTCGTGAATCAAAATTTGCTGATCATTAATTGCCAGCTTTAATATTTAAAGCTGCACAGCTTCTTTCAAGTGAATTACACAAATTACGGCGTTGAAGTTGAATGATCACATTACTTTGGTGTGTGCTGCAATGTCACAGCAAACTAGCATAATCATTATGCATACTGACAGTTGTACTGAACGTTCGTTTAAATATTATTATTTTAACAGTTGAATGTGTAAATACAAATGGTAAGATTCGTGATGAGTTTCATAGGCCGTTTAGGTATTCGCATCTAAATATGTCCAAACAAAAGTTACATGTCACTCATACAGTAATATAATGGAATCTTGGATTACCGTGTGAGATAACGGTTAGTGCGAAGCGTTTAATAGCCATTGGTAGAGAATGTTGATTAGCAATGTGACCAAAGTTTAGAACGTTCAGACAACACAGCCATTTTATAAAAAGGCAATGGAGAATGGTTACCATCCAGCGTTCATGAACATGTTGCGTACGGTAATACGACGAAGTATCCAGTTTATATGTAGATTAAGATTGTGCATACGTTTCTCCATAATATAACGTCCGATGAGGTATACAACGGAAAATATACTCTGAAAATCGCTCTACAGCATTCTACTAAACGGCACTGCCATCCGTTTGTTTCTTCTCTCTGTTGTGTATTTTAACCTTTATTCATATCTCTCTTAACCGCACTCTATGTTCTTCAGTCTTCCTCATCCAAGCTTTTACTATGTGACTTTGGTTAAAGAATAACCTTGTGTTACTTAGTTTTTCTATTGAGTGTTGCTGTGCTACTGGCAATAAGGTCACGCTTGGCCAGTTCAAAGTCACGGTGTAGTTCAGTTTGCGACTGCTAACCTTTGACTATCTGTCTGGAAAGATTGCTGGATTCCCTGAAGATAGATATCTTATCCCATCTTGCTAAGAATGTTTCAACTGATTCTCAGGAATCAAACTTCTCGTTATTAACTCTTTCTTTTGTTGTTCAGCATGCTATTTTGTGTTAGAAAAAGCCTTTAAACTCCGTGGTAAAGCCAAGATTGGGGAGAGTCAGCTCTCCCTCTTCAAATGCTCTCACACGGCCACATGCATACAACCAGTGACAGAGAATTCCTACTCACTGCCTTCTCTCTACGGGTACGTCTGTTACCAAAGTAAGTGAACGAAAATCAAATGTCCGGTGTTAGATCCATTTTGAACGTGAAAATCTCTCCATGCATACATTTGTGATTTCTTCCTTGTGGTTTCTTTATTTGTATATATTATTAACTTTTTTAATGCTAATTAAGTCTGTAACGTTTAATTTTCTTGGTTTTCTTATCGTTTTTATTGAGTCTCTAAGTTCCTTACTGAACTGTATTTAGTTTGTTTTAATTGTTATTATTTTAGCGGCTGCCATATTGACTGCTCGCTCTTTGATTGTGCGGTTTGATTTTGACTGTGATCGTGCATTTTGGTTGTAATTTGGAGCACTTTCCTAGATATTGATATTGCGTTATAAAACAGCCGCTCAAACGGAATCTTACTTCATCTATCCAAAAAGGATAGAATAACACTCACCTTTTGGTGTTTTCGGTAATTTTCATATATTTCTTACCACTTGGCTATTCATTGTAATTTACATTGAATAGTTTGGTATTAATTGTCGGTTGAATAACTGTGTGGTAATATTTGTTTAGGCAAATTTGTAAATTTGTATATATGATGAAATTTAAAACAGTTATCACCCCAATCGCTTTGTTCTGATTTCGACTAGGGTTTTCGAGTTTTTTCACTTTTACTATCCAGTTTTCCATCACTCCTAACCTAGTTGGAACGAGGTTTGGATCTTACATTCGGTGCTGTAACCGAGTTGGTGGACACTTTGTGAGATGAACAAAAGGATGTTCATAATCGCTTTCAAATATGAACATTACCTTTCGAAATGGTGGATGAAGGTAAAATATCATTTGGAACACTCCAAATAATGGAAATAACATCCTTAAATTGTAGATTCATCACAACGTGATCCCCTAATTCATAAGATCGTACGTGGAATCCACATCATTGTCTACACTGACTCATCGTATCTTAACAACCAACAAGATATGATGGAGAACACACTTAGGCTGGAGATAGAACAATATATTCAGTATGAATACAAAGTATAGGCTACACACGAATGATCAAGCCAGCAAGGCTGAGCCATTTGTGAGTTGAGTTAATCCAGTTAATTTCTCCCGCTTTCTCCATTGTTAACCTTCTCTTTGTGTTGATTGTGAAATATAAGTCTTTTCATTAATTATGTGCTCGGTTTCAAAAGTCTCATGTTTATAGTCCAATCCCACTATAGACTCACTTAGATCCTCATAACGTATTCCGTTATTGTGACTGGCTTGCATATGAAACATAGATTTATAAACCTTTGTCAGTAGATTATGGGAAATTAGTTTGTATGTAACATCGACACTGTAAACGTTTCTGCAGTGTTGTGAATGATTGTGGAGTTTGTATGAACCAAAAAGTCTTTGGTTCTTTAGGTTTGCTTGGTTTTGAATTTCAACTACATTACGTTCGTTTGTGATCACCTAGTTCTACCTTATTTGAACTGTGTTACTGTGATGTTTGAACGAACCAATGATTTCTTTGTATTGATGACTGTTTTGATTTTGAATTCCAAATACAGTACATTCGTTCATGCTCATCTAGTACTTCTTGATTAAATTGCTTTATTGCTAGGATTACTAGTTTATACTATAATTCGAATACTTGTGAATATCACATTGGCGTCGCGATTGAGCTTGCGATACAACAGTTGGACATTCATTCAAATTCTGAAGATTTTGGGAATTATTTTGAAAGGTTTGAGATATGGAGCATGGCCAAGAAAGGTATGAAGGGTGGCTAAATTATGGCACATTTTCTGACATTCATCGGTCAAGAAGCCTACAGTTTATTAAAAAGGTTGGCATATCCAGATAAGCCGATCTCACTCCCTTATACAACGCTCAAGGAAATACTAGTAAATCATGTGAAATGCACCAGTCTTGAATGTCGTGAGAGAGCGAAATTTCATAAGGTGATTTGTCAGGATAACAAAAAGGTTAGGGAATTCATCCTTGAATTGCAAAGACAAACTGCCAAATGCAATTTCGATGCTGAACTTCATGTACAGCTGAGAGATCGATTAACTGCAGTAATTAACATACCAGGTCTGAAAAAGGAGCTGTTAATAGTTCCGAAGTTTTCATTTCAAGATGCAGGAACTGCCTGTATTAACTACGAAGCAGTGAAAGAACTTGATATCCAATCGATGAAAATTTGCAATACTTTGACGTGCTTTTCGAACAGGAAGTTTAGTCCTAACGTGATTTACATTTCTCAAACGTTCTCTGTGTTCTTACGCAACAAAAGTACCATTTCCGATCTAAAGAATCTATTCTGAGCTATACGTTCGGTAGATTACTTATTTTTTTGTGTTTCACTCAAATTAATAGTTAACTGTGGTTTTGTCTCAGCTCACTATCGGTTTTTTTTATAGTTTTCACGGAAAGACTAGCTTTAGCTTATCGTTAACTGTTTTTATACATTTTTGCCAGTTTTTGTTTACTGTGTTTTTTTCAAACGGTCCTAAGTTTACTGCTTGTATTTTTAAGATACTCTAAATCACTAGCCATGAAAAATGCATGCAAAAGACCTGATTGCCGTTTCACCGTTACATCGGGCATGCAATGTGACATGCAAAGGTTGGTTCCACGAAGCATGTACAGATCTAACAGCAGCAGCCTATAGCAGACTCAGCAAGTCTGATTGTAGATGGGTATGTGTTACCTGCAACACTGATACCGTAGTTATGTTGGGTACCATCATTACTTTACTAGCAGGTCTGAGAGATAAGTTGTCTAAGAATTTGGTAAATGATAGCATCATGACGGGTAACAAAGCTGGAAAGCAAAAAGCAATTAAGAAAAACGATATTGTCAGGTCGGTTATCGACGGTGCTGTTAACAGCACGAGTGATGTGCTGAAACTCAGCACCATCTTAACATCGACTCCCTCAGTAAACTTGGTCCCCCAGGGAAGAGTCCTTGAATGAGACAGTGGTTCCCAAAAATCCTGTAGGTGGTTGGACTAGGCAACGCTAATGATGCCCATCCGATAGGAATATCTGAAACTTGGATAACGTCTCAGTTTACAGACCAGGAGTTAGCAATAACTGGAATGTCTTTATTTCGCAACGACAGAAAAACAGGAATGGGGGGTGGGGTAGCACTATACATACGGTCATGCCTGGATGCGCACCAACTTCACAACCAAGAGCTTCACAATCTTGACGAGTCAGTATGGTGCTCAGTAAGATTGTCTACCACCTCGAGGTGTCTAGTTGGGGTCATCTATAGGAAGCCCACTGCCAACATCGAGTATGACAGACGTCTGCTGGAAGGATTAACTCGCTCTATGCGTCTCGGATTCTCTCATATCCTGATTCTAGGGGACTTCAATCTTCCTAGAATCAACTTCGTGGAACATACATACATTGGTGGTGCCAACTCTACTGAAGCTCGGTTCTTCAACCTTATCGGCGACCTGGGATTATTTGAAAATGTGAAGTCGGCAACCCGTTGGAGAAACAGTCAGACGCCGTCACGCTTAGACTGGGTATTCACAAACGAAGAATTCCTAGTTGACGACCTCTCAATCCTGGCTCCCCTGGGGAAAAGTGATCACGCCGTCTTATCATTCAGCTTTGTCAGCAAAACGGAGCTAAGATATACTACTGGCAACAAGCGCTGGAACTTCAAACGGTTGAATGTGTTAGCTTTACAGGACTATCTACAACAGGTGGATTGGGATGCTCACCCTCAACTTGAAGTGGATGCTCATTGGGATTTTTTACTGCACACGATCTTATGTGCTACTGAGCATTCAGTTCCTAAAATGGTCCCAAAGAGCTACAAGCAACCTGCAATCATCAAGAACCGCACTCGTCGTTTGCTAAGCCGCTAAAGGCACTGTTGGGTCGAATATAAACGAACAGACCATAACGACGCATACAGGCAATATAAACGCATAATAATAATAATTTATTCTCAAATAATAGATTGTTAAATGAGGCATGCCGGTTTACAGGCGAGATCAAATTATTAAAGAAGTTACAATTTTCACTGTTGAAAATTACTCAGCCTGGTTGATATTTCATAAGATATGAAAGTAAATGGATTTCATAAGGAACATGTCAATATCACACTTGACGCACTTTATGGAGTTAGCGTTGCAACATACAACTGATGGTCGAGAATAGATAAATGCGAAGTTGGGGGCTTTTAGAAGTTTCGAACTTATATCCCTCCAGAATATCGGAAGCATTAATAACGGTGTAGGACGAAGTCACCCATGCCATTTCTGTTTTCGGTGGAGTATCTGCAGGAGGCTGAAAAAGGTGTAAGAAAAGGGAAGGACGAAAAGCAGAGCACACAATTTTCATGGAGGAATAGTTAAGGTATAACCATTTAGTCTATTTGTCTGTTACTGAAGTATTTATTAGGTAAGAACATACTAATGTGTTAAAGAAAAATAAGTGTGGGCAAGGTGTGAATGGATAAGGAACTGTATAAATGAAGGTAGTTCAGAAGGAAGTATGGAATTGTGTAATTATAAAATAAAGTGCTGAAAACAGTATTCCGATACAAATGGCTGTCCCTTTTTTTCGAAGCTGTTTGAACTCTCTTTTTTTGTTTACAGGATATAGAGAGGGCTTCGCTTTTAGCCAATTGTCTAGTTTGCTTGTATTAGGATTACTTGGTAGGAAGTGGAACCAATTCAGCTTTTTTTAACATGATTCAAAGTGGTATTTTGCATGAATAATTTCGCATCAATACCGTTGGTTCGTGACATCCCACTTGACATAAGGAGCCGTAATTTAATATGTTCTGCCCCACAGACACGGGTGGATTGAAGTTATCTCCCCACCATCATGTTTGCTGGTCAGTAACGCCACCCTCCCTCCTTTTATGATGTTAGGCTCTCTTACGTTTGTGGTCGGTATGAATAGTGCTCTTATCAAGGACCATATTTGGAATACGTGTGGCGCATATGTACCTGGTGCCCTTTTGTACCAATATATATGTGTTTAAATAAAATAAATAAATATTTGGAATACACTGTCTCTACAAGTTCCATGTTACAAGCAAATCAGATGGTAATAGCATTTGTATTATGGGTTAGATATCCATTTAATATATCGTACTACTATGAATATAACTAATGGTAAAGGTTAGAAGAGACAAGTCAGATTATATGTGGTTAAGAGATGGTAAGGGCTAATAGCAGACCAGAGGATATGATAATAAATATTGTAAGAAAAAATAAAACATTGAACAACTCACAAGAATTTAGGACGTATGAGCTTCTTTTGATCGGCCTTAGTTGGTCAGCATCCATAAGATTAGTGAGTTATCTGTCTACTTGTAATAGGAAAAATAAAAGGACATGACACTTAGGAAGAATAATTTGGATTTATCCATTAGAGAGATTCGGAAACTGAAAATGAGGGTTAGGAGCGGAAGGCCATGGTTAATAATCAATAAATAGTGGGGAAGGATAAAGCATGTTTTCTTTAGTTTTGCTATATACATACTAACGACAGTGGAGTTCGTTATATTCTTGTTCCGTCTAGATATTGGGCGGTCCATAATAAAGTGCCTCATTGGTAGGCGGGAGTTCAAGGAATAGTTGGTGAAGTTCTTTAGAGTTTAGTAACAGGGTTATTAGCCTTTTAAATTTGGTAAAGGTATCACAGTTACGGATAGGTATTGGCAACCTGTTCCGCAATAAACTATACCGAACTGTAAAAAACTTACAACGCATTTGTTTTTGGTGTTTTTCGGTAAATAGTGTATATGCATTGTTTCTTAGTCTATAGGCTGGGTCATTGATTATAGTTGGGCAGGAGGTTAGGAATGACAGTCCATTTATTGCTTTGTAGAAAAATATCAGATTGTTCCTTAACCTACGGTGCCATAAAGGTTCTAAAGAGAGGTGCTTACATCTACTTGTGTAATCAAGAGTGGTGTCACTTCCTAGAAGTTGGCGTGTAAAACGTCTTTGAACATCTCTTATTTTGTCAGTGGTATTCATATTAGAGAAGATAAAAGAGCAGTATTCTAAGGAAGGTCGTACACATATTTTGTAGAGGGTAAGCTTGGCATCTGTCGTGAAGAAATTTTTTGTTATGAAGCCAATTGGACGTCTGGCTTTAGAAATAATAAAGGAGGCGTGTGCTTTAAAGTTTAGGCTTCCTGTGTAATTTATTCCTAGGTCGTGTACTGAATTAAGTGTCTGGACTTTACTTTTATTTAAGTAAAGTTGGGGTTCATAGGGGTGCTTTCCAAAGTACATGATCCCGCATTTGTGGAGGTTAAATGGTAATTGCCACTTTTCGCTCCAGATAGTTAGGTTATTGAGGTCATCTTGAATCAGGCGTACACTTTCACTTAGAACCTCAGGCTTATAGCTGTATACTATTTTGAGATCATCAGCATATAAGTATGGTTTCCCAGATTTTATGATGTTACATATATCGTTTATATACATGAGAAACAAAAGTGGGCCTAATACACTTCCCTGGATGACGCCACTAGTTATTGGTCTAGGTAATGAGACAGTCGTTGTACTTTACCATTTGTTTACGTCCCTTTAAGAATGAAACAAACCATGAATAGAGTGGGTTGTTGATTCCGAAGGACCGTAGTTTGGCTAGTAGCCGTTTGTGTGGAACCTTATCAAAAGCTTTCCTAAAGTCTAAAAATATGACTGATACAAGGAGTCCGTTGTCTCGTTTCAGAGTTATATCATTCATGTAGTCCACTAGGCATGTGTCACATGATCTGGACCTAAGAAATCCATGTTGGGAAACCGAGATGAGATTGTTAGTAATTAGATGTTGGACTAACGCCGCCTTAACTACTTTCTCCATCACTCTAGACACCACTGAAGTTATCCTTATGGGTTGGTAATTTTCAACATTTGCTTCGGGTCCTGTTTTAATTTTTGGAATGATGTGTGTAGTTTTCCAGGCAGTGGGGTAATGCGCTGTAGAGTAATATCGCAAATAGTTTGAGTAATAAAACGCACATTTCATCACCTCCATGTTTTAGCATGCTAGCCGGAATACCATCTGGTCCATCAGTGTAGGAGTGTTTCAATGTACTAATTGCCTTAGAGATATTCTGTACATTGAAGTCTACGTTAGTAATCTCACAGGCAGATGCTGTGATAAGTTTTGAACCATTAAGTGGTTTTCATCAGTTAATGAGGAACAGAAGTGTTCATTAAATAGTTCCGTAACAAGTTTAGGATCTTCGTATACTTGTTTGTCTTTAATAAATATGTTTCCTCTCGACTTAGAACGTTTAAGTTTATTTTGAGTGTGGTGAGCGCTGAGGAGTTATTACTAAGTTCGACAGCACGTTTTTCCTGTTCGATTGCTTTTTGTGTACTTATTGCGTCTGTCTGGACAAGTATTTCTGTCATCGTTATTAAAGAGGAGTCATTAGAGTTGTGGAAGCGAGTACAATGTCTCTGCAGACGTCTTCGTGTACCGACCGGTATAAACAGATCTTTAGAAAACTTAGGTCTCCAGTACTCTAAAGGTGCGATTTTGTTCATGATACTTTCGATGTTGTGATAAAATATATTGGTTAGTGTGTCGGTATTATTTGCAGTAAAGAATGTTCCCTAGTCAGTGCTTCTTAGGTAATTGTGAAAATTATTCCAATCTACCTTGAGATAGTTTCTACGAAGGGTTACATTTTTACGTCTACCGTTTGTGTTTTTTATATTAAGGCTACATACAACAGTGTTATGATCACTACCTGGGAACTTTTCCAATATACACAATATTGGGGGTGAGGCCACTGGTAAAGACTAAGTCCAAGATATTTTGATGTCTGGTAGGGCTACTAACATATTGAGTCCACTGTCCTAGTTCTAGACATTCAATAAATGATTCATAACGTTTCGGAGCTTTGACTGGAAACCAAGAAATTTCAGGCATGTTGAAGTCATCACAAATGAGCTTGCCTGTGAATGGAAGGGATGATGCTAGTGTGAATACCTCTGATGATACTGCTATTTCACCTATTGCCAAGTTAGGTTGCTGGTAGATACAGCCGAACAGTAAGGTAATGGAATTTGATGGCTTTAAAACAATCCACACCGAGTCCTTCAGTTTGTTTAGTCCAGGTATATCGCATAGTAGTGAGTTTAAGCTAGAGTGAGCATAAATAAGGCATCCTCCGCCTCGTCCTTTCAATCTATCGCTTCTATATAGGAGGTAGTTATCAAGAGATATACTTAGATCGTAAATATTACTGTTAGTCCAAGCTTCATTATAAGTGATGGTTGATATATGGAAGCAAACAGAGCTAAATCAGTCTTTTTATTGCAGATCGACCTAGCGTTGATAAGACACATATTAAACAAGTGGCCTACTAAGTTAAAGTGAGTGAGAGTATCTCGATTAAAGATGTCATGATCCTCGCGTGAGTGATTGTGATGTTTAAATAAATCAATGACTTCTTCGTATTGATGACTGTTGTAATTTTGAATTCCAAATACAATACATTCGTTCGAGTTCATCTGGTACTTCTTGATTAAGTTGCGTTATTCCTGGGATTACTAGTTCATACTACAATTCAAATACTTCTAATTATCATATTGGCGTCGCGATGGAGCCTGCGATACAACAGTTGGACATTCATTCAACTTCTGAAGCTTGTGAGGATTACCTTGAAAGGTTTGAGATATGGAGCATGACCAAGAAAGATATGAAGGGTGACAAAATTGTGGCACATTTTCTTACATTCATCGGTCAAGAAGCCTACAGTTTATTAAAAACCTTGGCATATCCAGATAAGCCGATTTCACTCCCATATACAACTCTCAAGGAATTACTATTAAACCATGTGAAGTGCACCAGTTTTGAGTGTCGTGAGAGAGCAAAATTTCATAAGATGATTCGTCAGGATAACCAGAAGGTTAAAGACTTCATCCTTGAATTGCAAAGACAAGCTGCCAAATGCAATTTTGGTGATCAGCTTCATGTACAGTTGAGAGATCGGTTAATTGCTGGAATTAACATACCAGGTCTGGAAAAGGAGCTGTTAAGAATGCCGAACTGTTCTTTTCAAAATGCTAGAACTGCATGTATTAACTACGAAGCAGTGAATGAACTTGATATTCAATCGATGAAAATTTCTAATACTTTGCTTAGTCGTCTTGATGAATTACAATCTCAGGGTCGATCAAATTTGCGTTCGTTTAATCGTGATTGCTATTCCCGTGGAAATATGAAAGGTGGTTTAACAAGGAACTGCAAAGCAAACAACAAAGGTGAGAATAAGTTTGGTAAATGCTTATCTTGTGGCAAATTTCATTTTCGTAATTCATGTACATTTCGTAATGCTAAATGTTTTAAATGTGGCAAGATAGGACACATTCAGTCAGTGTGCAAAACTACTGTTCACTTTGCTTCAAGTATTACTAAGTCTGGTAACTTAGATCCCAATAATTCGGCTGTTCTTGATGATCATTTATCTTTATCCACTACTTCAAAAGGGAATGTTCATATTCAAAAGCGATTATATACATCCCTTGGTTCATTTCATGACTTTATTGTGGACACAGGTAGTATAGAGTCCATTATTTCATTCAAGAACTTGAAATCTTTAGATCCTAATGTTGTGGTAAAACCCACTGAGGTCTCAATACTGGGGATTACTGGACACAGACTACCTATACGAGGATGTTGTAAATTGCTAATAAGAGATGATAATTCTTCATACGTACCTTGTGAATTTTTAGTTAGTGAAACAGGACTGTCCATACTGGGTTTAAAAAATCTGAAAAGGCTTAAAGTGGAATTGTCTCTACTAGTTTCTACAGAGAATTCTGATGCTTTACTCAAGGATTTGATAGCTGTGTGTGCTAAGTGTAGTGGAGGTATGAAAATTCAGCCCATTAAACTTCAAGTACAGGGTGATCCGGTCTTTCTTAAAAGACGAATAATTCCTTATGGTCTTCGAGAAGCAGTACATAAGTCACTGAATGATTTGTGTGCGAAAGGTATAATTGAACCAGTTCAGTCCTCAGCATGGGGTACTCCTATTGTTACGCCATTGAAATCGGATGGCAAGACCCCTAGAATATGCGGTGATTACAGATTGACACTGAACTCCCGTTTGTTGAAGCAAACATGCACGACGATGGAGGCTGAAGATATTCTAAATCGGCTTCATGGTTCTAAAGTGTTCTCGAAAGTTGACTTGAAAGATGCTTATCTTCAAATCCCTTTAGACCAATCTTCATCTATCTTGACAACAATTAACACTCCTTTTGGTCTGTTCAAATACAACTTCCTTCCATTTGGTCTTAGTTGTTCTCCAGCCATATTTCAAGAGGTCATGAATAAGATAGTCAGCGATATTGAAGGTGTTGAAGTTTATCAAGATGATCTCATTGTTCATGGTGCTGATAAAGTAGTCCATGACCAGAGACTTATTGCTTTATTGCGTCGTTTAATTGAGAAGAATATTACAGTGAATCCAAATAAGTGTTCATTTAGTGTATCTAGTTTTGAATGCCTTGGATACCTAGTTGATGGTAATGGTTTTAGACCAGATATGAAACGACTAGCTCCACTGACAAATGCACCGTCTCCAAAAAACATCACAGGATTACGTTCACTAGTGGGTGCTCTTCAGTACTATTCTCGTTTTATTCCTAATTTTTCTTGTCGTGCCAATTGTTTATTTAATATTTTGACATCCAATTCATTCAAATGGGGTGAAGAACAAGAGTCATGCCTACGAAGTCTGCTAAAGTTTCTTCAAAGTGATGCTGTCCTTCGAACTTACTCACCCAGTGTACATTCTGTTCTTATTACTGATGCGTCACCTGTAGGTATTGGTGCAGTTTTGGAACAGGAAGGTAGGCCAGTTATATGTGTTTCACGCAAACTTTCTGTTGCTGAACAAGGTTATTCACAAACGCAGCGAGAAGCGTTAGCTGTGTTTTGGGCTGTTAAAAGACTTCATAAATATTTATTTGGAAATAAGTTTACCATTGTTACTGATCATGAAGCCTTAAAGTTCATTTATCATCCTGACAAATCCTTAGCACGTTCCTCAGCTGCTATGGTTCAACGATGGAGTATTGCTTTGAGTGCTTATGACTATACGATTCAGCACAGGAGTGCAAAACAAATTCAACACGTTGACTACATTTCTCGACAACCATTACAAGATAGACCTGTTAATACTTCAGACTGCTTGTTAGTGCAACCTTTACCGGTGAGACGTCCAGATCTCATTAGAGAAACTCGTAGATACTTTGGATGTATACTCAGTGCTATACGGAAGGGTTGGAATGCTAATCTGAAACGTAGATTTCCTGTCTATTATTCAAAGCGGGACGAGTTATCTACTACTCCTGACGGTATTTTGTGTTTAAATGATCGTGTTGTTATTCCTCCTTCATTACGCAAACCTGTCCTTGATGATCTTCATAGTGGACATCTTGGTGTTGAGAAAATGAAATCCTTAGCAAGACTCACATGTTGGTGGCCAGAGATAAATGCAGATATATGTCGTACAGCAAACAATTGTGAGAAATGTCATAAGCTAAAAAGTCTGCCTTCGAAGTGGACTCCATGGCCAGTATCGTCTGAGGCCTGGCAGAGAATTCATGCAGACTACTGTGGTCCATTTCTTGGCAAATACTATGCACTTGTAATTATTGATTCTTTTTCTAAGTGGCCTGAAGTTTTTTTCACAACTTCACCGAATTCTGACTTCACAATTCAAGCATTAAGGAAGGTGTTTAGTCGAGAAGGAGTTCCCATGGTGTTGGTGACTGATAATGGCTCTCATTTTGCTGCAGATGCAGTCACTAATTGGTTAAATGGTATAGGGTGCAGACATCTGTTTACGGCTCCCAGGCACCCTTGTTCCAATGATCAGGCAGAAAATTTCGTAAGAACATTGAAAATTGCTATTGATTCTATTGCTGCTTCGACATTCAATGAACTGGAGAGGGGAGTAGATACATTTCTACTTCAATATAGAAATGCTAAGCATTCTGTGACGAAAGAGACTCCATCAAAGCTATTAAAAGGAAGAATTCTCCGTTCGAATATGAGGTGTTTGGAGTCTGCAGAAGTTACGTATTATCGTGGTAATGATCTTCGACCAGCCACGGGGATCGTGGTGAAGAATGTTGGAAAATCTATGGTGCGAATTCTGGATATCAATGACTTGACCATACATAACCGACACGTTGATCAAATACAATACCAGAATCCAGGTGAGTCTGTTCCAATTTCGGTTGTTAATTCTAATACTAATGAGTGCATTCTAGATAATACAGAGTCTACATCCAATACACCGTCGGACAGATGTAAGATGAACTTAAGAAGAGGACGAACAATCGATTACAGACACTTACACTCCAATTCGAGCTGTGGCGGATGTGATGTTTAAATAAATCAATGACTTCTTCGTATTGATGACTGTTGTAATTTTGAATTCCAAATACAATACATTCGTTCGAGTTCATCTGGTACTTCTTGATTAAGTTGCGTTATTCCTGGGATTACTAGTTCATACTACAATTCAAATACTTCTAATTATCATAGTGATGTATGTTTGAAGTAATGGATTGAGTGTTTTTCAATAGCTCTGTATTTTGATAGCTAGAGTTACTGGGGCATGTATCAAATGAGCTAGTGAAGTTGCTTGGGGAGTTTATCCAGGAGGAAAGGGTGGGAGTACTTCCTGATGCGAACTGTACGGGGGAAGCGAGTTTATGTTCCGCACTTGGTTTGAAATGACTAGGGCTATATGCTTCAACAGGGGTGCAACTAGGGGCCTTATTCCAAAAAAATCTGGTACATGTTGACTGTAAAGTGTACTGTTATTTGCAAGACAGTTTTGATGGTTAAGCTCGTAGCTTCTGTTATAACTATTTGCGCTAGTGCGAGCATAAGGGGGGTCTGATGCTCGTAACTGGAAGTGGTTACGACTGCTGTTATATATGGAGGCCGTCTTCATGTGGTGGGTTGATACTGGAAAGTTCTCATTCTGAGAGTAATTACAATTGTGATTCTGGGGAATGTACATAGGGTGTGGGTGAGGAACCTGTAATTACCATGCTTATTAACGGTTTTAGGCTTAAGAAGGTGAGTGGAGTGATCAGTATTCTGATAGTTTTTGTGAGTGTGCGTGTAAAAAGTTTTGTTACGCTCAAGCGTACTACCCATTGTGCGAGGTGTTGATGGCAAGTTACATGATATCAGCGGATAGAACCTATTCACTATTGTTGGGATACCCACAGAACAGTTGGCCTCAACCTTACGTGTCCCCCTATTTTATATTTTGGGTTTTATCTCCCCAGTCTTTTTTGTCAGAGATGAAGGGTTTCTTGGCCTCTGTGAGATGAACTTAGGTTCATTCGAATCCTCTTGTGGAACCAATTTTTACATGAATATGTTTAGTTGGGTGTGTTTCGTTACACGGCCCACATTTTGGTATTATACTGAGCGAACACCCGGGATCAGAGATGCCGTCACGCCTTTTAGTGACAGATGGGGACCGTATCTTATTCAAAGATTTCAGATCTGCAGACTCATCTAGATCTACGGATGGACCAGTCGTTTGTGGTATAACATCATGCTTGTTATCCATGCGCTTTATATCACTCATTTTGTTGCATACTGTCTTTAGCTGATTTTTACTATCACTCTATCATACGATTCTATTGCTTCAGGTCTTCTTATACGACGTTGGCACGGTATTAGGTCAGGAGTGACTTTTATGCTTTTGTATGGAATTAATGAGCTAATATTTTTGCTCAAATCAATAAATTGCTTAGCATCGTTAAGACAGTCAAACTTAAATGGCAGAGGGCAAGTCAATCTATCCGACTTTTTTCTAAGGCGGATGACTTGGCAGTTGACTTTCAGCATATCGCACGCTTTAAGGCAGATGTCCCTCAACTTATTTGGGTGTATGCGATCAGGGAGATTGTAAACTACTGCATTGTGGGAAGACATCATTCTTTTCGTCACTTCTTCAGCCACGAAATCTAAAATACACTCAGCTTTAGTGAGTTGTTCGAGATTTTTATCGGCATTAATACCCCATATGTGTGTGAGGGGTGCTAGTTGGTTAAGTCTACTGTAAATTTCGTCTAGGGAGTTTTGTAACTGACGAATGTCAGTACTTTATCGATCAGCATTCTCGTATACGTGAGATACACTGTTAGACTCCTTGGTTTTTGGTATTGTAGAACATCAACGTTGATGTTCTATGTCGAAATGATTGGGGACCTACTATAGTTAGACGAGAATGGGGACGAACCAACTAACGCTGAAGTCACACCTCGCGACCAGCCCTTATGTGGATTGAACCATCGACGCATCAAAGGATCATGGACGCTATGGAGACTGTACAACACAAAGGACGTTATTACAAGAATATATTAGTTAAGGTACAACCACGAAAATACAAAAATGAAAGAACAACCACTGCCGCGTGGGCCAGTCCATGGCGTAAGATTGATTGATGCGCGTTGACTATTCTTGACCTTGACAGGGATCAATGATCTGTTCGATATTCAGTGACCCTACAATACTCCCCCACCAGATTCAACGGCCGTTTGAATCGATACCAAACATGTTGGGAGTAGTCGCGCGCCGGAGGTTGCCAGACGATTAATATGAATCCTCCGGGTATTGCCGAGCTGTAAGAGAAATGGAAAGAAGGCTGCAGAAACTGATCGGGAAACAACGAGTAATAACACGTGACAAGGACGTTGGTTGAATGTTAAGCAATCAACCATAGAAATAATAAAAAAAGAAACATGACATTTTAGAGTTTTATCAAGTCGCGTTGAAAAAGATAGCTTTGACAAGTGGTTGAATTCCTCAGATGAGGGAGTAGTGATGTCACGGTGATAGTACGATAAGTGTATTACCAAATGATGCCGATGTTTGTACTGCCCTCGGTACAAAGTAGAAAGTCAATAAGTGTTGTTGACAACTGTTCGTAAGCGTCGATTTCTAGTTATATCTATATTTAACAGACTAACGGTAAGTACAGAAGTATAACCGTGAAGATAAGTCGTGGTTTCCTTGTGCGAAGCTTCTGATCAACTTGCAGTCAGTTTGCAAAAAACTGATAACTGCTGTGAAAATCAATAGGGGTCGAAGAATACAGAGCGGGAGCGAAGGTGGCACGATGAAATCTCTAAAAGATGATAAGCGGTGAGTGCTGCACATGTGTTTCATGAGTGCACCAAAAAATGTCGAAAAGAACATAAGCCAAGAGTGTCACTCTGGACTCATGTCAATGATATCAGTGTTAGGGTAGTGACCACAATATCGTTGTCAGTTTGCAGGAGATTCGCTCGACTGCGTAAATTGAAGATTCGCGTGAATGTGTCGTAAAACCACCAATTGAACTGGACAGGCTTTAGATCGTCGAGTAGTTGAACAGCCGATTGATGTACCGAAATCATCTATTAGATAACAGCTACGCGGAAACAATACTTCATAGGATAAAAAAAATACGACGTCGAAATTAAATAATTACAATAGTTCGGATGTGTTGTAATGTCACATCGAAGTAACATCATTTCGTATACTGACAATTGTACTGAAAGTTCGTTTGGGCATTGTTTATGTAGCAATTGGATGTGAAGTAGCAAACATTATCGTGGAGTTCGTGGAGAGTTTCAGAGGTCATTTAGATATTCTCCAAACCCGTATTGCATGTGAATAAACCGAAAACGGAATTCAAGTGACTTCCGTATCGACTGAAAAGTCAGAGCCAGAAATACGGTCCCGGATGTGAAAGAGACGGCTTGCCGTGATGCCAGGAACAGGTGTCGCCATTACTGGGATTATTTACTCCATATGGTGGAAGCCTAAATTCAGAAATGGCGTTGACTGGACTAAATATACTGTCAGTAAGGTTAGATGATGAACTAAGAGTGGTTACTGGAATAGGGTCCACATCACTAAGCTTAGGTGGAGAGTACATTAAGTTATAAATCAGATAGAGGGTCGTACAATAAACAGATAAACCGTGTAGCAATGGGATAAATATGAGATAAACAAATACTAGGGCTCACCAAATAATTGTGGTGGACCAAAATGTATGATAACCAAAAATTAGCAACAAAAAATATTATGTCTATAGTTTATGTAACAATGAACAGTTAATAAGTTAATTACACACAAACAACAAAATAAGGGACGTTACTTAAGTCTTCAGGCTATTGCATGTTCAGTTGAGTTTGGTCTAGATAATCCACAATTATAAAAGATTAGTAATCCCAATATGGACGATATAGATCCAGCAGGTTTACCAAGCGTAGAATTCAATAAGAATGTCACAATTGTCTATAAACGTAGATAGTATGCAATTAATATTTCATTTAACATATTAGCAGACATAGCAGAACGATGCAGATGTGAATTAGAGTGTATTTAATGAGGACCAGTAACAGTGCCACGATATGTTGTACTCAAAACGGAAGGGAGTCAAGTTACAAGTGTTCAAAGTAATACACTTAAACAACAAGTACAATTGTTTAATGCTTAATGTACAGAATATGAAAATACATGCAAAAACTATGAAAAATGATTTACAAAATAGGTTTTAAGGTTCTGTCTCCACATAGCTCCCCCCAGAGTGTCCGGAGGTAACACTGATTACAATATGAACAACAAAAATTGGGAAATATTGTGTATAAATGTACATAAAATAGTATTTACTGTAATAATGAAAAAAAGGTGGAGATAGGAATAAATGACACGTTAATAATATAGGCAATGCTACGCAAAATGAAACTGAAAAAACGAGCATTAAAAAGTTTTGGTTTGCTAATAATAATAATAATAAAATGTGAAAAACTGTTAATAGAGTCATAAAATATTTTTAAAAACTGGATGAATTTAATGAATAGTTGGTTTGCATTCACTCGTTTATTACTATGGCAATTTTTCTTATTAAAAAAAAATTGGCAAAACCAGTGATAATAAATAAATGTAGTTATTAAATGTACATGTAATGAAAATAAATAGCTTTTTATTAAAAAATTGAGTAACAACAATAAAATGCGTGTAATTAAATCGATTTTTGTTAGTCGGCGAAATGTACGTAGCGCTTAGGTTTCTTTACCAACCTACCGGAGCGAGTTAAAGACGGTTTAAGATGAAACTTGTCCTCTTCCATTGGTTTCTCAGGAACAGAAGGGAGAGGTTGTTGTTCATCGATGTTAACTTCTTTAAGTTGAGTCGGTTCATAAAACGCTGGTTTAATTCTATCAATGGAAATAGTTTCTTTGTTCCCATTTCGAATGATAATAAAATGTTTGGGAGTACGTTTGGTTACTTTATAGGGATCTTCGTATGGTGGTTTTAATGGCTTCTTGACAGCGTCAACTCGAACGAAAACAAATTTGCATGTTTCAAGGTTTTTATTTAGTTGCACCCGGTTGCTATATTGTCGCGGGGGTATTGGTTTAATGTTCTGCATCGTCTGTAGTAAACGACTTGCAAAACGGGAAGGATCTCCTATCGTTGTAGATTCGCAATTGACTAATTGGCCTGGTAATGTTAATGTTGTACCGTAGACTAATTTGGCAGCAGTGCATCCAATGTCTTCTTTAATAGTGGAATGAATACCGAGGAGTATGAGTGGTAAGGCATCACTCCATATGGTAGGATCAGCTTGAGTCGTCAGCGAGCTTTTCAATTGGCGATGAAATCTTTCAACCATGCCATTCGCTGCTGGATGATAAGCCGTTGTTTTGATTGACCCCAAGGAGTCTGGTGAATTCCTGAAATAAAATGGATTGAAATTGGGGGCCATGATCAGTAGTGATAATTGCAGGTACTCCGCAGTTCGATATCCATCGGTCGAGAAAAACTGACGCAACTGTCTCTGCCGATGTGTCTTTCATGGGGCATGCAATCGCCCATCGAGCGAACCTGTCCACCACAGTGAGAATGTGGGTGAAAGAGTTTGACGGTGGCATTGGCCCAACTAAGTCCAAGTGTATATGTTGAAAACGTTTGTCAGAGATAGGAAACTCCCCGATTGGACTAATAGTATGCTTTTGGATCTTACTACGTTGACACTGAAGGCAACCACGTGTCCATCGTTTAATATCTGAATTGATTTTGGGCCAAACAAAACGTTCAGTTATCAGCTTTATAGTAGCTCGGATGCCCGGATGTGATAAACCATGCAAGTGTTGGAATAACTTTAGTCGACAAGCCTGAGGGACAAAAGGGCGATTATTGCCTGTCGAAGTGTCACAAATGATGGATGCATCTGAGAAGGGAATGGGTACCGATCTGAGATTCAAGATAGACTTTTCTCTACAGACCTTCAATTCTGCGTCGTCTGCTTGTAATTTGGCTAAGGTTTCAAGTCTGATGTCATGGTTAAGTACCGTCATATCGATATCCTTTCTAGACAGTGCGTCTGCGACAATGTTGGTATGACCCTTGATAAACTGAATGTATGTGGTGAATTGCGAGATATAATCGAGTTGTCTCGCTTCACGTGGAGAATGTCTATCATATGACACATTAAATGAGAAGCACAGGGGTTTATGGTCCGTCATAATGGTAAAGTCACGACCCTGTAGTAAAAAATTGAAGTGTTTGACAGCTAAGTGCATAGCTAAAGTTCTCGTCCAAATGTGCTGTACCGCTCTTGAGCGGGTGATAACCGTTTAGAGAAAAAAGCTATTGGTGTAATCATGTTATTGACTCGTTGTTGTAGCACTGCCCCTACAGCTTTTTGAGATGCGTCCGTACACAAGATCAGATGCGTTTGGGTGTCAGTGTTTAGGTGTTGTAACATAGTAGCGTCGGCGATCAAGTTTTTCGCTTTTTCGAATGCCATTTTGTCGTCAGAGGGTGACTGGAATAGTTGGTTCTTCTTTTTGCTACTCGCTTTATCATCTTTATGTAGGTCTGTTAAGGGTTGTAAAACTTCGGCACAATTGGGTAAAAATCGTCGATAAAAATTTATTGCTCCCAGGAAACGACGTAGTGCCTTAACAGGAGTAGGCTCAGGGTAGTTGATTATGGCTTCTACTTTCTTTGGAAGGGGTTTAATTCCCTGAGAGTCTATGTAATGACCGAGGAACTCCAACACTGAAACACCAAATGTAGACTTTGAGGGATTAATCACGACGCCATAACTTTTGAAACGCTCAAAGGGAGTCTGCAAGTGCTGAATATGTTCTTCCAAGGAAGAGCTAGCGATTAAAACGTCATCAACATAAATGAACACAAAATCCAAACCTCTAGTTACCTCATCCATGAATCTTTGAAAGGTCTGGGCAGCGTTTTTTAATCCGAAAGGCATCCTTAAGAATTCAAACAAACCAAAGGGCGTGATGATGGCTGTTTGCTCAATATCTTCAGGTGCCATCGGAATTTGGTGATATGCACGTATAAGATCTAACTTCGAAAAAACTTGCTTTCCATGTAGGTTTAAAGAAAAATCGTGTAAATGCGGGATGGGATATCTATCTGGGATAGGCTGACTATTCAAACGACGGTAATCACCGCATGGGTGCCAATCTTGTTCTTTTTTTGGAACCATATGAAGCGGAGAAGCCCGGGGACTGCTAGACTGCCTAACGATGCCTAGTTGCATCATGTGTTCAAATTCTCGTTTGGCAATCGCTAACTTGTGAGGTGGTAGTCTCCTGGGTTTTGCACGTACAGGTTGACCAGTGGTAGTAATATGGTGTTGTACATGATGAACAGTGCATTAATTTTGATAATCGGCTCTTGTGATGCACCCGTATTGCGATAAAATATCGGTAAAGATTTTATTTTCAGGTTTTTGAATACGGACTCTGTAGATTTCAGAGTCAGAAGAGATTATGCCAGTGACTTGTAACTTTGTGTTTCTGACGATGAGTTTCTATTCTCGCATGTCAACTAATAAGTTGTGAGCACTGAGGAAATCAGCTCCGAGGATGGGTTGTTTAACTTGAGCTACTATAAAAACCCATGCAAATCTCCTACGAAGGCCGAGGTCTAGTATGAGTGACTGCTCACCGTACGTTTGATAATGGAGTTGTTTGCCGCAACAAGGGATAGCTTAGCAGGCTCTGAGTGCCGTCGTCGAGAGAGATGCAACGGGAGAATGCTGATTTCTGCTCCTGTATCGACTAAAAAGTCAGAGCCAGAAATACGGTCCCGGATGTGAAAGAGACGGCTTGCCGTGATGCCAGGAACAGGTGTCGCCATTACTGGGATTATTTACTCCATATGGTGGAAGCCTAAATTCAGAAATGGCGTTGACTGGACTAAATATACTGTCAGTAAGGTTAGATGATGAACTAAGAGTGGTTACTGGAATAGGGTCCACATCACTAAGCTTAGGTGGAGAGTACATTAAGTTATAAATCAGATAGAGGGTCGTACAATAAACAGATAAACCGTGTAGCAATGGGATAAATATGAGATAAACAAATACTAGGGCTCACCAAATAATTGTGGTGGACCAAAATGTATGATAACCAAAAATTAGCAACAAAAAATATTATGTCTATAGTTTATGTAACAATGAACAGTTAATAAGTTAATTACACACAAACAACAAAATAAGGGACGTTACTTAAGTCTTCAGGCTATTGCATGTTCAGTTGAGTTTGGTCTAGATAATCCACAATTATAAAAGATTAGTAATCCCAATATGGACGATATAGATCCAGCAGGTTTACCAAGCGTAGAATTCAATAAGAATGTCACAATTGTCTATAAACGTAGATAGTATGCAATTAATATTTCATTTAACATATTAGCAGACATAGCAGAACGATGCAGATGTGAATTAGAGTGTATTTAATGAGGACCAGTAACAGTGCCACGATATGTTGTACTCAAAACGGAAGGGAGTCAAGTTACAAGTGTTCAAAGTAATACACTTAAACAACAAGTACAATTGTTTAATGCTTAATGTACAGAATATGAAAATACATGCAAAAACTATGAAAAATGATTGACAAAATAGGTTTTAAGGTTCTATCTCCACAGGTTGTGACTTGGAGAATCAGGTAGTGTTTGTGACACTTGTGGGTAGGTAGAATAGGGTTTAAAGGATAAATGCTTGTAGGGTCACTGAATATCGAACAAATCACTGACCCTTGTCAAGGTCAAGGATTGTCAACGCGCACAAACCAATCGTACGCCATGGACTGGCCCACGCTGCAGTGGTTGTTCTTTCATTTTTGTATTTTCGTGGTTGTACCTTAACTAATATATTCTTGTAATAACGTCCTTTGTGTTGTACAGTCTCCATAGCATCTATTATCCTTTGATGCGTCGATGGTTCAATCCACGTAAGGGCTGGTCGCGAGGTGTGACTTCAGCGTTAGTTGGTTCGTCCCCATTCTCGTCTAACTATAGTAGGCCCCCAATCATTTTGACATAGATCATCAACGTAGATGGTCTTACATGCTTATCATTTTCAGGTACTGAGTCATCTGTCTCAGGAGTTACGGACTTTGACCTTTTAGTAGGCTTGAAAGCTGGTGAAATCTCTGATTTACCCAAGTTACTTGACATATTTTGAAGCTGTATGAGTTAAAAACCTGTCTAGCATATATATATGAGTATATAATTAATTCTACGTATTTACCGGGTTAATACTAAGATCAGAGACTATTAGTATATAACGTATTACAGATAAAAAGTGCTCAGTTATAATATAGGGAAGTACTGATCAGTGAAATCTCTATTAACTGGGCAAGTGTCGGTTAAAATTTATTAACCTAGAGTAAAGTGTGAGCGATAAACGCGATAGGATGATAATCTAAGGACAATACAGCATACAAAAGAACAAGTCTAAGAATTTCAAAACCACGTGAAAAATGTTACCACTTTCAAATTTCTCGCATAAGGATCATATGTTCAAATGCAATAAGAGAAGACAGGCTTCAGTTACAGACCAAGCTTATGGATAAATTCGTCTTCAATCCGAAAAGCTTATTCAGTTACGCAGCTTCTCTTCGACAAGGCAAAACTGGAGTTTCCCAACTGCTTGGTCCTAATGGCCCGACCAATAACGACAGTGATGCCGCTAACCTTTTGGCTGAACATTACTCCCGGACATTCCAGCTGACCCACATCAACCATACTGACGAAAGCTTCACCTGCACCTGTACAGGACTTTCCGAAGTGGACCTGAGTGCTGACCTGGTGCTCCGTAAACTGCAGCACCTAAGAAAAGACACTTCTCCTGGTCCGGACATGGTTCATTCCGCTGTATTGAGGGAAGCAGCTTCAATCCTGGCGACACCACTTAGCGTGATGTTCGCACACTCGCTAAGCAGAGGCAAACTACAGGAAATACGGAAGCTAGCCCACATCACACCAATTTTCAAAGGAGGTCGACGCAGTGAACCCTCAAGCTACCGACCAGTGGCCCTTCTCTCCATACCTTCTAAAATTATGGAATCCCTAATATACGACGGCATACTAGAATACTTATCATCCTCAAAGTTCTCATCTCAACAGCATGGTCTCAGACAAGGTCATTCTTGTATGACCAACCTGCTGACTGCGGTGGATAGATGGACAACCATCCTTGATCGCAAGGGGAAGGTTGACGTCATCTACCTGGACTTCTCAAAAGCTTTTGATAGGGTCAACCATGCATGTCTTATCAAGAAGCTTGGACGATTGCGTATAAAACCCCCTTTAATTGACTGGCTCTCTTCATATTTAGAAAACCGACACTTTAAGGTCAGGGTAACTCCACTCTCTCTCAGGCTATGGAATGTCCTAGTGGGGTCCCCCAGAGCTCAAAACTAGGACCTCTTCTCTTCTTGATTTACATTAACGATCTTCCTCAACAAGTTTCATCTGATTTATTGCTTTTTGCTGGTGATGTGAAACTTTGGAGAGAGATACGTAATCATAATAATATACTAGTTCTTCAGGAGGATCTGACTCGACTTCAAAGTTGGGCAGACGACAACGGACTTACCTTCAACACTTCAAAGTGCAAGGTAGTCCATCTGAGACATGTTGCAGACTATAGTTATAACTTAGGTAACTCCCCTCTAGAAGTTTCCCAAGTTGAAAAAGATTTAGGAGTGTTGGCACCCTACGACCTTAAATCGTATGCGAACTGTGACAAAAACGCCTCTCAAGCAAACCTTGCACTGGTAACATTGAAGCGCATTTTTGGCCAGTTTGACCGTAGAACCTTCCATATAATCTTCAACAGTTTTATTCGTCCCCACTTAGAGTACGGAAACATAGTATTTCCTCCCTCTCTCCAAAAGGATAAGGTCACTCTGGAACGTATCCAACGTCGAGCCACGAAATCAGTTCGGGACTCAAATTCAAACCTTATGAAGAGCGCCTCAAATCACTTAACCTTTACCCGTTAGAGTACAAGCGTCTTAGAGGTGATATTCTTATGACTTATAGTATCCTTAATACTTCTGGTCATCCCCTTAAACAACTTCTTAAGCTTAGTCATAACACTAACCTGAGAGGTAACACCCAGAAATTGGATACCCTACATAGCAGAACAGACTGCAGACACAACTTCTACTCCGTTAGAGTTGTCAAGTGCTGGAACTCGCTGCCGACTGAGCTAGTCCAAGCGACCTCCCAGGAGTCCTTTAAGAGGAAACTTGACTTGTTCTTAAGGACTAAGAATAACATATTATTATGATCTACCAAATTGTCTTTTTTTCCTCTTTTATCGTTCACATACCTAGGTTTTTGCCTGGAGGTATTGGTGATCCATTGCTGCCAGACACGGAAGCCCGTTAAGCGAAAGCTTCTTCTATCCCGTCCTCAACCATTTGAACCATTTGAACTTTGCTCAGTCGTCTTGATGAAATACAATCTCAAGGTCGATCAAATTTGCGTTTGTTTAATCATGATTTCTATTCTCATGGAAATATGAAAGATGATTCAGTAAGGGACTGAAAAGCAAACAACAAAGATGAGAAAAAGTTTGGTGAATGCTTATGTTGTGGCGAATTTCATTCTCCTAATTCATTTGCATTTCGTAATGCTAGATGTTATAAATGTGGCGAAGATAGGACACATTCATTCAGCATGCAAAACTACTGTTCACTTTGCTTCAAGTATCACTAAGTCTTGTAACTTAGATCTCAATAGTTTGGCTGCTTCTAATGATCATCTATCTTCATCCACTGTTTCGAAAGATAATGTTCGTATTCGAAAGCGATTACATGCATCCCTTGGTTCATTTCATGAATTTATTGTGAATATAGGTGGTATAGAGTCCATTATTTCATTGAAGAACTTGAAATCTTTAGATCCTAATGCTGTGATAAGACCAACTGAGGTCTCAATACTGAGGATTACTGGACACAGACTGCCTATTCGAGGATGTTGTGAATTGCTAATAAGAAATGATAATTCTGCGTATGTATCTAGTGAATTTTTAGTTAGTGAATCAGAACTGTCAATACTAAATTTAAAAAATCTGAATGTGTTTCTATGTTCTAGGACCTGACGTAGAGTCAATATCTGGTCTATACAACCACGTCCAGGTCGAAAACCAGCCTGGTTTTCTCTAGTCTGCACTTCACGAGCTTTGGTTAGTCGTCGAAGTATTATTGAAGCTAATATTTCAGACATTATATTGGTCAAACCGATCCTTCTGTGATTGTCAGAAGAAGACTTTTGTCTTTTCTTATGACTGGCACAATCAGTGATTGGGACCAGTCAGATGGAATTACATCCAGTTCCCAGATTCTACCTAAGACCTCAGTCAATCTCATTGCTAGTACTGGACCATCATCCTTAAAAGTCTCAGGAGTAAACCCGTCAGGGCCAGCTGCTCTCCCTCACTTCAGATTAACTATAGCTTTTTCAACCTCGTAGAGAGTTGGTTGACTTACATCAATTTGCCATTCACGATGACTGGGTATGGTGGGTAATTGAAGTGTGGCTGAAGGCCAGCTGGACCGCTCCCTAAGGTGTTCTGCCCATTGATTCAATCTCCTGGATTGAGAATGAATAATATTTTCATCTTTATCTGAGATAGTTTCGCCGATAGTTGGGTTCCTAATACAACCATTGCTGTTCTTTCAGTTGTTCCTGAAATATATTCTTAGCTTGCCTATCATTAAGTAGAACCCTTAGAGGCTTCCCTGCACTGTCTTTCCTACGACCAGTAAGACGCAGACAGATACGTGCTCGCACAAGAGAATGATTTGAGCCTAAACATGTGCTCCAGAGTGAGCGATAGTCTTCTATCGAGCCCCTCCATCGGTGGCTGACAGCGATGTGATCTAATTGGGTCCAACGTTGGGACAAATTCGGTGGTCGCCATGTCAAAAGATGTTTTCCCTTATGCTTAAAGTTAGTATTCGCAAGAAATAGGCGGTTACCTGAGCATAGCTGCAACAGACGGTCGCCATTATCTGTTCTTTTAGCCACGACACCATATGATCCACCCAGTTGTCATTCCCTTTCACTTAGTTTACCTACTTGAGCATTAAAATCACCTGCCACTAATACTACATCAGAACGCCTAGCTTTTCGGAGAAGGTCAAAAAGTTCCCTTTAGGACTCATCTTTTATATCGTCTGAGCTGCAGTCAGTGAGAGAGTAGGCAGAGACGATGAAGAGGCATCGACGAGTTTCCCTATCTTTCCGAGTCTTTACTGATCCGTTTATTCAGACAGCGCATGGACGACCGTCTACTGAGATCCAGTCTAAAAGAGCTAGTTCTGTCCTAGGACTTAATGCTATACCTACTCCAACGAGACCACGGGAAGCAGCATCAGAGCTTCCAGATACACGAAACGTGTATCGAGATGGTTCTTTATTTTGATAAGGTGAGGTCAAATGAATGACGCTACTCGGATCTTGTATGCGCGTTTTCGGAGACGCAGCACACATCTATGGTGTAAGATTCTAAATTCCTACCTAAGAGAGCCTGTTGTCTTAATTGGCACAATGTTCGGACATTAAAAGTTCCTACATGTAGTTCAGAGCGTGGTTTTAGGAGACCAGGAATGACGTTCCGTTTATTTGAATCGTTTGCTCAAGCAGTGAGAGGTGATAAAAGGAAGTGAGAAGGGTTAGTCGTGGAGATAAGAGAGTTATTAAGTGATGGAAGGATTTGATTGTGAACAACTTGGCTTCATGTGCAGTTACGGGTATGAGGGCTAATATCACTTCCCGGCTGCTCACACCGTGGAAGGGTATTTCTTGAGGGACCTAAAAATGAAGTTGAATTAGTGTTGGTCTTAACGACCAGGGAGCGTGATCGCAGTGCCCAAGGGACAACTGCTTGAGGTCGGTCACATACGACCTTTTTGTGGGTAGTTTTTGTGTTAGCTTCGTTCTTCAAAGGACCTTACCGCTGGAGATGGAAATACGTGGGATAAGGCGAGGTGTGCAATTTTAGGGTCGACCTTTTCTAACCCCACCCCTCCTTGTGGGAAGGCAGCATCGCTGTTATGCTGTTGTCTGAAGGAAACACCTTACTGCTGTAACACTTCTGTACAGTCGGCAGTACGACTTCACCTTCGGTTTTCTGCTTTTAGTCTTACCGCTCTTCAACCGACCTGCCTGGCATGGTAGGACCTTGATGCACGATTTTTTCATCCAGTATAGCTTGATTGGTTTATCTCGATAGGCAATTCCGACCACCACGTCAAGGTAGCAGCAACGGTCGCGTCAGTTCATGACCAGATACTTATTGCTTCATTGAGTCGTTGAATTGAGAAGAATATTATAGTGAATCCAAATAAGTGTTCATTTTGTGTATCTAGTTTTGAATACCTTGGATACCTAGTTGATGGTTATGAATTTAGACCAGATATGAAACGACTAGCTCCACTGAGAAATGCACCATCTCCAAAAAATCTCACAGAATTACGTTCACTAGTGGGTGCTCTTCACTACTATTCTCCTTTAATTCCTAATTTTTCTTGTCGTGCAAACTGCTTATATGTATTATTTTGACATCCAATTCATTTAAATGGGGTGAAGAACAAGAGTCATGCCTACGAAGTCTGCCAAAGTTTCTTCAAAGTGATGCTGTTTTTCGAACTTATTCACACAGTATACATTCTGTACTTAATACTGACGCATCACCTGTGGGTATTGGTGCAGTTTTGGAACAAGAAGGCAGGCCAGTTATCTGTGTTTCACGCAAACTTACTGTTACTGAACAAGGTTATTCACAAACGCAGCGAGAAGCATTAGTTGTGTTTTGGGCTGTTAAAAGACTAAATAAATATTCATTACGCAAACCTGTCCTTGATGATCTTCATAGTGGACATCTAGGTGTTGAGAAAATGAAGTCATTGGCAAGACTCACGTGTTAGTGGCCAGAGATAAATGTAGATATATGTCGTACAGCAAACAATTGTGAGATATGTCATAAGCTAAAAAGTCAGCCTTCGAAGTGGACTCCATGGTTAGTATCGTCTGAGGCCTGGCAGAGAATTCATGCAGACTACTGCCGTCCATTTCTTGGCAAATAATATGCACTTGTAGTTATTGGTTCTTTTTCTAAGTGGCCTGAAGTTTTTTTCACAACTTCATCGAATTCTGACTTCACAATCCAAGCATTAAGGAAGGTGTTTAGTCGAGAAGGAGTTCCCATGGTGTTAGCGACTGATAATGGCTCTCATTTCACTGCGGATTCAGTCACTATTTGGTTGAATGGTATAGGGTGTGGACATCCGTTTACTGCCCTCAGGCACCTTGTTCTAATGGTCAGATAGAAAATTTCGATAGAACATGTCTACGAGTAACGCAAAAGGTAACAAATTACACTTCAAATATAAGAAGATATATTGAGCAACAAAATGGTAACAGTGTTATGAAATGAATACCACCTGTAAGCTGCTCTCTGAAATAAAAACCACAAATAAGTTCAGTTGATTAACATAGGTTCCTCTGCACGTGATGGCACCAACGGCAAAATGAAGAAGATTAAATCCTGTAGTATTATTTAATAATGATCAGGGCCAAAGCTTCAACGTAGTGTGGGAAAGCCTAAAAGGATGTTATAATACTATTATAATCTTCAATCAAAGGCCGCGGCCAATAAAGCAGAAGAATGGACGGCGGAGATAGTGTTTACATTTTAAGAACTGCGGTGGTGTAGATTATGTTAGATATATCCAAACAAATGTATATTTCTTTACCATTGATACAAAGAAATAATAAATAACGAATATAAATGTGGTCACATATAAAGTGTGACAAATAGGAAAAGTATGTGATCTCTCTTTTGTTGTTACAAAAAGTCATTGAATATTCATGCCACAATAATCCTAACACTAATGATCATATTCTGGATCATACTTATAATCATCACAGCTTCCTAAACGGAAGATTTTCTTGTTCAAGCAATTTCATCATCGTTTCTTTTGCGTACGATCTAAAAGTTATGCACTGTAACAATTTATGTGATAGTTTGAAGTATTTGAATTATTACACAAACTAGGAATCCCAGAAACAACGTAATTTAACCAAGAGGAACTAAATGAACACGAACGAACGTTTGTATTTGGAATTCGAAAGCAGTCATCAAGTACAAAGTAATCATCAGTTCATACAAACACCACATTTTATCTACTCTCCTTTTCAGGTCTTCAATCTTGCAGCAGTAATAGAATTTACGTTTGTTTTCAAGGTCTTTAAATTTCTTGCTTAAGCTTGAGAATGGGAGGGCTTTGAAGTCGTGCGTAATTTTTTACACTTCGATCACATTGTCGACAAGTAATCAAACCTTTCATTGGAATCGTCTTCAGTGATCAATGAGGTAGGCTATCCACTAAGAATTCTTAAGTTTCCTAGACCCAAGATAGGTAGTTCACAATCGGTGATGAGGAATTCACAATTTGGGGATGAAGATTTATCTTCTCTAACCAGCAAATTACAGCACCCAAGAATAAAAAGTTTATGACCTGTATAACTAGAAATAGAAACTTTGGTAGGCTTAATTGTAGCATCGGGATTTAATGACTTCAACTTTCCAACTGAAATGATGGACAAGATACTGCCAATGTCAACAATAAAATAGTGGGACGCAACAACGGACAAATATGATCATTTTTGAATATGAAGTGAATTATTAGAAGTTGTAGATAAGGATGGTATATTATTATTATAATCATCAAAATTAGTAGGATCTGAATGATAAAGTCTAGTATTACTTGAGGTGAAATGAACAGTGGTTTTGCAAACCGACTGGATGTATACCATTCTAACACACTTAAATCATTTAGCATGACGAGAGACACATGGATGACGTAAGTAAAATTATTCACAGGATATACATTTGTAGTAGGGTCGAGTCGGGGATGGACTATGATCACTACCACAATTCGATTACGCGCCCAAAAACGACTTGGTTCCTTTGATAACTCGTAAATCAGAAGGCTTTATTAATCCAGATCAAGTATATTTATTGGCGATCTCGTGGTATCGAAATAATACCGAAACGTGCCAACGGGTACAGGCGAAATGGGCAGAGCGTAAGAAAGTTCGAACGGAACAAGGCGGATAGCGAAACAAGAAGTGAGTCTGATACAGTTAAACAAATACAGTAAAACAATCACTGGTACAATTGGTTACAATAATAATAATTGTTTCTATTGTTCCAATCGTGTTCTTATCGAGACTGGCCGGTCACTACACATTTACCAAACCTGTGTTCACTTCTGTAACCTGCTTTGCAATTCTTTGTTGAATTACTTTTCATATTTCCACGAGAATGAGAACCATTATTAGACAAACGCCAGCTTCAGCTACCCTAAAATTGTGGTTCATCATGACGGCTAAGCAAAATATTAAAAAATTCACTGACTGAAAATCAAGTTCATTGACTGCCTAATAAATAATACATGATATTTTAATTTCTTGAACTAACTTTTTGAGTTTCTGAATTAATTCTCATTCTAACATCGGAATATTATTCCCAGAGATCAATCGATCATGAAGTTGAGTTTCGAATTGTTCTCCGAAATTACACTTCGCAGCCTGTTTCCGTAATTCAAGTATAAAGTCCTTAACTTTCTGATCATTTTGTTGTACCATTTTATGAAACTCCAATCTCTCTTTGTATTCAAAGCTAACACATTGTACATTTTATTTAGAGAAGTTCAGTAAACAGTTCATTATCTAGTAAATAATCTTCTAAGACGGCCTTACTTTCAGCTTAAGGGATTATTTGGGTAGTGTTCAGAGATATTCTATTGACTCTACATATTCATGGAACCAGAGGAAGTGTTTGATGTATAGTAACCAAAATATTCCGGAAAATTCAAATTTACAAACTTAAGTGTTCTACATGTTTTTGGAGAGATATTATATCGGCAAAGTGAAGGATAAGTTATTTGAAAGTCATATCGATACCTAGTTTGTGATAGAAAAGTCATTATTCCATTGTTATTACTATTAATATTGTTATTTTTTCTTTTGATTATCTATTGTATTAAGGATTCAGTTATTCAAATTATACACACACCTTATCTTCCAATTAAAAATCTATCATTTCCTATTTATCACCAGTCACAACTATTCAAATGGTACTTCATTGTTTATACTTAAGTTTTTACACTACTTGTCCATGTTTTTAATGAATGATCAATTGGTTTTAAAACTTTCATATTTAAGATATTTAGGTAATGTATATTTGGTAACGCAGAAGGAGTTAAATTAAAGTAAATATCTACTTCTTCAGTAAGACAATTGATGTGTCCTATCAATTTCATAAACTCTTTAAATTTATAAATTTACTTAGGAATTATTGGTGTTATTGGTGTTCTGGAGTTAACTGACTGGTCTAGGCAGAAGCAGGACTGACAAGTGCTGTAGACTGCTTGTACGGGTTTCGTGTATCGCTGGTATGATCGATAAACCGCTGTTCTCTAATTGGAGGTCTTATTACTTCATGCATTAACAAGAAATCCACTTGGCCACAAGTCATAACCGATCGATATGCGGACATGCACTCAATCAGACTCACACATAAATTTGCATAATGGATTAAATATCTAAATTATAGCAAGTACAATAGTTGAATTGGCTCACTACAAAACAGCAGGTATGTTTAATTTACTAAATGGAGTTTGTTTTTCACAACAATTATTTCTCTCTTCATTTTGAACAATAATATTCATTTTTATCAAATAGAACCCAAATTTAGATTGAATATATTTCATACATCCAAATAAACAGTGAAGTAACAACGAAACTTCCTTTCGAAAGAAGCAATTTCAGATAACATCATAACTGTTTAGAAGTGAATTTTTTTGTTTGAAAATTATAATGAACGAGAAGAACGTCCGTGATTGTGAGTATTAGTTTTGGATATTAGAAATTATGTTACTGGAATTCCGATCAACGTCAATAACCATCAAGTTTCAGTGAATGTAATGGGAACGGGAATATCAAAGTGTGATTCTTATCACCCTACCAATACTGAGAAACCAGCAAACTTCATTATTATTTAACACTAGATGTATTATGAAAGCACAGGAAGATAATTACCAGATGATTCTCTTAATTAACTCATTAAGTTTTGTGAAATATGTAAAAGCGGTTAGTACTAAAGTGACTAAATGATCATCATCAAAATTAGTGTTCAAACAAAATGTTCATTCTGTACACACGTATTCATATACTTATGTTAGGTTTATCAAATGCAAAACCGGCTAATATCTAAACTGTTTTAAAAATTCAAGTTAAAAGGAATGGAGAAAATGACGAACAGTTTTTCTCATAATTTATTTTCTACCAGCAACATAGATGAAGCTGTTCATTTACGAAATTGGATAATTTTCCGTAGTTTAATTCACCAGCTGTTCTTAGCTAGACAAAAGATTAGAAAATAAGAAGCCCTGAGTAGTTGGTCGGTTATAGTATAACTCTCCTCATAAGTGTTAACCTGAGATTTCACAGGATATCAAACCTAGGACCTTCGGTCATACTCACGTGTGTCTAACTTGTAGACCACTCGTAAATTAGAACTGTTTGGCAGACGTTAAACCACTTGCATCTTTGTTTAATATTTTCATTTTGTTAATCTTTCTTTAACTACGGTTGAAAATTTACTTCTTGTTAACAGATCCAGTTTTGTGTCAATTACAAGGCATGGAATAAAACATTTAGTCAATTCCATTTCCTCATGAAGCGTACTGGGCATTTAGTTGTACGAGTAGTTCAACTTGCAGTCATAATATTCATAAGTTATGAAATGACACGATTACTATTTCAATACAAATGGGATGAAAAATTCGGCCTATCACGAAATAATGGTGATTTCTTCTACAACATATTACCACATAAAAGTTATTCAAGTTTGACGGGTAATTTAAATCAAACCTATTATGTTTCGTCACAAATGGAGAAGTATGAAAACAAAATTACACTCGGATTTACCGAGAAAGATCTTGAAGAATTATATAAAGTGAAATCTGCTCCAGCTGCCGTGAGTTTCTTTGAATGACTTTTTTACTAGATTTCCATAGTAATTGCTTAAATTGACAGGACTTCAAATTTTCTCTTATACATTGTGTCATAATCACTCTGATCCTACTTTTACTTTACAAATGAATTAATGACGATCTCCTTATTTCAGACTTTTATTTTACCTAATTACGATACTGGAAACACTCAAGTTGTACTAATGTTCTGGTTGTTTGGTCAGCGTCATTACGAAAAAGAAATTTCCGTGTCTGTCTCATCAATTAGAGTTGGACACAACTTCAATTAAACTAAAACTATGTTGGCAGTAAATAATATAAGGTCAGGTAGTATTAAACTGAGTTGACATCCCAGCTTCAATTGTTGAAGCAACGTCACATATTGTTGGGATGTTAAAACCATTTAATATTCTTGTGTGTATTAAAGTCGTTAGATTTCAGAAAGCTTACACGTTTTCATAATTCATATTAAAATGGGTATCGATACAAAGAATCTTTGTATTATTGAAAGTGCTATCTAAAGGTCTCTTCCACAAAAATAATCAAATGAACAGCGGTATTCAGCAGTCCTTTTACCACAAGAAAATATGAATGTAGAGTATTCTTTGTAATAACTGGTCATCAAACTCTACACCTATGCAGCCGCTTTATTATTCAGAAGATGTAGCCAATTTTAAGACAAATGGATTTTCAGTAATCACGTTTGTGAACTTAGAATTGATTGCAGATGCCGAAATGACTAATATGCAGTGCTGCCTTAAGTTAGGTTTTGAATGGAATAAAATTGTGAGAATAATTTTAGTATTAAATACAGTTAACGAAAGATGAGGAAATAATCACAGGATTATGTTGAGACAACTGTCTTTAATACCTTTAAAGACACTATGCCTATATTTCTGTACAAAATTAATAATAATAATATTCATTTATTCATCGCATGTAATATGTTATTCACATATATGTTATTCATATATCTCAATTGTTGAGTGAATTTCTCAAGAGGTAAAGTCTATGAGCTGTCTATTGCCGTCAGATTCGTCATGAACTCAGACCTCCTAGTCCTATCTAAATGAAGATGATTACCGGTACTTACTACAGATATTTTAAAATTTTGCTGTAAATATTATGACAAAACTTCTATCATTCTGTATAGAATTCGCTTATTGAATTGAAGTATGTCTTTCATTAATTGTTTTTTGCAGAGAAAAATAATTCTTAACTATGGAGACCTTTACATCAATATTATTCGAAACTTCTCATTTTGTTTCGCTTGTGATTGTGAACTGATTTTCGATAGATCAAGATGGCTTGAAGCAGATGTTATAATCTTGACAGATCACTTGTATCCTAAAGGTCCAAGACCACCAAATCAGTTATGGTTCATTTTTGTACATGAAGCTCCTCTATCAATCAGAATCGCGGATGGATTGGAAAACAAGGTTAGTTAAATACTTTCGACCTACTTCAGATGCTGGGAAATGTGAAAACATTCATCAAAACGTCTTTTAGTTTAATCAGTTGCATGTGAACGACCTTAAAACCAGCATTGACTCATATTAAGTAAAATTTATCAACAAGTTCATCAAAAGTAGAATATCAGATCAAACATCGAAATTTAGTTTTTAGCATAAGGTAGTATTTTCAACATCTGTTATTTATTGTTTGTAACTCAAACGATATTGAGTCATTAGTTTTGGACAATAGGACACTATTAAGTAGTCTCCAGTTATGCTCACTGGAAATGTTAATGGGACAGTTTTGTGATCAGCATTTTCTTCACCATAACTTAGTTGTTTTGATCACTTCCAACATTAGCAATTGCCTCTACTGATATAGTGTAAAAACTGAAATATTGTTAGCTTTCCGTTGATTATCCTGTGTTTTGGAGGTCACATGAGATGAAGTTTGATTCTTGTTCGAATACTGTGAACAATCTACCACCTTGCATATGCGGTTATTACAAGCAAGATGATAGTTCGTTAAGTACAGAAAATAATGAGTTTCTACTTGTTTATTCACTGACCAAAATGAAACAATTCAACCTCATTCCGTTTATGCAGGAAATCATATCATTATAAAATTCAAAGTGGAAGTTCATTCCAGATGAACAACTAGATATTCTGTATTTATAATCCTGGAGTTACGTAAACGTCCTGTAACTAGACAGTTTGTCAAACATCCGAGACTGTCATTCATTTTAAAGTTTTGGTTGGTTAAACAAACCACTCAATAAGATTGTGGAAGTAAGGACGTCTGGTAACAGTGAGGACTCGAGATAAATAACACTTGATCTATAAACATGTTCAAGAGTTTAGTCATATACTGGAAACCAAAACAGAACAATATTTTAAAACTGAAGCTATGTTTGGAAACTAAAGAAGCATAAACAACTCTGAGATTAACTTGGACCCATATTTCACTGTGATGTGTCACATATTTATCAACACCCGATGGGTTCATTATTACTTTACACATATACCACTGTTAAGCATGTAAATTTAAAAGTGTGTAATTTGTAAAGGGTGATATTTGAATTCAACTCAATTTTTAGACACATTATCTCACATTTACCTAGGTGTGCAAACTTTAACTGAATGTCTTTCGGTAAAGCAGTATTACGTCGAGAATAATGTCAATAATATTACGGAATCTACAGTCGTCGTCATGAATATCCATCTCCTGAGATATTGCAGTAACAAACATATATGGATTTTACTTTATTTAGAAGTAGACCTTAATGAAATCGTATTATTTGCAACTGTGCGGTACTGTCTATGAAAGTATTGAACTGACAGTGGTAGGGTTTGGAAGTATTTTCTTCGCAGATTGATGACTGCTTCTTAATAGCGAAGTGTATAATTGACTGAGTCTATCCTGATTATTTGCAATGTATTTTCGCTAATTAGAAATCATCTGCTGACACAAACGACTCGACGCAAGAAAAAAGGCATTCATGAAACATGCACTCATATTGTTCGATTACATGCCCCAGTTTGACGTGGCTTAATCCGTTTTCAAAGGGTACCAGAAACAATTACCTACTCGAAAACATCAACTCTCGAATTGGTAGTTACCAGTACATGACTAGACCGTGGAGATATTTCTCATATTGACATTTTAAAATCATTTTTCAAATGTCTAAATGTTTAACATATTTTGGTGTTTTTCACTCAGGTCAACTACACAATCACTTATCGAATGGATTCAACAATTTATCTACCGTATCACAATTATGTTCCATCTGTTGCTAGTCATGGTCCAGATACAAAATACAAACTTCCTTCTCGTAACTATGCCACTGGTAAATCTAAAATGGTAGCATGGTTTGTAAGCAACTGTCAACCTAAAAGTCCAAGAATGATTTATGTCAGAGAATTGTCTCGTTATATTCAAGTGAGAACCCAGATTATATAGTTATCGATCTCATTTCTTTTGTTTGTTTAGAATCGTCGCGATACGTGACGAGTTCCAATGACAACACGAGTTTTAGTGTTGTATTTTAGGTGAACACTTTTATCAGACCAAAGCTCGATTTAAAGAGTGGACGGAGTATAAATTTGCCTCGTTGGTTAAATTAATGTAGAGATTTTCGTTAGTTTGTTTAGTCCAAGAATAATATGGTCATGCAGACATACAGCATGTCACATGTATACGAAAATGGTTTGAGTAAAAGCTAATCGAACAGTGAGAAAACGGGGTTAATCTCGTTGTTCTACTGAAATTTATAGAACAATTCATTGTCTTGATAGTTAGTAATTCATTCATCAAAATATTTATTAGTACGGTATGTAAGACATTTAATACTCAAACGAGAGTTGAGCCTTAAAATGGTTCAGACAAGAACAAGACCAAATGAGTACGAGTCTGCTGCAATTTATCAAATGCTACACCACAAATAATAACTGTCACTAAGTGACTTTCATGATCATTTTTACTTGCCATGTGGACTGTTATTGAGCCAATGTTTGTAGAAATTAAGGAAATTTACACACTTTAGTGATTGTTCTCAATAGATATTAGGAACGTGCTATAATATCGACGAAGTATGAAACTAGGATTTTGGCTTCGTAATTAAATTCAAATTTTCTGTTGTCTGACGTGTTAACAAATCTGAAAACCGGTATTTATGGCAACGGTGACCAACATGTCGGTTGCATAGTAAGTACTCCCTTTCCAGTTTGATTATTCACTGAATGAAGACTTACAACCACTGTGTAACTGTTCCTGCATTCCTTTTGTGTGACTGTATATTCTACCGATGAATTGGATATGTGTTGCGTGACACAAATCAACGGAAATAAAGTATGATATGTTTTGAAAGACTTGAATTTCTTGATGAGGAAAATAATACGGTCAAATGGTGTGGATCGGTCTAAGCAAATATGAGTATAGCATCAGGATATATAATTAGTTCAACTCTCTTCCTACTTGAATGTATTTATTCCTATCAAAAACATGTATCTGTGATGTGATACAGTGGTCGCATAAGTTCACAAATATCACAGTTTTCTTGAAATTTCTCTCAGCAAAATAAACGACTAATGTTCTGACTTTATGCTAGAGAGAAAGGAATATGACTGCGATAGTCAAACTTCAGTCTATATTGATATTATGAGCATTCCTGCAAGTGTAATAACTCAGGTAGATGTAGGATAGTACTTTTTTATGATTATGAATGTAATCTCACGGATTTTCGGTCATTGCTCAAGATGCACATGTGTTCTGTCCTGTTGAAAGTTATAGGCATTGCAGTTTTAAATTTCGACTATATGCTTCGTAACATTAGAAGCAAGACGACTCATGAATGCAAAAACTTCCAGACTCATAAATACCTAATGAACCCTCTGCTTTCAGCATCTCACACGTTTCCCCAACTTCTTTACAATTTAAAACATCAAGTTCACTTTGAAAAGTTTCTAATTTACTATGAGAAATCAGTATATATATGTATACACATTAATAATCAAGTCAATCTCTTCAACCTGATTTTGTGTAACAATGTTCGTTGTTGTTGTCACCAACTAGTTTCCATGACATAGTCTGACGTCCGGTTGCAAACTATTTCTGTTTATCGCTTATTTTTTAAATACCAGGTTTCCTTCAATGCTAGAGAAATAAACTGCTTATTCTTTGATTTATTTCATAGGTTGATATTTATGGTACTTGCGGTACTCTGACATGCCCTAGAGAAGTCGAAGATCAATGTTTTTCGCTACTTGGAAAACATTATAAATTCTACTTGAGTTTTGAAAATAGTTTATGCACTGATTATATTACGGAAAAGCTTTTCGGAAATGCATTCAGGTAGGCAAACAATCGAATTTCAATAATATTGTTAGATGTTTACTACATTTTGAAAATCTTTCAGTTGATAGATTGAGTGTATTACCTCTATATGTTTGATGTGGCATTTGATGAACATAGTATATCGTTTGTTATTTTGCTACTAACTCTCGATGAACAAAATTACTTTATCGCTGTACTAAATCTTCATGGAGTCAAATAAACCGGATGAATATATTTTAGAGTGTGTGAAATTGATTTGGTAGATACGTGCAGTACTGTATTTGTTCGATGATAACAGTATTCCAAAATTGATGAAGTTTAGTTAGTTTCAACAACACATACCGTGATTTTAGTAATCTGTAACATATCACTCATTTTCACAAGATAGATTTGAGTGGTTACATTTAATTATCTGTGATGACTAGTTTATTTTCTCTCCCTTCACTTGTCATTTCCATCACCTCACTAAAGCATTCAACTATTGTATCTGGTTTGTTTAATTAACATAGCCAAGATGTAATTCCAGTTGTGATGGGTGCATCAATTGAAGAATGTAAGCGTGTTGCTCCTCCTCATTCATTTATCCATGTGGACCAGTTTGAATCCCCAGCAAAACTTGCCGATTATTTGAAGTATTTGGACAGAAATGAAACTGCCTATAATGAATATTTCGCATGGCATGAACATGGGACTATAGGTGCTTGGTCACCTATGCCTCAATGTGTTATATGCTTATTAGCCCATACTGCTCATAAACTGAAACCGTATACATTCCCAAACGTTTCGAAATGGTGGAACGATGGTTGTGTTGGTCGGAAATTACGCTGGAATTTTACCCATTAGCAAATTTTTAGAGTTTTGAATAGTACTTATATGACAGGTAACTATGATTTTGGCTCTGTATGATATGAAATAATTAAGTTTTTATTAGTTCGTTATTTTTATAAAAAGTTCACTCAAAACTATTTATGGGATTCTTTAGACAAAATAACCTGTGTTTGTCAATATTTCCAGTTTATTGTCTCTACAACATAAATTTCTAACCAGAATAATCTACTTAACAGCAATTAATAGTATACAAATTGTGTAAAGATTAATGAAATTGTAAAACTATCAGTCAATAGAATTCAACAATATCTCCTTTTTACAAAATGAATTTCATATTCAAAAATCTTCTAGAAATGAAAAAATGTTTTACACAAATGTGATGCTTTACTCTAATGTTCTATAAATTTTTGTCTTATTGGAATGTTCAAATTGGTTATTGGCATGAACTTTAATGATTGTTTATGGATTATTTTGTTTAGCTCTTCTATTTATTTCAATAACAAATAGGTCATGGTCACAATACAATAATAAGAGGAAACAATGAAACAGAATGATTAGAACCTATATTGAATAATTGTTTAACCTAAAAATAGAACGGTAGAGAAGTAGGTTTTACAACAGGTTGACAAATATAAACCTAATTTTGCATTTATTGTTACAATTGTTTATGGGTTAGATGATCCACAGATGATCAATTGAGAAAACAAGATAGTCGATTTCTAAAATTATCAAATGACTTATGATCGATTATCGTTGACTGAGTTGACCGAATGTGACTGATACCAAAGTGAAATAAAGAAAACATTCTTAGAAACGACAAATGTTCCTGGACTGACTCCTATTATTGACACACCAGTAGAAAAGCTAACGAAACCGATGCAAAGCTATAGAAAATGTATTTCTTTAGAATGGCTAGCTAATAATATTGGAAGTGCTTCAGCGTAGCTTCGAAACTAGTAAGTAGGTTTCTTGTAAAATATAATTTGTTGCACAAGTACAATATATATGTGCGACTGTTTGTGTCGTTCATCCACGCTTCTTCTCTCGTTTGATAAAGAAAGAATTCACAAGCTTTTCAATCTATTCACAAGAGTCACTGCATTTATTTACTATTATAACCTGGGCCGACAATTGTTATAACTGGTTGTCCACCTTTTAGAGAAGAATAACTTATCGATCTACACAATGATACACAAAACCCATACGAGCAGTCTAGAGCACATGTCACTCCTACTTTTGCCTATCCAGTGGTAAAGCGTCGCTACACTTTCAGGAGTCAGCTCGTACCATCGATGAACTTTATAATTAAAGGTGGAATCTTCCAACCATGAAATTAGCTACTGGATGGTAAGCTGTTGTTTTTATACGGTTTACCACTAGAAGTTTATTGAACTCGTTAAATAGGACGGATTGAATTTGGGGACCATGATGTGCAGTGATTATCGACGGTACTCCATAGTTTGATATCCAGCGATCAAGGAAAACGGATGCAACTGTTTGTGCGGACGTGTCTTTCATGGGGCATGCTATAGCCCATCTTGTGGACCTGTCCACAGCGATGAGAATGTGCGTGAATGAGTTTGACGATGGCAGGGGCTCAACTGAGTCAAAATGAATATGTTGAAAACGTTTGTCGGGGATAGTCAGTTTCCCGATTAGGCTGATAGTGTGTTTTTGGATCTTGCTGCGTTGGCACTGTAAACAGCACGTGTCCAACGTTTAACATCCAAATTGATTTTTGGCCAGACGAAGCCTGTTGTACGATGTGCTAAAGGAATAGCAAAGGGGTTTGTGTCCAGTCATAATGGTGAAATCTAGGGCCTGTAACAAAAAGTTGAAATGTTTTACAGCTAAATATGTAGCCAGGAGTTCACGTTCGAAAGTGCTATAACGTTCTTCAGTTGGCGATAATCTTTTTGAGAATGCTATGGAAGTATTCTTGTCGTTAAGGCACTGCTGTAAAACCTCTACTGCTTTCTGGAGAGTTTCGCTGCAGAGGATTAGATGCATCGTAGGGCCAGGCGTCTATGGCATAGAGGGGTAACATGAAGGCATCATCTTTTTGGCCCTTCAAATGTTTTCAGTAGAGTATGACAATGAGACAATAGTGGTTATAGGAGGAGATTCCATATCAGTAAGTTTGGTTGGAGAGGACAATCCTTACCTGTTCCCATCTGTTTGATACGCAGTTTTAGAGTTATCGAGGATAACTCGTGTTGAATATCAGTGTTTTCTTTTTGAGGCCGGGCGAGTTTAAGAAGGTCGATTCTTTGGAAACTGTTCAAGGAACTTATTCGAGACAAAGCGTCTGCGACTACATTGTTTACTCCAGAAATGTGTTGTATATCTGAAGTAAACTGCGAAATGTAGTCCAGTTGTGGGGACTCTCAGGGTGAGTACTTATCTGAAGATGAGCTTAAAAAGAAGGTAAGAGGTTTGTGATCGGTAAAAGACATGAATTCTCTTTCTTCGATAGAATGTTGGAAATGCCGTTCCCTACCGAACGTGTTGTACCTAGATTCAGTGTCTAGCAACCGTCTCTAGAAAAATCCTAAAGGTTGCCAAGAGTTGTTAACCCATTGTTGTAAGACTCCTCCGATTGCTGAGTCGGATGCGTCTACGGAGATACTGATGGGCGCTTGAGTGTCTTGATGCGCAAGCAGGGTTGCCTTAGCGATGTATTCCTTAACTGTGGAGAATGCTTTTCGAGCGGTGTCGTCTAAACTAATTGATTTCGCATTTCCACGAAGTTGGTCGGTTAACGGTTTCATAAGAGATGCGCATTTAGGTATGAACCGTCTGTAGAAACTTACAAAGCCGTTGAAAGTTCGCAACTGCTTAATCGTGGTCGGTTTTGGGTAATCCAGAATGGCCGCCACTTTGCTTCTAAGGGGTGGGATGCCTTGAGCATCAATGGTGTGTCCTAAGAAGTCTAGGGAGTTTGCTCCGATTTGGCATTTCTGAATGTTGACAGTAGTGCCATACCTTTGGAGTCGATCGAAAACAATGTCCAGATGCTGGAGATGTGATTCTCTGTCCGAACTTGCTATTAGACAGTCATCAACATACGCATGTACGAAGTTGAGACCTCGGAAGACGTCGTCTATAAACCTTAGGAAGGTTTGAGCCGCATTTCTTAGTCCGAAAGGCATTCGTAGAAATTCGTAGAGGCCGAAAGGAGTCATAATTGTGGTTTTAGGAATGTCGTCGGTTACCATTGGTATTTGGTTGTAAGCCTTAACTAAGCCGATTTTTGAAAAGACAGTTGTACCTTTCAAGGTAGCTGTCAAATAGTGAGTGTGAGGTAACGGGTAACGATCGTGAATGGTTTTAGCACTCAGACGCCAATCATTGCTGTACTTTCTAGGGACCATGTGCATTGGGGATGACCCGAAATTTTATTCGTGTCAGTCGCCTTAGAGATCGGGTAATTGCAGGGCTTCCTGCAATTTGGTCTAACCGTTGTCGATCAGTTAGATCTCCGCGTTTTAGAATCAAGCGTTTCAACTTTTCGTGAGGTTCCGGAACATCACTAGTAAACATACTAGATGTTACGTACCTGTTGAGTTCGCGCGGTAATGCCTTAACTACCGCGAGGAATCGTGTGCGCGAGTCCGTGGTTCTGTGCCCGCAAAAATCAGCTTCTGCGTAGCAGAACCAGGACTCGATATTGTCAGGCCAAAATGGCGTTAACTGAATCGAAGTTGAGGGAATATATTTCAACTTAAAAACCTTAGATGATTGTTCCGTCATAGTAATACGAAGAACGTGAAATATTTAATTAAAATATATCCGGAAAAAACTCGGGAAAAAAACTATATCACAATATATGAAAATCAAATAAAGACTAACAATGAATAATAATATTCCAAAAAGGAACAGACTCACAGTTTATTGGCTTGGTGTACCAGATCACGTCGGGCTCACCACTGAAGATTCGACTGGTATTCTAGTTTGACAACTAGCGACCAGTAGCACCTTCTATATTCGAAACTTCTTCCGCCCAATGGAAATCATAAGTCAGACGAGAAGAGGTAGGAAAGATAGATTTGATACGTTACCAATATACCGAGAAGCGTTTATTCTAAGCTGGCTAGTGAATGTGGGAGCAGTGCCCCACGCTGGGTCGAAACGTGATCTGGTACGGATGCATGACCGAAAGCTTTCAGCTAAACAAGTTCACTTAAACAAGGTGGTCAGCATCCAATGTCGAACACTTAATGAGCTATTGATTTTTGGGAATTATTTACAGCTAAAAGTGCATCGTTCCATATATCTCCCTCAACTATTAGCCAACTTGGACCAAGCGTTCCTCGACATACCGAGATGTGTTAAAGAATATCCTGACGCTCTACTGAGAGATTTGTTAGCTGCGTGTGGTAATAGCAGAGGGGGGATGAAAGTTCAGACTATGAAACTCCAACTACAGGGTGATCCGTTTTTCATTAAAAGTAGAATAATTCCTTAGGGTATTCGAAAAGCAATACAGAAGACATTAAATGATTTGTGTACGAAACTTATAATTGAACTGATTCAATCTTCACCATGAAGTACACTTATTGTTACTCCATTGAAGTCGGATGGCATGACCACCTTGATACGTGATGGCTATAGATTAACACTGAACTGTCATTTGTTGAAGTAAACATGAACGACAGTTGATGCTGAAGACATTATTGATCGACTGATTATATTCAACTCTCAGTTTTTCAAAAGACAAAATAAGATCCACACTTGATCATATTGAAGAACATTTTCCTATGGTTATATGTGGGAAATAGCTTTTTAATTCGGACATGCGACGTTTGATGTTTACGTGTGTTTTAATAGTCAGAATACAGGGTTTTCTGAATCTATATATGCGTTCCTGCGCTTTATTGTTTGTTGATGCAATGTACACAAACACGAATTACAATGAGCTTCCTTGCTGGTGTGATAAACTATCTACATTTAGTTTCTCACGAAATCTTAGTTCTGGTCTGGAGAAATATGATCAGCCGGAACATGAAAAGGAATTATTAATAAAGGAAACTACAAAGTTGTATTGCCATCTACAGTTGGCGGAGGATTCAATCGCAGAACACTCAGCAAAGGAAGATCTTTTGAGACAGAAGCTTATCAGGTATAATGTCCAAACATATAGATAAACAAAACAAATCACATATATATATGTGATCACATTATTCTATTTTATAAAAGTGAATGATGTGGTCATAATTATAAATATGAAATTTGGATATTCTTATATTCATTTTTTTATTATTTTTATTTTTGCACAACTTTCCCTTCACCACTCTTATGTCATGAGTTTGCAGTCACACTTTTTGTTTTGTATTCAAGGCCGTGAGTAAGCTCGACGGCTCCTGTAGATTGTATACCTTGAGTTTTCAGTCATCCGACGCACTTGTACTTTTTGTTTTGAATACTGGTGAACATTAAAACCATTTTCTTAACAGTGGAAGGTACAAAAGCGTGGCGTTCGTGAGGCTTCATTCATATTTATTTTCTTTTAATTGTACGGAAGGATAGGATCTTAGTTTCGATCACAACGTCAGATAATTTATTGTCACGATTATAGTTGTACTCCTAGTAGTTGCTTATGCATCCAGGAATAGTTATACGTTTAACTGTGTGTATAAATATACATATAATTTTCGTCGTTTGGTTGTAGCGTATTACCTTATTAGTTGCAGCCAAATAGCCGTAGAAATCTTGATACATAAGCCGATTGACAGACAGAAGGATTCAGAATATTTGTCCACCATTTGCCCAAGTCCATATTGAAAAACCTTCACCACGCAGCGTTTCAACTGATACTTGATTACCTTGCTGCTTAGTTATCCATCAACTTCCGCTTACTAATATGTCTCCGTTTTGATTACTACGATCAGAAATGCGACCCATTATAAAGTTTATTATGATTAGCAATAACTTTAGCTTCAATTTCTTCACTTTTAGTGACTGAGAATATTTAGTGTGCCACTTGTGTCTTTTTTCTTCGATCGTGGCTTTCAATTTTGTTAAGACCATCTGTTTTGGCTTTGTTATTTAAAGAATATCTAATCATTCTACCCCTCAACTTTAGGATATTCTCTGTAAAAGAAAGTCTTGTTTAATATGTATTTGTTTTGATCTGTCAATCTTGTTATTACTGGTTAGTTCAAACTTATTATAATTGCTAATGTTTCTGGATTAAATCTTGCTTATATAAAATGAAGGATTTCCTTTTTTATTAATATAATAAACCATCATATCAAATGGCTGAATCCTAGTTGAAAATTCGAGACAGTTTATTTACTGAAAGTTAAAAACTGGAGCAGTCGCTGCTTTTTATAAACAGCATCGTCTTAGAAACTAAGATATTTAATTTAAGTTTCCAGATGAAGATTAACACTGGAATTGAGGAGTGTACTACTGAAAAGTGCTATGCAGGAAGAAAATAACTCCTTAGATTCTGTCGCTCACCACAAATCAACATCACTAGCAAGTATTCCATCTCAGTTAACTCACTCGATCCATACGGAAGAAAACGATCGTATTGACTTCTTAAATAATCTGACCATAAATTTACTTCACATTCTCATCCTTACTCACCTTATATCATTATGTACACTTAAATGCATTTTATTGCAACTCTATCATTTTCAACTAACTCACTTATTTCTTAATTCGTCAAGTTTATTCAGTAAAACCGTTTGGTTCACTAACTATTAAAATCCAGACGCTTCAAGCTTCTGATCCTTGTTTGTTAGTTATTTTTCACACCACGAATAATAATCTGGTAGAGTTTATGCTGCGAAATTCAGAAGTAAAGGCTTTCACTTTTGAGATGTAAGGTACAACGTTATTGTTAGAGTGAAGACTTTCAAGGGCTGACAGACAAATTCTTCTTTGAATGTAACTATATTGTCCTCTTTTTCTGCCAGCATATGGCCTTAACACATAACAACGAGTTCAACGATTTGATGTAAATTGTTTCCTATAAAGCTTTTTATTGACATTTTTAACCACCTTCTAGGCCTACAGCAAAATTTCTTGGACCACTATTTTCATACCATCTCTTAACGGATATTTTCTGTTGATCGATAACCTACTGTGTATATCCTTCTTACTTGAACTAGCGTTTAAACTAAAACGGTTTATTACATGATTTCGAATAGAATTCACGGTTATTTGTTTTCAGCATTTCAGGAACTGCGGTGGAAAGAGATAAGCTGTTGAAATTTTTGGACAGCGAAATGACATATAAATATACCTTGGCGAGGTTACTAGAAGAACAGAAGTGTCGCAATCTACAGTTAGAACATAAGGCAGCAGTATTTGAAGACAGAGAAGCGATGTTAAATAACAAGGTTATATCGGTTTACTTTTATCGTGTTATACTGTTTGATCACTGGGCTAATTGAAACATGGCATTATAACTTGATCATTTTAATTTTCACTAAAATAGACGTTCAGAATCATGAGAATGACCGGAGTGTAAATATTTAAGAAGCTTCATTTGATGGGAAATATTATATAAGAGCCATGATATTCTAGTGCTAATCACTCACCAACCAACTGGAAAAGTAAAACAATTGCTTCGAAAATCCTCTCTTTTTATTTATCATATGTCAACCCACCCTTAGTAGTTTGAGGGCAATTTAACTTTATATGCCGAAATCTAGTCAGGAGGTGTTTCAAAGTATAATTTAAATCTGGAATGAATGAGAGACAGGCTGAACATATGGTCACCAACAGATACTCGTAAACTATCGAAGAGTTTACATTTTCCTTTCATACCTGTAGTAAATTGGCGGTTGTATGAGGCCTATTTAATACATGGGCGTGATTTTTCCATTCATTTGACATTATTTGACAATTGTTTATTAAGTTGTACTTCATTACATGAGTCTTAGAAACTGTTATTTAGATAGCAGTTTTTGAAGAGGCCCTGACTTGATAGTGCAACACCCTAATCCAAGGGTAAAACGTCACTGAAATAAGTTCATCTATAGGAAATGATGAGCCTTAAATCCCACACAACTTTTAGGAATACATTATGGGATAAAGATATTAGTGTTTTTATTGTTGTGGTTAAATGCGAGGTACTAGAAAAAGCTAGGAAGTCGGTTGATAATATTTTAAGTACTCATCTTCTGATGTAGATTAAGCATTTATTAGGTAGGCCTAACTAATCTTCCATCCCCAATATTGGCTTGCGTAGAAATGGGTTGGAAGCGACTTGCGGTTTTCGGTGGAGTCTTGTTCTCTATGTTAGTGTTTTGATTGAGGAGTTTTCATTGTTATTCTGGACAACATAGTCAGCACATGCTTCAAGTGAAAGTGGAATATTCGAATTTCTCCACATATGACCAACAGCTTGCCCCATCAATCTCGATCTTAATTGGTTGTTGTTGACCTTTAGCCTGTCATTGTCCGAATCTTTATTTTGATTTTCTCTCCTTTCGACATGACTCTCGACTCTGTATTCGTTCAGGATTTTTCCAACTGGCTGAAAAATTAGGTTGGTTTTGATGTGCATGTTTATTGCTGATTTACTTGAGTCCCACGTTTCTAAAAATCCTCTGACATTCTTAGTATTCTATCCATCCAAGATCTTAACATTTTTCCAGTCAAATATGTGCTCACAATTGTCCACATATATAGATGTAGGTGAATATATATCATGGCATCTGACAAATAGCTATTGTTCTTGGAGCCGATGATAAAGGGGGCATTCACTCTATCCGATGCAGTGTTTCTCTCAATCGGAACGGTTTATTTCTCAGATGACACTTGGTTTTTCTTCTTTTGTTATTTTATCATTTGGTTTGCATTAGTTAGAATGATTTTGCTGGTTTAAGCATTACACCCATTCCTAACTGCCTCAATAGTCCCATTTGCAATTTCTAATATGTCTTTTATATGTGGTAGGATGATCTGCTTTCTGGTTTTTGTATTTATTTGGTTTCCATTGATGATTTCAATTGTTATTTTTTGACGAGGCGGAGAGACTTGTCGTTCTCTAAAAGACGTGACGTAAGTGTCCTGCAATGTGTCCTTAACTTTTGGGTAGACTTTGTACGCAGTTGATTGCTAGTTTTCTGATTGTTGCTACTGTAGCTCGCAATTTGATCTGCCTAAGTTGGGTCTCGATATACTTGAGAATCCAGTTTCCTTGTGACGGTTCTGGCGGTCAATCCGTCTAGGAGTGTTAGTTTTCTATCTGACTCTTTTAACTCTGTGAATTTTATTTCATGCTATTGATCAAATTGTAGGTGCTTTGCAGATCGTTCTTTCTGATAATAACAAACGTGTAATCCAAATAACGAATCTATATTTTCGGCTATATTACTGGTAAAGTCGAGGCTTCCAGTCTCTGGGTCACTAACCCTGTAATAAGTCCTGATATTGTTGATCTCATTGTTATTCCCTTCGTCTGTCCATAGATTTTGTTATTGAATTGAAAGTATGCTGTTGAATGTAAATCCACGAGATCGACTAGATTTTGACTCTGTAGCTTCGTGCACTTCGGGAGATTTGTATCACTGATAAGGTGTGAGGATAAAGTTTTCTTTGCTACGTTTGGTTTAATTGAGGTGAATAAGGGTCTAAAGATATCATTAGTTTGTCGTTATTTGTTTGAATATCACTAATCTTATTAAATAATTGTGCAGTAGACTTATTATTATTATTATTATTATTATTATTATTATTATTATTATTATTATTATTAGCTTTATTCAATATTATATTATTTGGTACAAAATCGAATTCTCAGCATAAAGTATTTCAACATGTTTACGTTTCTTATTTCTTCGTTGCTCCTGATGATAAACATTCAGTGATCGCCAGTTGGATGTCAGCAGTTCAGTCAATCGACATATGAATAATGTATATTCTTTTTGCTGCATGTTCCCAGCAAACACGACATCTCTGATTAGACATTTTGTAACTTTCACAGCGAAGGGTTGTACAGTTTTCAGAAACGCACCGGAATAGGTTGTGTGCTCAATAGCCATAATTATGTATTAAAACAAACAATATGATATAACTTGTTGAAATATATAGATGACGGGAAACAGGTAGCCCAGATGTTTAAGCAGGCCGCCTTAATGGAGTTATCAAATAAATCCATCGAATTTTTCAATATTCTCAAAATTCCTGTTGATAAATTGTATTATGGGGTTTTGGAGAGTGACAGAATTTGGTGTAGTACAATTTTTGGTTTCTGTACTTTCGGCTTACTGTGAAATTGAGAGGGTGATGGTCCACTGATTTTCATTCGCCATGGATCCTGTTTTGGTATTTGTTCTTCTTTGGCAAGTTTGTTTAAGGACCCAGAGATCTGGTTATCTAATCTTTTGATTGCATTCGTGTCCATTATTTTACACACATTTTCAAACACAATTAGTTCCTCATATTTTTTCACCAACTTATAGTCTGAGGTAGTTAAGTGTGTTATCAGATAATAAAGACACTGATTAGTGGTCTCATACACATTGGTACCTACAAATTACTTGTTTGATTTCCATGTAATTACCATAACAAACAGTTGCATGCATTAGAAAACTTGTCTCAGATTTGGTCTCAATGGTGTAGACGCATTCACTTCTTGTCTAACTCTAAATCATGGGTTTCAAAATTGTCACTACTCTTACCATTATTGTATGCATTACGATAAGTTTATCTTGCTGTGCTGATACAATGGCTAAAATCCGAACTGTTATGATCTCATAAACCTTGTAACAGTCACTAGGATGGTAGACGCTCTTAAACAGAATAATAGCCGCAGTGAAATAAAAACTTTCGCACTGAATTTTCAGTAATATGATGAATATTTTCGTTTGTTATTTTATGTTTAAAAAGTGGTGTTCCATTTTAATATGTTTTGCTTCTATCCGTTAATAGGTTTAGGCTAATAAGGTTATAATTATCTGTCGTATACAGAACTTAGGACTCTAAGTCATATATACTGTTTGACGGAACAAATAGTGACTAAACGTTCTTAGTTAGTTTACCAACAAAAGCCAACGTCCAAATAGGCAATAAGTAGGCGTTTTTCTCGCATTCCTTAAAGCAGTTTGTTGGTCTAGCTACACTAAATAATGGCTTATATGTTTATACTTACAGTTATTTAAGCTGGATAAGCAACTAACAGAAAGGGATGAACATATTAAAGAGCTCTTTCATATAATTCATGATTATGAGGTTTGTCACCTCGAACAATATTAGAACTTAATTACTTATAGAACTTATTAAATATAAATCAAGAACAGGTAACTAAAAAGTCACACGAATTATTTGTGGTGAGTCGGAATTTTTTTAAAGACAACCATACTAAAGGCAAAATCTGAGCTTTCTGAACTTCGTGCAAAAATAAATGATATTGAAGAAAACGTAAGTTAGATTTTGCTAACGTTTTGATAAATACAGATCAATCTAATGCAAATATGCAGTTCTAAAGTTAATGGATTTGAAGAAAATATACAATCTATTTCATCATATGAGGGGTATGTTGTATTGTTAACAAATGAGTTTCCGTATATATATATATATATATATATATATATATATATATATATATATATATATATATAAGAAGCCTGATTTACCTCAATTATCTTGGTGAAAACAAAACTTTTTATCATTTTTATGTTCAAGTCATCATTAATATAACAAAATTTATTACTGATCGCTAAAGCTATAATTGCCATAAAGTATTTATTTTTAGTGATATATGATCTTATTGATTGAAATTTCTCGGATTCATTATTCATTAATCAACGAGGAACGCTATTTCTAGACGTAAGTGAGTAGGAACTAAGTAAGGAAAGTATATCGTTTCATAAATAAGAGAGAAAAGAAATTTTAAGAAGGCTGCTATATGAAGTCAGCCGTACCGAAAATTCACGACTGATAGCATTTACTGGTTGAGTTAACCATCACTAGCTAAAGTCATCCAAATATGTACTAACTTTCTAGTTTGCTTCTACTGTGGTTTTACCAAATGTGGTGAAATATTTCGCAAAGATGTTGATTGACTTTTATATTTCCAAACTGAAGGGTTTGAACACGTACTGTTTAGTCAATATACTATTTTTAATAAAAGGTTAAATATAGCACAATAATGTCCACATACAAATTTATTTTTTCACTTAGTTTACGCTAGATGAATGAATAAAGGAATCTAAAACTGATTTTAAAATATAAGATACATATTGACTAAATCTAAATCACTAAATTATAAAATCGGTTATTAGATTTTAAAAAATTGCTTAATCGGCTAGTTGTAAAATAATGCAATAAATGAAAACCAGTGATAAATATTTAATCATATTCTCATTGTGAAACATTTGTCGGTGAACTTACAACTAAATGTTTATCATTTAATCTTAAAGTTAGCATTGTCCAGTTGGCATTTTTATTGACTCTCAACGAGGGAATAATTTATGCCACCACAAATTAAATAAATGTTCATACTCTCTGCGCATGTGGGTAACTATCCTGACTCAGTGCCTAAATGGATAACGCGTCAGTAGTTTGAAACGAAAGGTAATGTGTCCGAATACGGGATTTAACATGAACTCCGGAATGCAGGTGCATCCATCTAATGAGCCTCAAAGAAGGTGCTTCCTTCATCCTATTGCTAGTCAAACTATATATATTCTATATAAATATATTTTACTTAACCCATAAACATAATAGCAGACAATATTAAATCCAACTAATTTCATTTGGGTCAACGGTTGACCATACCTTTGTTTAACTAGAACTGTAAAAGTTGTAACTTTCAAGCTAGGAATATATTGCATCTTAGGTGAAAGACAAGACAGGAAATAAACTAACTTCAAGTGATTATTAATTCATAGTTTTCGCTAGATGTACTAATTTTATCCTTGTCTGTTCATCGAAATTTAGTTGTGGATAGTAAAATGACTTTTTAGTTTACGAATTTGTTATGCTCGTTTCACTTTAAAAACAGGTCTAACTTGCCAATAAATGTTCCAGACATTGATTACAACAAGTCGAAAATTTCAGTGATCCAGTCACATACAGAAGAGTCATGGATTCAAAATCAGCCACTAACTGCAAAAATCAATCAGAAAAGCTTAGCTGACGAACTTTTTGAAATGGAAGCTGATCAAGATGTTCACTCTATTTTACTTACATATGGTACTGAGCATATTAATAGTTGTGCACATTATCGAAAAATGTTTACGTTCGAAAATAAAACAGTAGAAGAATTCCTAAGGGATCTGGTATATATTTTTTAAATTTATATGTCCATTATGTATTTATAACTGTATTTATAAACACATTTTCGCCAATGATTTGTTCATTCACTTTCAAATATTTCAATCGGTGTTCAATAAACTATGAGAGTCATAGGTTCTATCCCAAATGTTTTCATTGATGATTAACGTCGTAGTATCTGAAACAGGAATGAAGTAATTGTGTAATCCTCTCTTTCTTTTAGTGGTTTTCTATCTGATATCAGTTCTTTATAAAAATCTTTTCAAACACAGACGATAAGTTAGGTTATGAACGCTTACTATACCAAAGGTGGTTCATCGATCGGTATCGATATGTGGAAGGTAACGTACACGTTCTTTGAGCACTATCCTCAAGTCTTTGCATCATCTGTTGAGTCTGATGTTATTTGCTGCTGAGATAGAGTTGTTTAGCGAGGATACTATCAGACAGCATTGTTTATGGTTCACAATAATTTAACACAATGTAAACTTCAAAGTTGGTTTTATTATAGCTAATTATCAGGTATTTTTATGTGTTATCACATGATGTTTATATTCATTAAGAATACGGTTAGAAAATAACAGATATTATTGACTTTAGTGGCATTTATCGCTTTAAAAAAGTGTCAAGCTCTCAAACCATAAATTACGAAAGCAATCAACTTTATATTAGTTACCATCTAGAAATTGAAATGACCGAATTAATTGCATAACAGTGTATCTTATCATGATTTAGCACGTGTCACTTTGATTTTAAGAATGTACTGTAGTTTATCTTTACAGTGCTTTGAATAAAGGTTGCCTATGTTCAGTGTTGTGGAGATCATAATCACAAGTGCCGAATTATTTTGTCTTAGACATATTAAATACTGAGAATTAGTATGAATGAATAACAAATATTCTTCTGCATGGTATAGAAAACCGATTTACTTGACTTGAACGAACCAAACAGTTTATGTCTATAAGATGAGCTAATTTCAGATAAATAAGTGACTGAACTGATATATTCTTTGACTATCTTTATGAAAAAAACAAATTTTCATACATTCTACTTCCACGTGGGGAATATTTTGATTTCGAGTTATTTTGTTGTTAAAATAAACAATATTTTCTAACACTATCGGTATAATACCTTGAAGAGAGTTTTCTGAAAGACAGTCATACTGAATTTGAACACTTAGTATTTTCAACACTTTTAATACCAGATATAATGAATGAATTCATTATAAACATTTTAGATACAGTGTAATGAAATTCATGTTGAAAATATTTTTTATGAATGAAGACACTGATGGATTACTTAATAACCTCCCAGTTTTTAAATTATGTGCAGAATTTACTTATAAATCGAATTCAAAGTTTTTCCAACAGTGAAGCAAAACTTCAGTTATCTAATTTATTTTAAGAGTTGCAATATCCTAAAACCACACATTTTGTCTCATTTCTTGGTACAAGTCGATTCGTCTTCATACCTTCAAACTAAAATTGAGATGCAAAAGAAACATGTTACAACAACACGGTTACTACTTACTGGATTATGAACAAATACACGAAGGAAAACGGTACTGGTCTGCAGAAGACGTAAATGATTTCAAATGTGAATCAGAGACATATTTCGGCTTAATCATTAAACAATGCGCGGAAATTTCAGTGTTGTAAGTTTACCTGAGTTAAATTACAAAATAACCGAAGGTAAGCAAAGTCACAATGATAACTCAGTTCTAAACTATTGTCCAAGTATGTTCACATGTTGGATTCGGTTTGTAGTGTCAATGTGAAATATTCAGTCTGAAGTGCGTCCAAAGTATGGCACATGAAGCTTTGTATGTAATTTTCATCTAAATCGAGTGATGCAAGTCCATGGCCTGGGTCAAGTTAGGTACTTTCATATATATATAACTAAACAATTGAATATCAGTTGTCGTTTTTGGTATTATTGATCATAATATTTTAGGTATCAATGAAATCGATAGTAGCAAATAACGTATTTTCATTTCGTTGACTGTACTTCATTCTATCTACGAAGATTGTTTTGATTGGCCCTTATATCCAGATGTTCGGATGTCAATCCTTCTTTAGACGGCGCAAAAACTTTCTGAAGGACTTTGGTTTCACCGAAGTCAGTTTGTATCCAGTTTCTAATAAACGTAGTGATAAGTGGATAAGAACAGTATTTGAAATGTGCTTTAGTCCTCAGAAAGTAGGAAAATAGATTACAAATAACACGACTGTTTGCTATGTGTTAAGGTCAATCTTTATGAAAGTGTTTAAATCATAAAGACAATTTATTTAGAATTTCTTACATTCACAGTCAAAACTTACTACTCAAAAACTGGAATTATGCTGTGTAATTTAAATAATATTTCTTAGGTCCCAGAACTACACGGTTTTCTGAAATAAGCAAATTATAACAAAAATTAATGGAGACTCATTCCGTTCAACTTATCTTTTTTAAAGGGGACAGTTATAATTACTACTAAAGATTTCGAAACAGTGACATTAAATATGTTGTTCCTTTGGTCTTGTAAAAACTCTATTGACGGTAACAGACTCTTGAGTTACTGCGCTCAGACATTTATCAAGTTGTTTATTTCATTTAGTGTAGTGTGTTATTGTTCTGCGAATTTACTTCTTCTGTCACTCAAAATGGTATCCACAGACCAGCACTCTCTCCATAATCATGTGCAATAAACTAATAAAATAAATAAGCAGAAAAATAAACGATAAATCTTGTGGTTTTATCCTTTAAATTTATTTTTTATTATTCTGAACTACTTAGAACAGGGATGCATTTTCAAAAAGCACCAACATTTTGGACCAATGTACCATCCAATGTCGGAGAGCGATTTCTAACGGTAGGTTGTTTCTCTGAATATTTTGTTCATTCACCTTTCTATAAAACTGCGATAAACCCTAATTAAAATGATGACATTCATTTCATTAAAAAATTACGCTTTTTGATGAATTTACTTTAGATGTTTTCCATCATTTTTTATCTTGTAGAGTCCCTCTTCTAAACATTCACTTTATATTATAGACATTCATCAATCAATCTACTTCGGAAACGAGATCATGTTCAACACATGATGCATTTTTCTCAGGTAAGTCAAGAAATAAGATTATAACAATAGAGTGTGATATTGGCATAAATAGGCATTATTCACTAGACCATAATAATGTACATAGATTGTTTCTGTTATTGGAATATCAATAAATAATTAAACGACGAGTGAACTATAACGATGAGTACAATAATACCAAATCATGTTTATAAGCATATTCCCGCAAAATGATAAATAAACTGAAGACTAAGAAGTCACTTTATTAAAATAATACAAAAAATAGTTCATTGATTAGAATGCTTCTTTTGATAAAAGTGTTCAGATATTTTTGTGCACGATAGGTAGTATGATACTTAGGTAGTTTTACAAATCAAAAGTAATGTCAACGTAATTGGATATGCTTTATAAGATAGGCAAATAGATAAGCGTCATTTAAAAACGATCTTACCAAGTATATTATCTTTCTGTACTTATTATAGCATTAAACAAATTTAAAACTTGTTCAGATCAGTAGAGATTTGAAGAATAAATGAAACAAAATGCTGAACTTTATCGTGTTTTATTTTATCTTTGAGAAAAATAAGTCGTAACTTAAACACCATATCTTATTTTAAAATCAGAAATTTGTAATTTAATGAAACTTATGAAAATATACAAAGGAATATCTAGAGACGGAAGCTTAGTAAATGCAAAGGGTATGAGGCACTTTTTAAGAAAACGAATGCTTCAACTGAATAAAGAAATCGATCAGCATATAGTAATAAAACGTTTTTGAAAGGTAATGTATAATGAAATAACAAAGTTTTAATAAATGACTATGCGAAGACAAAAAAAATTTAATTACTGAAAATGTGATGGGAAACTATTTAGTCATTTGTTTTTTCTCTACACAATCTTCCCAATAAACCAAAGTTAGAAATTATACTAGAGCTGAAAGATAACACTTACAGATTGTTCTCCTTATTCTAACATAGTGCTTTTCCTGTTTTGAGGATTGAAGTTTGTTTAAACGCAATTTAATAAAGGGATTGTCATAGTAGACTTTTATAATATTTTGATTATGACTGGTAGTTTTAAATCGGTTACTGAAGTGCTTTTTTGCGGTAAATTAACATTTGCTGTACAGGGATAAAATACTATAGAAACAGCCACCTAGTATTTTTCTATTTATTCTTTTCATGAAAAGGACTGATCTTTTCAGTGGTACACGTGTCTTTAAAGTCGAAAGAACAATTTCTAAAATCCATTTCCATATTAACATTGTGAGGCAATATTTCACAAGACTGTTGAGTGGTTTGATTTCGGTTCTAAAAATACCTATCATTCCGACGTTTTTAATTACCGTTTTTCTAATCATGTCGTTCCGACTTGAAATATTCGCATTTTTCGTAAAGATTATTCCATATTTCCAAGGGGTTGGTCGCAAATATCTTTCTAATGGTTAACGTATGGATAAAATACTGATGAACTAACTAACCGCCTTTAGGTACTCTAAAACTTCAACTAGACACTATACAGGGTACATCATAATTCTCTGACAGTCTGTTTCTCGACTTTCATTTGTAGGTTGAGAGGGCTTTTGGAAATTGAGTTACAAGCACACCTTAAAACCCATTGAATCGCTTGTGAATCACTTTTAATCAACTTTTTGCTGTCTTATCACTGATAATATAGGATGGTTTGGAAAGAAAGGAAAAGATACTACTAATGGGACCGTGAAACATGAAAAGAAAGGTATCGATGATTGGTCTTTGGTTCCAGTGATTACCGGAAGAAGTCAGTTAACTAGAATCAACGACATTAATGCTAATCAAGAAAATGAAGCTCCAATAAATAACAAGTGAGTTTAGAATGTAAATATTAAGTGTTTTGTGTTGAAAGTAGTTAATCAATTTTTTTCTATATTTAATTCATTCTTAAGTACTTTATGGTAATCTAAATCAACCCAGTGCTATGCGCCTACCAACGACTACGATGAAGACGCTAAAGGCCAATTCTACGATAGGCTGCAGTCGATCTTCGAGAAGTGCCCAACTAAGGACCTGACCATTCTGATCGGAGATTTCAATGCCAGGGTTGGAACGAACAACGCTGGATACGAAAACATCATGGGACAACATGGACTGGGAGAAAGGAACGAAAATGGTGAGAGATTTGCAAACCTATGTGCCTTCAATAAACTGGTCATAGGTGGCGCCATATTCTCACACAAAAACATACACGAAGCCACTAGAATTTCACCGGATCACACTACACAGAATCAAATCGACCACATCTGCATCGACAAAAAGTTCAGGAGAACTATGGAGGATGTGAAAACCAGGAGAGGAGCTGATATGGCATCCGATCATCATTTGCTGGTCGCCAAGATGAAACTAAAACTGAAGAAGCACTGGACAGTGGCGCGGACAACATCACAAAAGTTCAATACGGCCTTTCATCGAAATGCTGACAAACTCAACAAATTCAACATAGCCCTCAGCAACAGGTTCCAGTTCTTTCATGATCTACTCAATGGAGAGGGAACTACCATGGAGTGCAACTGGAAAAGTATCAAGGCGGTAATCGTTTCAACATGTCAGGAGGTTCTGGGCTAAAGGAAACACCATCACAAGGAATGGATCCCTGTTGGTACACTAGATAAGATTGAAGAAAGGAGGAACAAGAAGGCAGCAATCAATATCAGCCGTACAGTAGCAGAACAAGCCAGGGCATAAGCCGAATACACTCAATTATTCATAATTTACCACTTGCGCTTTTCAATTAGAATTTATCTTGCTTGTAGTAATACGTATAACTGACTCGAGATTTGAGTCTGTAAACCAACATCTGAATTCGAACTTAATGTACACCATTCATGAATGAAGTTCTTCTTAAGCTCACTTTCACCCTAAAAAGCAAACATTCGATGAGAAAGATTGCTTAGACTGTGAAAAAGTTTTATTAAACGCTACATGTTTTAAGTGTTCGTTTTGGTTGTCACCTTCCGATTCTATCAGTTCCGTCTCTAGATCGCTGCCTCATTATCGAAAAGTAGACTGATTATTAAGTTAAACTGTGGTTCAGATGTTTTAAATCGCTAAACCGTCATGAGAATTTTTAATTGATTTCTGAAATCTGATAATTTTGTCCCTGGGCTGATTCCAACGAGACAACTTGTATCCCCAATGTTTGGAAATGTATGTGTTTACATTCTTCAAGTTGCAGATTGAGTCTGATTTCAAACGCCTTAGCTTTGATTCACAATTCATGTACATGAACATTGTCATTCTTTAATTTCTGATTGAATTCATTTAGCCTGTTAAGTATTTTGAAAGACTGCAAAATTAGAACTATTAAGTTGTTTGGAGACGCATGTGCACTTTTCGTGTTTAAAAGAATATCAAAATATACTCCTTTCAACTGCTCATCCATCTCAGTGCTTCTAAAATGGTGGGCGGCATGAGACTAAAACTATAAAAAATATTATTTGGAGAAACATTTACATAAATGTCTCATGGGAATAAATGTAACTAGGTGGATGGACTAAAAGATTTAACAATATTAATATACTAAACAAAAATAGAGATAAACCCTACCATTCTGAACCTTTTGGCTCGGTGGCAAATTAGTATTGTCATCAGAAATAAATTTTTTACTATTTAAAATTCCATCCACTTCCATTACTTTTCTGATTGGTTTTATTTAGATCTTTTACCTTTATTTATCAAAGATTTAACTTAATTTAAAAATCATAAATTCAATCAATTCATTAGTTATTTTAGTAAATATCTATTACAATTTACAAGTCATTCTACATTTCACTAAATTAGATATGTTATTCCCCACTAATTCCGCTTAATTCTTGTCCCAAACGCACCAAGGGCTCATGATTGGGCATTTTTCTAATAAATTTATATTTAAGGAGATGCGCACTAAATTTTATCTTTCTTACCACGTCTAGTGAAATAGATTTCTTATGTTCGGAGTTGAATCTAGTGACACAAATCGTTTTCTTTACTTAATATCTATTCTTGCAAGACTAAATTTTAATAAACAGGTAATCAGATTTCAAGTTTTACATTTATTGAATCTTTTTAGAAATTAATGGTTAAAAAAAACAATGATTAACTCTAATTCAGAGTTAACATATTAATCAATGACTGGATTTGGTATTACCCGTAATAATTTCAACCTTTTTTAGATTGCTGGAAACAGTTCCTGCCCCAATAGAACAACTTACATATATATTAGATGCTGATCATAAAACTTTACTGTGTGGTATAAATATGAGGCAACTGAAGAAAACTCATATAGAATTTCCACTAAGTCGAGAAATTCTAAAACTTAGAGAAATATCTGCTGTAAGTTTGACAAACACAGTTGAAAATTTTGTTTGGTTACAACTTTCTAAATGAACTTCAGGGCTCAGGTCACTTTACACGTTTTGAGATAGTGTTTCTCATCAAGTAATAAATATTTTCTTATCTGGAATGATAATTATTTGTATTGAACAATCGATTAAACGAACACACAAGCAAAACAGTATGATTCAGCAAACGGAAATGTCAGTTTTTTTATGGATATATCTTAAGAGTTAAAACTTTATTTATTTAATTATGAAGAAATTTATGAATCTTAAGGTTTGATTAAAATCTGGTCTAAATGTATTTCTGAATTAACCAAGTGAGTGAAGAAGTCGGGAGTATTGATTATATAATTTACCTTGTAAGTTCCTAGTAAGTTAATGTCTAACGAAATCTCGGCTTGAATACAAACTCACTTATCTTCCATTGGTTCGTATGCATTCTGATCCAGATGAGATTAATCTGTCTTTAGAAGAGGATGTACTGAAAATCCGTTTTCTCTATGTATATTTATGGTTATGGGATATACCTTTGAAATGTAGAGGATATAAATAAGTCGTAGGTATTTGATGATAGGTATGTTTGCAGAATTGCTTACGTATAGTTTAGAGATAGTATAAAGGTAGTAAGTATTGGCGTGAGTTGTGACGGGTTGAACACGTGTCCCGCTTTAGTCTGTAACTAGTTGACTACTACATTAAAGTTGCAAATGAATTAAATCAGCAATTTCACTATAATACCTTACAGTTGTTTAATACATTTTGTTAATATATAATATATATGTAGAATTTATTGGTTGTTGAAACGTGCACCACCACTTAACAACCAAAAGGTTTCACACAGTTTGGTTCATAAAGTGCTACAAGTATGTAAAAAACATGGGAAATTTCTTCGTAAAAGCAAATGTGCAAAAATAATATTTAAATAAGTAGCGTTTACCTTACACTATATGACCACCTGGTGCGATCAGTATCATAGTTCCAGTAAGAAATCGAACAGATTTTTCCTATGAACTTGAGTTAGTGGAACTTAGACAGATCAAAGAAACCTCTTAAAAAACACCACGAGTTGTAAACAACATTTGGGTTCCTTGTGAATGATGCAAAAATAATATGGAATACATATGAGTATCAAGATATAAAACTCTGCCCGTTACTCTTCTAGAGTTACTGTAGCGAATGCATCCAGTAAGAAAACAACTTTACAAAAAAACACTAACCAGAATAAACAAATTAAACCATTTGAACCCTACCCTGGGAGTTAAATGATCTTCATACAGAAAAATTATGACGCCTCAGGATGAAAACCGAGATTCTTCGGAAGTCATGAAGCTAACGCTCCTTCTAACAACCAGATCAACAACTATTAAAGGTACATGGAACGTCCGGACAATGTGGTAGACCGGAGGGACCAGTAAAATAGCCACTGAAGTGGGAAAATACAACTTGACAGTACTCGGAATCAATGAAATCCACTGGACCCAAGCTGAAAAAAAGAGTAGATTCAGGTGTGATACTACTGTACACTAGTCATGAAAATTAAAATACTTCACACATACAAGGAGTGGCAATCATACTATCCAAAGAAGCACAAGATGAACTTGTAGGATTTGTATCACATGGATCCAGAATCATCAAAGCATTCTTTAAAACAAGGAAGGAGGGAGTTATAATGAACGTTGTCCAGTGTTATGCACCCAACAATGACAGCAAAGAAGATGGCAAAGATCAGTTTCATAAGGGACTGCAATCAATAATAACGAAGTGCTCAAGAAAGAACCTGATCATCCTGATGGGAGGCTGAAACGCGAAAGTAGGAGTGGACAACACCGAGTGTGGAGATATCATGGAACGACATGGACTAGGAAAAAGGGACAAGAATAGCGAGATACTTGCGACTTCAACAAAATGGTTATATGTGCCACTATATTCCCCACAAACGCATACACAAAGCTACATGGATCTCACCGGACCACACTACAGAGAACGAGATAGATCGTATTTGCATCAGTAAAAAAATCCAGAATGTCAATAGAAGACGTGAGAACCAAAAGAGGAGCTGACATAGCTTCAGATTACGACTAGCTGGTGTTTTCTAAAATGAAACTGAAGCTAGAGAAGCAATGGACAACTGGAGAAACAGTATTACAAAGGTTCAATACAGCTTGCTTCGAAATACTGACAAACTCGACCAACACAAGATAACTCTCAACAACAGGTTTCAGGTCTTACAGGGTCTACTAGAAGAAGAGGAAACTATTAAGAAGAACAACTGGAAAGCGATCAAAGAGATATTAAATTCAACGTGCTAGTAGGTGTCCGGCCGCAGTGATAGCAATAAATGCTGCAAGAGGAGGATGTTTGAGACAACTATATGATACGAAGAAGAAGATAGCTGGAAAGTACATCAAACCAGAGAATCCAACCAAATACAAAATGGACAAAACGATCACTGAAATTCAAGTGAAGCTTAAATGTTGAGCGTAACACTTTTAAGAACTTTTGAATAGAGCAGACCCTCTAAAACCATCGGGCATCGAAGTATCACCTACAGACCATTTTATAGATGTTACCCGACCAAGAATCAAAAAAATCAGAATGGACACGAGAAAAATGAAGATTGGGAAAGCACCGGGGCCAGATAACATACTAGCTAGAGCACAAAAGTCAGATACAGAAGCAATTCGAAAGGCAGTCCACATGCTCTTTAGAGTGATTTAGGAGGAATAGCATGTCCCGATAGACTGGAAAGAAGGATACCTCATCAAGATAGTGAATAACGAAGAATGTAATAAGTATGAGTACTACAGAAGCATTATACTAAGATCAATAACAAATAAACTTTTCGACAGAGCGTTGTTGATTCAGTAGAAGACCAACTTCGAGATCAACAATCTGGCTTTCGCAAGAACCAACCAAGTATGTAAGTTTCAGGGGAAACAATTTTTAATTCATGAATGAAACTGAAAAGCTGTAGTTACTAATCAAGGCTGTGTTTTACTTCGGTAACTTCCTTGAAAATATTGCTTATGCGGTTTATTTAAACTTACATTAGTATAAACTAGTATTTTTACACAAATACTCATAAAAACTCCCAGTTACCCCTTGCTTTGAACTATTTTCGATGTTTATTCAGTATAACTGGAGACGGGATATTAGAAAGGTGAGCGAAGTTCTTAATACTGTTCTATTATTATTATAAGGCCAAAGAGAACCGATAAAAGATAAAATGACTGTAAATTATAACATTTGTAAGGTTTGTTTCAAGAAGTGATATGAAGTGAAATGTTGTGACTGTAGAATCTTTAAAGCATAAAATAAATCATATTTCTCAGTTAGCTTTCACATATTTAAGGTTTAGTAAATTTCAAATAATCTATATCCACAAAAGTGTGTGCTAACATCAACAAATTTTGTGTATTTACATACAATTAATTTTTTGAACCATCAATTTTATTATTCATTTATTTCTTTGACGCTTATCTTCCACAATTGCTTAAATATATGGAGACACAAATATTTCTACCCATTGGAGAACTCACTCAGTATCGAGACCCAAAGCCTATGAGAAGGTAAGATATTTTCGATACACCTAACGAGACAATTTATGAAAACGATTAGTTCCTCACAATTTTTTCACTAAAACGTTCTTTCTGGTTATAATTATTCAGTGAATAATAAAAGATCTCAACATGTATAAGCAGTATTTCCTACTCAATGCTTCAATACGGCATGTGATTCATAAATCGTTTCTACGGAAACTTTCTAAATAAGTTCTTAAATCTTGAGGTCATCAGACATAGGCTAATTGATAAATGCACGAGTCTACAGGGAGACTGGGTATAAGTATCAAAGTCGAATAACACAGGTTGTATGCATTACATAAATCTTGCAGCCCAAATCGACAGCAAATGAATTCCTCTAATGGAAAAAATTTAGATATATAAGATAGGTACAGATAAACATAATTCACTTTCACATTCAGGATAAACTTTTCCATATTCAATTCACTAAATAATCTTAGTCGTTAAAAAGGTGATCACTAAATATTTTGCTGGTAACTTTCAAAGGTGGAAAATGTTCCAGTTATACATTCAGAAAAGGTTTATATTATTTCAACTCAATTCAAGATTTGCAAATGCAGCATAAATTATATAGTTCTCATATTTTATGAGGATATTCTGTAATTTTGTATCTCATGATAAATTGACTGTCCCTACCTGAGGTCTCGATCACTACATTTGGTGTCACTGCCAACCAGGAAGCGGGGAGGGTGCAATTCTGTGGACTTCGTTACGTAGCCTGGAGAGAAAGCGCTGGTTGGGCCAGTATGGTGCGAAGAGGTGGCGTCGAGTAGTGTTCTAGCGAGGCGGCGTTAACTGTAGCAGTTACTGTCGATGGAGTAGAGCAGTGGGTCGTGCAACTGCTGGGCGGACATTAGATTAAGATGGACCGGCTGGTCAACGTTGCTATGGGGGTCAGCGCGCCAGTGGACTCGACATTTTAACGGAGAGAGTGGCACAGACTGCGGCAAGGGGGAAAGTGGCACGGCTAGCAGGACCAGTGCAAGAGCGACTGTTTAAAGAGGAGACGAGCGTAGTGCATGCTACTTGTATCTGTTAACATAAAGAGTATACAATACCAATTAGAAGTGGAACACCTGATAGCCAAAGTCTGGGAAGATCGAATTGATGAGAATCGGAACAGAAAGTAATTGTTACGATAATGAAGAAACAATGAATTTTGAGTCAATTGATGGAAGATTTGAAAATAAAGTATTCATTGTATGGTTTTCACATTTTACGAAAGAACTCTGTAATTTCGTATCAAACAATAAATTGGTCGCTTCTACCTTAGTGTTTGTTCATTACATGTGTGATACTGTCCACCAAAAACATTGTACATCGTATACTTTACCAATGATTTATTAGTCATTGTTGCGATAAAATTATCACACGAAAAACACTTATCTGAAAGATGATGTTTAAATGAGAGACTTCTCGTGCAATATTCATAAAATGATAATAAGTGATTTTGACTTATAGCCTAATAGAAAAACTTTGTTTCATTTACAAATGCTTATTGTTACAAATGATACTAAAATCGAACTTTTTTATAATGTGTATATTTAACTGTAGTTTTTAATTCATTTTCATAGGAGCCTAGGAAATATTCACGTGAGTTTCTTTAAAATAATTTATCCAATAATGGTTTGTCTCTTACATTAGTGTTACACGTCACATAAAACGTGATTATAGACCCATAGTGACACTGATTAACTTATTGAACATAGCCTATTACTGTTGTAAGATGTCATCCAGTATGTCGATGAATACATTATATATTGTCTTTACTTTTAATTTGTTTAGAACTCTGAATTATCTGTGATTTATTATACACAGAAAGATGAGGAAAAGTATTTGCACGCGTAAACTCGCTGAGGTTCATATTATGAACTTAGACAAAGTTCTTAACGTCGGATTTAATGATAAGGTGCCTGATACATATGTATTAGAAACGCTAAGTACCAAAGAAATCTAGTTATGGTTTTAGAGGAAAGTATGAGATTATCGTTGTTTCCGTTGATATTTATTTATTATATGTGAAACTGATTTTTCATTCCCATTACGATTCACTGACCTACATAGTCCCAGTGGCTTAAATATATTTGTAATATTCAAACTAAACATTTTATATACTGAACTCCTTTATTACATATTCAATATACATTTATAGTTCTTAACCAAATATTTATTAGTATTTGTTAAAGCAATACTTGCTGTTTGTAAAACCGTCTTGAGGACTGAGACCGATCCTTTAGTACGCTCATTGAATCTAAAACCAATACAAAGAATTTTTTCTGTAATACGGTCCTATTATCAAACAATTATCAAGCGATCTACTTTATAAATCTCAGTTCATGAGACAGTTGTTAAAGGGTTTACTTGAGTCATAATACGATCTAAGAAGAAGTGATTCTTCCAATAGCTAAGAGAGCTATATAAGAGCAATTTATGAAAAACGTATGATAAACTAAGTAACAGTCAGTAGCTGTGTCAAACTGTACGGCAAATCGAAGCGAAAACTAACCATATTAAGTATAGAAACCGCGGTGAACAAATGGGTGGTTAGTGGGCATATGAAACGAAGAAAAGAATGTTGGGCGAATAAAGTTACAATAGCGAATTGATTAAATGTCACGAATTTATGTTAATCCTTGAAAACATGACACAACAAGGAACATGCATCATAGGCTATATGTTCAACAATTCTTGACAATATATATTAGCAGTCATCATAACATAATCACAAGAATAATGCCAGTAAGAAAGAAATGATAGTGAAAAGAGAAGGAAGTATTAATCCTAGTTGTTTCTTAGATTTGAAATGAAAATTCTTGGTTATATTCATGATAGAGCCCAAAGATTTGTCACTAACCATGCTAGCATCATTACAGGTCTTATGCGATATAGCTAATTTCATTCTCGAATTTCAGTAAAAATTCAAGGAAGAACAAAACCGACCCATGCTAAGATCAAATCAAAATGTAAATTGTTGAAATATTTTTAAAAAAGCAATCATGCTGCACTAATTTGTGGTCATTCAAAATTTTACTCTTAATAAACCATCAAACTATCAGTTTAGTAACGAGAGATATGAAGACTTGTTAATAGATATGCTTAAACTTCATTGGTGTAATTTTTCTCAATGAATGCATTTAATTGATGAATATGTAAACAGGTTATTTGTGAGTCAAGTTAAGCAAACTTCATACAGAAAATATAAATTAAACCTATTGTTGAAGAATATTTTTAACGTAACTAGACTTTAAAGAAATATTTATATGATTTCCGAAGCTGTGCTTAGGCTAAAATCACTCGGCAAATAATTACTCAAATTGAATGGAGTTCGGTTTTAAAGTATCAATCTTGGAAGTGTTTTTTAATCAATACATACTTCTACTAAAATCCTGAGTCGTATGAGTAAACTTTAAAATCAACTAAAATTGATGCTCGGTCAAAAAAAGATAATAATAATAATAATAATAATAATAATAATAATAATAATAATAATAATAATAAGGAAAAACTGAAGACATCAACTAGCACTATGTATAGATAATCTGTAATGCTTGAAACTTCGTAAATTTCGTCGGTCAAAGGAGAGAAAATAGAAACCAAATACTCACCATCAGATGATAATGATGGTTTTGAAGTATCTATCGACAAATACTAATCACTGCTTTTCGGAAGAACGAATTTACACGGCATTGCAATGTAATTTTATTGATACCAGATATTTGTCTGATTACTTTGTCGGCGAAATATTCCGTTTATGCGCTACCAAGGAACACCAATATTATCCCCCCATAGATAATCAGTTTTTCAAATTGAAATTTTGGAAAACACTCCAATTCTATGTTAATAAATCAGCTTGAGACATTAGCATTTTGGAAAACTGTTTTCCGTAATGGTTATTTCATACGTGAATAAACTAAAATAAATCGTTTGATTTATTTGATATAATATATTTTTTGAACAACATACATAACCCTCTTTTGTAGGAAAAAACGTTCAGTGATACAAACGACGGCAGTAGGTACTTTTTTAAAGAAAGTAATTCGCAAAACGAAACGAAATCGGTATCACAATATTCATATATGGAGATGAATTTGAAATTTCGGGACCCATTTGACCAGAAATCTAAAAGAGGCACTCAAATGTTGGTTAAAACTACGATTTTTATGTTTCTTTTTCATCCGTGCTGTGTGTATAGGCGCCATATGTTTAGAATCATTACGAGGCTCTTATTTTACACTTAGTGACAATAAAATAAGTTTAAATATCTCATAAAAAAACTTAGTTAAGCGAAATATGGAACAAGGAATCTACCATATGTGCTAATCATTAGATGTTAGAAAACTCAAAGCCAAAATAAAGGTAGAGGTTACATTTTTCTAGACTTATGTAGCATTCTATTCCCTTGTTTATACACTCTATTACCCTGGTCAGTCAGTCATGATCAATGCAGAGCCTGACATAAATGTCCACGGGGCCAAGTAACCATACCACAATAGCACGACGAAACGAATATAAAAAATGAATAGTAATGGAATCGAAATAATGTAGCAGCAATGATGTTGCGAAAGATTGGACACTGAGAATATGTTTCAAAAAAAAAATAAATGCCTTACCGGTCTATCCCGTGACGTATGCACGTGAATTTCTCGTGTGAATCGTCAGGCTGGAGAGGAAGTGAACACGACGACAATCGAAAAATGGTGAATTATACTTTCGAAGGCAACCTAGAGTAGACCGTGCTACAGAACCATAGCGATTCGGATGTACAAATCGATTGTATAACGGGAATATAGAGGTGAAAGACTGGTGGTACTATCTAGTGGTTTTTTTCTTTTAGTACTACCTGAATATTTAGTTCTACCTAGTAAAGTAAAGAATTAGAATGCGTCAGGAAAAACCTATAACCTTTTCTCCAACGTTGAACAGGCAAGTGGACCGTTTTCCGAAGTAAGGTAGTTTGAATATGGGGACGTGTCGTTAGGATGTCTAACGCGAGATACTACAAAAGGTGGAGATCAATCTAGACTGCAGGATGATGACCATGAAGGACATTAAGAAGTCTGTAATAAGTCATTTCCTAAATCAACTAACCCTGACAATCCATGGGACCCAGACATTAAATTTATGAGGGGTCTAAGTTATGAGTGAGAATGCTGTATTTAGTCAAGACATGGAGCAGCTGGAAACGCAGGTGCACACGTTGGTGGTGACATCAATTCTTAGAACCGTGAAGGTGTTATATCGATTGAGTGCGTGCCCTGTTATTATATATGAGGTGCTGATTCCCGCCAATGAGAGAGGAGTGGATTATTGATCAGAGTAGTAATACACAAAGTTCGTATGAGCAGTCTTGAATACTTATCAGTCCGGCTTTCTGCCTATCCCAGCCAGTTGAGTCCAGAACAATAACAGCCTCTACAACATGAATTATTATTCTCAAACATACTGAGTTTATATACCAAACAAACTGACCACATCGTACCACGAAATAGAAAATAACATTTGTACAATATTTGGTCAAATGTGGCTGTGAATAGGGGGAACAGTAATCAATAGACTGGGGATAACTCAAGAATGGTAAATCGTATAATAATATTCCATAGGTCAAAATAAAGCTTATCATAGGAGGGACACGAATATGAATAGTTCAGTTACTTAACAATTTTACAATAGGAAAAATACATATCATATTGGTCCATAGACAGTCCTCAAAAGTTATAATCCATAATTCTCTTCGGGATATAACAGAAAGCAAAGGTGAGTCTCACGGCTTCTTCAGTTATCAGACTTAAAATAATATCTGTGTAGTATTAATGTTTCAGTTAGCTTTGTTTCCGATTACAATTAAATCTGTTAAGAAATCTTTTTTTACTTTAAACAGGCTTCTCAATATACCGAATTTGGAAATAGCTAAGTGCCTCCAACTCTCATATTGTAATAATGTAATTAAGAGAGTGATAGGCCATACAAAATACAGATTACCCGATATGCCGTGTCTGACAACTGACCGCAAATTAAATAATCTTATTACATTATTACTCTCTTGTATTATCTGTTATTTTACGTTGCCTATGATTATGCATGAAATTAGTCGATTTTCTGACGGTTTTATGTATGACAGCTCTACTCTAAAATTTTATTCATACATCAGGCATATAGTAAAAAACGCAACTGAAACATATTCAGTTTTGTGTTCCAAACTTTTTGACATCAGTATTCAATATTCAGACGGTTGTCCTCCTATATAAACGGATGAGCCCTATTCAAAACTTCAGTGCTAATAATTCCTGTTTGTTAGTTTAAGTGGATGAATAAAGTTCTACTGACAGTTTTCACTGGATATTTTTGTTATATTTATTTCTTAAAAGTGTGCTTTACTAAAATCTTGATTTCCCGCACGTTTTCTACCCAATCGAATACTTTGATAGTTATGTCGTAATGACCATTCAACTACAGAATCCAAGTGGATGGATTTTCACAGTAAAGGACCAGTATATAGACCTCATAAGCTTTTAGTAGCACTAGTTTATTGCATATCTTTATCGACAAACTTCGTGATTAATAATATTAAGGAAGGAAATTTTGGATAAACGTTCATATTTCATGTACGAAATTTTCAAAAAACCCACAGTCACTGAATTATTTTACTGATGACTTTTTAATCGTAATACTTTATGAGTATAAATGAGAGTTGTGTATTAAATCCTATTTACAAACTTCCAGATAAGTCTTGGAGAACATATACAAAATAAATTAGTCGTACATATGGATGTGTTAAACACTGAAGGATAAACCGATTAATATATACTTATATTCTAATAGGTACATATGCTCAATGAATGAGTTAGTAGAAAAACTTTCAGTGTTGAAAAATTGCTTCTCTTTTTGTATGAGAATTTAATTAACCAAAGTCACGATATTTATTACACAGTACTTTGGATATTATAAACAGTTTTCTTTAAGAAAAAAAATCACAATACAAGTATATTTATTCAGAATATTATAATCATGTTATTACTTTAGCATAAGAGAAAAAATGAGATCGAAAACTTTACAGAGTCTAAAAATATAAAAATTTCTTGACCTAAAAGCAAATATAAAATTGTTTATGACGGTTTATATATATATATATATATATATATATATATATATATATATATATATTCATCTTTAGAAATTCCTTTCTTAAGTTAAACTAGTCCGTCCACTATTTAGGAAAGATATACAAGAATAGAATTAAAAAATGAAAGGCAAGCCAAATTAAATATGTACACAAATAAATGAAAAGTAATAGGTGTTGCGGTAGTAGAACGACACATCGAAAGACTCTGAAGCAAATTCATTGTAGTCAAAGTTAATATATTATACAAACTTTGAATACAGAAAATGTCACACATTTAACAAGTAAGGTTTTCACAACAAACAACTATTTTCAAAATAGATTAAAAATGTAATTTTAAAACACAGTAAATATAAAGTAAGACATACACAGATGCATTAAATAAAAAAATATCTGGAAAAAAATGCAGACACCGTGTGCTAGATATAGGTGTTAAAAACATTTATGTGAGACTGACCTTCAAAAATTACCTAAAAATAATAAATGCATCCAACCTAAATGGTGAAAATAGAACAGATAGGAATCACAGAGAAAATACATTATTCGTTGACAGACCTGGAAAATAAATCAACGTGGGAAAACAGAAAGAGATCAAATAAATGTAGAATGTAGTGAGACAAACGGACTAGAAGGACTCTTGGAACTTTCCGCCTGGTGAGGAAACTCGGAGACCTCATCGACACTATTATCTGAAGGACAAAGGAGGAATGAACAGGACTCCAAGCATGAGCAATCACTGTCTACACAGCTAGGAAGTGATCGGTTTCGGAAAAGATTTAAAAACGCAGGTCTATGTCGTTCACGCATTGCTTGACTTCGATGAAGAACCCTCTTCACGGCCATTTCGGAAGTCGAGTTACCATTGTAGCATTCAGCTAAAGTCTAAAAGTATTTGTAGGAAGAGACAGTTAAGAAGTAGGATATATTCGAAAAAGCTAGCATGAATACAAGCTTTTTTTAGAAAACACTAAAGGCAAGACAGGTGAACAGTATTTATTCTTTCAAATGGACTTTTTATATCACAACATTTCAATCATTTGTTAAAGAACCACGATAAGAAAAAGAATTTATTATTCAAAAGGTCAAAACAAACAAATAATCTTCCATCACGGGTAAACACTAACTAAAAGAACCTGCTAATCATATTGCATCTGTAATAAAAATTGTGACTACATGACAATATCGAGGCTATTTGTTCAGGATGCACACGTGTTAATAGAGACCAATTAACTGCAGTCCTGAATAGCAAACATGGAAAATTACAAACTCTTACTAATATGTAATAAATATTTTAAACAATATAGATATATTAATGATCAGATCGAATTTTTTGTCTTGATACTGAATAAAACATGCTTGGAGATAACAAACTAGACCTCTAACGCAAATGAACCCGATCCATTCGTCATATTGCATTGTTGTTTCACAACATTCAAAGAATTCATTGATTTATCGGGGTACCGGATCGAAAACGAATGAATAATGACAATCAGAAAGGATATAAATGTTAGGATGTTTGATGAATATTGCAAAAGTAAACACCAATAGTCAACAACATCAGCATGTATAAAGTAATAACACCATATTCCTTACAAATAAGTAAGAAAAGTAAATGACCTAAAACACTTGATACAATGATTATATACTCAAATAGAAAAAAAGGATCAAAAATAAAACCCTAAAAACGATACATCGTGAGACTTTAATCTCAAATTGCAGTTGAATAAATATGAGTTATCCTAAAAACCTTATCAAAAAAAATCTAAATAGTTGCGTAATGGAAGCAATAGGAACATATATTTGAATAAACAAAGCAAGCGTACTAAAAACTAACCTCTTCTTTTCCCGCATTATCTGAATATGGTTGAATCACATTACTTAGTTCCTCAGATTGAATTGGCACAAGAGTTACACGATCATCATCATCTCGACAGGTATGAATATTTACATTAAGATTGTAGGAATAGTCATTATTTTCTGGGGGCTTATCTGAATCACTTAAATGTATTTTCGAAGGTGAATAAAAGTTCTGAGGCCGTTGAGAGTGTTTTGGTGGTGAAGAGGAATTTAAAATAAAATTGGGATAATCTGATTTATTTGCGTCATCATAACTTTCAAACTCTGATCCAGATTCAGATTTCGAATTCTCAATGAACAATGCATGAATATTTGGATAAACATCAGATTTCGAAAAAGATTGATTATCGTTAGAACGTTGGAGGGAATCGGATTGAGATGTCTGATTTGAATAGGAGGAATAATAAAATTTAGGATCTTCAGATGGTTCATAAATGGTCCGATTAAGAAAGCCGTCTTGTGTTGCCTGTAATGTAAGTTTAATTTTTGTAAATGGACAAAGATAACTACTGAAAAAAAGTTGACCGTTACACTGAGCCATTTGCCTACAAGCTCTTACAGACAACAGGCAAACGAATATTCCAAACCATAAAGCATCGTACTAACAATTTTTGCTGGATCACCATTGTTCCTAAAAGAATCACGAGTTTGGGTATCACTAACTTTGTACAACTACTTATTCTCGACCGTTGCTGCTACCTTGACGTGGTGGTCGGGCTTGCCTATCGTGATGATCCAATCGAGCTATGCTGGCTGGAACAATCGTTCCTCAAGGTCCTACCATGCCAGACAGGTCGGTTGAAGAGCGGTGAGACTAAAAGCAGCAATCCCAAGGTCCGAAGGCGAAGTCGTACTGCTGACTGTACAGAGGTGTGAAAGCAGTAAGGTGTTTCCTTCAGACAACCAGCATGACAGCGATGCTGCCTTCCCACAAGGAGGGGTGGGGTTAGAAAAGGTCGACCCTAAAAATGCACACCTCGCCTTATCCCACGGATTTCCGTCTCCGGCGGTAAGGACTTTTGAAGAACGGAGCTAACACATCAAAAATCCCCCACAAAAAGGCCGTGCGTGACCGGTCTCAAGCAGATGTCCCTTGGGCACTGCGGTCACGCTCCCAGGTCGTTAAGACCAACACTAATCCAACTTCTTTTTCAGGTCCCTCAAGAAATACCCTTCCACGGTGTGGGCAGCCGGGAAGTGATACTAGCCCTCATACCCTTAACTGCACACTGACTGACAACTACTTATTGATGACGAGAAAAAACAACAATAACTCGGACTGATTCTGTAGTGAGAGCTATTTTACGCCTAAATTAGAAAGTATCTTCCACACAAATAATGACCGAAATATGTTAAAACAGATGAATCCTAACATGATTGATTTCAAATGTTAAAATGAGAACATTTAAATAATCAACCAAACTAACACGATATGCTTACACAGTAAAAATCCAAAATGAATAGGACCCAAAGAAGGAACAATTCATTTTACAAGAAATTATCTATCAGTCCAAATTTCTCAAAAGAAACAGAATTAATTCATAAACGTTATATGCTAGCATTGTTTGACAGTATTTGATTTTATAATCATAAAAATGACTTGAAAACCCACTGTCAAATGCTGTGTAAACGATAAATATAGTCTGCAAGAAAAAAAGCTCACCTTTAAGTACGCATCACGCGACATACCAACAGGATTCATTGATACGAGAGAATGAGAAAACTGACTAGTAGAATTTCTTTCGATTGAAGGACCAACAGACTCAGATATTGAATGTTTATCTACTGACCTTAAACAATCTGAAATCATACTCGACTGACAATCAATTGACAATCTTCGACACGATAAAAAAGAACAGAATGAAGAGCATATATCTTTATGTAACTCTTTACTATGCTCAAATGACCACCTTTGTGCTAAGTGTGAAGAAGAGGGTATGTATGGTAGTGTTGTCTTAATAGTGGCTACATCTATGTCTTTATTTCGTGTGCCATTTTGACAATAGTCAATGTAAACAGAAAGGTGAGGACAGTGAAATGCATTATTTAATTTACCTGTGGATTCATTTTTTGCAACTATTTCCATTTGATTATCATTACATAAATTACAGTGAGTATATTGATAGGAATTATTGTTATTATTATCACTGAGCTTGGTGTGCTTACATTGTTGTTGCTCACCTATTTTTTGTTTGATATCTTTCAAAAATTCATTATGTTGATGAATGAAATAGTTTTCTCTCTTATCACTTGAAATCATTTCATGTGATGGAATGATTGAAAAATTGGAATGATTTATTTCCTTCATATTTGGAGATGGATTAGGTCGCCTTCCACTTCCTGCGAGCATACCGAGAAATGGTGAATGCGGGTCCTATACGCAAACATGGAAAAGTTACACAAATACAGTGCTAAAACCTAAGATTTCAACAGGAGAAAACAGTTGCTTATTTAGACGTTCAATAATGCAGAATAATGTACATTTTTAGATTTTTACACAGGTATACAATATTAGAGAAGAGTACCTTGAATGTCCAAACGATAAACAATACCTAAAACAAAGATTGTTCAAAATAGAACATTAAAACTGCACACTTAAAAATGAATGCAACGCTTAGTACACGATATCAGACATTGTGACTAGATGTTACATCAACGCTGTCAACTTGTAAAACTATGTCTTCCAAGTCTGTTATGCTCAGCAAAATATATACAAGTAAGCGATCCGTTACTTAAAAGCCTAGAAAAAATATGGCCCAAAATTACGGTGAAATTATGTTTGATACAGTCCGATCAGATGAAAACTTTTTGTTATGACTGGATGAAAAAGGCAAAATTAAATTCTTTTACTAATTGTGATTTTCGTTCGACATTACTTCCGTTTTTCATTCAATGTAATAGTTACTCAGTGTAATATTTGTTTTATTTTTCAGTGTGATACCTTTCTTCGATGTAACATTAATTGATTTGAGTGGGATGTTTATTGAAGATACTATATTCTTGTATTAAGTTAACGTGAACTATACCCAATATAACACGCAGCATGTGATTTGTCATAATTCTAGGTATTTTTCATATATGTGATTTCATCTTAATTAATAGACAAAACGAGTGTACAATCAATATATAAATGAGTGTATTTTCGACTAGGGTCATCGTCGCGTTTTAGGGTTAATAAATATTCACTTGTACCAGTCTTGGTGTTGTTACTGTGCGTCGTGGGAACTGTAGTGGTTCTACGTTTTACAAGTATAAGTAGTAAGTCACGTGGACATAACAATTAGTGATCACCAGATATAACACTTTCCACAACTGTGTCAGTTCCAGTAGTGCGTTTTTTCACGCATATTAAGTCACAGTATATCTTCTGAAGTTATTTATCAATACTTAGGATTTACTGTTCTTTTGTGTACTTTTATAGGCGTGTTTCTGAACGATATGGAAAATTATTTTACTGTGACGAATATGTTAGACTCTGTTTTGAATGACTTATATCAAAATCCACACACAACACAAAGGAGCGATGATAGTGATGAAAATAATGCACAGATAAGAAACTAAAAGGAAACAAACAATATATATCCAGACACACTATCTGTCAACCCAAGTTGTTACGGTTACTATTGAGATATTAAAAGGAAACACCAAAAGAATTACAATGTAATACTGTAATGAAAAATTACGGATTAGAAAAATGGTTAAGAACAGCGAATTATAGGTATGGATAAGCAAAACTGAAAACCAAAAAAGCATTATTTGAAGTATTATTGTGCCATCTAGTAATGATTTTGACAACTGAATATTATGAATTTGAATCATGTTTGTCGTAAAAATATTAAATCAGAGGGGGTTTTGTGGAGAATTTAGTATTTTCACAGTTGAAATCATGAGTCAATTGAAGCTAGACCACCATCGAAAACCTGGAAGCACTGCTGAGGAGTCCCATAATAGGACGAAACGGCCGTCCAGTGCTTCCAGGTTTTCGATGGTGGTCTAGCTTCAATTGACTCATGATTTCAACTGTGAAAATATTAAATGTAGTGTTCATTAATCCTCAAACAATTATCGATTTTGCTATAAAAATGTCCAAAAAATTAGTATACCATATCTAATCAAGCTCGCACATGCAACCCCTCGCCCCATTTTATGTCAACTTAAATCCAAATATTTTTACGCAGAGCTGGACAACGGCTAGCAGTGGAGTAAAAGAAGTGCTTTTCGTCTTATTCACGACCTGTCAGCTGGATGTGCCTGCATCCCAGCGAACTTCAACCCAATATTTTCCACTTTAAACGTCTAACGCGTTATCCACCTAGCTACTGAGTTGAGATAGACAATAGCTTGTACAATAGGGATGAATAATGTTTCTATTTTAAAGTCTTGGATCTTCTTGTTGTTGATGTTAAGGACTTCAATTGGTCAGTCTCTTTTGGTAAACGTGCATCCTGAGCGGATTGTCTCGATATTACCATCAATCCACAAGTAGTCTGAGTCTGCTTAAAAATGATTGTGACTGATGCCAATAACCAGGCAATCCATTCACGATGCACATGTCATGAAAGAGACTAACTGATTGTAATCTTTAAGATCAATACCAAGAAGATTTGAACTTTTACAACTTAATTTTTAATGCAAACAGTTTCAAAATTTACCATACATTTTCAAAAAAGTATAAGGTAAAAACTGATGGATAAAAAATAGGACTTTATTATTAGATTCTTACCCCGAATTCAACTTGATGGTCTGGAAACTTTTCATATGGGTGGACAGAGTCAAGGCCCATATTTACACAAACAGGACATTTTAAAGAAGTATTGTATTTATAATTGCGACGACGATCAGCGCTCTGTATACGTCGTGTGTTTTGAATTGAAAATTTGTACTTGCGCTTTCCAATAGGACAGACTGAATTACTCGATAAAACATGCTGAAAATCAGATTCGTTTTGTCCGAATAGTAATGACGAGTTAGTAGCATTTCTCACTGCATTCTTCTGTTTATTATAACTCTGACTGGACTGTGAGGTACAATATGCAACAGGATAGGAAATCTTCCCAAAATTATGGAACGAACGTGGTGTAGAATAGAGAGGAATTAAAGAATTAGCTTTCTCATCATCAATATCAGGTTCAACACCCCAAAAACAAAAGGAAGCTAGAAGACGAAATGCTGACAACAGCACATTTTCAACAGTTGAATTTCTAGTGGGCTTCAGGAAATAAGAGCTTTCAGTAATATCTGAGCTAAAACAAGCAGTAGGGGGAGTTGTAGTAGACAGAGATCTTCCGGAGAAATGTTGAGTACAACCAGATGTTGGCAACAGCATAGAATGGTCACAAATCATACAAAGTAATTCGTTAAGTTTCCTGTCAAATAAACTTTCATCAGCATTACTCTTCAGCTGATCATTGGTTTTAGGATATCGAGTAAAAAAGGTAACCGGTCTACAATAAATATTATCAATAAAATAAATAAAAGAGAGTGAATAGTAAATAATACATAGATGACGGAATTAGTATTTAACCAATTGTTACATTTATAAGTAACAAGTTCAAAAAGCATCCATTACAGAATTTAATCTGGAATAAACGTATATGTTTCAAACTTTTCGAAGCATTTGAAGATCATACTAATCATAAGGGTTTGAAAACCAGCGCTGATAACGTTGTCTAGCACAATGAAACCTCCGTAATCAAACCATCAATCTCAACTCAACAGTATCAAAATCCCGGTCAATCTACAAAGCAAAATCATTGTTTAGAAAGAGACATATTGCGAAAGAAGGTAAGATGGTGTTCGATTCGTTTTATTTCAAAAATATATGTATCGCTTAGGAGAAATGAAAAAGACAACTTCAACCAAATGAAGTGTAACAGGTAATAAAGACAAAGTTAACTACAGTCTAACTATCAAATGAATGAGATGACATTCTTGTCAAACTTGAAAAAAAGAGCTTAGAATATCGAGTATGAGAAAATCGATTCGTATAGCGCCATATGATCAATACTTATTTCTATACGAGAAATTGACACTAATCAGTATTAGATAAAGTTGGTTACATGTCATTGATCTGTAGTTTGAAAACTAAGAATGAAATAAACTGATCTGTAGTTGCGAAGAATTTCAATTTGAAGTATATTTACGCTATACGGTTAATTAGTTCAGTATATGTACACTTATTTTGTAAGTCATGATTTTAGTTATGCAATATTTGATTTAAATGAGCTTTTCTGATTGATACAAAATAATTTGTTTGGCACCTACCATTTACGCCTAGATTTCTGACTGAAAACTGATTTGAAATTATAGAATATCTAGTCTTTCTATCATTAAACACTTGATAGTATCTGGTTCTCCGAAAGACAACCACAATTATATTGTGTTGCTATTACGATTCAACATTTTGTGAATTATTTCTAACCCATTTTTAATTTAAAATGTTCCTTGCTTATCACAAATTCAGGTATACTTAAATGATTGATATAAATACCAACGAAAAATTACTGAGAAATAAACTGAATAATTACAGTAATTCAATGAATTGGTTTCTATTATTTGAGTGGACAGTTTCCAACACGAACTGAGACCGAGTAAGAATTTAATGGTCTACATTTCCAATTTTAGAACCGTTAGTCTGAATTCCTAGTGAGGTCATAAGAGCGCATTGATCGGGAATCCCAGACTAGGTTGAAACTGATGTCCAGTTTTCTGGTTTTCAATGAGTTTTCATTGAATGACAGTCAGTGACGAAAAATATCTCCAAATATCTTGGAAACAACTTAGCGGTCACGTCCAATTAAGTGCATTTCGCTTTGAGTCACATGTTTTTATATACTGATACTATCAGCCTGTCTTAGATTCGAATTTGAGACATGGAGTTTGGGATCTGAGTAGTTTGGTCACTTAACCAATATTTTACGTGAAATAAGTTGGTCAATTAAAAACGTTGGTGTAAACATAAATGAAAATCTTATTGCTGAAGACGAATAAATTTTAAAAATGGCCTACTATGATGTTCAGTTAGTCAAACGTTGCATAGGAACTAGTACGTGTGTACATCGGTTCAAGTTACCATACCCCATCAGCACAACGAGATAAAATTACTTACTTACTTACTTACGCCTGTTACCCCTCGTCGAGGAGCATAGGCCGCTCACCAGCATTCTCCATCCAACTCTGTCCTGAGCCTTCCTTTCCAGTTCTTTCCAGTTGCTATTCATCCTTTTCATATCGGCTTCTATTTCCCGGCGTAGTGTGTTCTTTGGCCTTCCTCTTTTCCGCTTCCCTTCCGGATTCCAAGTTAGGGATTGAGTCGTGATGCACATTGGTGATTTCCTCAATGTATGTCCGATCCACTTCCAACGTCTTTTCCTTATTTCCTCTTCAGCTGGAAGCTGGTTTGTCCTCTCCCATAAAACGCTGTTGCTGATAGTATCCGGCCAATGGATGTTGAGTATTTTGCGTAGACAACTGTTTATAAATACTTGTACCTTCCTGATGATGGCCGTAGTAGTTCTCCACGTTTCAGCTCCATACAGTAGGACTGTCTTGACGTTCGTATTAAAGATTCTGACCTTGAAATTAGTTGAGAGTTGTTTTGAGTTCCATATGTTCTGCAATTGTAGAAATGCTGCCCTTGCTTTGCCAATCCTCGCCTTTACATCTGCATCCGATCCTCCTTGTTTATCAACGATGCTCCCCAGGTACTTGAATGTTTCCACCTCTTCCAGAGTTTCGCCATCAAGTGTGATTGGGTTGGTGTTCTCCGTGTTGCATTTGAGAATCTTGCTTTTTCCTTTGTGAATGTGGAGGCCTATCGATGCGGAGGCTGCTGCTACATTTGCTGTCTTCATCTGCATTTGGTCGTGTGTATGAGAGAGGAGGGCTAGGTCATCTGCGAAGTCCAAATCATCTAATTGATTCTGAGAAGTCCATTGTATTCCGTATTTCCCTTCGGATGTCGAATTCGTCATAATCCAGTCAATCACTAGAAGGAAGAGAAATGGGGAGAGTAGACAGCCTTGTCTGACTCCGGTCCTTACTGGAAATGCATCTGTCAGCTGTCCTCCATGCACCACTTTGCACTGTAATCCATCGTATGAGTTTTGGATAATGTTGACGATCTTCTGAGGAACTCCATAGTGTCGAAGAAGTTTCCACAATGTTCTCCTATCCACGCTGTCAAACGCCTTCTCATAGTCGATGAAGTTGACGTATAGTGATGAGTTCCACTCAACTGATTGTTCAACGATGATCCGTAGTGTCGCAATCTGGTCTGTGCACGACCGATCCTTACGGAATCCAGCCTGATGATCCCTAAGTTCGGCGTCTACTGCGTCTTTCATCCGATTCAGCAGCACTCTGTTGAAAACTTTTCCTGGTACTGATAACAAACTGATACCTCTGTAGTTCTCACATTGGCTCAGATCTCCTTTCTTTGGTATCTTGATGAGATATCCTTCTTTCCAGTCCGTTGGCACTTGTTCCTCTTCCCAAATCTTTTTGAATAGAAGGTGAAGCATGTTTGCAGTTATTTCAATGTCTGACTTCAGTGCTTCTGCTGGTATATTGTCAGGTCCTGCCGCCTTCCCACTTTTGATTTGTCTGATGGCCATCTTGACTTCTTCGATCGTTGGTGGAGTGACATCTATTGGAAGGTTAGTGTGGGCTGCTTCGATGTTCGGTGGATTCGATGGGGCTGGTCTATTCAGCAGTTCCTCAAAGTATTCTGCCCATCTTTTCCTCTGTTCCTGAATCTCAGTGATTGTCTTTCCTTCTTTGTCCTTGACTGGTCTCTCTGGTTTGCTATATCTCTCTGCCAATTTCTTCGTTGTATCATATAGTTGTTTCATATTCCCTTCTCTTGCAGCTTTTTCCGCCGCCGTTGCTAGTTCTCCCATGTATTTCTGCTTGTCGGCTTTAATGCTTTTCTTCACTTCTCTGTTTGCTTCTGCGTAGTCTGATTGTGCTTTGATTTTCTCTGCTCGTGTTCGGCTGTTGTTAATTGCTAGTTTCTTGTTCTTTCTTTCTTGAAGTTTGTCCAGGGTCCCCATAGAGATCCATTCCTTGTGATGGTGCTTCTTAGGACCAAGAACCTCCTGACACGTTGAAGTTAGTGCTTCTTTTATCCCTTTCCAGTTGTCCTCCAAAGTAGTTTCTTGTTCTTTCAGTAGATCCTGTAGAGCTTGGAACCTGTTGTTGAGAGTTATCTTGAATTCATGGAGTTTGTCAGTATCTCGAAGGAAGGCTGTATTAAACCTTTGTAGTGCTGTTTGTCCAGTTGTCCAGTCTTTCTTTAGCTTCAGTCTCATCTTGGCCACAACCAGGTGGTGATCTGAAGCTATGTCAGCTCCTCTCCGGGTTCTCACATCTTCCATTGATCTTCGGAATTTTTTGTTGATACAGATGTGATCAATCTGGTTCTCTGTGGTGTGGTCCGGTGAGATCCATGTAGCTGTGTGTATGCGTTTGTGTGGGAATATTGTGCCGCCTATAACCAATTTGTTGAATGCACATAGGTTTGCAAGTCTCTCCCCATTTTCATTTCTCTCTCCTAGTCCATGTCGTCCAATTACATCTTCATATCCTGTGTTGTCCACTCCAACTTTAGCATTTAGATCTCCCATAAGGATGGTGAGGTCCTTTCGTGAGCACTTTGTTATAATTGATTGCAGCCTTTCATAGAACTGATCTTTATCATCGTCGTTGCTATCATTGGTGGGTGCATAACATTGGATAACATTCATTGTGATCCCTTGCTTCTTTGTTCTGAATGATGCTTTGATTATCCTGGGTCCATGAGATTCCCATCCCACAAGTGCATTTCGTGCTTCTCTGGACAGCATTAGAGCAACTCCCTGAGTGTGTGGCGCATTTTCCCCTTCGTGACCGGAGTACAGCAGCATCTCTCCTGTACCTAGCCTTTGTTGTCCACTTTGTGTCCAATGGGTTTCGCTGATTCCGAGTACTGCCAAGTTGTATCTCCTCATTTCCATTGCTATTTGGCTGGTCTTTCCTGTTTCCCACATTGTCCGGACGTTCCATGTACCTATAAAGAGTGTTGCTCTGGTTGTTAGAAGGTGCATCGACCTCGTGACTTCCGAAGAATTTCGGCTTTCATCATGAGACGTCATTATTCCTTCAACTCCCAGGGCAGAGTTTAAATGGTTTGGATTATTTTTTCTGGTTAGCGTTTTTTTAGCGAGTTAGCTTTTCTACGGGATGGGGTCGCTAACCCCATGCCCAACCCTCCTCCTTTACCCGGGCTTGGGACCGGCAGTAACTCTAGAAGAGCTACAGGCGGAGTTGAGATAAAATTATTAAAACATAATCCCAGAGTAGTAGAGATTGCGATATTATTAGTGGTGGCAGAAAAGATTAGACATGGAAGATACGATCAAAGAAAAAATAAATTAGGGAAATAAAAAGATTATAAGGATTTTGGAAACTTAAAATCTAAGGGAAGACAAAAAAGCAAGAATTAGTGAAATAATGAAATGAGATGATATTAGAAAACATCAAGATGTCAAGTCGCTTAACTTTATATAGCTGATAAATTAGGCCTACCTTCAAGAAAATATGTTCTGGATTTTCTGTACTGAAAATTAAAATTACTATTTCAGATAGGTTGAGTCGACGGATAAGTGATAATTTTACGGAATCACATTCAATAAAACAAATCTTAAGTCAAGATTACATGATAATTACTCGAAAAAACGCTTACCCAGAAGCTGAACGACGTCTTTCGAAGAACGGTGGACTACTATTATTACGAATACGATTGTCAGTTCCTATGATGGGTTGTATAACTCTACAGTGATGATATCCAGAATGTTCACTATGATGTAAATCATTATTGGTATCATAGCAACAAGAGTTAATTGGCGTGAAAAAATTACTAAACCCAACTGAGTGATTACTTGACTTTTGTAGGAAATCTAAATTGTTTTTATCTAAAATTCATAAAATATGATACCAGGATGACAATCAAAAATTTAGTAGAAGAATACATTGAAAAATAGTCAAAACTTGATATTTTGAAAAATCGACACAGTTGAACTAACAACGTTAAGTCAATTAGATAACAGGAAACTTGAAATAAAAAATTTTCTCACGTGAATAAATATATTTTATTTTGAGATAACAAATGATTAAGACAAGTTCACTTTTTTAATCGTTTAATTCAGTAACTCAACAAAAAAGAGAATTGCTTCCATGCACCTGTGACTAGTAATAAAACTAATAGTACAGTTTTCATTGACGTTATGAGAACTATTTGTTATCTTACGTATCAGAACAGATCTGTGTGATTAACTTGCAACCACATTTTAATTGTAAAGACTAGTGATATTATGAGGTTGCTCAAGTCGGAGTAAGTGGAGTGGCGTTCGAACAGGTGACTACGTGGCTGAAAAACTGCTCAAAGTTACAAAAATGTTATACAAATAAGCAAGGTTTCCCGCATTATTTCCGAGGTATTCAAAATAGTTGTCATCCAAAATAGAACAGTCACGATATTATTTAACGTTTTGGAACTCATAAGCATACTTTTGTCAAATACACGTGAATCGAAACAACTAATGACTTCTCCAGATTTAGGCAGCTTCTACACTAAATCGAAACTTGATGTTTTAGTCAATAGGTTTAACGCGCTACAACAAGGGGTAAAAAGTATTTTAAAAAGCCATTACCATTAAATGGCGATGATTATTTTCTACCTCTTGCTGGGATTATTTTAAATTCAAACTAATGATCAAAATTGGACTTGAATCTAACTTTTTGGTAAAGTGATGGGCATCTCAGTGGTGACAGAAGTTGCATAACTTGATAGAACCAACCAAAGTATTTCAAGGATCTCAAAAAAACTTTCCAATGGTGCACGTATCAAGATGAAACAGTGAAGGCATCTAACAACTTTGGTCTACATAAAATGATGGCTCAGTGGTTCAAGAATTCAACTTCTAATCACTAGCCTGAAGATTCCTAACTTACTTCTCTCTATTTCGATTTCAACTTCACTGTATTAACGCTTGATATCCCCATGATTATCTAACCCGAAGCCAAATATATACGAACCAGTATTTCGCCAGGTTCAACTGAGGTTACCGTCTTCTAGTAAAAACTAACCATTATTCGGAAAGTACATGATTTGTGTAAAGGATACATCTTTAAAATATTACATGACAGTAACAAACTCTTTTATTTGAAGGAGCGAAGTTATACGACAAACTTTTTCACCAATAAACATTGCAAGCGTCAACGGAAAACCGCAATGGTATGAAAAACCCTATATCTAGAAGGCAGTCATCTTTCAAAAGTACTGAAATTATTATGACTAATTTATTAGGACGGATGTTTTTTATTTATTACTTTAAAAGATAGCTTCGGTTTGGGAGTCCGGGCAGTATTCCAGTCCTCACAAAAATTGAATGATTTGTGTGGCACATATGCATTTGGCGACTCCTTGTACCAGTGTTTATGTGTTTAAACAAATAAATAAAATATAAGATGGCATGTGGCAAGAATGCACGTCTGAGCATTTCCTGTCAGTATTCACCGTAAGCGGAAGACTGACGACATCAAAAAATTACATAGTTAAAAGTGTAAATCAGTTTTAAAACAGAACTCAGATAGTAGAAATTAAACATACTTTCAAACTTCCGAATAAAATTTTGTTTCCTAGCCAACCGATTCAGATTTCTCTGTGAGCTTGTTTGGACATCAACAAAACGCTGTTCGCGTAATCGAAGATCTGTAATATTGTTTCCACTAGAATAAATACGTGGTGACTTCGGATGAGATTTATCTGTCATATTACTATCCGACTTAGTGTTTGCAAACGTTCTTATTTGGGGACTGTAACAATGACCTGATGACATATTACGATATTTGTCATTATTTGAACCTACTGAAGAGCTTGTGAATTTAGCAGCTGGAATGTAAGAAAAGTAGTATTTTATTAAACTTCCTTAAAATAAAACCGAGTTAGCGACATAGTATTTCAAAACATTCTTTTTCTTAAGAAATACCCTGAGAAGTTATGTGGTGCTAAACATTGAAATTATAAGTATCATATAGTGTGAATAATTTAACAGATACAAAATAAACTTACAAGGAAATAACCGCATAGTTGACTCGCATAATCCTTGACCAGTAAACCAATCTGAGTCCACATGAACTACATGTTTCATATCTGTGGGCGGTGAAATTAAAGGTATTCCACCTTGACTACAACCAACTCGACTGGATGTGTCACGCGAAATCGATTGAGTTTCATCACAAAAGGAATTATTCAAATCTGAAGAATTATTTGTATTTACATTCAAGTGTGGACGATTATTAGAAGTACATTGTGAATAATTAATTGACCGTTTACGATCCTTTAATTGAAAATTGTTAGTGGACGAATAAGCTGAATTAACGTAGTCATTATGTGTAGAACACGGATTACCATTAGTTCCCCATCGCTTAAAAATACTACGAACAAACGGACGTTTTCTAGGTGGAGGAGGTTTAGGTTGAGCAGCTTGAATTTTATGAGTAGGATCTTTAAAATGATTAGCAGCCAGTACAGCCAAAAACATAAAATGTTGCTGAATATTCAGTAAAAAAATCGATGACAAGCAATAAACAATTTTTCAAATAATTTTAAGTTAAGTTACTGGTTTGTCTATAAATAACATATTTCGGATTTATAAACCTATCTAGGTTGTTTAATAAAATTTGATGACCATGAAGTATTGTATTCTGGGGGTATACATAGCATTTTTTTACACAGAATTAGGGAAGTTTGATGATGAGTCTGAAGTTATAAATTTAGAGACCATTTACAAAATATCAAGAATCTAAAATACATATATATATTGCAGTTATTTGCGTTCCCCAACAAATTTACATTTGTATGGTAAATGAAATCGTTCCCCTTAACACAGCGGCCAGAAACTCTGCCATGACGCCATTTATTGATGAAACTAAAAACGTGGACTATATCAAGTACTTAAATTAGTCGTCGGATGTAAATCACTTGTACAACTAAGTCCTTATTACTGAGTCACATCATCGTCAGTCAGTCCTCAACAACGTAGGACCAGGGACATATATGCATCAGTCTAAGGTGCCATACCTCAATGGCACAACAAGATAAATACTGGATTCATGGAAGTAATTACTTCAATGTCAGTAATATATAAAAGAAAAAGAATGCATATGAGGATATGATATAAGGAGAAAAAATTAGTTCGTATAAAGAAAAGTATAAAATAATTTTAATCTCACGGTTTAAGGGAAGACAAAGAGTATATATACCTACTCCATTGTGATCGATTCTGAGCCACGTCACCCAAGCATTGGTTACAATAGACGCGCGGACCCCACCAAGTAGTTTGCATCTACCAACAAGGCTCCTTTTGCTCTCATACTTAGTTCTATGTCTATATCTGTCAGTCCACGAGGACTTGCTGCCGGATCTCCAGATAAATGGAGGCTATATCTCGTCGGTTCAACTTTTTGGCTAGGTGAGGTCAAGTGAATGACCACACCAGGATTCTGTGTGCACGCTTTGGGGACACAGCCAGGCAGGCCTGTTGGTCGATTCAACATTGGACATGTATATTGAAGGCTCTAATGTGTAGTTTGGGGCGAGGTTTAGGCAGACCTGGAGTAATATTTCGCGCACTAGGATTGTTGGCCACGGTGGCACTTGAGGAGTCGAGGTAGGTAGACTACCAGAAATCGGAGAGAAATCGATTATGAATACAGTGGTTTTGAGTGCCGTTATAGGTATGAGAGTGGTTATTACTTCCCGGTTGCCCACACCATGGAAGGGTTCTTCTAGAGGTATATGAAAAGGGAATCGGGTTAGAATTGGTTTTAGTGACCTGAAAACGTGACCGTAGTGCCCAATAGACAACTACTTGAGACCGGTCACATACGACCTTTTGTGAGTAATTTTTATGTTAGCCCCGTACTTGCTGGGAGCTTACCGACAGTGACAGAAATTCGTGGAAAAAGAGGTGTGAATTTTTAGGGTTGACCTTTTCTAATCCCACCCTTAATTTGTAGGTAGGCAGCATCGCTGCTATGTTGGTTTTCTGAGGGAAACACCTTACTGCCGTCACACTTCTATACAGTTAACAGTACGACTTCACCCTTGGATCATTGGTTTGCTGCTTTTAGTCTTACCGCTTTCCAATTGACCTGAATGGCATGGTAGGAACTTGAGGAACGATTGTTCCAGCCAGTATAGCCCGTTTGGTTCATCACGATAGACAAACCCGACCACCACGTCAAGGCAGCAGCACCATAGATCATCAGATCATTGTGATTTTTAAATTAACTGAAATCACACTACGACATAGATATCTATTATTACCGTAAGGTGTATAATTAGGTCAAATTACGAAAAAAAAATAGTGAGCGTTGAAAACCCTCTATTTCGATTCTTTGATTAACTGGCAATATTTCGGTATACAGAGTAGGACAGTTTCACTGGTTATCGTAAATGGCTTACACAGGTGAGAATTAAACTGTTTATAAAATATTTCCGAGAATACGAATGACAACGAAAAATAAGACAAAGAAGGTATGATAGATAAGATATACATTACAAAGAAAAAACCTTTCTTTATCCATTCTCTATGCTGCTTCATGAAGAAGCGCTCCCATTTTTAAACAGAGAGAAGTGCATGACATACGATGCAAATATACTTTAATATCTGATGTACATACGCGTTATCCATAAAAGAATACGACAGGATAAAATTAACGGTTAGAGAAAAAGAAAACAATCATGTCGGAACATTCTGAGGAATTATTTCAATGTTTCTATTTTTCTGCATTACTGATATAAATTAGCTAGAGAAAATTACGATACAAACGACATCCATTACCTATATGCATAACCAATAACTTTACAGCATTACACATTACCATTAGTCATGTAACCATTCGGATCCTATCCATAGTCAAACAGTGACAAGTGCTTTTATTCCAATAGTTTTCATTTTATAGCATCATATCAAAAGTTGATAGTCAATCTATGTTTTTTTCTTAAAGATAGCCGAAGGCAGGAAATTAGAATTTGAAGGAAATATATAAAAATGAAATTTACAGAATAGAACAAAAAGAAGAATCGATTGTTTCGATAGTCATTATTACCGTACCTGAGTTGGGGAAGTCTGAACTAATAATAAAGAGTAATCACTGAAGTTTTTTTAATTCCAGACAAAATACAAAAGAAAAAGAAAAAAATCCTGGGAATTCAGGACGTAACTATTGATTTATAACGGTAAAAAAAATCAATGAAAAATGAATCAATAGCAATTTGTAACTAAACCCTGCGGCACAAATCTACGCCCTTTCAAAAGCTAAGAACTTATTGGTTGCGCTTTAAAACAAGCATATTTTTCCAATTTTAAATTTTAATTTAGTTTGATTAACTGGAAATAGGCACATCAATAAAGGCACACTTGTGAATGTTGAACAGTTAATACTCATTGATATTCGACAGTAAATGTCATCACCTGATCAATCAGTGTCTACAAAGTCAGACAACACCTGAGTTGAAAATCTCATGAATTATATAATCGTTCACCTGGAAATAAGTAACCTCAGGCCAATGGACTATAATTCGCATATCAAAATCTGATAGATAACTTATATATATTGTTTTATTTTTTTAATATGTGTGGACAAAACCACATTTAGTAGAGAAAAAAAGGCAACCAATTTTACTAACTTACACCCATGGTGTCAGCCACTCGATTATACAATTCCTCTTTTATATGAAGCTGATGGGCTTTTTCCACTAGATCTGCTCTGACCCTATCCAGAGATTCGCGATAATCACGTAACATTTCCAGCTGTGTTAAAAGTTCTGTTGAAAAATCTAAACTTCCACTTCTGAACGATGATGATAGTGCTTCAGCTACAGTCTAACAGTTTTTTAAGAAATGAGCAATATAAAAAATTATTAAATCATAATGCACTATTTAATTAACATTTATTTAGTAGTGAGAGACAAAGTAACTTCAGAATACAGTTACAACATATCTAAATAATCTGTAACTAGATAATTACTTTTTTGCATCATAAACATTAGATTGTATTCCTTAATACTAGATAAAAACCAGTGGTTTTTGAATGTAGGTTATACGGATTTTAAAAATTGCCTTATGTCTTCTTAAAAATGTGAAAGTGGATGTTAGCTAGTAGTGGAATCCAGGACGCATGTTTCATCACATTTCGAACTTATTAGTTGGATGTTCCTGGATCCTAGTATAGATGTTAGCTCCAGGATTAAAATCAAGTACTGTTTGCTTTAAACGCCATAGCGTTACCCATTTACATGAGCAAGTGGCCATCTGAGTCCAGTAGATAAGTGGATAACGCGATGGTATTTGAAGCAAACGAAAATGGGTTCGAATTCCGGAATGAACATCAACTCAGGGGTGCAGGTACATCCAACTGACGAGTCTCAAATATGACGAAACACGAGTCCTGAATCCCACTGCTAGCCAATATTTATCTCCGTTTAAAAATCCTTGACTTAGTAGCAATATTGAATCAATCCGCCTAAGATGCACATTTGCCACAATTGCACATTTGCACAATTGCAGTCCTAAATATTGATGGGAAGATTTCAATAACCAATACATATGAAATGTAAAAAATATTATAAACATGACAATACATAAAAGTGACATGGTGTCGTTTTCAGTCTTAATTAAATTAGCTCAGAGAGAAAGACCAATGGATACAATAGAGGAAGTTAAACAATGACGACGAACAGATATAACAGGAAAAAGATATGATTTCGAAACGAATTTCAATGTTCAAAAAGTCCATGAAAATACTGAATGACTGCAAAGCTGAGTAACAGGTTCAAAGGTTAACAGTTGAATATTTCGCATATTCAAGTGTATTCTTGCTAAGGCGAACAAAAGAATAACCAAATTTTATTAAAATTGCTTAAATCTTTTTAGGAACGACAACTGTTAGTACATTCTTTTCTAATTCGATTTCCCACATAGCCTTTGCTTTTTGATTGGTTGTCATAATTTGCGGTTCACTAGATTTCTGTATGCTTGAAGTTCATAATTTCCTACTATGGTAATGACAGTTGTACCAATTCGTTTTGTGTTGTTCGTTTTACTTAGAATATCAAGTTCCCTGCAATTCTTCTCTTTGTGTCAGCCGTTGGATTTTTTGTGTTGTGTGTAAATGGCTATGGCCAATTTGAAAGGGAACCGATCATATTAGAGTAATTCAATCATTTTTGTTCCTATATCCGTAAACATTATGGGCCCGTACTGAACACCAATAGCAACAATTCCAGTACTTTTTCGAGTAAGCTTTACAGATTTACAAATGTTTGATAGGTGAACATGAATCAAAAGTTGAGCATTCACACTAGTTTCAGAAAAAAAAATTTTGTAAATATGAATATTTGGTCGTTTTTATTACTGAACCCATCAAGTAAGCCTCCCTACTTTTTGTTACTTTACATTAACACCGTCCCTGGTAGCCTTAAATAATTGAAGTAATATCTAACACAAGCAGTATATCAGAAAATAACCTAGCAAATGTATTGTGTTAGACCTGACTGACCTATTGTAGTAATCATTGCTTCTGTTGTCCTATGCTCTCTGTTTTCGTTTTATTTTCCCTAGCTTCTAGGTTCCCTAGTACGGTTGAAGGTGGGGAAAGTCAGCTCCCTCTCTCCAAATGCTCTCACATGGCCACGCGTATATAGCCTCTGCTAGGGAAGTCCTACTCACTGCCTTCTCGTGGTGCAGGTGTTCTTTACAAAATTGACAACACGAAAAGCGAATGTATTGCGATTGCAACGTGTTGATGGACACGGAGGATCCAATTAGGGGAGTTGGAAAATCCTGATTTCAAACCAATGGTACACATGGGCTCCAACATCCTGAAGAAGCAAGTGGAGTATGAACCTATTGTAGTTACTGGTTACCATGGAACTGCATCTCCTAACGTTGCTCTACTGCCTTGTAGAATAGACTTGTAGGTCAAATGCTCGGAAAGTGACCCCCTAAGGAAACCACCTGCATCTGTTTGGGCTCCCGGGCAGTATTCCAGCCCTCACAGAAATCGAATGATAAAGTGTGGTGCACACATACTTGGTGTTTCCTTGTACTAATGTTTATGTGTTTAAATCACCTTAAATACACCGTTCATAAATCAAAAGCGTGCCCATTTAAAAGTAATTAAAAGTTTCTAGGTGACGCTTTACATTGATGTAATACGTTTGGAAAATGTACTACCTAAATAATTTTGAACTGGGACATTTCAAACAATCTACTATCACATATTTGTCCTCTATATTTAATATTACTATTTATATCAAGGTGATAATGCCTGTGAACTAATATGATTTCCGTAATTATTATTTTCAGAATATATATACTTTTATACATATTGATAGTAAGCTAAAACCACTGTAGCTTGAAAATTCGAATGAAATACATGAATATATGTTTTTGGACAAACTATAAAGTTGAACGGAATAAAGACACTGGAAATGATTTACAATAAATAAACTCAAATCCTATTAATGACCTTTCTCTTTAAAAACATCAAAATAAATTAACTCAACATACCTGTTGTTCTTCTTTATAGTGGACTGCTATAAGTTCACGCCAATCCTGTTGAATTTGAGCTAATTCACTAGGTTCTAAATCTACGAAACTGCAATCTTTGCATGATTTAAGTCGAGCCATAATATTTTCAAATTTAGGTCTACTATCAGGAGTAGGTGACCAGCAATCTAAATATAAAAAAATTATTGATGATTATAATTATTTGCACTACTTAACTGTACAGAAGGCGGCTAATTAAAAACAGATAGGTAACGAAAAACAAGATGTACAGTGGAACACATGGTAATGTTTCTAAATAACAAACCACAGAAAAACTTAAATTGGTCTATTATAAAACGATGTGAATTGTAAGGTAAATAATAAACAATATATATATATATATATATGCCCTGGTACGGCCGAGAGTGGGAAGAGTCCGAACTACCTCTCGAAATTCTCTCACATAGCCACGCATATATAGCCTCTGCCAGGGAAATCCTACTCACCGCCTTCTCGTGGCATCACTGTTGTTTACAAAATTGAGAGGACGAAAAGCGAAAGGAGAGTTGGAAAACCCTGATTCCAAACCAATGGTGCACATGGGCTCTAGCATCCTGAGGGAACAAATAGCGTATGAATCAATCGTTGGTCACCGGCTACCATGGGACTGCATCTCCTCACGATGCTCCACTGCCTTGTGGATCAGATCTTTAGGTCAAAGGCTCCGGGTGTGGTCCCCTAAGAAAATCACCTGCTTCAGTTTTGGCACCTGGGCAGTATTACAGCACTCACGCAAATCAAGTGAGATTTGTGCGGCGCATATGTATCTGGTGCTTTCTTGTACCTATATATATATATATATATATATATATATATATATATATATATATATATAAAGTGAATTTGGAATTTACCAACTGAAGGTTTAGAGATCAAACAACTTGAGATCAGTGAATAGTAGATTCGGACCCTGTTCAATCCTACTTTGGTTTGGGCAGCTAAGTAGTGGGACTATCAAACATACAAAGAATGTGGCTTAAAGTTTAGTATACCAACCTATACTTAGCAAATGATTAACATTCAACTTAAATATCATTATCGTATACAAACCAAAGTGTGACAAACCTTTAAGTAATTGGACAAAGAGATCTGGAATACCTGGTGGTACGTACAGAGTATAATTATACATTGCAATAATAAACAATAATCTAGGTTGCTCCATTGCACGAAATGGTATATCTAATGTAAGCAACTCCCATAACACAACACCATATGACCAAATATCCGATTTGAAAGAAAATCCCTCCTACAGTCAAAAAATAATAATCCGAACAAATTATAGACGAACGGAATTACGCATTCATTTCACATGTCATTTATAATGGTAATAATATATATGAATGGATAACATGACCTTGCAAATTCGCTGCAAAAACCGAATGAAAGTTGAATATTTTTCGAGAAAAGATAAGTTCAATTTTACAAGAAACAACTTTTCTCATTCAACGTAAATTCAAAGATGTAAACAACACAACCATCAATAATGCATGTCTCACTTCAAAGTGATATAATTATGACAAAAACTTGAATAAGATAAATAAGAAAAACATTTTAGGGAGTGACTTTATAACAGAAAACTACCAAGCGATAGATTTCAGGATCACAACAGCTTTTCAAACCATAAGTACGGCAAAAATGCTTTCATTTCTAATTAGCCAAAAACATATATATTTACATTTTGTTACAGTCCGTTAGCTTTAACATCATGTTATTTGTTCACAAACAAAGATATGGTTGAGTTCTGCAGTGTGCTTTTTAATTTTGTTATATTATCAAGATAAATAGTTTTAATTAAAGTTATTCTGGCAACTTTCCAGACCAAAATATTCAATTATTACAAAATAAGGACTAACTTGACGACAAACTTCTGGAGCTGCATATGCAACAGTGCCTAATTTAGATTGTTGTGGTGCAAGTTGACTAGAACGACAAGCCATTCCGAAATCAGTTATCAATAGGGTACACCTTTGAAGTTCATTTAGAGAAAATGGTTTTTGAACAGCTTCTCTGATAAGAACTAAAAAAAAATAATGGAAAACAAATAGTTAATCTTAAAATTAACTTATCAACAAGGAAGAATAGCGTAAACATCAAAAAATAATATCATTAAGTACCTGATTTCAAGCATTTAACTTGAAACTTTTTCAAATGGAAAATAAGTTAAAAACAAATACACCGATCCACTGCTTTGAATGACTGGTTTACACTGAAATAAAACCTTTTGATTAATATTCATTCGTAACATCAATGCCTTCACCCTTTATTTGAAAGTGATCAATAAGACTTACCTACCCTCACAAGTAAGACTAGTTCACATTCGAAGACAATACAGACCTGAACAAAGATTGAAGTCGATTTTTCGACTTCAAAGGAGAATAGCTGAAAATATTTCCTACAATAAATACTTTTAACCATAATAAATTAACTTATTTTTAGCATTTCTCAAAACAAAAACGACTTAAAGACTCACTGTTAGATGATTTTAAATCTCGATGACAAATTCTGGCATCTGTATGTAAATATGCCATTCCACTAGCGATCTGTAATGCCCAATCAAGTAAAACAAGGGGACCTAATAAAGGTCGTTGGTTGAGAACCATGTTCAGCGAACCACCATAAGCATATTCCATTACAAGTGCAGGGGAATTAGATTTGTCTAACCTACAGATCCCATAAAATCTCACAATGTTCCGATGAGATAATCTGCACAGATGCAAAGCTTCATTGTCTACCTATGAAAAGAATTGGAATTAAGGGTTAGCGAATAAGCAAGACAGGTGCATAACACAACTAGGTTTTTCAGATATTCTCATGAAATGAACTTTGTCAGTATTATGTGATTTTCCTTCAATCTACTTGGTAAGTGAAGTGATCCCGAGGGTCAAATAATAATTTGCTGAAGACTATTTCTAGTAAAAACATAAACGAACTAGGTTGCAGCTGGTCCATGGATTATTGATAGTTAAATCCTTTAACTTTCAATTATTGGGAATGAATTTTGAGTCCCACTCCAAATAGTTCGGTTTGACAGATGACTAAGGTCCGATTTAAACAGAACTTAACAAAACTTAGTGATAGTTTTTCACATTTCCCTCTTCTTAAAAGTAAGAATTTGGTGTCAGATTTAAGGAAACAGAAAAACTAGTTGGACATGGCAAAATCATTACCGTAAGTATGCTTAGGTAAAAATAACAATGAGTTTTTCCGTTTTTTTTTGTCTAAAAATCATTACCATCGTTATAATTAGGCATTGCGAAACCAAACATTTTAGTTAGTATGCCCAAAAAACAAATAAACCATTTCTATGAGTCGGACGGTAAGGAGCTATTCATAACAAATCACAATCGTATAACTATATGTTTACCCAACTCATTAGTCTCATAATCTCCAAAACTTCAGACACATAGTTCGTTAACAAACAGATGAAATATGATAACATTGAATTCCTAGACGCTGAACGTCAACAACTGTACTCAATGGTGTCCACAACTCATTTACTAATACTTATTTGACTTCATGTCAGAAACCCGTTTCTAATAAAGGGACAATTAGGCAAATATGTTTCGAACATTATAGTTAGTAAGAATATTTAATTTATCAAGATAATAAAAAACGAGAAAAAAATTCACCTGATTTGTAGCTAAATCAAATACTTTTAGTGCAATATCTTGTTCACGCCAAAGACCTCGATAAACTTTTCCAAATGCTCCTGAGCCAATAAACTATAGCAACAGAAGTGAATAATACGAGTACAGTTAATAAACTAAAATAAATTTATTTAATAGAAGAAAAGACTCCAACCTATTTATATGTTAACAAAACTAGTATGTAGCATGCTTAAATAGAAAAATAATACTAACCAGTTAAGAAGCCATTTTAAAAATGCCATTAAACTCTAAATCAATGTGTATTATGGCAAAACAACAAAACTAAACTTAAGAAGACTAAGAGGAGGAAAATAGTTATATATACGACCAACTGAATGGAATTTATAACTGTTTTAGCCATAGCACTTACTTCTTTTAACCACAATAAATATTATCAAAGCAAATAGTGTGTTTAATTAGGGCATTCGATAATTTTTTAAAGAAACGGATATAGATTTTATGCATTTCACCAACATATTCTAAACTTTGGAGAATATTACCCTACAAGATTTTCAGCTTGTTGTCCCCTTCAAGACGTTTAATCACCGTGATTAACTGGTTTACCACCTTTTTATCACTAGATAAGGTGTCCAAACCATAACAGCTACGTTAGAAGAAAGCAAACAAATGAAAACCGGATAATTCTCAGAAGCAAAGTTTAGCTACAACACAAACATTCTATATACCCGATATATGTAAACGACAGACAAACTCGAAATCTCAGTGAAAAAGTATAAATTACTTTCTGAAGAGCTTCAGACAGTTTGATAATGCTACACTATTAGTCTTGAAAATCCAAATGTGAGGACGGCCCACATGTGAACTTAAGGAAGCTCTAAGAAGCTCAGAAAGAGCCGAAGACATTCCATCCAATCATCTTTTAGAGGAACATTCCAGGATCTCTATGTGTGGCTTCCCTATTGGATAAAAGCTAAAAACTATTGTATGCGGATTGGATGACCATAATGATGATTTCGCTTTTACTAAAAACTATAAATGCCTGAGAGTTTTGTACCATAACTGACACTGTTGGAATAACATTCCTTCTCACTCGTTTTCTGTCTTCTCATTTTGCGACTTGGAGGGTTCTAGCGTCCGAGTGATCAAATAGTACGCGGTATATCAGGAATATAAGCTCTAAATATAACACTAAACAATCACATCCCATTAATTATCATTACAGATAGCTCGATCAGTATTGGAAATTGAAAACACACACCCTTTCCCCAGTAGTTAACTTATAAAATTAAACCAACGTGTTAAGTCGGTTTCCAGAGAACTCCAACAGAGCCTCCAGAGGCCCGAAAAGAGCTCCAACCAATCAGAGCACGACAGAACATTCTGGAGTTCCAACGTGGCACGCTATCATTGGTCAGTAGCAATTTATGTCGTTAAGTGGATTGGCTGAATTAGGATGTTGACTTAACTTAAGCAAACATCTATAAATACCTACGATTTTCTGTACAAAGATGAACCTTGTAGTAAAGTGATTCTCTGATACTCGTGTCTTCTCTCTGGTCTTTCAAGTCGCTGAGTAGTGCTAGCCTGGGATTATCCGAATAGCTTAGGATCTGAATATAGCGTTCAACCCACAAGACATATCACAACGTAATTAAATTTTCCCAAGATTTGGCTTGGATATGCTTTCCATAACACTACACACATGTCACCAGCAAACGTTCGCCCTATTTTACTCTATGCTTGCTGAACGTAATGAGGTGAGTAACTAATACATTTACTACACAGTTAAATATTTTATATTGTTTAGATTAAGTTATAACAACAGTCAGTCAGTCAGTCACAACGTAGAACTTCATACGTACGTACATCAGTTCGAGTTGCCATACCACATTAGCACAGAGATGCAGTTGTCGATTCAATTCCCATAGTGGTAGAAGTAGTAAGAGTATAAGCATTATGTGAAAGATTAGGGTTTGAAGAAATTATTGAAGGAGTATAGTACAGTGAAATAAATTTCGAAAGAGAAAAAGATAAATACATGAGGAATTCAGAAGATTAGAATTTGGTAGAACACAAAGAGTGGATGCATCTTCGCCATTGCAAACGATTTTGAGCCATGTCATTCAAGGTCTCTAACCATGGGTTGCTGTCATCCCGCGAATCCCAATCAGGTAGTCTACACCTACCAACATGGCCTAGTCCACTTGTCAGTGACTTCATGGATTTATGCCATGTTTTGGTCTGGCCGCCCCTAGCTTTCTTACAACCTACTCCTACACCATGAAACATTGCACGTCGGGGCAGTCGGTGGTCGGGCATACGTAACACATGTCCCAGCCATCTCAACTGATGAAGTTTCACTACTTCATCAATCGATTTGCCATCCCTACCTAGTACTCGTTTCCTAACAACTGCATTACTTACCCGGTGGTCCCAGAATATACGAGCAATGCTTCGAATACACCTATGATCGAACACTAGTAGTCTACGAATATCCTCTACTCTTATTGGCCATGTTTCACTGCCATAAAGTAGGACGGAGCGAACTGCTGCACAGTAAACCCGTCCTTTGGTTGCTAGACGGATATCTCGCCAACGCTATAAATGACCCAAGTTGGCGAAAGCTAGACGAGCCTTCTGTATCCGTGCTGAGATTTCGTCACATACCAGACCACAAGGGCTGATGAGACTCCCAAGATAAGTGAAGTGGTCTACACGCTCAACTACTTCACTCTCTATCATTAGTTCAGGTGTCGATGCAACCCAATCCTGAAGTAACATTTTGCACTTCGAGGGAGAGAATCGCATCCCGAACATGCCTGCATAGTTCCTTATAGTGGTCAGAAGACTCTGCATGTTGTCAGCGTCTTCACCGAGTAAAACTATGTCGTCGGCGTATTCTAAGTCAACAAGTGAGCCTCCTGGTAAATGTTCAACTCCTGGAGGTTTAGCTGATGAAAGTGCTATCTCTAAAAGTATGTCAACGACAAAGTTAAACAAGAATGGGGAGAGTGGACAGCCCTGACGAACACCACTTGAGGTAATCAGTTCTGATGACAGTTCGCCATAGGCTCTAACTCGACCAGTTGTGTTCGAGTAGAGAGCCTTTATGAGGTTAATGTACTTCTTTGGTACTCCTTTCACTGACAAACATTGCCATAGAACCTCACGATCCACGGAGTCAAATGCCGCCTTAAGGTCAAGAAATACTACTATTGTGGGACGTCTGAATTTGTGTCTATGTTTTAGAACCTGACGTAGGGTGAATATCTGGTCTATGCAACCACGTCCAGGTCGAAAACCAGCTTGGTTTTCTCTAGTCTGCTCTTCACGATCTTTGGTTAGGCGACCTAGTATTATTGAAGCTAATATTTTAGACACTATATTAGTCAAACTGATCCCTCTGTGATTGTCACAAGAGGACTTTTGTCCTTTCTTATAGACTGGCACAATCAGTGATTGGGACCAGTCAGATGGAATTACGTCCAGTTCCCAGATTCTACCTAAGACCTCAGTCAATCTCGTTGCTAGTACTGGACCACCATCCTTAAAAATCTCAGGGGACAACCTGTCAGGGCCTGCTGCTCTCCCTCGCTTCAGATTTCCTATAACTTTTTCAACCTCACAGAGGGTTGGAGGACTTACATCAATTTGCCATTCAGGACGACTGGGGATCGTGGGTAATTGAAGTGTGGCTGAAGGCCAGTTGAACTGATCCCTAAAGTGTTCTGCCCATCGATCCAATCTCCTGAATTGAGAATGAATAAAATGCCCATCTTTGTCTGAGATGGTTTCACTGATATTCGGGTTCCTAATACCGGTTTCTTTAACGAGTCTGAATAGCTGCCTACTGTTACCTATTGCCGCTGCCTTTTCCATCTCTCTTGCTTTCGCTACCCACCACTGTTCACGATCATTACGTAGGCTTCTTATAAGCCTGCGCTTAAGCTGACTCCGCTCTTCGTTATGCTCAGAGCCAGGTGGGATGAGTTTACGAGCATCTATCAGTGCGGTAGATGCTGCCGTGATCCATTGTTTCTCCCTAACGTTATGGTTTACCTTACTAGTGGATATCACTGCTGTTTCCACAGCTTTTCGGATGTCATTCCACGCTGCCTCGGGGTGGACACAACTTACATGGCTGCCTAACTGTTTTCCTAGATGTTCCTGAAATATATTCTTAGCATGCCTAACATTAAGTAGAACCCTTAGAGGCTTCTCTGCAGTGTCTTTCCTACGACCAGTAAGACGCAGACAGATACGTGCTCGCACTAGAGCATGATCTGAATCTAAACATGTGCCCCAGAATGATCGACAGTCTTCTATCGAGCCCCTCCATCGGGGGCTGATAGCGATGTGATCTAATTGGGTCCAACGTTGGGACGAATTCGGAGGTCGCCATGTCAAAAGATGTTTTTCCTTATGCTTAAAGTTAGTATTTGCAAGAAATAGGCGGTTATCTGAGCATAGCTGCAACAGACGGTCGCCATTATCTGTTCTTTTCGCCATGACACCATAAGATCTACCCAGGTGTCTTTCCCTTTCACTTAGTTTACCTACTTGAGCATTAAAGTCACCTGCTACTATTACTACATCAGAACGCCTAGCTTCTCGGAAAAGGTCAGAAAGTTTCCTGTAAAACTCATCTTTTATATCGTCTGAGCTGCAGTCAGTGGGAGAGCAGGCAGAGACGACGAAGAGGCAACGACGAGTTTCCCTATCTTTCCGGGTCCTTACTGATCCGTTTAGTCGGACAGCGCATAGACGACTGTCTACTGGGATCCAGTCTAAAAGAGCTAGTTCTGCCCTAGGACTTAATGCTATACCTACTACAGCGAGGCCACGGGAAGCAGCATCAGAGCTTCCAGATACACGAAGAGTGTATCGAGATGAAACTTTATTTTGATTAGGTGCGGTCAAATGAATGACACTACTCGGATCTTGTATGAGCGTTTCGGAGACGCAGCACACATCGATGGTGTAAGATTCTAGAGTCCTAGCTAAGGAAGCCTGATGTCCTATTTGGCACAATGTTCGGACACTAAAAGTTCCTATATGTAGTTTAGAGCGTGGTTTCAAGAGACCAGGAATAACGTTCCGTGTACTTGAATCGTTTGCCCTAGCGGTGCGAGGTGATAAAAGGACGTGGGAAGGGTTAGTCGTGGAGATAACAGAGTTATTAGGTGTAGGAAGGATTTGAAAGCGACCAACTTGGTCTTGTGTGCAGTTAAGGGTATGAGGGCTAGTATCACTTCCCGGCTGCCCACACCGTTATAACAACACGATACAATTTCATAGTGAATACTTGAAATTCGAGTTCTCGCTTGTTTCTTATAGAAGTACGAAACTTATTGGGATTAGTATTATTTCGTTAGATTATTTCGAATTCACATGTGATCCTCAAATGTAGGTATTCATACGTTACTAATATTTGACCATAAGTTTTTGTAAACATTGATATCCCATTACGGAACAACCAATCGAGCAATGTTAAGGTTAGACGCAAGGTACTCATCAAAAATAGCAGATCGATTGATGAAGTTGCAAAATATCATTGACTTAATTGGTTGGGACATGTATTACGTATTCCCGATTACCACAACAATGTTGGTAAGACTAAGGATAAGTTAGCTCGTAAGGTCATCGGCTGTGGATTTGAGTCAACTTAGACAGTTAAGACTTTCTGGCTGGAGTCCAGAAAATTATCGTGATCAAAGTTTGAAGATACTGCATAACACGGATCAAAATCGGGCACAGTGGCACATATGCACTCACTTTTCACCAACCATTGAATTGTAGGTTTCGGAATTATTTTATTTAATAAATTAATTCATTATTTTTCGAACCATATGACCTATCTAATATTTTCTACCATCACTTATACTGATACTATTAAAAACATTTATCGGGACAACTCTATCCCGCTTCGCTGATGTGGTGGGAAATGAAATCGACACATTTGTACCAGGATTTACTTTTACTATGACTGACTAGTTAAAATTTCACTGAGCAAATAAATAATGCCTGAATACTTTTAGATAAACTTTTTATTTTACTTTGCAATAGAACGCACCTGTTGTTGTACTAACTCAGTAGCAGGAATTGTTCTAACATGACCGTGTCTAAGGATTACTTCACTGTCGGGTGACTTGTCAAGAGACATCTCTTCCTTTGTTTTTGCAGCTATAATTTTATCCGTATTGTTGCCAATCCCAAACGTGACATCATTCCATATATTTTGTTCAAAAGAATTAGCTTTCATTTCATTCGCTCCTGGAGATTCACTGCTTGTAATGTCATCTGGATTTAAAACATAGCCACTAGGAAATACACCAACATGACCTGTTTTTGGTTCTTGGCCAACCCACCATCCTTCAGCTCCAGAATGTCGACAGTCTTTGGACAAAATCTGTAATAAATTAAAAAGATCCAAAAACCAGAACCAATGAAAGGCAGAAAGTATCAACTCATGAAGTGATTTCCTAGAAATGACAAACTTGAAGATTTTAGCAACATATAGTTTTAAAACCACAAATAACAATGTTGTAGACAACAGAACGAAAAGTGACATAAAAGCCGTAAAACCTAACATGTTTTTTTACAAGCAAACACTAGATTGGATCATAACAAGAAACAAACAGAGTTCTTCGTAAATTAAAACGTAACTTCTTGACTGAATGAAGTCTAAATTGATTGCTTTATTAGATACACTTTATCTTTTAATAAAACCAAACACTATTTATTTATTGATCACGCGACCTTTTCTTACGTTACTTTTTTACGGTATTATGATTTCAGTTGTATGGTGCAGACTTTCACTAGCCTGTAGTACCAAATTTTTTGTTAAAAAAAATAATACAAAACACAGAACTTAGGCTGTTAAGGTTTAATGTATTGGTATCTTACTTGAATAAAACAGGTTTTCGAGGCAGACGATTGTGTGGTAGTGACAGAAATAAAATAAAAAGCTGATCTGAGAAACATGGTTATCACTAAACATGATAACACAAAAAGGTTTTGAAAGGAAAATCTTCAGGTGACATACATCAGAAGAAAATTTCACCAAATGTTTCGAAAAACGAAGCTATAACCTGTTTTAAGACTGAAGAATATGATTAACTTTAGGCTTTAGTAATTATATCTATTTTGCACAGCCACAGGAATAGTGACTGAAATGTACGTACATCAGTCTATAGATGGGGATTGATTTACATTGAAGACAGCGTTAAGATCCTGTGCTTTGAAAATATCAGAAATTATTCCATAGTATATGGCACTGTTCCTTCTTTATATTTACTGAGACCTTTCCAGTATAAAGTGGAGAAGGCTGATTACACAAATTTCAAGATAGAGTTTAAACTCGTGTCCACAGCTATATTACTCCTTTCAAAGTTGTTAGGGAGGGCAAGTTGAACTTCCCTTTGTATACTTGAGCCACCCTAATATTTAGTTACTGATCCCTCTCCAGTTTATTTTCCTGATAAAACAAAAATCGGCTAACCACTACCAACCTCCAATGTCATTTAAATTTTAGAATATTTTATCAAAACGTTGGAGAATCGATACTTCGGAATACATTATTGCCAATCCGGTATGGAATGAACAAGGCGCATCTGGATGACATAACAAGAATAATAGGCAACCAATCGATAAGGTACAAGGCACAACAAAATACTTGACTAGATCATTCATAGAAACAAAAATTCTATACTTCTGCTGGAAGATACAGATTAGTGTCAATACCTTGAAGACCTGTGGCAAATAATTCTTTCAAAATAATTCTACCCCAGTAATCATATACCACGCCACGTAAAAACTCAGGGTGAATAGTGAATCCATTCATCTTATTTTGCGCATATTTGCAGTTTAGTCAAGTTCTTATTATGTTTTCTCGGTTTAGTAGCGAACTTATCAACTGAATTCGTAGGCACCAACTGTTAGGCACATTTTCAAAACTATAAACAATTACCTTAATTTTCTGACCTGTTCGTAGATTTATTTCATCTGAATGCTGAGGCATGTACGAATAAATTGCAGTAACGTATTCAGAAGAAGCTTCACAATGTTTACCAGAGAATATTGAATCCATTTTACTACTGGCTAGTGTATTGTGGTTTTCTGTGGCGCTCTCCTGATAAGAAATAGGTTTATCTTCTACCATAGTTATGTACATCAAAATTCTAAGAATATATTGAAAGACGTAGACTAGTATATCACTTGCACTGAACTCGTTTGTTCAGTGATTAACGCGGATCAATGAGGAATAAAGGTCAAAATTCCATAAATTGATCAAAAGAATTGAAACACAAATCTAAAGGACAAATAGAAGGAATATGTAGGTGACTCCCTTGATAATTTGAATTTATTGTGTTGTAAAATCGTATCACACTTCTATTTTAGGAGTAACAATAGCCATCTAATATTTTTAGTAATCTGCATCCAGTAGACTTCTTTTACTTTATACTGATACAAATAACTTTACTAACTATAGGTCTAATAAACTTGGGAATAACATTTAAATCCTTGTTAACTGAAAATGTTAAAGAAATGAATTTCACTGAGTCCCTTGAACGAAAGCTTAAAAACAAGTTATATTTTGTACCTACTACATTTCGGTGTACAATATATTGATTTATTGCTTCACAAAATACTTTCGTTGAGAGAAAAACCTCATTTATATTGACCATTTTGCAGAACCTGAACCATAAGTGAAACACCTAGTATCTTTTAGGACGTAGGGATACCATACAACTGTTTATTGCCCTATACTAATTTAAGGTTGCAACATATGGTCAACGAAACTAGACGGTATAACTCAGTGACTAAATACGGGTACAAGACTGGTGATACTACGTAGCTTTTCAAACTACATATGCGCAACATAAAGTTATAAGTATTCGGAGAATACTTTTGTACATGACAGGAACACTGAGTAAGCAATGTCATGATTAAGTTCAGCGTTTCAAGCAAAATAAATTGGCAAGTTAAATTTGTAAATGAGCACCAACTGATGGTAGTTTATTGGTTAATAGAACGATTAATGATTCCAGTACGTAGTATTTATCTCTGAAGTCAATGAATATTGACCTGGACTATATACGGAGTTGATGACTAACAGAAATTTATGTGACGTTAGACATACGTAGTTTAATAAATAAGAAAGCATGAACTGAAATCGATTATAACGATAGAGGTGCAATTGCTGCCTGTGAGTCTTGAACAATAAAATCCAATGCTTAGTTTGTCCGAGTGGCAGTGGGAACATAAAGATTACAGTACTTCGGTTGGTCGAATACAACGTAGAATTCAGAACATGTGTACATCAGTTAAAGTTTTCATAGAGAAACGAAATTGTTAGGTAAAATCTGGCAGCAGTAGAGGCTGTAATAGGACTAATAGTTATGGAAAATATTAGGTATCGGAGATGAGATTCGAGATTGTACATAACTTTTAAAACAATAGAGATTTTATGAAGATTCTAGAAACTTGAGATATAAGGGAAGACAACAGTAGATGCAACTCCGCCAATATGAACGATTTAAAGTAATATTGATCAATGTCTAACCACTGGCTACCATTATCACAACCACTCAGTTAGCACCTATCTACACGGTTCAGTTTAACAGCTAGTGCCTTCATGGACTGGTACCATACCTTTGTTTGGCCGCCCTTATCTACCTTCGACCTATTACATCAACCATCGTAGCGCGTCAACGTGGTCGGTGGATGACCATAAGTAGGTCATGTCCCAACCGTCTTAGGCGGCAATGAGTAGATATTTGTAGTATCATTCAATCGAGCAAAGCACAGATAACAGTCGATTGGGATTCAATCCAAAAATGTTCATCTCACTTTTGAGTTGTGTGGTCGTTTAGTGGTCAAATAAAGTGGTTTCTAACAAAGCGTTGTATATTTAAACCCAACCCTATCTGTTTTAATTTGAGCAGTTTTATGACAGTAGCTCTCAAACAGCAAACTTGTGTTATTTCATTAAGTTCCTAGTGTTCGAGACCTTAACATAATACACTAATGTCAGTCAGTCACAACGTAGAACTTCGTATGTACGTACATCAGTTCGAGTTGCCATACCACATTAGCACAGAGATGAAGTTGTCAATTCAAATCCCATATCGGTAGAAGTAGTAAGAGTATAAGCATTATGTGAAAGATTAGGGTTTGAAGAAGTTATTGAAGGAGTATAATACAGTGTAATAAATTTGGAAAGAGAAAAAGATAGAGACTTGAGGAATTCAGAAGATTAGAAGTTGGTAGAACACAAAGAGTGGATGCATCTTCGCCATTGCAAACGATTTTGAGCCATGTCATTCAAGGTCTCTAACCATCGGTTGCTGTCATCTCGCGAATTCCAACCAGGTAGTCTACACCTACCAACACGGCCCAGTCCACTTGTCAGCGACCTCATGGATTTATGCTATGTTTTGGTCTGGCCGCCCCACTAATGACTTAAAAGTTACCTAATGCACCAACATTGAGCTGAGTACGACCTACCGTTTTGATTTTTTTTTAACAACGCTGTCTGTGAGCTCATCATTTGGTCAAGTACCAAGTGTTATTATGATAGTACCTTAAAAATCAACTGTCGACCAACTAGACCCAAACATACGATGCTACTTATTTATTTGAACGTGTAAACATCGGTACACGATGGCACCAAATACATATACACCACACAACAATGTAGTAAAAATTATCACTGATTTGTGTGTGGGCTGTGATACTGCTCATGTACCAAAACTGAAGCAGGTAATATCCTGTTTTTCTGGAGTAACTTACCTAGAAAGATTTATGACACAAATCCCGGGCCAAAAGGCAATGGTAATTATTGAGTTGGCAAACTCTAGAAAGGTACTTTGACGTTTCAATTCATGTACACCTGGATGCTAGGTAGTTGTTTTTAGAGTCTAGTTAGCTTCACAAAGCATGTTAATGCAAACTCACTTATATAAGTCCGTTATGCTATGGTCTCTACTCAATAACGAGGATTATTAACTGTTAAGTCCGTCATAGGCATCACAGCAGCACGGTTATGTACCAAGAAGTACGTTGAAGCACTATCCTAATACACCTTAGACACACAAATTGAGACTAGGTAGGGCAATTTATTGAGCAGTGTAATCTCCAACAAATGATAGGCACAGTGTCATATTACTATCATTAAGATTTAAAAGTGACCGCAGTACAAAACAGTAAGTCAATATCAAACATCATACTCAGGTCGTTGAGCGTAGCTCGAGCTCAGACCTGAACAAAGTTACGACAAACCAGATAACAGTATGTTTAAACTGAACCCAATCGTAATTCGTAGAAGACTGAACCCAAATTGCCAGAAAATTTGAAGGTAAAGAAACGTACCTAACCTCCAAAAACATTCAAAAACTACGGGAAGCCCAATTGATAGATCAATTTATTGCAGACTCAAACCTACCACAAGACCTTGATCCAACATTCCATCAATAGACCAAGATGTAAGTATTTCAGATTTCACAAATGCAGAAGGTTGACGGATTATGTAAGTTCTTTCCTGTTTATCCTCTGCAAATGTCTAGTATTTCCATGAATGATTCAATTGAAGGTGTGGACACTACTTACAGTTGTAGGTTCCAAGTCATGATAACTCAGTGTGAAGACCGGTAATTCACGGAAATTTCGTTTCTTCCCGGTTTTTGTGCCCATCTGACTTGTTATCCGAGTTATACCGATGCTCTATAAAGAAAAGGAGAGGATATATCCGATCCAAAACCATTGTAGCTGCAAATAAATCCCCAAAATCAATAGCTCATTAAGTGTTCAACATTGGATGCTGACCACGTTGTTTAAGTGGACTTGTTTAACTGAAGGCTTTCGGTCATGCATCCGTACCAGATCACGTTTTGACCCAGCGTGGGACACTGCTCCCACATTCACTAGCCAGCTTAGAATAAACGCTTCGCGATATATTGATAACGTGTCAAATATATCTTTCCTACCTCTTCTGGTCTGACTTATGATTCCATTGGTCGGGGGAAAGCTTCGCATATAGAAGGTGCTACTGGTAGCAGGTTGTAAAATCAGAATACTAGTCGTATTTTCACCATTTCCATCTATCCTATGCAACAAAATCAGATCACATCTTTATCTGAGGTAGGACTGAGCAGAGGTTTAACTTATCAAGCCCTTTTCTCTATGATAAGCCTCTAAACTCTGGAATTTCACTCATGGCTATCCTCTGTATCTTTAACGAGATATCCAACTCACCATCTAACAGCATAAAGATGATACAAGTATTCTGATTTTCAATACACCTTAACCGGTAACAACTTCTACAGTTGAAATATACCAACCCAGTAAAATCAAAAGTCAAGATTCGAAGACATATTTACTGGGCTGTCGACGTATTGAGAAGTGATCAATCTAAGCTGGCTGGTGGTCGTAAGAGATGTGGATCACGGCGTACGCACTCGTGATTTGGTTCGGACATATGACCGAAAGCCTTCAGCTAGGTGAGTCCAGTAAAGCTAATGCGGTCGGCATCAGCCATCGAAGGATTACAGAGCTATTGATTTTGGGGGTTTATTTACTGCTACAGACCACTCCTCCCCTAATGAAGTAGTGATAACCTTAAGACATGGCCTATCGGTTTGTACTCAACGAGTGTGTTGTTGATAAACACTCTTCCGATAGCTTGCTGTGTTCATCAGCGTCCAGTCGTCTTTCCTTACCATGAAAGGCCATGTGGTACAACATAACAATCAAAATCAGATGCAATGAAAATTCCAACTCATCAAAAACCTCATTGTTATTTCATCTTTTTCAGCTGTCCTGGGAAAGAAAAAAATGTACAAATGCATGTCGAATTACACTCTTACGCGCGTAAGAACATAAACAATCGAAAAAAGGAAAACAAACTTATATACATGCGTTTTGTAAGCACGCAGTAGCGTGTGAACGAATTTCGCAGGATGATATTAGCGAAACTGTTTATTATGAGGTGTTTTATACCGCTACAAATAGAGCATGCCGAAGCGTCGAGTGCGTGACAGAATTTCAGACGAATAATCTGTCACTTATTGGGGAATATAGTTCACGTAAAGCTGTTCACATTGTCCTTAAGACCGAAGTGGAAATCATGTGGAATTTCACAACTTGAAAGAATCAAAGTCCATTTGATATTTAGAAGGCATAATTGAGGTCGTCAAACGTTCGCTCATCTAGTTGTCTCAGACACATTCATGTAATGATTCTAGGAAACTTCATTCTTCCTAGAGTCAATTTCGCTCAACAAACGTATATTGGAAGTGATAACTGTGCTGAAACCTGATCCATCATCCTCACCAAAGATCCGAAACTATTTTTAAATGTTAGGTCATCAACTCCCAGGATAAACAGATATCATCACTCTTAGACTGCGTATATACAAAGAATTCCTAATTGACAACCTCTCAGTCATGGTTCCTTGGGGAAAAGCGATCATGCCATCACAGCCTTCAGTTTTATCGGCAAGACTAGGATGACATCTTATTGACAGCAGGCGCTGGAATTTCAAACGGTTCGATGAGTCAGCTTTAAAGAACTATCTACAGCAGGTGAACTGGGAAGTTCACTGTCATTTGGATGTGGATGCTCGTTGGGATTTCTTACTTCATACTCTCTTATGTACTATTGTTGTGAATAAGAACACAGGTGAGGACAACCAACTATGTATTTAGCACAAATTACAACGTTACTTGGTAAAATACAAAAACCATGCTATGATACACTATTTGCAAAATGTTCTTCAATTCCCTCAGGCGTCATTGTTCCTGGATTTCCACACAAATTGCTTTTTATTTCTGTTCTTCTCTTCTTGATCTTCTCAATCTTCTGCTGTCAAATATTCTATTCCTTACTCACCATATATACTACTTATGTCGATATCAGTAGCTCACACCACACTCGTCCCCCCTTTTAATAAGCTGTTCTCGCAATCTTTCTGATCGGCGTACCATTTTCTCCTTTGGTGCTGTTCGTGACTCGTGCTCATGATGTTCTTGAAACCATCTCTGTAGTTGACTGGCATTTACACGCTTCTGCTTGTCTTCTCTCCGGATCGTGTAAACTGGGCCGCGTCTCTCCGTGATAATGTACGGTCCCTCCCATTTCGGGATCAGCTTTCCTGACCCTGGTCCCCCTTCAGCGTTAGCTCTCTGTTCTCTACACTTTACCAGGTCCCCCACTCTAAAAGGCTTCCACGCTCTCCTCTGCTGTTCCGCCTTCTTGATGTCTGATGTTTGTTTCTTTTTCACGTTCTTTATTGCCTCCGTCCCCTCTTTCCTTTATCTTGTTGCTGTCCACTTCTGCTGCTGTGGTCATGCCTTATTATGCATCGGAAGTCGTGGCTGTCTACCATACATAAGTAGGAAAGGTGATTTCTTAGTTGTTCCTTGGATGGAGGCACGATGCGCCAGCAAAATTAATGGTAACTCTTTCTCTCAATTCCCTCCTTTAGATGCTAACCATTCCTTTAATGTCCGGTTGTTTCTTTCCGTAAGCCCATTCGTCTGAGGGTGATACGGTGTAGTTCGTATCCTCTTGATACTGAACTGCTTTAGACGGGCCTTAAACTCGTCACTTTCAAAACAGGGACCCTGGTCGGTTAGTATCATCTTCGGTACTCCATGACCCGCTACAATGTGCCGGATTATTACTTCGGTCACTGTTTTCGCCCGCTGGTCGGCTTTCGGTACAGTGTCGACCCATCGTGTAGCATGTTCCGTCATTACTAGTAAGTATCGGTTGCCGCTATCCGTCTGTGGAAATGGTCCCATCACATCTACCGACCATAGATCGCCGACTGTGGTTACTGGGACTGACTGCAGTGGCGGTTGCGTGTATCTATCGCTTTTCATTAATTGGCACTGCTGAAACGTCAACACATATTGAGCCACATCGTCTCTCATGCCTGGCCAGTATTCACTTTGCCGTAGTAAATCTGTCGTTCTTGCGATACCTGTGTGCGCTACCTGATAGCATTCGTGTATCATCATGCGCCGCCAGTCTTTCGGGATCATAGCCACTCAATTTTTGTCATCATCCTGCCAGACCAGAGCTCCATATGTGTTCACTTTCAGTCTTTCCTTTTGCCGAAGCAACATTATTACCTCCTTGTCCATTGCTCGTTTGTCAACATCTGCCCCCTCTCTTATCACCCTGATTACCTCTCGAAGTTTAGGATCAGATTTCTGTTGCCGGAAGAGTTCTAGTGGGTCTCCTTCTATACTGTTCACTGCGTATGCTGCCAATGGAAGCTCGGCTTCCATGTCTGGTCTTGACAGGTGGTCCACCATTACATTTTCCTTCCCTGGAACATGCCCGATACTGAAGTCATACTCCTGCAGACGTATCATCCATCACGCCAACTTCCGACGTGGGTCTCATGCTGTTTGTAGCCACTGCAGAGGTTTGTGGTCAATCTCGATGTGAAATCGTCTATCTAACAGATATGGTCTCCACTTGTCTACTGCCCACACAATCGCTAAAAACTCCTTCTCGATCGTTGAATACTTCTGTTCCGCAGGCGTGAGAACGCGACTTGCGTATTCCACCACTCTATCAGACTGACTCAAAACGGCGCCTATACCATGGTCACTTGCGTCTGTAAACAGTTTCTCCAGTTCGGGCAGTCTTAGTGTCATCTGGCGGTCGTCCAGCGTGTTCTTTATTTGATTAAACGTTTGTTGGGCAGTTTCAGTCCACGAAAATTTAGTGTTACTCAACAACTTATAAAGGGGTGCTGCTATTTCGTTGAAATTCTTGATGAACCGACTGTAGAACGCCGCCCTTCCCAGGAACTGTCTCAATTTCCTCTTCGAATTCGGTACTGCAACGTTCTTTATGGTCAGAGTTTTCTCCGGCAGTGGTTTTACTTCTCCATTTCCCACTTTATGCCCCAACAACGTGATGCTACTTTTCGCCATCTGTGACTTGTCCTTATTAATTCGAAGTCCGAACTCTTTAATTCGCTTTAAGACCGCTTTCACATGCTTGACATGATCTGTTTCTGTCTGGCTGTATACAACTACATCGTCGTCATACACCTCGACATTATCCAGATCCCTGAGCAGTAGCGACATTAATCTTCTGAACGTAAATGGTGCACCCGCCAATCCAAACGGCATTCGTCTAAATTGATATTGTTTATCACATATGGTAAATGCTGTCTTGCTTCGATCGCTCTCTTTTATAGGCAGCTGCGAATAACCTGACCGCAAATCCAACACTGTAAACACCGTGGCATTCTGCAGCCGATCTAATGTTTCCACTACTGTTGGCATTGCACACAGCTTTAGTTCTGTTATATTATTCAGTTCTCTAAAATCAACACAAAATCTATATTTCCTATTCGGTTTCTTTACCAAGAGTACCGGTGAGCTATATGAGCTGTCCGCCTCCTCAATCATTCCTTCTTTCAGCATCTATTGAATCTGTCGATTTACTTCAGTCTCTAAGTGCACAGGGACACGACGTGTTGTAAATATACTTCCTCCATTGTTCTTTATCGAGATTTCGTGCTTTACTTTGTCGCAAAATCCGTACGGTTCTCCTTCTCCAGTGAACAGTTTCGCATACTTTTTGCACAACTCGGTGATGTTTGATTTCTTCGTTAAAACGCCTGTTGCCACTCTAACCTCAGCCACCTAGCTACTTTCATGTATTTGGAATGAACCGTACTTCGTGACCACCTTACCGCTTCTTAGGTCAACTATGGCTTTTACTTCTCTTAGGAAATCTGCTCCTAATATTGGTCTCGACAGGTTTGCGGTTACCACGAACGGAAAACTTATCTCCGAACCATCCACTTTTACGATACTGTTAGACACGCCCGATACCTCTAACATATGCCCTCCTATAGTGTGAACTGCGACTGTACACGGCTTGAATTTCTTACATTGCTCTATACCTATTAACGAAACTGCTGCACACTAAATCTAGTTCATTTATATTCACTCTTGTATAGACTGCCCCTCTATCTACCAATGCAGCAACCCCCAGATCCCTAGAGTAATAAAGGAAACACGTAGCGTCTAAAATATCTCCGTTTTCGTAGTGTTGGACGGTTTATCTTCCAGTGTCCTGTCCCTCCACATGCGAAACACTTATCATTCCTTTTACGACTCACTCGTAATACCACAATCTCGTGCTGCAGTTCTTCAATCTTCTTCTCAATGCTGCTTATCTCCTGACTTCCACACGCGACCGGTGCTACTGTTCGTGTCATCAACTGTCGCGTCACCTTTGCAAGCCCACTGATATCCATAGGTTGGGCGGCGTGTACCAGTCTCAGCTGCTGGGAAACGGCAACAGGCACGCTCTCGATAAACTGCGACGCCAACAACTGTGCCTCCGACTCCTCATCCACATTTGGCAGCGCGCGACGCAGCAACTTGGTAAGCTCCATGGCCAGCACCAGCGGATCACCATCGATCGGCAACTTCGCCACTCGGAACTTCTGCAGTGCTTCTTATCTGTCCACTGGGCTATCGAATTCCACGATCAACCGCTCCATGACTGCCTCCAATGTCGTCTTACCACCCGGACCGTCTAGGCTGTCATATACAGCTTTCGCTCTGCCTCTCAGCAGCGTCCACAGCACCACCATCTTCGCCTTCGGCTCCTTCACTCCTACCAGCTCCGCCACAGCTTCGAACTCCTTCAGGAAGCTCAGCACATCTCCGTCCACAAATTCCTTCGGCCATGGGATCTTCATCCTTGGAGACAGCGACACCAAATGTTGTGGATGAGAACACAGGTGAGGACAACCAACTATGTATTTAGCACAAATTACAACGTTACTTGGTAAAATACAAAAACCATGCTATGATACACTATTTGCAAAATGTTCTTCAATTCCCTCAGGCGTCATTGTTCCTGGATTTCCACACAAATTGCTTTTTATTTCTGTTCTTCTCTTCTTGATCTTCTCAATCTTCTGCTGTCAAATATTCTATTCCTTACTCACCATATATACTACTTATGTCGATATCAGTAGCTCACACCACACTACAAAGCAGACTGTTTGACAAACGGTACTCAAAATCTACAAGCAACCTACAGTCATAGAGAACCTCACCCTTCGTTTGCTAAGCCACAAAAAAACCAAGAGGCGGAATATAAACGACCTGATAACAACAGCGCATACAGGCAATTCAAACAAACAGGGAACCAATGCACAATGGAAATGAGGGAATGCAGAATTCTGTATCAAGTAAAACTAATCGATAAATTCGTCTCGAATACGAAAAGCTTATTCTGTTATGCAGTCTCCTTTCGGCAAGCTGAAACCGGAGTTTCGCAACTGCTGGATCCTAATGGCTCACACGACAACGTTGATGACGCTGTCGACTTTCTGGTGAAACAATACTCTTGGATAGTTTAAATGATCTATACTAACTATATTGATGAGAACTTCACCTGAAACTCAACAAGACTCTCAGGAGTGAACATGAGCACTGAATTGGTATACCGAAAACTGCAGCACCAAAAAAGGACACTTCCCCTGGCCTGGATATAGTTCATTCTACTGTGACGAGGCAATTATTTTCAGTCTTAGCAACACCGCTTACCGTGACGTTCTCACACTCGCTGAGCCGAGGCACATTACAAGAAAATCAGAAGCTGGCCCACAACACACCAATTCTCAAAGGAAGTCAACTCAATGAACCTTCAAACTAACAACTGATAACATTACTCTCTATACCCTCAAAAATTATAGTTCCCGGATATGCGGCTGTGTATACAACCATATGTCATCCATAAACTTCTTTTCGCCCAAACAGCGCGGTTTCAGAAAAAGGCACTATTGTGTCATTGGTCTGCTGACTGCAGTGGACAGATGGACAACCATCCTTGATCACAAAGGGAAGGTTGATGTCATGTACCTTGACTTCTCTAAAGCTTTTGATAATGTCAACCATACATGTCTTATCAAGAAACTCAACCGATTAGATATCAAATCACCTTTGGTTTTTTGACTCACTTAGTGTCTAAAAATTGACATTTTAAGGTCAGGTTTAACCTCAATTTCTCTCAGGCTATGGAATGTCCTGGTGAGGTCCCCGCGGGTTCAGTACTAGGACCCTTTCTTTCCTTGGTTTATATGAGCGATCTTCCATGGCAGGTATCTTCAGATTTTTTAAATTTCGCTGATAATATGATATTCTAGAGAGAAGTATGCAACCAAGAGAATATACTGACAGTTCAGGAGGATCTGACTAGACTTCAAAGTTGGGCAGATAACAACGGACTTACTATAAACACTTTAAAGTGTAAAGTAGTTCATCTGAAACATGTTGTAGTCTACAGCCACAACTTAGGCAACTCCCCTCTGTGAATATCCCAAGATGAGAAAAAAATAGGAGTGATGGCACTCTACGATTTGGAGTCTTACGCTAACTGCGACAAAAATGCCCTTCGAGCAAACCTTTCACTGGTAACGTTGAAGTGTACTTTTAGGCCAGTTTGACAGAATAATTTTCCATATAATCCCCGGCAGTTTTATCCATCCTCGTTTAGAGTACGGAAACACGGGATTTCTTACATCATTCTAAAATGATAAGAACACTCTGGAGCGGGTTCAATGGCGAGCCACCAAATCAGTTCAGGGACTCGAACTCAAGTCTTATGAAGTGCTCCTCCAATCACCAAACCTAAATCCATCTTAGGGTTGAAATTCTGGTGGATTACAGCATCCCAAGTACTTCCAGATATTGTCTTAAGCACTTACTTAAGATTAGTCCCAACACAAACCTTAGGGTTAAAACCCAGAAACTGGAGACATAACAGAAAAACAGACTGTAGGCATACTCTTTACTCCTTAAGAGTACTTAGATGCCGGATTTCGCTGCCATCTGAGCCAGTCCAAGTGACCTCTCTGAAGGTTTTAAGAGAAATAGAGACATTCTCGAAGACTAAGTGCAGTATTGTGATATGATGTACTGAATTTTTCATCTTGTATAACTAAATATAGGTTCTTGTCTGGAGGCGTCTTTGACTCACGGCTACTAGAAACGGAAGCCTGTTAAGCGAAAGCTTCGTCTGTTCCATCTACAATCCTTAGAACTATTGGAGTCCGATGACATACTACATTGAGGATTGAATGACTTAGCGCGCTCTCTGTATGTGTGAGTAAAATCATCTTGGCAAGGTTGGTGTAAAAGTTAGTCCACAAGAATCATATTTTTTAGACTCGATCATTTATTGTTTGCTATATAAAAAGCAACGATGAGACTGTAACTTTTTGACGACCTTTGAATGAATCTTAAGTGACCTTGGGAAATATTAGACACTCGAGTGTACTGATCAGTATACAGTAAAAACATATCATACAAAAACAAAAAAATTGAGTAGACTCACTTCTTTTACATGGTCAAAAAACTTATCAAGGTCAGAAAAAGGTTCAAAGGTCTTAAAATCGTAATGCGTTTGGTAGAGGAACTCATATATATGGCTCCATAATAGTTGGTTTCTGGAGCCATGATAAGGTCACAAAAACTCTCTCAGCATCGACCACATACGTTCAATATCGTTTGTACGTACTCCGGTTGTGTGAGTTTGTCATTTTTATTACGCATATATTCCTACAATACTCAAACAACTGAAAGGCAGAAGCTTCAGTAACATCTGCGATTATTGTAGCCAATGTTACTGGTGCTTTTACTATACAGTTCGCAACAATTATCATAATTTGCCTTAGTCTCAATCTGGATCGAGCGAAAATTTTTTCTATTTTAGCAGATGTCTCCCTCCAACATATATTACATCGAAGGACATCACAGTATTATGCATAGGGTCCATAAGTCACTTGATTACCAAAATCATGAACAAAGAACCTACTTAGTAGTCTTATTTGTTGTAGCCGCTCGATGATCATATCTTCTCTAAAATCCTCTGTGGGCTGATCGTATGTAAGTACGAGGTTCCGAAACTGGTGCCATGACCTTGAAATCCCTCAAATGCTTCTGATTAACTCGTCCATAAATTATAGTCTCACCATAAATCTCCTTTAGGCTGAGTTAACGTACTTCGCTTGCAGGTAAAACGAAAATAACATGTGTTGGTAGATACCGAAATATAACAGAAAAACAAACAGGGGTATTGAAGACGGACATTAAGAAAAATCCCTAAAAATATGTCCATATGAATACAAGTCATGATGCACCTAAATATCGCCTTTTTCTCAGCCCGAGGTAAAATTTCTCCATTTAGGAGAAATGTTGCAAAATTAACACTCTAACCTCCCCTAAAATTTCCACTCTTTTCCAAGATTCACACGTGTTTACCTACTTTCCCTCAAAATGAAAGCCGAATTGTCTACTTTTCCCCAAAATACACCAAATTGTCTAATTTTTCGCAGTATCAACAAGTGAAATAGTTAGTTTTCAGCAAGGCTTAATGCGCTAGTATACTGTATACCTAGTAAGTTCGCCTTTCATTCCCTATGTCGAGCAAGTTATATGCATACTCAACAATATTCAACATAGTGGTTTAAATAAGAACAATTTATTGAAAATTTCCGCATAAACGGTTGTCAAGAATATTTACATAGGGGAAACAGTGAGGCGTCAACATTGTAAATGAAAGAGATAGTTGTCTTCAGCCATAATCCATAAGAAATATTGGTGAGAAGTCTACGTACATATATGAAGAAAGCTTCTTAGTTCAAGCTAAGTACTCATACACATCAACGTTTACCCGCTACATCTAGTTAGTTTCAACGTACTCGATGCAAGTGAGGAGTTTAATGTGGGTCTAAGGAACATTAGTTCAACAAAAAATATTTATACTAAGGGTAATTTGCACAATAACGTTTTCCTCACTTAAATTTTGAAATAGGACAGCAATTGACAGTTATAGTTTTTTGTATAGACGTTATTAAGAATTCGTTATTCAATACGCCGAAACTTACAGTAGTATTGCAAAGAGCAGATACCAAAATCTAAAAGACGAAAAGAAAATGTTTATGGCGCACAATTGCGCAGTTCCGTTATTGTTAGATGTAGCTGACACTGTCATTAATTTCTTACAGCTAGTTTTTGATGATTAATTACTTCATTTGTGTTGATGTTTGCACGATTTTGAATAGTTTCAAAGACATTTCCTTGTATTAAATACATATAAATACAGATCGCATTATTCAGTACTGATACTTATACCGAGATTTCCTTTGGTTGAAGAGAGTCTACGTATTCTATCATGTGTTGTTCACAAATAGTAAAATAGGACTTGGCTTCTCGTCAATGCATTGGGCTGTTTCCAACTTACTAGTTCCGATAAGATTTCAATTTTGCGAGTAGTGCTGTTTATTGATATAATGTCTACTATTTCTTTCAGACGATTTACTGATACAATATTTACAGGATATAGGATTGCTTTGGAAAACGTTTTTCTGCAACTGACTTGTTTTTTATTCGTCATAGGGACTTTAAGACAATTCTACTAGCTAGGCTCTGGATAATGATAACTTCTATAACCAGAAATTATGTTGAAAATATCATTGTATATAAGCGGTAGTGAGAGAGCTGTATAAATGGGTATTGTGAGGTATTGTGAGCAAATCCCTCTTCTGAGATTGGCTGGATTGTAGGAGACGCGAGTCCCTTGGCTTTAGCAAACCAAATTACCCATATCGAGTCAATGGATAATTTTATTGTCTCCTATTGCTACTTATTTGTTTTTTTTTATCGTCTGCTTTTTAAGTAGCTGAAATCGTGCAAAATATTCCTAGGTCACTGTAAGAGTTGCTCAAATCAGCCTCCGTAATATAGCGTTACCGATCTTAACTTTTAAGTATTTTGATCACATGGAGTATAAAGTTTTAAACATTTAAAATTTTGAAAACTGTCATTGATCAAGTGTTTGTGAATCATACATAAAAGATGGTGATATCAAATGACGTATTGTTTTATATTTTATTGACTTTTCAAAGTTTTTCCAACCATCCTTATACTATACATGGACGCTTCTCATATATATCTCATGTTCTTGTGTCGACAAACCGATAGGTGTTGAAGTGGCTTTATTGAAATACTAATAAATGTTTCAGCGTGACTAGTAACTTTCTCCGATATTTGCATATGGTCTCTTTCTGTTTATCACTATGTTGATGACCATCAACCCATAGTTTTTATTAGTGCTTATGAACAACAAAATGTGGTCGTCGAGGTCGACATCGTTTTCCATGATTACAAAACATTGACTTATCCAAATACAATGTGCACTTACACTCCTACATGAAAACAGATATAGGCCACCAACGTTTTGGTTTTTCAACGCTTTCCGTAAATATAACATTTTAGTATTTAATATATAATTTGTAATAGGATGATTATGAATTTTCTTGTTATTTTAGCATTCCGGGAATCGACTTTTTTAAAGTCATTTCTACTGTTTATCCTAATCTTCTTATACTTTGGTAAGTTGTAACTAATTCCAGCGAATATCGATTACAGAGATTACCATTCGAACTGATCATTGAAAATTACTATGTGGCGAACCATCCATGTTTGGTGGTCTTGTGTGCTTGGTCCATCTCTCTATAGTGTCCCACTAATTGCAACATTTCAAGTATTTCTGTTTTTTTTTTCATAATGATTTAGTCGATGGAATATAACCCCAATTTTTTGGAATCGGCGTCTAACTGCGCTATCAAAATGTTTCAAATAACGGTAGGGGTGATTAAGTGGACTGTTCTTTTTTGGAGTCCCTGGGCATTTAGAAATCGTATGCCTACTTATAACTAATATAATTATTACTTCATAGTGAAATTATATGATAGTTTTTTCGAGTTCTCTAGATTAGTCGCTGTTACATTCACCATATATTTTTCGGCCCTTTTACTTAGAGGTTAGAGTGTTTGATTCGGTTAACGTTTGCAGGAACTGGCAGGTTTTGTAATCATACTTATCAGGAGTTTATGGCTTTGTTTTTGGAATCTAAGAAAACGATCAATGAGGAGACGGTGGTAATATATTTTAGTATCCTAAATAAGTGTTACAGAATAAACTAACGCTCTATACTTTTAGTTCTCCGTGGCCTGTTCATTTTGATGTCCGGCAGTTACCTAGTATCTCCTTAAAACCAAAAAAGACCACTCCTAAACGCATATCAGACGTACCCGCATTATTTATGCCTTTAATGTAAGTTCTTTACTTTTATTTCTAAATGTTTTGATGTTACTGATTCTATTAGTAGCCTTTTGAATAATTTATTTTTTGTCGTACCAACGAAATCACATCCTTACAACTTTCTAGTTCTGATTATTTATGTATCATCGTTGCAGTGTTGCCACGATTCTCCCGGTGTTTTTAGTCAGTCAGTCAGTCAGTCACAACGTAGAACTTCATACGTACGTACATCAGTTCGAGTTGCCATACCACATTAGCACAGAGATGAAGTTGTCAATTCGATTCCCATAGTGGTAGAAGTAGTAAGAGTATAAGCATTATGTGAAAGATTAGGGTTTGAAGAAGTTATTGAAGGAGTATAATACAGTGTAATAAATTTGGAAAGAGAAAAAGATAGAGACTTGAGGAATTCAGAAGATTAGAAGTTGGTAGAACACAAAGAGTGGATGCATCTTCGCCATTGCAAACGATTTTGAGCCATGTCATTCAAGGTCTCTAACCATGGGTTGCTGTCATCTCGCGAATTCCAACCAGGTAGTCTACACGTACCAACACGGCCCAGTCCACTTGTCAGCGACCTCATGGATTTATGCTATGTTTTGGTCTGGCCACCCCTAGCTTTCTTCCAACCTACTCCTAGTATATGTTAGACATTGTCTGTTAGGTGTGTTGTGTATACTTGACGAACAAGGCTTCGTACTAAAGTATCTCCCGTGTTATCTTCGTTTTATTTCCTATCTAACTTAACCGATTTTCTGTGATCGCTCTTTATCATTTAACAGACCACCTTGTTAGTATTACAGTATAGATATAAATCCGTTTGCTTTAAGTTCTATATAGTATGTCGTCTATATATTTAGATAATGACTTATTTCTTAAATATGTCAGGGACGGTTGGAAACTTTAGGGATTTTGGACCAAATCTGACAGTAAGAGATTAGTACAGTGTTATTCTTCATTGGTTTTTATGTTTTGGTTTCGGTCGGTAAAACGTGTAGTATTGGCTTATATAAATTAATTCAATATTTTAGTATTTCCAGTTATTGGATGTCGACAAAATATAGCACTGGATGAAAAAATATAGAACTTCCCAATTTTGATTACAATTTGAGTAATTATAATTTTAGTTACTGAGATTATATAAATCTAGTTTTTACATATATTGTACTCTATATACTGAATGTCTAATTCCTGTAAAACTTTCAAATTTCGCCAATTGTCCATGTAAATTTCTGTTATGTTGTCTGTAGTTGGATTATAGCTCACACTATTGGTATTCGTATGACATATGTTGGATGTACATGGATTTTAAATTCTTTTACATGTAAGTCAGGTGTGACTGTTTCCAACTTTTTCTTCAGTGCTTCACTATTTTGATCATATTTTATTGCAATAGGATTGCACAAATGGATATCATAAAAAATATCACATACTATACTTTAATTTCGGTTACTAAAATTTTCTCTACTTCCTTAATCTTAGTTTATTTTACGAAATGTTTAGAAATTCTGTCAATAATCTGAAATGTCGCAGTGCATATTTTAACTCTTCAGGTGGCTAAGTTTATTGTATCTTTTCAATCGCAAAACTTACCTGTTTGCTGTGTTTATAATCAGGGAGACTCAAGTTGTCATTGAATGAAACTAATCAACTATATATCAGCACATTATTTTAGATTTATCCGAAAATCATTTAATTGTGATGTCATATATGTATCAATGAAATCTGTTTTTTCTACTTTACTTGTTGCCTTAATAATTGAAATAGTCGAATGGTACCATGAGCAACTGCTTTCAGAGAGACTCATCGATCCAGAGTGTGCCGTTGAAATAGTTCTTTTTAGTGAAAGGTTGACAAACTCAAAGTCTTCTGAACTCTGAGTAACAATGGATGATATATTTACTATGGGATTCTTTCCCTCATAATGTGGAGTTTTGCTTCCGAATCGGTCTGTGTCGGCACCTGCTCTTATCATAAGAAATGAAACCGTCGAGGGCGTTGATAACTTCACTAGTCTTGGAGGTTTTATCAAACATAATGTGTCTGTAGTTGGTGAAAATACGGCATACACACAAAGTTTGTTCGGTTTTTGTCAACCTACGGAAGTTACAGTAGGGGTGGATTTATGTCTGCTTATCCAAGGGCGAGTATACTAAGCAAGATTCTAGTGTTTTGCTTTGTAACAGTAAAGCGACTTATAAAAGTGGAAGACATGAGTTGGTTGCACTTGTTTTATTATAGTCGTTTTTGAAGTATTTCTTGTGTGCTTGACTACGTGATGAGCAATACTGAAGTTATGCTCTGGGTTATAAGTAGGACTAGTTAACCTTCATCGATACTGGTTGCGGGTTCGTCTCTTGTATATAACCTCCCCTAGCCTATTCCGTCGCCAAAAAATTTGCTGGCGTAGAAGCAGGTTAAAAGTCTAGAGGCTAAGAAACTATTATGTGGCGTCAGCCCATAAATTGATCAACCGTTAGCTTGTGCAGTATGGAGAGATATCAACTTTGTGTTTGTGGTTTAAGTGATAACAATAATCTCTGTTTGGGGACCCTAGGTAGTCACAGAAGGAATATTAAGAATCGAAGGAGGGATTCGGTCTTGAATAAGAGGATCTTTAATGGTGTCAGAGGTTCGGGAATGGTTTTCGCTTGCTGGATATCCACTCTGTGGAAACTGAAAAAAGGCTGAATTTGTAATGGTTGTATCTACCTGGAGTTGTGAACGCAGACCCAAAGAACATTTGCTTGAGGCCGTTCACGCACGGGATTTTTGTGTCAGGTTATCGATCTATTAGTCTTGTTCTTGAAGATGCTTGCTTCAGAAATTAGAAATCCGCAGGGTAAGGTGACGTTTGGAATTTTTAGGGCCGGCCTCTTTAACCCCTTCTTTTTCGTGTGAAAAGACAGCTTCGCTCCAGATTTTGGTTGTCTGAGAGAAACAACTTACTGCTGTCACGCTTCTGTACAGTTAACGGTACGACTTTTCCCTCAGATATTGAGGTAATGTGGGTTAAAAACCGTCAGAGTGGTACAGATGCGTCCATTCTTTGATTTCATTCGTTCTTTTTGAACTATATTCTGTGTTCTGTTTGTCGCTAATATTAATACTATAATTATTTTGACTTTTTTGACGTCCGATTTGTTAGCTACCTCTCTCTTGATATTAAGTGTGACAATTGAGGCTAATACATCTTTGTGCCATCTCATCCGTTGTTCAGGACCAACTTCTTTAGTGTTTGTTTCATTGATTATAACCTTTTCGAGCAAATATCTTTGATAGCTAAGTAATTGCCGATTGCTATCTAGCACCAGTTCTTTCTTCCATTTTTGTTGCTTTTGTTACGTATTAGTGTTCACCCTATTGGTGTGATTTAAATTTTCTTATCTTTCCTCAAAGGAGATAGATATCATAATTGGGTATGCCCTATGGTTACATCAGAAATACTGTAATTGACATCATAACTGCTGGTACTTCAACCAGCTGTACTATTTCTTCAAGCTACATTACGATTTAAAACATTTTCATGCTAAAAGCAACTGCTTTTATCTCTGCCATTTGAACAGGCTCTTTTCTACATGGCTAGATTTTATGGAGTAAGCATTCCAGCTACCATTGCCAGGATGAGTTATCATGACAAATAAGCCCAATCACTAAGTCTACTTAGTAGCTAGTAATTATTTGACCAGTTTGGGCTCAAGTTCTATTCAGCTTTTTTCATTTCAACTCTAGTGTTACTCAATGGAATTGATCTCTATCGTACTATGAAATAGTGATATTTGTTAATAAGACGATCTTTATCGAATACTTGTCTATCAGCTGACTCATTATCATAGTTTTATAGATATAGTTTTAAAACATAACAGTAAATAGCAGAGATGAATAGTGGCTAGCAGTGGAATCCAGGACGCGCGTTTCGTCCTATTTGGGACTCGTACTTGCATACGCACAGTATGCACATATGCCAATTAGAGACTGACCGGTTGCAGTCCTAACAAATCGATAGGAAGATTCAAACAAACAATACTAAGTTGAATTTAAACTTCACCCCATCGCACAAGCAAGTGGCTATCAGAACTCAGTGACCGAGTGGATAACGCGATGGCGTTTGAAGCGAGGGTACTGGGTTCGAGTCCCAGAGTGAACATAAACTCTGAGATGCAGGTACATCCAGCTGACGAGTCCCAAATAGGACGAAACACGCGTCCTGGATTCCACTGCTAGCCACTATCCATCTCTGCTAACCATGCTTGTGAATTAAGGTATATTGAGGCAATACGCACCTTATGCACATATGCCAATTAGAGACTGACCAGTTGCAGTCCTAACAAATCGATGGGAAGATTCAAACAAACAATACTAAGTTGAATATAACAGTAAATATCTGAAGACTTTTATTGGTATTGTCTTGGTTTTTGTTTAACTTTACGATGTGTGACAGTGAGTAAAATAGGATTGGTCACTGAGTGTGGACAAGCAGTCACTTAACCTACTGTTATAATTGTTTGCTAATAAACGACCCAGCTACTCCTATTTGCTTAGTATTCTTATATAATAACGCTCGACAAGACCCCAAAATCAGAACACGTTGAACAGGAACGAAATTGTATTCAAAATAACAATGGCAGATGAGCAGCAATCACTGGTTTGAATAACGTTCATATATTTATAGTATATACATAAGAAGCTTCTATAGTCTTCTCTAAGCAACGACTAGAGCTGATTGGATAATAATTAGCCAATCAGCGTTTATTTATTTAAACACATAAATATTGGTACAAGGAAGCACCAAATAAATATGCGCCTCACAAATCTCATTCGATTTTTGTGAGGGCTATGATACTGCCCAGGTTCTCAGACTGAAGCAGGTGGTTTTCTTAGGGGGCCACACCCGGAGCCTTTGACCTAAAGGTCTAGTCCACAAGGCAGTGGATTATTGTGAGGAGATGCAGTCCCATGCTGGCAGGTGACCAACAGTTGGTTCATGCGCCATTCGTTCCTTCAGGATCCTGGAGCCCATGTGTACCATTGGTTTGGAATCAGGGTTTTCCAACTCCCCTAGGTGGACTCGCCTTGTTCACCAACCCGGTCAAAGCGCCGGACATTCGCTTTTCGTCCTCTCACTTTTGTGAACAACACCCCCGCCACGAGAAGGCAGTGAGTAGGACTTCCCTGGCAGAGGCTATATATTCGCGTGGCCATATGAGAGCATTTCGAGAGGGAGAGGTGACTCTCCCCACTCTCGTCCGTACCAGGGCATTTGGGGGCCAATCAGCGTGTAGCAACACCATCATGCATGAAACATGCTTTAATCCAATCTTTGTCCCGCTAACACCTACTGACTTAAATATTTAGTTTCCTTTCCTCTTATTAATTTCTCCTCCGGACCTACCGACTATTACTGCTTGTAACTGTGTTGAATAAAGTATTATCTAGTGTTATTATGGTTCTCTATTCTTAGTTGTGAATCCTTGATCTAATATAACGTGACTAGTCTTATTATCGTATTAACGTATTATCGTAGTATCTCCGAGAGAGATGAAAGTGTTTTAAACCATCCCTTGTATCACTTGTATTTTTGTCGTAAGTTAGCATTCAGGTCGACGATAAATTATTGTTATGTTCCTTATCAGCGTAAATGTCTTCAATTACTTTGGCTTTTGAGAAATGATGCGTATTTACTATAATAATAAATAATAATAATAAAACGATAATCTTTTTAATAATATGTTATCTATTAGACATATACCTTTCTTTTATACTTTTTAAAAACAGTTAAAGCTCGATTAGATGCTCGAAGTAGATTGCAAATGAAGGTAAATATATTATTTTAGTGGCAGCATTCCTTTTACCATTTATTCAACCCGCTTCTGGTTACTTTTGTTTATTACCGTCAACATGAGTTTTCATGATAATTACAGTTTTCGGAAACCTGAATACTTTTAAATATTTTCTATAAATTAAGTTATTTCATTTGCGGATACTGTTTTTATGGAACTAGTTAGTTTAACAATCTGAAGTGAATGAGACCTCAGGTGGGGAAAAACAATTTATTGTTTAACAGGAAATCACTAAGTAGCTTAGTAAAATATTTATTTATTTAAACACACAAACACTGGTACAAGGAGGCAACAAATAGATATGCACCACATCAATCATTCGACTTGTGTAAGGGCTGTGTTATTACCCGGGTGCCCAGACCAAAGCAGGTGGTTTTCTTAAGATCCTTTGACTTAAAGGTCTAATCCACAAGGCAGTGGAGCAACGTTAGGAGATGCAGTCCCATGGTAGCCGGTGATCAACTATTGGTTCATACGCTATTTGTTCCCTCAGGATACTGGAACCCATGTGCACCACTGATTTGAAATCAGGGTTTTCCGACTCCCCTAGTTGAGTCCTCCGTGTCCACCAACCCGTTACAAGCACCGAACTTTCACTTTTCGTGTTGTCAATTTCGTAAAGAACACCTGCGCCTTGAGAAGGCAGTGAGTAGGACTTTCGTGACAGTGGTTGTATACGCGTGGCCATGTGAGAGCATTTTGAGGGTGGGAGCTAATTCTCCCCACTCTTGACCCTACCAGGGCATACATTAAATACATCGTTTTCACATCTTCTTTGCGTTATCCCTTACACACTCCATTATTCCTCTAATTCTGTTCTTATTTGGATTGCTCCCAGATTTCCTTCCTGTTATCTTCATTCCAATATTTAGCTGCTAGATATTCCAATACCGATTGGTGTCACATACTACTTATATCTGTCAGCGTACATTACAGAACCGAAAAGATTTAGGTAATGAACCTGATGATTGTTTATAGTACCGATTTCCAACTCCTAACTAGACAGCTCTTAAAGGATAGAACTACCATCCAACTGTTTATGTCATATATATATATATATATATATATATATATATATATATATATATATATATATATACCTGGTTTTCAACTAGTTACAAACAATCAAATCCATTCTGATCTTATTGAGTTACTATAGAGTATATACCATATGGATGAGTATATGTTGTATTTACTTTACATATCTCTTCATCATTTGCTGTAATATTTCTTTTAAAAATAGTTCATTTGTTCACATTTTCAAAATATTTACTAGTATAATATTCAAAGAATTGGATTATTAACTAGAGAAGGGGAATTTGTTGAAGCATTTTATGCTGATCGTCGAATCAAGTCAGGTTCAAAATCTATTTCTCTTGAACAAAATGATTTGAATAGAGAGATTTTAGTAAGATAATTGTTACTATTTGTTTAATTCTATAAAGTTTTAGTCAACTTTAGTTGTCTTATTTTAGCATACCTTTAGCTAAAAATCTTTATATTATGACCAAATACTAGTTTTTCTACGTTTCAACCATAGAATTTCAATCTTACGACAGTAAATTGTGGAAATAAGAATCATAACCGGTTCTTAAGTAAAGTAAACGAGTTTTCAGTAAAATCGTGTCGCATTCAAGAGAATTTCCTATTGGTATACGTCGTCTGTCCGATAAATATGCGACGAATGAGCATCAAATTTCTGACAAAACTGAGATATTTCTCTTATGAAATTCACGAAATGTTTAGTGATGCTTACAAAATAACCCATTGAAGTAAACAAAGTTTTTCAAGTTAACCGAGCTTTTTAGCTAACACTGTGATTATTGGATGTCCCGAATGACTATTGATTCCAAGTTCACTGTTCGGACTACTGATGACTTGGATTTTGAAAAATTGTCTGTATAGACAGTTCTAGCGAACCATTTGTGATTGACGAATTTATTTGCAAAGCTTGAGATAACGAAGTAGCTAAAGAGCCTGACTTCTGAGGATTTCCAGAGATATTTTCAACAATGAAAATGAAGCACTGTATTGCCACAAATGGGTTTTATTTTGAAGGTTGATCAAATTTATGTACCTTAATATTCGTAAAGTTTTTGTAACCTTATTTCGTGTATTTATTACGCTGACTTCTTATTTTATACAGGATACGTACATTAACTTTGTCAATCTTTGATAATTAAATATTAAAAAGATTATCAATGAGATATATCTTGACACTCAGAGCAAAGGCTCCGGTTGATTGAAGTTAGATATGTTCACTACTGGATGCTGGCTCAGAAGTCTACAGGTTAGGCTTTCGAATGCAAGATCGAAGACACTGGGTCCGATTCCTGCGTGCAACGTCGCTGATGGAGACTGCTGAGGAGCCTCCTACCAGGACAAAACGGTCGTCCAGTGCTTCCAGATCATTAATGATCGTCTAACTTAAATCCGTTCGTGATTTGAGTAAAATCCAACAATGTCCACCACTTCATGCCGACAGTTTTATATATTCGGCTTTAAGCTATGCAGTTTGTGTGGGGGATAAGGATATTACTCGGCTGTAGGTAAAAGGGAGTTTGCGGACGATAATAACAAGTGTTAACGTGTAATCAAATCTGCTTCATTTGTATAATGTAGTTGGAGAAAACTACTGTGGTATTCAGGATATTTCACCACTGGTAATTTGATGACAAAATAGGAGAGTTTTTAACTCTTACAGCTTTAAAACATTGTTTTGTTCTCATGGTCATCGGAATGTAAAAGTCGTAGGTTATTTTTGTTTAAGAAATAGTTCTCACGTATTTGAAGATACTAATATGTTATCTAATTGTACTTAAAATTTATTTATTTGTTTGGATACATAAGCATTATTACAAGGGGACACCAAATATATATGCGCCACACAAAAATAATGAAGCCAGTAGCGGTTATCATTGATTTTTGTGAGGGATGTGTTACATACCGGGTGCCCAGACCAAAGCAGGTGGTTTCCTTAAGAGCCTTTGACTTAAAGGTCTAATCCACAAGGCAGTGGAGCAACGTTAGGAGATGCAGTCCCATGGTAGCCGGTGATCAACTATTGGTTCATACGCTATTTGTTCCCTCAGGATACTGGAACCCATGTGCACCACTGATTTGAAATCAGGGTTTTCCGACTCCCCTAGTTGAGTCCTCCGTGTCCACCAAACCGTTACAAGCACCGAACTTTCACTTTTCGTGTTGTCAATTTCGTAAAGAACACCCTCAATCGTACCAGGGCATCTGGGGTCAATTGTACTTAAAAAAATTTAAATCTTTAGTTTCTCACGAACATTTTTCACCTTTTCATATTATGTACAGTCAGTCAGTCACAACGTAGAACTTCGTATGTACGTACATCAGTTCGAGTTGCCATACCACATTAGCACAGAGATGAAGTTGTCGATTCAAATCCCATAGTGGTAGAAGTAGTAGGAGTATAATCAGAAATCCAAAAGATTAGGGTTTGAAGAAATTATTGAAGGAGTATAGTACAGTGAAATAAATTTGGAAAGAGAAAAAGATAGAGACTTGAGGAATTCAGAAGATTAGAATTTGGTAGAACACAAAGAGTGGATGCATCTTCGCCATTGCAAACGATTTTGAGCCATGTCATTCAAGGTCTCTAACCATCGGTTGCTGTCATCCCGCGAATCCCAATCAGGTAGTCTACACCTACCAACATGGCCCAGTCCACTTGTCAGTGACTTCATGGATTTATGCCATGTTTTGGTCTGGCCGCCCCTAGCTTTCTTCCAACCTGCTCCTACACCATAAAGCATTGCACGTCGGGGCAGTCGGTGGTCGGGCATACGTAACACGTGTCCCAGCCATCTCAACTGATGAAGTTTCACTACTTCATCAATCGATTTGCCATCCTTACCTAGTACTCGTTTCCTAACAACTGCATTACTTACCCGGTGGTCCCAGAATATACGAGCAATGCTTCGAAGACACCTATGATCGAACACTAGTAGTCTACGAATATCCTCTACTCTTATTGGCCATGTTTCACTGCCATAAAGTAGGACGGAGCGAACTGCTGCACAGTAAACCCGTCCTTTGGTTGCTAGACGGATATCTCGCCTACGCTATAAATGACCCAAGTTGGCGAAAGCTAGACGAGCCTTCTGTATCCGTGCTGAGATTTCGTCACATACCAGACCACAAGGGCTGATGAGACTCCCAAGATAAGTGAAGTGGTCTACACGCTCAACTACTTCACTCTCTATCATTAGTTCAGGTGTCGATGCAACCCAATCCTGAAGTAACATTTTGCACTTCGAGGGAGAGAATCGCATCCCGAACATGCCTGCATAGTTACTTATAGTGGTCAGAAGACTCTGCATGTTGTCATCGTCTTCACCGAGTAAAACTATGTCGTAGGCGTATTCTAAGTCAACAAGTGAGCCTCCTGGTAAAAGTTCAACTCCTGGAGGTTTAACTGCACACAAGACCAAGTTGGTCGCTTTCATATTATGTACGAATTTCAGGTACCATGGTTTCGGTCCACTTCGTGAACCTTCTGACTAGATAATTTATCGTTATGTTACTGAAGCGTGATATCATTGTAATAGTTTCCCCCGGTTATTTTAATAAAAAGAATTGGAAGAATTTCTAGATGCTTTAGATTATACTTCAGATCCTTTATGTTTCTTGCTTTGAATTTACATATGATTTAGAATCAATGTACTGATTACTAAGGATATTGATGGTGTTTTCGAAAATGTTCTGTTATAAGGTCGTTTTGATGGAACATAATAAGCTCCTCAAACCTATTATTTCAATTGATCGGCTTTAGTCTGGAGTTTTATTTTTTGTAGGTACTCTGTTGTGAAGGTAATGGTGGATATCCTGAGATTGGAACTCCCTGGGTCCCACTTGAACGAGGCTATTCAGTTTTAGGATGGAATCATCCTGGTTTTGGAGAAAGCACGGTAATATTTCATTTGTTTCGATATTTATTTTTAAATTTTGGTATGAATCAGGTGATCACAATGTATATCTAATTGGCTGAAATGCCAAGATCACTATTTGCATATCCCCGACTCAAAGATAAACTGAGGTAAAATACTGTACAGTTTACAAACCTTGTCATTTTATTCACTCCTAACTTACATCTGTGTTCTTTCAATATTCTATTACGGTTAGCTGACGAAATAAAGTATTATCTTCCTTGTTAATTAAAAATAATTTGATCGTACATTCGTAATATTTTCCAATATTCTAACGTGATATGATTTCATTGATTAGTTGTTTAGATCGGCTCAATTTAGAAGTGGTTTTTACCGCGAGCAAACATGGATCGGGAATCAGTGGTTGTTACGTGTAATAATCCAGTTTCTGTTGCACGTTGTTTGCTCGTTGAGCCGTTTTTAGTATTCTGTGCTCTGGTTACTAGGTGTTCATGATTTGACTGACTAATTCGTCTTTCATGTATAGGACTCGAAGGCAATTCACTTGCCAAATTTGAGCAATAATAAAAGTCTTTGGTAATTAACACTGTATTAGTCATGTTACATTACTTCAAAAGGAATAACTAAACCCACTTAAGCCGTACATTCCGAGGTTTCTAAACGTCTTAGCCTCTTTGGTGATATGATTGAAGTTAGCGAAATTCTACGTCATATAATTCATAGTGAAGTTTAATCATGCACTCAGCTTTGATCTACTATTATCATGTATTGAGTAAGGATACTATTTTAGTTTTTAAATAGAAATAATTAGAGTGGCTTTTATACCTGAGTTGTTAAAATTCGAATACTTAAGTAATCGGCTCTTCTTTTCATTGTAGTCTTGATAATTATTTCTAAGTTAGAAATAACTTAATATAATGTTCCCCTCTAAGTCCGACAATTTTTGTTTCATATTTTTGATTATTTATTTTCGCCAATCTTTTAAAGGGTTTACCATTCCCGGAAAAGGAACAGAATGCTGTTGAAGCATGCTTTTTATTTGCTGTACATCGATTACGTTTTCAACCTAGTCAAATATTCGTACTTGGTTGGTCGATTGGTGGTTATACAGCATCTTGGATAGCAATGAACTATCCTGATATAGCTGGTCTGGTAAGCTAGTTACATGGTGCATATATATTGTTTCTTCTATAGTACAAAACATTATATTACATTTCTATTTATCAGTCAGAAATTGGTAATTCTATTCCATCTTATTTCAACTCTAACTTTTTATAGTCACTCATGAAGTAGTTACAAGTTGTTCGAATGATTGTTTTTTATAATTCTCTAAATTATCAGTGATTGTCCACCTTGCATCTCTTAAGAATGAATTTACTTTATATTGTAGTACATTTGAATATGTACCTACAGATATGTGTGTATGTAAACTTGTTCAGTGACCTAAATTTAAAAACTGGTTTGTAATAGGATTCGAATTTGAGCTTAGTTACTGTTGTGCATTTCATCACTCTAAATTTATATAATGAACTTTCTTCTAAAATCACTTACACTGCCAGATCCGAGTACTACAATATTCTTGGGTGCCACAATATCTATATAATTGAAAACATCTCCCAGTTTTATGTATTAGTCGGGTTTCTTCATTAATTATGCTTTTGACTTGTATTATCTACATTCTATGCACTGCAGTCTTTATAAACGTGTATGTTAACAAACAAGCTTATCATCTTGTCAATTATTTCATATTAGTACATTTGTACGTGATCTGAAGTAAGGCAATTATAGCGAAAATATTACGTTTTCCTATTATTTCTTTTCATGCAAAATCAAATTTCATTTTTATTTTCCTATGACCTTTTATCTGTTTTATAAGTTGCACCATTGTGTTCTGTTATACTCTTTCTTACTGAAGATTTTATTAAGAAATTCACACTTTCATGAAATAAATTTCCAATATATGTATGACTGTTAATGATAACTTGTTTGATGATACTAATATATGAATCTTCAGTAATACAAAGGAAATCGTGAGACATAGTTTATTTCATATCCTACTCACTGCCTTCTCGTGGCATTACTGTTGTTTACGAAGTTGAGAGGACGAAAAGCGAATGATCGGCACTTTAACCGGGTTGGTGGACACGGAAGATTCACCTAGGGGAGTTGGAAAACCCTCATACCAAACCAATCGTGCACATGGGCTCCAGTATCCTGAGGGAACAAATGGCGTATGAATCAATCGTTGGTCACCGGCTACCATGGGACTGCATCTCTTCACGATGCCCCACTGCCTTGTGGATCAGATCTTTAGGTCAAAGACTTCAGGTATGGCCTCCTAAAAAAACCACCTGCTTGGGAACCCGGGTAGTATCACAGCCCTCGCAAAAATGAAATGAGATTTGTGTGGCTCATATATATCTGGTGCCCTTTTGTATCAATATTTATATGTTTAAATAATAATAATAATAATAATAATAATAATAATAATCACATCCTTCATGATGGGTTGTACGTCGGACTACCCATAAAATTATATTTTTTGTAAGCAAATTATCTGTTCGGCACATATTCAACTGCTTATACGCTAGAGATTCTCTTTCAGTTTTTTAGAAAACTAACTATAATAGTTGAGGATACTTCTCAAAATTTTGATACAAAAATGATTTGCAAAGGAATTTAAAAATCCATATATTTTGTTCATTCAGCTTGTGCATTAAGCAGATCGTTTCGGGTATGAATGTCATGAGCACCAGTATTCAAATCTATGTATAACTTTCCGTATGTCGTAAGTAAAATAAAACTTAGTCCTTCGCCACTGATATGTTAAGTTTGCTACTTGATCAACACAATACGGTACTCAACTACGACACTCGAACGTATAGAACACCCACAGTCGCAAACCAGAAGACAGAAGAAGATTGCAGAAGTGCTTGTTGGATAAGAATCAAAATGTACAGAAAATCATGGGTATTTATAGATATTAGCGTTTGTTATATCAAGATTATAATCCAACCAATCCTCAAAGAGGCATGTTATGCTACTCTTTAATAGTAGCATGCCACGTTGATATTCTAGAAAGTCCCACTATGTTCTGATTGAATGGAAACTCTCCAGCTCCTTTAAGGCCCCCTGAAGGCTCCATCGTAGTTCTCGGACGATGTCCCAACATGATTTACCATGTATTCATTGTTAATATGCCTTAAATAAAGAGATAATTACTCAAAGAAAATTGGATAGAGTTGGGCTCGAACTTGCTACATAGTTTTTGTAAGTCGAGTAATCTGCATAAAGGTGATTTTAATAGTGATTTTGTGTAGTGATAACATTATTGTTTATCTAAATCTAAAAATCAAGTCAAAAAGTTGGCTGTTTTTTTTAACTATTTTAAAAAATTAGGTTTTGGACGCTACTTTTGATAATATAGATGAACTGTCAAGACGAGTTGCACCTTCTATATTTGGTAAGTCATACGCTTATTTGCTGTCAACTGTGGATAAAAATAAATGTTGCCGATTATTGTTACTTATTAGTAGTTTGAAATTTATCTGTGTATATTCGTCGTAGTGACAGACCAAGTCAATGCTCTAGTCAATACATGCTGGATTATTTATTTCATGATAAAAATAATCTCTAGTCTTAAACTTCCTTATAACCGTATACATGATATCGAGGAAAGTCGTACGTTAATGGGTTCATTATGTGTACTACAATGTGATAAATAATGACATCATGATCCCGTTAATAAACGTATATTCTTAATTTTCTTTGCGATACATTATATTGTTTATTTATTTTTCTAAGTCATTTAAACAGATGATGTAGGTTACTCTAGAATTATCATATACTAACCTGTTACAATTGTACTGTCTATAAAATCTTACTGTTCTGTCACTTTTTAGCTTTACCAATGTTAGTCAAAAACGGCTTGACGATTACGCGTCTGTCGTAGTTCAAACTAGAGGGTCCTCCACTACCAAATAAATATTCTTCCCTTTGAATTAGCAAGTTTAGTCAGAATGGCAATGTTTGTGATTCAGCGAAGCAAGTAATTGAATGAGCCTAAGTTTGATTTTTTAAAGCTTCATTGGTTCGTACTGTTAACACGTTTTAGGTAAATAAAATAACTATGAAACTTCGTCCCTATGACAGCGAAATAGTGAGTGAAAAGTTTAAAATGATCTTCAGTTGAACTTCAAATATATCTATCTTGACTAGGCTGCTCTACAATTAAGAAGACAAAAAAGCGAGTTTTATTATCACTCCGAACGATACGGTGAAAAAAGCTTAGGTAGTTATAAATTTTTTCCACGTATCAACCACTCAACCACTGGGAATTGGAGTTTCAGGCCATCAAATCCAACTACAGTCACACTTTAAAAATTCAGAATGGTAATTTAAGAAACTTCTTTAGGTTGATTCAGATCGAGTTCTTAGAAAATAGTGAATTTTCTATCGCTTTATCTCTGAAATCTAATCGTTCCTAGATTTCCATGGGTTCAGATGCTGAGGTTTGAATAAACGTATTTTACTGTCAGTTTGTCTTTATATTCAGGAGAATTTTCTCTCTTGCCTGAGTCTTCAATAGATTGTTAACTTTTCTGTCTTCTCTATAGTATCGGGAAGGGCTTCCAAAAGTAATTCACTTTAGAACTTATCTTCATCTGTTCGTCGAACGCGCATTGGTAATGGGTTGTCATTTCAAAGAATACTCGTAGTGATGATGCATTTTTTGGCTCGACCATTTGTTGACTGGCTTGAGCGTTTTTTTACGCTTCCTCGCTGTCATCAAATTTCTTTTTTTTTCAGACCCGGTTTTGGAATCCGTTGTTAAAATGTATCTGGATTTAAACAATTTATCCCATGTGATTAAGTAAGTTATTATTTGTTTTTTGTGGTGGTGCATCTACCAACCGAATGTTTCGATTCTAAGCACACATTTCATAGAAGTTATCCAATCTCCTTGACTGAAGTAGGCGCAGTGCTATGTTTTGTTAAGAATCTATGATTAAAGATCAAGTGCTTTAACACCAAATCATTGTTCTTATTTCATAATTCTTTTATTTTGTCTCCACTCTTTTTTCGAGACTGGTTCGTAGTAGAATGAAGAAGCAATTTATTGAGTCTCTACTTGTGTGCACGATTTTATTTAGGATATCACAATTATGATTGCTGAATAATAGGTTTTTATTTAGTGACTTGTTTGCTAATGGTTTTTTCCAGTCTGATATTGAAAACACGAAGTTCCACGGAAGGATCTGTTTTCAACGAATGTATTATCAAGTTGTACAATCGTATATATTAGTTCTGTGAGGACATGTGAACAAGGAATATACATGATGACGCAATAGAAAGATTGTAATATCAGATTACGCAATATAAATAATAGTAATAAAAGATTGTATGTGTGCAAATAGAAAGCATTGTAAAATTAATAATTTAGCAACGGATTATAATGTGAATGAAGTAAGATGATTAAAATGTTTTTTTAACATTAATTAAAACAATTACGAATACTATCATGAGAATATGTGACATAATTACAGAAGGAGGAGGATATTTGCGAATACGAAATGAAATAATAATAATAGTTTAAAGGCGAAGTAACAATAACAATAAGACATACTGTACGCACAGTTCCGGCTTTAACTCATGGATGACAAGAGCTGCTGTTATTTTTAAGGAGTTGGATACGAAGAAATCTAGACAGATTAGGACGAATTGTATAAACAATCTTAAAATCAACGGGTGGATCAGCAGAGTAATTAGAGTCACTTAGATATTCAAGAATGGAACTTCTAACTGCTTTCCTCTCATCCTTGCAGACACAAACTGGGACATGTTCTCGTATCCAAGTTGAAAGCAAGTTCTGGCTACAACCTATGTACTTTGTTCCACAAGAGCAGGTAAACTGGTAGATGCACATAGAGGGGACCAGACGAGGAAGCTTATCCTCTACGGATATAGAAAACAGGTTCTTACCAGTGAACGTTACAGCTTTGCTGCATAGAATGTTCATTTTATCTTTTACGTTGATCGATTTTTAATTACACCTGAAGTTTGGTTACCTTTAAATTCTCCCATGTCCCAATCTGAGTAGACTGTTTTATGTCAGGGCTGGAAGACAACCAACTTAGTTTGATCATCAACCGATTTAATCTATACGCAAGATACATAGACGACACGTTAGAATATCTGATTGTATTCAATACGAACGTTGGTGAATCTTGAAGTGAATGTTTTTTCATTATATTAACTAACCGAGGATATTGCAATATGGTTTTCTTTTACTTGTTAATTCCCTTCCTTGACTTCGTATATTGGTTTAGGATAATAGTGGAGTGAAAGGGATCCATATTTACTAAAAGCGAACTATTTAATCGGTACTAAGTAATATTTGGGTTTCAATGCTTCCGATAGTTTGAAAGTCCCAGATAAAACAAAACCTAATAGTTACAGAAATTGAGTGATTTAGTTCGTAACTTATACTAGTAGCAAATTGTTTGCTTTCACAACTGTTGTTTATTTCTTTCTTCCCACTGTTTTTAGTGTTTGATGGTTGCAACGTAATGTCACAAAAACATTTACGGTTTTTTATTTTACATTCCGACCGTTGCTGCTACCTTGACGTGGTGGTCGGGTTTGCCTATCGTGATGATCCAGTCGAGCTATGCTGGCTGGAACAATCGTTCCTCGAGGTCCTACCATGCCAGACAGGTCGCTTGAAGAGCGGCAAGACTAAAAGCAGCAATCCCAAAGGTCCGAAGGCGAAGTCGTACTGCCGGCTGTACAAAGGTGTGACGGCAGTAAGGTGTTTCCTTCAGACAGCCAGCGTGACAGCGATGCTGCCTTCCCACAAGAAGGGGTGGGGTTAGAAAAGGTCGACCCTAAAAATGCACACCTCGCCTTATCCCACGGATTTCCGTCTCCGGCTTTAAGGTCCTTTGAAGAACGGAGCTAACACGTCAAAAATCCCCCACAAAAAGGCCGTACGTGACCGACCTCAAGCAGTTGTCCCTTGGGCACTGCGGTCACGCTCCCAGGTCGTTAAGACCAACACTAACCCAACTTCTTTTTCAGGTCCCTCCAGAAATACCCTTCCACGGTGTGGGCAGCCGGGAAGTGATATTAGCCCTCATACACGTAACTGCACACAAGACCAAGTTGGTCACTTTCAAATCCTTCCTACACCTCCTAATAACTCTCTTATCTCCACGACTAACCCTTCCCACGTCCTTTTATCACCTCGCACCGCTAGGGCAAACGATTCAAGTACACGGAACGTTATTCCTGGTCTCCTGAAACCACGCTCCAAACTACATATAGGAACTTTTAATGTCCGAACATTGTGCCAAATAGGACATCAGGCTTCCTTAGCTAGGACTCTAGAATCTTACACCATCGATGTGTGCTGCGTCTCCGAAACGCGCATACAAGATCCGAGTAGCGTCATTCATTTGACCTCACCTAATCAAAATAAAGTTTCATCTCGTACACTCTTCGTGTATCTGGAAGCTCTGATGCTGCTTCCCGTGGCCACGCTGGAGTAGGTATAGCATTAAGTCCTAGGGCAGAACTAGCTCTTTTAGACTGGATCCCAGTAGACAGTCGTCTATGCGCTGTCCGACTAAACGGATCAGTAAGGACCCGGAAAGATAGGGAAACCCGTCGTTGCCTCTTCGTTGTCTCTGCCTGCTCTCCCACTGACTGCAGCTCAGACGATATAAAAGATGAGTTTTACAGGAAACTTTCTGACCTTCTCCGAGAAGCTAGGCGTTCTGATGCAGTAATAGTGGCTGGTGACTTTAATGCTCAAGTAGGTAAACTAAGTGAAAGGGAAAGACACCTGGGTGGATCTTATGGTGTCGTGGCTAAAAGAACAGATAATGGCGACCGTCTGTTGCAGCTATGCTCAGATAACCGCCTATTTCTTGCAAATACTAACTTTAAGCATAAGGAAAAACATCTTTTGACATGGCGACCCCCGAATTCGTCCCAACGTTGGACCCAATTAGATCACATCGTTATCAGCCACCGATGGAGGGGCTCGATAGAAGACTGTCGATCATTCTGGGGCATATGTTTAGACTCAGATCATGCTCTAGTGCGAGCACGTATCTGTCTGCCTCTTACTGGACGTAGGAAAGACACTGCAGAGAAGCCTCTAAGGGTTCTACTTAATGTTAGGCAAGCTAAGAATATATTTCAGGAACAACTGGAAAAACAGTTAGGCAGCCATGTAAGTTGTGTCCACCCCGAGGCAGCGTGGAATGACATCCGAAAAGCTGTGGAAACAGCAGTGATATCCACTAGTAAGGTAAACCATAAGGTTAGGGAGAAAAAATGGATCTCAACAGCGTCTACCGCACTGATAGATACTCGAAAACTTATTCCACCTGGCTCTGAACATAACGAAGAGCGGAGTCAACTTAAGCGCAGGCTAATAAGCAGCCTACGCAATGATCGTGAACAGTGGTGGGTAGCGGAAGCAAGAGAGATGGAAAAGGCAGCGGCAATAGGTAACAGCAGACAGCTATTCAGACTTATTAAAGAAACCGGCATTAGGAACCCAACTATTAGCGAAACTATCTCAGACAAAGATGGACATGTCATTCATTCTCAATCCAGGAGATTGGATCGATGGGCAGAACACTTTAGGGATCAGTTCAACTGACCTTCAGCCACACTTCAGTTACCCACGATCCCCAGTCGTCCTGAATGGCAAATTGAGGTAAGTCCTCCAACTCTCTACGAGGTTGAAAAAGCTATAGGAAATCTGAAGCGAGGGAGAGCAGCAGGCCCTGACAGGTTGTCCCCTGAGATTTTTAAGGATGGTGGTCCAGTACTAGCAACGAGATTGACTGAGGTCTTAGGTAGAATCTGGGAACTGGACGTAATTCCATCTGACTGGTCCCAATCACTGATTGTGCCAATCTATAAGAAAGGACAAAAGTCCTCTTGTGACAATCACAGAGGGATCAGTTTGACTAATATAGTGTCTAAAATATTAGCTTCAATAATACTTCGACGCCTATCCAAAGCTCATGAAGAGCAGACTAGAGAAAACCAGGCTGGTTTTCGACCTGGACGTGGTTGCATAGACCAGATATTCACCCTACGTCAGGTTCTAAAACATAGACACAAATTCAGACCTCCCACAATAGTAGTATTTCTTGACCTTAAGGCGGCATTTGACTCCGTTGATCGTGAGGTTCTATGGCAGTGTTTGTCAGTGAAAGGAATACCAAAAAAGTATATTAACCTCATAAAGGCTCTCTACTCGAACACAACTGGTCGAGTTAGAGCCTATGGCGAACTGTCATCAGAACTGATTACCTCAAGTGGTGTTCGTCAGGGCTGTCCACTCTCCCCATTCTTGTTTAACTTTGTCGTTGACATACTTTTAGAGATAGCACTTTCATCAGCTAAACCTCCAGGAGTTGAACTTTTACCAGGAGGCTCACTTATTGACTTAGAATACGCCGATGACATAGTTCTATTTGGTGAAGACGCTGACAAATGCAGAGTCTTCTGACCACCATAAGCAACAATGCAGGCATGTTCGGGATACGATTCTCTCCCTCGAAGTGCAAAATGTTACTTCAGGATTGGGTTGCAGCGACACCTGAACTAATGATAGGGAGTGAAGTAGTTGAGCGTGTAGACCACTTCACTTCATTTGGTTTGCATCATTCTGAGCTTGCTGGATTTGTAGAATAGTTTTAAGGTCGTCCAATGAAACAGACATTTTGATTTGGATCAATCAATATTTTAAAATAAAAAAAATTTTCCGTCGCCACTTTTGTTACGTCCTTGAATCTGTCTACCCACTTAGTGCCGAGTACAATGTAGATTAAGACCTTGTCACGATAGACTGACTGGCTTAACCTTGAGGCCAATATGCGTGAGTTCGAAATAGGGGTAGAGAGACGAAAACTATTCTGTCCCTGATTGGCTGGCAAGCACGAGAGAGAGAAGACAAGACAGATGGAACACTAATCACTTTATTCCAACCCGATCTAGCAGTCGAATTCCCAATTCAGATTAGGGTGAAAAGTTACATGAATAAATAGATGACTAAGCGGACCACAACGTACAATAATTAGAAAAATACAATCATGTCCAAAACTGGGGAATTATAGTTGAAAATAGGGTACAAAAGATTACGTCTAAATGACAATAGCTTTAGGGCAGAAAATGCTATGGCAATGAATTATACATCAAACGAAAGCTTATGATTATTATTATTATTATTATTATTATTAGCTTGATTCAATATTATATTATTTGGTACAAAATCGAATTCTCAGCATAAAGTATTTCAACATATTTACGTTTCTTATTTCTTCGTTGCTCCTGATGATAAACATTCAGTGATCGCCAGTTGGATGTCAGAAGTTCAGTCAATCGACATATGAATAATGTATATCCTTTTTTGCTGCATGTTCCCAGCAAACACGACATCTCTGTAGAATAGGCTAGGAGCAAAAGTAAATGTTACAGTTTTACAAGCCTTGAATTAAATGAATTAACGTCCCCGAAAATAGCTTCCGTAATTTGTTCAGGCTTCTAGTTTTGCGGATTACATCAGTTGTATCGACACCCGAACTAATGATAGGGAGTGAAGTAGTTGAGCGTGTTGACAGCTTCACTTATCTTGGGAGTCTCATCAGCCCTTGTGGTTTGGTGTGTGACGAAATCTCAGCACGGATACAAAAGGCTCGTTTAGCTTTCGCCAACTTGGGTCATTTATAGCGTAGGCGAGATATCCGTCTAGCAACCAAAGGACGGGTTTACTATGTAGCAGTCCGTTCCGTCCTACTTTATGGCAGTGAAACATGTCCCATAAGAGTAGAGGATATTCGTAGGCTGCTAGTATTCGATCATAGGTGTCTTCGAAGCATTGCTCGTATATTCTGGGACCACCGGGTAAGTAATGTAGATGTTAGGAAACGGGTACTAGGTAAGGATGGCAAATCGATTGATGAAGTAGTGAAACTTCATCAGTTGAGATGGCTGGGACACGTGTTACGTATGCCCGACCACCGACTGCCCCGACGTGCAATGCTTTATGGTGTAGGAGCAGGTTGGAAGAAAGCTAGGGGCGGCCAGACCAAAACATGGCATAAATCCATGAAGTCACTGACAAGTGGACTGGGCCATGTTGGTAGGTGTAGACTACCTGATTGGGATTCGCGGGATGAAACCAACCGATGGTTAGAGACCTTGAATGACATGGCTCAAAATCGTTTGCAATGGCGAAGATGCATCCACTCTTTGTGTTCTACCAACTTCTAATCTTCTGAATTCCTCAAGTCTCTATCTTTTTCTCTTTCCAAATTTATTACACTGTATTATACTCCTTCAATAACTTCTTCAAACCCTAATCTTTCACATAATGCTTATACTTTTACTACTTCTACCACTATGGGAATTGAATTGACAACTTCATCTCTGTGCTAATGTGGTATGGCAACTCGAACTGATGTACGTACGTATGAAGTTCTACGTTGTAACTGGCTGACTGATTTTTATTTTACATAGCAATAACTGCTACCTTAGTAGGCGAAATGTCCATCTGCCATCCAAAAGGCCTGTATAATGCTCATCAATCCGTTTTGTACTTGTTTACAGGTGTGAAACATAGTTTTTGAGAACAGATGACATGAGTTGGTTACAGGTTTTTATCATAGCTGTCTTCGATGCGTTGCTCGAGTTTTGTAGAATGACAGAGTGAGCAATGTTTAGGTTAGGCATAGGGTGGATTACTTAGCACTGATTGATGTATCGGTTGATGAGGTTGTGAAAACTGATAATTCAAACGCCTCAAGTTATGTTGTTAGCAGACTGAACTTTTCTGGAACCCGGATTCCAAGCGGGAAACACAAATTTAATTTATAATCCAACGGATTCCATTAAACAAGATAACTGGTCAAAAGTATTATTTGGGAGCCATAATAACTTGTTGAACATAATAGAGATACCACATATTTTGAAGGCGAATTCATAATATTTGTGGAAAATCTTTACTTTTTCTATGATTATCCAAATCCCTCTGATGATGATTTTATATTCATTCTATCTTGTATGTTGAATCAAGTTACGATGGTCCGGTGCTTATTATTCGCCGCAGTGATGATGAAGTTATCAGCACTGGGTAAGCGACAGTGATTTCCACTATTATTGAAAGTTTGTGGTTTCCAGTGGATGAAAAGCGAAATAAAATTGTTTTTACTGATGTTTCTCTATTTAATATTAATAACTTTATCAAATTATCAATAGCTTTGTTTAAATTTTTATATAATACTCAGTCGTTTAACATTTCTGATAAATTTGATTAACACCCAAACTTGTTACAACATAAATGTTAAACGCATCCCACATAGAATTCCTGTAGGACACTTTAAAGGTATTTTTATTGTCTTTTTTCGCATCTCAACTAAATATTGAGTCTGAAGACCATTAAAACGTTTCGCCATCGGCTTCTATAATATTCCATGTACAGCCTGGTAAACTGAACTATAAACTTCACAACTCTTGACGCGCCTGTACTTGGCGCCAAGGTATATATGAAGTTATATCAATGAAGCGTACTTTGGTGCTTTATAACTCTCTGAATGAGTGTCTTAAGAGTGATACGTCTTAGTGAATTAAGTTGATATCAAAATTAGTTCGGAATGGTAGCTAATGGTTATTCTTCTCCATTGTGTTCCTTACAAACAGAAATGCACACCTTTTTGACTAAATGAAATCGAGCTTGGTTATTGTAAGTATACCGAAGCTTTGCATTTATTACAGGTTGATTCCAGAAAACGTCTTGGTTAAACGGAAGTGTTGAGCCTTGCATATGTACCTCATAAATATCTATAAGCATTATAAGATCTTGTTCTTTAATTCCCCTTTCGTCATCAGTTATGCTTCTACTAGTTTGACCAGTTTTATGGTGAAAATCAATTTCATCTAAAATTATTTGTATCCTTCAGCTCATCATATACCATGTTTCCTGCCAAATATTAATCGAATAATGAAATAAAATCCTCTCGTCAGTTTAGCATATTCAATACCTCGAATTTCTAGTATATGACCTGTTTACCGAAGTGTCAATGTAATTGATCACTGTGTGCCTTGATTAAACAAATTTCAAATATATGAATTGATTCCTCCTACCATTATTGTTTAGTAGACATACCTAACAAGCTTTTGGCTGGTGTTCTTTGAGTTAGACAGCCTAATAATAATAAAGATGTATTTGTCTTTCCACACATCATCATCAGTGCTGGCCTCAATAACACGTATGTGATCATGATTTCTCCACAGTTTGGTCGTCTGTGTCAGAGAATGTAACACTTCCGGTATCCTCTTCCTGAACTTTTTAATTTAGTCTGTTTTCAACCATTATTTTTTTCTGATTACGCGAGTTAATTGTATTTGTAAGGGTTCAAGTTTTCTTGTTGAATGCTATCCAATTTTACTGTGGAACTAAGTTATTGTCAATCGATTTAGTAGTTATAAATAATTTTTAGCACGTATTTATGTTTGTCTGTGTGAATATGAATGTATCGTAAATAAGCAAAATAAATTTAGTATCATCAATACAAATGTTGAAATAAATATCTGGTAGAATAAAAAGGAGTTCACTATTTCTAACTATTGAAGCATATTAACTGCTATAATACTTATAGACTAATTTGAATCCTATATATATATGCTAAATATTTTAGGAAATATTTTAATTGACAATTCCTCAATGCCTCTTTCTACTTGTTTTGTTTTCACTTTATAACAGGGACGATCATTCACGTGCAACTAACAGAGGCAATCATTTACTGATTGGTTTATTGAAGCATCGGTATGTTGAAAAAAAGCTTATAATTTTTATACTGTTAAAGCAAAATACGGTTTTCTAGTTTGATTGATTAGGTACATGATCATTGGCTTCCGAGTAACTTTTCTTGACTTAAAAAAAATGACCAAGTCAGTTTTGATCAAGTCTTAATTGATCGTCATAGTGAGACCAAATGCTGATTTGCAGTAAGCTTTGTTTATCAGGTGTTATTCGAGCTCTTTATCTTTCAATATGACTGAACATTTCTACTGTCCATAAACTTATGTAGGAACATGAAAAATGAGAATAGGTATGTCTTTCTCTTGCTAATTAGGAACTATGGTCGCTATATATGTTCCTCGCCACTGATTGAATTACAAAAAAGTAACGAATTTGTGTGATTCAGTATATTTCGCTTTGAAGAATTACTTAGAATGGAAAGCAATATTTCTGTGTTATTGAACTTACACTATGTATTTTTAATTTTACTTTATAATCCTAGAAGATAATATCAATGTTATTTGTGCAATCAATAAGGGGTATCAATTTGTGTACCGAGCGATGTAATTAAATTATGCTTTCGACCAGTGAGGACTCATCTGTGATGTATTGCCTTTTTTACGAATGTCTCGCTGGAAGAGGCCATTGATATTAAACACGGTCACGCTGACGATGTTAATTTTCCGATAAGAAACTAAAAATATTACTGCTACTATGTATAAAAAAATGGGAATTTTCAATCTTGCATGAAGTATCATCGACAACCTGATGTTTCATGTATGGACATTCCATTAAGTCTTATCGTTAACAGCTAGACAATACCTATATAACCTTTACAAACATTCCATAACTATTATTTAAACATAATAACACTTCTATTATTCATTTTAGACAAATTTTCACTTCCAACTTACATGTTTATTGTAGGAAGTTTTATTATCTTAACATTATTCAACGAAATTTTGACCTTTTCTTATATAGCTATCCAAGTAATTAAGCTTTCTCATATCATCTTCAACTAATATTATTTACACCAGTGTCATGACCAATTTAATAATTAGTTTTTTTTGGCACTTCCTATTTAAAAGGGGTTTTATGGAGATTGTAGTAATTTAATAGATTTATGAGTCAATTAAAGCTAGACCACCATGGAAAACCTGGAGAAGGACCGTGGATGCGCACTGCTGGGAAGTCCTATACTAGGACGAAACGACCACCCAGCGCTTTGATTGACTCATGAATTCAACTATTCAATTGCTATCTATTTTATCAGTTTGTTTACCGTATTCATACAATTACTTGACCAAACGAATATTTTCTTTTCGTTGTTATTTCCTATGGGGCTTTTTGAAAAATAGCTGTAAAAAGAGGTTTTTTTAAAGTTATGTAATTATTAATTATTATCAGTTGTTACCTTACAGTAGTAATTTATGTAATTTCATGGAAATATATATGGGGTATTTTGTTCGTTATAGATTTCCGTACCTAATGACTGTAGAAAATGAATCCATCCTCAATGCATATTTATCACTTAGCGCTGAAGAACAAAGTAAGCATTATATATATATATATATATATATATATATAATTCCACTTCTTTAATAATATCTAATGTACTAAGATTATTGCTTGATATGGGCTAGACCAAGCGAATTGTAAATTAGCTGGTGTCTTGTCATACTATGAAATCAAACTAAAGTTATCAAATCAACCTTGAACTCTCAGATAGAAGGTGAACCTATATGTATGTAAATTGTATGTAATAACTAGTCGGTGTGATCTGTAAAATATTTCTCTTTCATTCCGTACTGGTATCATTTGCAATATTGTGTTCCCAATTATTAACCAATAGAACAAGCGTTTCGGTGGTCACGTAATGATATTTTCTGCCAAATTATACTTTTTCTAAGGAAACCCTGTCCATGCTTTTTCACTTTCCTTATGCATTAATTAGCTTATCTTCTATGATTTTTTTTGGTAAAAAACTTGTTGAAATAACTCATGCTGAGAATTCTATATTGTACCAGATTATAATATTGAATAAAACCATTAATAATAATAATAATAATAATAATAATAATAATAATAATAATAATAATCACGTATATTGTTTTTCTATGGTTCCTACACATTAGAATTCAGTTTGCAAACAGTTATGATATTCGTATTTTATCTTATTCAAAAAGTATTTCTTTTTCTATAAAAGATTCATACAAAACTATGTATTGTACATTTTTTAAAGTCGTCAGTTTATAGACATTCCGGCATTAATATTCATTGCACTATATAAAGTAAATAAACAGTGACAAGTATAGGGTCTAAATTGATTATTCATTCTTGTGATATTTATCATCGTAAGAAGTCCCAAAAAAGCCTGTCAATTGTACATAAGGCTATTTCACTTGTGGTCATGGTTAAAATTACGAAGATTCTTAGTGATCTTTTTTCTCCATTTTCATCTTATATTGACGTGAATATGCTCCAGAAGATAAAATAATTTTCCATTCGATCAACCATTGGAATTCTTTTTAATCATAGAAATTACTTCTCATTTTTAAGGGTACTATTTCCACTAACCAGATTTAATTAATTATTATTAACCTATTGTCATAGCCATTATTTCTTATAATCTTTGATTGTTTGCTTGTTTTGTTTACTTATATACATGTTTCTCATCAGGAAATACATTTAATGAGCTTGATTATAATCCAGAGGAATATGGGGAACTAGTCGCAAATTTTTTAAAGGTTGAAGCACTTGAAAAACAAATCGAATCAATGCCTTTATACCCGTCAAAACTTGGTAAAGAAATTACTGAATCTGATGTTCAGAGAAATATACTTTTTTATTTAGTAAGTATGATAGTTATAATATAGTTGGTAATTTAATGCACTATATTTATCAAGTACAAGTCCATACACTCGAATTTGAGCTATGATTATTTTTTAATAGCTAATGATAATGCCCAAGTAAATGGATACTTTGTTTTTATTCAAAAACATGAAAATTGGTACAATGATGCACTGAATATACATGTGTCGTGCTTTATCAATTGATTTATGTGAGGTTTGGAATACTCCCTGGGGGCCCAAACAGAAGTTGTTGATTTATACGAATATTCGTCAATATTAGAACGAATAATTTGACAGAAATTGGGCGCCGAGTATAGAGAAATCATTATATGTGAAAATTTCATTTGAAATAATCTCAGCGATTGAAATTTAAATAAATTCAACGTTTTGTCCAGCAAACTAGTCTGCACTTAAGTATAATAATCGTAATCAAAAGCATCAAAGAAATATATAGCGTTTAACAGTCAAATTTATACTGTGCTTATCCAATCATATTTAGATGCTGAATTTAGTAAATAGGATAACATGAGTCGGTTAAATGCGAATCATGTGAAAAGTTCACGAGCGAATGTATTGTGTGTGTATGTATAAGACCGACTTATGAATAGCTAAAAGTCGGTGTTAAATTTGTTTTTATATGAAAGAAAAATAAAAGTGCAAGTTAAAGGTTAAAAAAATGTTTCTGAATCACCAATGTGCATGTAAAATAAAAAACATCAAATACATTATTGTGTTGGTAAAATAAACCACATTAATTTCAGTCAGAATAACGATATATGTAAAATATTCAGGTTGGATAGAGAAACGGTCCAATCGCTTGTTAATGAATATTTGCCAAGTAGTTGCTAGTTGAATACCATCCTTTCTGTTCACTCTGTTTTTGTTCGCCCATATATACAGCGCTTCTGCTCCCAATCTTTATGTGTGCTAAAACCTTTTTGAAGTGTTTTGGTCCCTTCAAAATAGACCTTGTGTCGTGTTTCCAACACATGTAACGCTATCGCTGACCTATTCTCAAGTTTCTTCAAATCAACCGAGGATTTGGAAACATCTTTCAAACATTGTTTGTGTCCTTCAATCTCAGACTCAATTATCTTGAAACTTCACCCATATACGCTGCATTTTAATCATGACAGTTGATCTCATAGACAATACTCTGTTGCTCTTTCTTTGGAGATCTTGCACTTTTATTTTCCCTTTATATGAAAACAAATTAACAGCGGATTTAAACTATTAATAACTCAATCTTGTACATACATACACATCATTTATTCAATCATTTATTTTCACACTGTGAACTTTTCGTGTTGTCAATTTCGTAAAAAACACCCTTACCGCAAGAAGGCAGTGAGTAGAACTTCCATGACAGTGACTGTATATGCGTGTCCATGTGAGAGCATTTTGAGAGGGAGAACCGACTCTCTTCATCCTTGGTTGTACCAAGGCATCAGAGGGCGAATGGATACAGTTTCTGAACTTAACAGTTAACAATTGAACGTTTGATGTCTTCATTACATAGTTTTCAGTGTTTTCATTTATTTTGTCCGTTTCGATACAATATTATTTTTACTTTTTGGGAATCGATGAATATATCTTTAAAAAAAAAACAATTTTTATAATATTTCCTTAAGGAGTCATATCTTAAATATCAAGTCAAACGGTTTATTTTTAGTCCGGTTGCAAATTCTTTTTCTTTTACAATGTAACAATAAGTTTCACGTATTGTGTATAATTCGAAGTTGAGTATTTGGAATTGAATTTGACTGCTAACTTCTTTTGATTGTTCTTAGATTTCATCATTCTGATCATATTCATTTAATCATCACTTGTATATCATGTATGTGAAGAAGACTTGAATTCACTTGGTCAGACATCTGATTAATTATAGTGATAATCGATTGTTATACATAATGTGTTTTCACAAGCACAGTTCATCAAACAAGAATGATTTTTGTAAAGAAATCTACTTTGCATGAATTCATTCTGAAAGTTAGTAAATGGAAAGTATGATGATAATTACATTTATAGAAAAACTCAAGTTATTTAATGTCCATGGTTTAACGTAAAAGGTGTAAATACCCGTTTAAATCTATTTGGATATATTTCTAAAGAGATGACTAAATTTATCATTCATGCGGACGAAAGCCACTCATGAAGCTGTTTATAAAAAATGTATGCCGTTTTCAAAGATTTATTCAATCAGTTTTGTTTCTGATAAGTTTTGCTAATTGAACGCTATTCTCGGTTCCTAAGCTATTCTCGTAACCTCCAAGCTAGAACTACACACCGACTTAAACACGAGAGAAAAGGCGCAAAATATGCGAAGGTTGATTTATGTACAGAGAATATAGGGTTTTATAGTATTTTAGAAGTTCTTGGGTTTTCCTCAAAATTCTGGAATGCTACTAAACATAGTTGCAGGGTAGTAATCAGCCAGTCAGAAACTCTGCATGTGACTTTTCACTTTCGTGATGTTTCTGGCAAAACTTCTAGTGAACGCTGGTTGGATAAAATGCTTCTTACTACTTCCTGAACCTTTCTCGTCTTCTGCGAGAAATTTTCTGGTTCACCCCAACAGTTTATTATTTGAATAAAATGACCTGTGTTATTTCTTTTCTAGGTATCCAAATATTTTGTTGAATCGCCTGGTTCACATTGTACTCCCTTGGCAGGTAAATATTTACAACCACCATGGTCACCGCTTACTCCTTCGTTCTCTGAATCTTCAGAAACTGATATAGACTGTAAGATTGTTGACTAGTAATGTAATACACATCCAGTACCAAGCTTTCTTAATCAGTGATACTTAATAATATAACTTTTTTCTGATTATTGAAGAAAAAATTTATATATATATATATATATATATATATATATATTCGTGATTGTGTATGGAGAATGTTACTGTGACATTTTATTTTGTTCCCTAAAGTTAGTTCGCTTTTTCTTCCTGTAATAACACAGTTGTATTCGGAATTACTCTTTCTTAATCTGTTTCATTGTTTGTTTACTTGTAAGTTTTTTCTGTGTATATCATAACGTTACATGTTATTTTTAAATTTATTCCTAACTGTAGAGAGAGAGAGAGATAACATGATATGTAATATGTGCATTAATGTTGTAATTGATTTCTTTCGTGGTGAATGTTTACCATTATGCTTTTTATTTGTTGGATCACGTTAGTTGTATATGAATAGTTTATACATTAGGCTAAGTTATTATTTATGATCTGAAATTGTTGTACAACTTAAAATCTGGTTGCATACGGTCTGTTTAAGTACTATAAATCTCTCTTCAATTTTTTTACGTCAGTCAAAATGCAGTTCGATGCAGGTAGCTATGATAAATAGTAGAAAACTTGTTCCAGTTATATAAATTCTTAAACGACGACTATTTGACCTAACACCTTGTCATCTACTTGAAATCTGTGCCTTGTTTATATCGTAACTCCAAGTTATAAGTAATGAACTAAAGACTGATAATCCAATAAGATCAATTTTGTATTTTCAACCTGCAATGTCCCATGTCACTTGGACATATTGAGAAAAGTAGATATAAATATTCATTTTGCTCCGTTTAGGAAAAAAGAACACCAACGACCTTAATAGTAAATGTTATGATCTTTATGTTGTATTTTTCCAGCCTCATCAATTCTCGGATCCCGATTTCCTACTACATCAAACGATTTGTCCTGCGTTTCGCTAGGTTATCTAAGACTAAATTGTGTCTGGTGAAGACAATGAATGTCAAGCATGATAATTCCAGCTTTCGGTTGTTAGGACCTGTATTTATTTGTGACACATAATTGATTAATACTGCAATGCGCTATACAGAATGTAATGATGACTACATTCTGAAGAAATATAAGAAGAGAAGAAGTATTCCAAATAAGAAATAAATGTTATGAAACAAGATGAATTTTAGTTCTTGATACTCACATATGATTAATAGGCTAATAGAGACATGATTATGTCAAACTCATACAAATTTTATCACTCATTTAAACAAATTAATTGTCTAAAAATCATTTCATGGTCTAAAAATACAAGTTATATCAGTTTTACATATTTCTGGTAGTTGAAATCCTTCTAGATCATAGATTCTTGGTCCGTCAGCAACAAAATTGAAAAACAGTTGTTGAGTCCAGCCAACATTTCCTTCGTACCAAAAGCAAACTGGTACACGACTGAAACAATAAAGAAAGCGAATATTTTAATGAAATCAAGTCATTATGTTTCGTATCCTTGTGGATAATTAATAGATGGATAGATTTATTATGATAATCAAGACTGTATTGCTGATTCATTCATTGTGTGATTAAAGGGGATCTTTAGTCACAGGGAAGTGTTTATGGTTTTGGTGGATACAACAACGTAAGAATATGCTCATAGCATGTCAAAGCGTGTTAAAGTCACGTCACTGGCTGATGGCTAACGTAGGTAAAGTAGCATAACTGGGCATCGTGTTTGATGAGATGTTAAACCTGTAGGAAAGAGCAGTTTTATATTTCAAATTGTGCTACATCTGATATGATCTTCGAATTAACAAATGATTTCGCATGAAAGGTTTACCAAATCATATTATTTAATTAGTTAACAACTATTTTGAAATTACTACACATGATGATAAAGATACTTTCAGAAGTATCTTCACTCAAAATGCTTCCCACAACTTTACGAGGAATTAATTATTATTGTTATAATTGTTTTGCTAATAAACGACCCAGCTACTCCTATTGCATTGTATTCTTAAACAACGACATACGACGAGACCCCAAAAATCGGAACACGTTGAACAGAAACGAAATAACAAGGGTAGGTGAACAGCAATCAATCGTTAGAAAAAACGTTCATATATTTATAGTATATGCATATGAAGCTTCTAGATGTTTCACCAATAATCTGCCAGAGCTGACTGGATTAGAATTAGCCAATCAGCGTGCGCCGTCACGATCATGCACATAACGTGCCTTAATCCGGTTTATTTCTCGCTAACAATTACTTACCCACTTGCGCCTCTTACCCCTCGAGAAGTAGAAAAGTCCACCCACCAGCGTTCTGCAACAAACTCTGTTCTGTGCAATCTTTTCTAGTTGCAAAGGTTTGGAAACTAGAAAGTGTTGCGACATCATGGAATGAGTCGATAGCCGTCCCTATCTTTAAAAACGGTTCACGTTGTTGCTGTAACAACTATCGGGGGATAAGTCTACTTCCGATTGCGTCCAAACTATTGGCTTCTGTCATTGTTCGTAGCTTGTTTAAAACCCGAGAACGATTGACTCGCGAGGAGCAGGCTGGTTTTCGTTCTGGTCGAGGATGCATTGATCACATCTTCACCCTCCGCCAAATGTTAGAACACCGTCATACTTATCGCAAGCCAACAATCGTAGTGTTTCTTGATATCAGGGCTGCCTTCGATTCGTTGGACAGGACTGTTCTCTGGGATTGTCTATTGAAGAAGGGTGTGCCTGAGAAGTTCATTAACATCTTAAAGGCCCTGTATACGAACACCTCATGCAGAGTGAGGGCATACAATCACCTTTCTCCCTTGTTCCATCCAAGCAGTGGGGTTGAACAGGGTTGCCAGATCTCACCATTCCTCTTCAACTTTGCCATCGACGACATCCTGGAAACAGCTCTGATGGATGTAATTAATGGCGGTGTGGATATGTTACCTGGAGAACAACTTCTCGACCTCGAGTATGCGGATGATATTGGTTTACTGTGCGATAATGCCCAAGGCATGCAATCTGCATTTAATCAGTTGGCAATCAGTGTCCGCAGGTACGGCATGTACTTTGCACCATCAAAGTGCAAAGTACTCCTACAAGATTGGCAGGATTCTAATGCTGTACTCACCCTAGATGGTGAGCAGATTGAAGTAGTTGAGAAATTCGTGTATCTAGGTAGCTAAATCTTGAAACATCGACTTCGGTGGCTTGGACATGTTCTGCGAATGCCGTCCCAATGAATTCCTAGTCGTGCATTATTTGCCGACGCTGAAACTGGTTGGAAAAAGCGTAGAGGTGGTCAGTGTATGACATGGTGTCGTGGTATGAAAGAAGGCTGCAAAGGGCTAGCTTCTGTTGGTCCTTCACGACTCCCTGGATGGGGTCCTGGAGATGTTGAAACACAGTGGCTAGAGAAGTTATCAGATATGTCTCAGAATAGAAGCCAATGGCGATCCTGCTGTAACCTTCATTTACTTTCTTCATAAACAGTGGTTATAACTTTTTTAACTGAGAGAGTTCTTCTGGTTGTACATTTCAGTTTCCCCATCATTGCTGTTCTCTTTCTTTTTTTATCCATTTTTCTTCCTTATGTATACGCATCTTCCCCCATTCTCCTCACATTCTCATAATTTTGTGTGGCGCATATGTATCTGGTGCCTTTTTGTACCAATATGTATGTGTTTAAATAAATATTACGCTATTCATCCTTTCCACGTCTGCTTCCAATTCGAGACACAGTTTGTTCTTTGACCTTCCTCTTTTTCGTTTCCCTTCAGGATTCCAAGTTAGCTCTTGCTTCGTGATGCAGTTTCATGATTTCCGTAATATGTGTCCTATCCACTCCCAACGTCTCTTCTAATTTCCCCTTCAGCTGGAAGCTGGTTTGTTCTCTCCCATAGTAGGCGGTTACTGATGGTTTCCGGTCAACGGACATTGAGTATGTTGCGTAGACAAGTGTTTGTAAATACATTTACGTTTTTGATGATGGTTGTGGTAGTCGTGGAAGTTCCAGCTCCGTAGAGTCAAACTGTCTTGATGTTCGTATTGGAGATTGTGACTTTGGTATTGGTTGGCAGTTGTTTCGAGTTCCATATGTTCTTCAATTGTATGAATGGTGCTCATGCTTTGCCAATCTCCGCCTTTACGACTGCATCAGATTTGGTCTGTGTACGACTGATCCTTACGGAATTCATCCTGTTGATCGCGAGGTTGAGTGTTTACTGCGTCTTTCATCTGGTTCAACAACACTCTGTTGAAAACCTTTCCTGGTACTGACAGTATTGTGATGCCTCTGTAATTCTCACATTCGCTCGGATCTCATTTCCTTGTTATCTTGATGAGGTGTCCTTTTTTGCTGTCCGTCGGCACTTGTTTTTCCTTCCAAACTATTCTGACGATAATGTGTAGCATGTTTGCATTTACTTCTGTGGCTCGATAAACTTTGATAACTAGAAACCAGTGAATATCCGCTTATCCGTAGTACATGGTTTAGCAGTTAGCACCCACAATCTCGGCATTGAGCAAACCTAGGACATTCAGACCGAACAGTTAGCTGATAACTTTCAAATTAACATTTTCGGCCGCAGCTCACAAGCTATTCGAACTATCGAACTGAAGAATTTTAAAAATCTTCCATTTTATACTAATTACATATTTGTAATAAACGTAGATGAGAATTCTTAGTGTGATCCAATACTAGTTCCTCGTTTTTAAGGGTCATCTAGTTGAATTCCGTAGGTGATGTAAGTTATCTTATGATTTTCTTTCTAATGTTTAAATGCTTCATATTTAAAATACCAATTGATGCAATACTACATTATTCAGTATAAAAGAAAATCAGTTTACTGGTCAATATGACTGAGAAGTAATTTCTGTTGACTATTATTATAACTTGTTAAATGATCATTTTCTGAAGAGGATATTGTCATTTCACTTTTATAAGAATTGGAACTATAACCCCTAAGGATTTTTTAAATATTAACCTTGTCTGTTTGAATTCCATAATATAACAGAAGAATATGATGGAAATGAACTTTTTAATGAACCATTTATGATCACTTATAATGTATTTTTAAATGGAGAATCAATTTCATAATACGAATGTTATATTATTTTTATTAGTGGATTATCAAGTCAAATAATGTGGATTTTTCAAGGTTCAGAAACGGGAAGAATCATGTCCACACTATCTAAAAATCAAAGACTATTTCAAACCAAACATAAAGATGTATAAAACTGTCATTAAACGTCAAGTCGTTAGTATTCATTTGAAACTGAAAGTCACTAGCAATAACTTGATGTGTACAATCTAACTCCACAAAATTATTATTTGTGTCTAAATAGGTTAGCGATAATTTTCTAAACTGTGAATCTAAGTGATATGAATGTAAACTTAGAACTGTCATAAGATTTGATATGAGTGAATATAAACCATGTTTATTTGCTTTAACAAATGGTTATTTAATGTTTAGTTACATTTCAATTCCTTTAATAAATCTTCAACGTCTTACGAAAGAATGGATAGCAGAAAGAATAAAACTCATACTAAGCAAGGAGAATATATGTAAACAGAGTGACACAACAGCTATTTACCGTTTATTTTAAGGTCGTCTTCATTAGTTGGGAATGCAGCTCTATCGGATATCCATTAACTGCTATTACTTACTACTCTATCACTTAGTTTCTAGACTTTATGCTGCAACATTGAGAGTGCTGTCCACTCTCAATATCTGATAAACTTAGCATCAACCAACTTTCATGAAATGATGATTTTAAGAAATATTTTATGTAAAAGAGAAAAATCTTGAACAAAATGTTAACTTTGAAACATACTTTTTTGATTCTTCAACAGTCCATCCATAACCACCAAAAACGGAATGACTAGTTAATGAAGATTTATTTATTTGCTTCACATTATTTTTATGATTTTCATTATCAGATGGTATAATCCACCATTGAATAGTTTGATTCAATAAACCCAATCCCAATTGTTCAGTTGTACCGTTATAATACTTAGCAAATTGTTCCATGAAATTTCTCTTAGGTATCTCAAATGGTTTACGATATACGCAACATGGTCCATAACCTGAGTCGATTGGTGCAATTAAATAAGCTGTATGATTAAAGTTAAACAGGATACATGGAAAATAACTGGTTGGTTCAAATATTGGTACACAATAATCTTCATAATATTCAATCGCAATGCTTAAATCATTAGCATACCATGTCATACCACGTCCAACAGCATATGGTAATTGTGGCGGAATTATTTGTGGCCATGGTGGCAAAGGCATTTGATCATCATCTCTTGGTGTATAGTAAATAGAAAATTCAGTATAAAAACGTTGGGGTAAAATAGGCGGTGATGGTGAATTCCCTTCAACTATCGAAGAAGATTTTGATTTATGATAAAGCTGTAATAAATTAGAAATCGGGAATATTGACTTTATACGTAACGGTTAAATAATAGCGATTGCATCTTTTTTTCTCGTAGTAATGTTGATAATTAACAGTGAATCATACTGAAATTTTAAATGAAATTATCAAAAAGACATTTTAGTCAACCAGTCACAACGTAGAACTTCGTACGTACGTACATCAGTTCGATTTGCCATACCACATTAGCACAGGAATGCAGTTGTCGATTCAAATCCCATAGTGGTAGAAGTAGTAAAAGTATAAGCAATAATGTTTGAAGATTTCATTCAAGGAGTATAATACAGTGAAATAAATTTGGAAAGAGAAAAAGATAGAGACTTGAGGAATTCAGTAGATTAGATGTTGGTAGAACACAAAGAGTGGATGCACCTTCGCCATTGCAAACGATTTTGAGCCACATCATTCAAGGTCTCTAACCGTCGATTGCTATCATCTTGTGAATTCCAACCAGGTAGACTACACCTACCAACATGGCTTAGTCCAATTGTCATTGACTTCATTGATTTATGCCATGTTTTGGTCTGGCCGCCCTTTGCTTTCTTCCAACCCACTGCACCATAAAACATTATACGTCGGGGCAGTCGGTGGTTGGGCATACGTAACACGTGTCCCAGCCATCTCAGCTGATGAATTTTCACTACTTCATCAATCAATTTGCCATCGTTACCTAGTACCCGTTTCCTAACAAGTGCATTACTTACACGGTGGCCCCAGGATCTCAGGGGTAAACCTGTCAGGGTCTGCTGCCCTCCCTCGCTTCAGATTTCCTATGACTTATTGAGATATAGTGAAGAGAACTAATCACTCAAGATTTTTTTTACTAGTAATCCTACGTTCACTGACTTAGATATAAATGAAAAAAATTTTTAATGATATAATTAACATAAACTGTCTTATTGAATAAATTAGTTTAAATGGTAAATGTTAAGTTAACATTTATAAACAAGTTGGAATTATGGATTTGTCTGTTGTTGATTTAAACTACATGTTAACTTCCTCACAAGAATCATCATTTTTCGTTATAAAGCAAACATGTTCACGTAGTTCTAAGTTGTGTGTTCAGAAAAATAAGGCGATATCAATAAACGTTTTCTGCACTTAATACTCCCAGATGTAAAATGTCTTTTTCAATGAAACTAAAGGTGAGATCGTTGATTTGTGTTGTTTTTAAGTTGTTCCGAAAATATCAGTAATCTGTGGATGAACTGATTTTCTTCAATAATAGACTCACTAGTATTATTCTAAGAACATCTTAACTTGCCGTCAGTGGACACTGCAACAATATCGATATCTTTTATTACTTGACATGTTTTTCTTTGCTGCATGGCTCATTGAACGAGTCAAAAAACTTACTAAGGGAATTCAAAAGAGTAGAGTACTCCCATTTAGCACATCAAAATAAAGATTTTTGTAAGTGACTAACGATTTCAGTTAGGAAATGTGTTATAAACGTAGAAGGATGCTGGTTATAACTCTAGGGGTTTCTTGTTATAACAGTCCTTTCACTTCTCACACGTATGTTGGACGTTAAATTAACTTAGACGAATATCTACACTAGATATCCACCCATTGTCTATTCTACAGGACTTCAACACAACTCAGATCAAGAACACGAGATTAGCCTGACTATAACATCAGTATATTTCCACACCAAAATCCGACACAAAGAACAGTCAATCAATAAGTGTCCATCAACAAGGAACAGTTCATACATAATGAGGATAGGGGAATATATATAACACACATAACACCTGTCATCCTATCTGTCTGACTCATCAAGACAACCAATTATTGTCATTCTCGCCCACACATCACCACCCTCGCGAAGTTCGATCGTATGATTTCACTTTAGGGTCTATTTGAAAAAATTTCATTTGTTTCCGTTTCCTGAATGACTTTCGTTTAACTTCTGATTTCAGATCATTTTTCTCATTTCAACTTGTGGTGGTGGTGGTGGAATATCAAATGTATCACATAATACTTCCATTGGTAATGGTTTGAGTTTAGATGACTCATAAACACATTTTCTATCTCGCAGTTGATTTACATGTCTAATAATTAGTGTATTTTCGACCATCACTTTATATAATACTGTACCACGTCGTTTTTTTATAAACCCAAATATCCATTTTGGCTTGCGAGGCCGGAAATCCCGTGCATAGACTGAGTCACCTACTTTGAATTCTCGAATTTTCGGGCAATTCCCTTTCTTATTTTTTTGCAGTCCACTCAGTCTTTCGGGATCAAAAAATGTTCTAATCGGTCGGCCCTCTTTTGATAAATATGCTTCCATCAACAAGCTGTCAAATATAGATCCCGATGACGCTGCATTTGTTTTGGTTGTAGATATTTTCACTAGTATCTAACTTCAAAAGACTTTTAATGTATGGTGGAACTTCAAAAACCAACTAAGATAACATGTTCCTGTAGAAATTGGTCCTTTTATTTTCAAGATATCGCCTGCAAATGTCCATTTGTAAGGGAAATTATTTTTTGTTTATCTGAAATTCTCAATTTTTATTTAGTACCTATCTTCATAAATTTAAATATAAAGGTAACATTTTGAAATTATTCTCTTACGATTAGAACAGCTGACTAAAAATAAAATCTTAAATATGGCGCGAAAATGTTGTAAGTAATAAACTTTCGGTCTAGACATTTATATAATAAATAGTTTCAAAATCATTCAAAATTGACCTATTTAAAGTATTAAGATTGTGTAAATCAATATATTCGCTATTTTTATTGTACTATATGTTAATTGCAATCTATAAATTAATATTCAGAAACCTGCCATCCATTATTGACTCCTGTACTTCTCAGGAGTTCGTTTTAGTTCGTATTACATGGAGTATCTAGGTTGAAATTTGGGGCTTCAGACGTTGCTGGCAAACTTCTATGAAACATGAATGTTTATACTGAAGGTTGGATTAGTTGCTTTAACGTGTACAAGGATATTTCGAATAGGTATTACAGAATGAATATGCCAGTTTTCTGCTTACCAAAATTATTGAATCTGATCTTAATTAATTGCGGAAACAAGTTTTGTGAGAAAAAGGGTGTTTAAAGGATAACTGTATTTCGCTTAGCTAATGTCCATGTAAAGTTGACATATAGTGATTGAGATATTGAAGCATGAAATTAATTCAAGTCTAAATGAGTATTGTATTATTACATAACAATCTCATTTGTACCATCTAACACACTATATTAACAAATTGATATATGAACACAAGTGATGATGTAACACATATTACTATTGATATGACGGGATGAAAAGTCAAAATTAGATTGATTTACTTATTATGATTTTTGTTCAACATTAGATCTGTTTTAATTCAATGCGATGATTAGTCAGTATAGTATTTGGTTTGTTTTCCTGCATAACATACGATATTCTTGTATTAAATTAAAATAAACTATACTCAGCATATGATTTGTTATAACTGTATTTTTCATAAATGTGATTTTATTCTAATTATTAATCAAAATCGGTGTATGAATCAATATACAAGTGGAGTTTATTTCCGACAAGGGTCGTTGTTGTTGTTCGTGTTTCTATCTGATTGTGAAATATATATTCCTCTTCAGAACTTGGACTTCTCTCTCTATTTAGCGGGGCTGGGACGCATCGGAATAGTTAGCTGATTAGTTATCGTGTCATTGAGTCTTCGTTCCGTTTGCAGATTTTAGGTGAACTCGTAACCTCTCTAAACATAGCACCTTTTCATAAGTACTCAGTTATAATTATGATTAGACGATGAAATTAACTATGTTGACATATTTTTCGTGGACCATCAAACTTTTAAAGTCATTATTTTATGGTGTTTATTTTTATTTTACTCTAAACTATTAGCACAAATAAAGAACTACAAAATCGGGTTCTATTCAACAACAGACAACAAAACAATAATATTATTCTTACCAGAAATGATGCATCTAATGTTTGTATATGAAAAGAAATCCGAATCCAGCAGTTTACTAAAATTCCGAAGACAGTCAACTTCATTTTATCATAAATAAAAAATATTTGGATGAGAGATTCTTCTGAGTTACACTTGGTAAATTGTCATCTAACCTATTTACTTGTATATACGTTATACACGTACATCCGTGTGAATACATACAGATTTTCATAAGCATAGGGATGTTATCATATTGAATTTGGTATTACCTGAAACTATTATTATGTTAGATGGCGAATGAAATGTATTTATTTTGAATGATCAATACATGCACCCATTTCATTTGTAACAACCTATCACAAATATCTATAAATGACAAGAGGTTAAATGTTTATCTAAATAAGAAAATGTTTTTCAAATCATCTATTAAACATTATAAACATAATTATGAATAATATCTCTGAGTTTAGACTATAAGTACTATAAATGTCTCGTTTAATATTGAAAGTGAAATTTATTTTATTTAAATGACCAATAGATGCGGCAAATTTATTTATACCATTCTGTCATAAACTTTTTCTAAATTGCCTAATTCTTATAATGAACATACGAAGCAATTCAATAAAAATATCATTATGCGTTCAAACGACATTTACCAAGAATGTTATATTGCATAAATGCATAAAGAATATTTATTAGGCAATTTATGCATAAAATGGGTTTTGACTAGTATAATAAATGACAAATGAAATAAATATTTATTACAAATCATTATAGTTTTTAAGTAATATTTCTTGGCATCAGGCCGCCTTCGATTCGTTGAACAGTACTGTTCTCTGGGATTGTCTATTGAAGAAAGGTGTGACTGAGAAGTTTATTAACTTTTATTTTATTTAAACACATAAATATTGGTACAAAGGGGTACCATATACATATGCGCCACATAAATCTTCTTTGATTTGTGTGAGGGCTGTGATACTGCCCAGGTTCCCAAAACGAAGCAGGTGGGTTTCTCAAGAGGCCATACCCAGCACCTTTGACTTAAAGGTCTAATCCATAAAGCAGTGGAGCACTGTGAGGTGATGCAGTCCCATGGTAGCTGGTGACCAGCGATTGGTTCATACTCCATTTGTTGCTTCAGGATCCTGGAGCCCGTGTGTACCATTGGTTTGGAATCAGAGTTTTCCAACTCCCATAAGTGAACTTTCAGTGTCCACCAACCCGGTTAAAGCGCCGGACATTCGCTTTTCGTCCTCTCAACTTTGCAAACAACAGTAATGCCACTAGAAGGCAGTGATTAGGACTTCCCTGGCAGAGGCGCGTGGTGGTGTGAGAGCATTTCGAGAGGGAGAGCTGACTCTCCCCACTCTCTGCCGTGCCAGGGCATTTGGGGGCTTATTAATATCTTAAAGGCCCTATATACAAACACCACGTAGAGTGAAGGCATACAACCACCTTTCTCCCTTATTCCATTTAAGCAGTGTTGTTAGATAAGGTTGCCCAATCTCACCATTCCTCTTCAACTTGGCTATTGATGACATTCTGGAAACAGCTCTGATAAATGTAGGTAATGGTGGTGTGGATTCGTTGCCTGGAGAAAGACTTCTGGAACATGAGTATACGGATGATATTGTCTTACTGTGAAATAATGCCCAAGGCATGCAATCTGCACTTAATCAGTTGGCAATCAGCGTCCGTAGGTATGGTATGTGCTTCGCACCTTCGAAGTGCAGAGTACTTTTACCAGACTGGCAGGACCCTGGACAGTTAGAAGATAGTAGTCGAGAAATTCGTGTATCTGTTCAATTGCTGGTTGTGGCGTCAGCGACAAGTCAATTCGTTTATGGTGAAAGCTAAGGCTGTACAGAACTGGCATCTGTTGGACCTTCACAGCTCCATGGTTGTAGTCCTATAGACGGTGCAACACAGTTTTAGAGACGTTATCAGACATGGCTCAGAATAGAAGCCCGTGGCGATCCTGATGCAAATTTCTTCATAAAAGTAGGCGTAACTTATTTAGCTGAAAGAATTCTTTCTGGTTGTAGTTTTCCTAACTGAAGTGTTTATTTCATTATTATTATTTCACTCTCATACACTAATTTCTGTTCGTTGTTGTTCTTTTTTTTATACACACTTTACATTTTCTATCTTTTCACAACCTTATTGTTATTGTGTGATGAATATGTATTTGATGCCCGCTCTTGAACCAATGTTTGTGTTCAAATAAACAAATATCAGTAACAGATCTCGGACACCACGCACTGATTCACTTTATAAATTATAGTCATTTATACTGATTAACCCCTATTTATTATTAATTCTACTTTCATCAACAAAGCTCCCACTACGAAGCTGAACTTCTCGCTTAAGTTAACTTAGCACATACTTTTATTAGTGAAGTTCATTAAAAATGAATATTTAGCATCGTGGATTAAAGGCTTTCAGTGGTGCTATTTCAAACATCTCTTTGACAGTGTAAAACGTCAATACATTAAAATTTTCCAAACGCCTCAAACTAATTTCGGTCAAAAAAATTTGATAAGCGGAAAGGCTGTGCCAAAAAATGTTTTGAAATAGCACTACTAAAAGCCTTTATTCTGTTTAACTTTTTAGGATAATTGTAGAATCAAGCGTAAGCTTTGCTTTCTATTCTATCGGTGTGACTTCTTTGGTAGATACAAGTAAAATGTTATTCTCAATTGGTAGTAACAAAAAAGAGGGACCTATAGGTCTTCATTCGGGGGTTAATAACATTTTGCTCAGAGCTACCAATTTAGATGTAAGATACGTTGCCGTTAATATAGATTTTGTTCTTCCGCTGCTTGACCCTGAAACGTCACCACCTTCAAATTAATGTTGAGTAGAAATATGCTTTTCGTTTACTTCAGACCTCTTACCCTAATTTTTCCAGTTTTTCTCATTTTTTAGCTTTTATTAGTTTTGCTTTTGGAATTATGTCTCTTCTGAAATGTAAAATATTTTGACCAATGCCTTTTAATAATTAACCTTTTTATTCTGATTATTCCATTTTCGATCCATAGTTTTACGTTTAATGCATATTATGATTAATTACGATTGTCTAGTTGTTACGTCTGGCCGATTGTGAACGCTATATTTGCTTCCCTAAGCTAGTTCCGTACCCCCGAGCTAGAACTATTCAGCGACTTGAAGACCAGAGAGAAGACACGAGTATCAGAGAAAAAACACTTTACTGCAAGGTTCATTTATGTACAGAAAATACAGGGGTTTTATAGTAATTAAGAGACCTTGAGTTTCCATAGTAGCAGTGTGTTAAACAGCCAATCAGGACCTCGTTATTTTAGTAGCATAGCTTCCAACTAGTCGTTGATTGGTTGGGGCTTTTTATGAGCCTCTGATAGAGTTTACTGTAAGCCGACTTAACACTAGTGACCAGTTACTTCACTACATATCCGGTTAACTTTTTAAGCTCAACTATCTGGACAACTAAGAATCTTCTATCGTACAATGTATTTGTTTGAAACACTCAATTTTATTGGAAGCTTCATTCTATTACGATAAACATTGTTATTCTTAATTAGCTTCAATAAATCTATATTATTTATGATCTTAAAATGTAGTAGGTTGTAAGCATTAGGGGAGAATCTAGCTGAGTAAAATTAATACATGTTTCTATCTCAATATTTGTTCTTATTATCTTCAAGGTAATAACCGGAGTTATGTGTGTAAAATATAAAACAATTAATTAATACAAGCTTGTGGTCTGTGGCTCGGGCGGCGATATGCTAGATTTTCAATGAAAGAGTGCCCCCAAATGCCCTGGCACGGCAGAGAGTGGGGAGAGTCAGCTCTCCCTCTCGAAATGCTCTCACACCACCACGCGCCTCTGCCAGGGAAGTCCTAATCACTGCCTTCTAGTGGCATTACTGTTGTTTGCAAAGTTGAGAGGACGAAAAGCGAATGTCCGGCGCTTTAACCGGGTTGGTGGACACTGAAAGTTCACTTATGGGAGTTGGAAAACTCTGATTCCAAACCAATGGTACACACGGGCTCCAGGATCCTGAAGCAACAAATGGAGTATGAACCAATCGCTGGTCACCAGCTACCATGGGACTGCATCACCTCACAGTGCTCCACTGCTTTATGGATTAGACCTTTAAGTCAAAGGTGCCGGGTGTGGCTCCTTCCACCATCGACGATCATATTTTGTAATCGTAAAGCAGAAACCTTACTCTTTCATTATTTATTATTTAAACATATAAATATTGGTACAAAGGGTACAATATACATATGCAGAAACTTATTGATTGACTGTTCTTTGTGTCGGATTTTGGTGTGGAAATATACTGATGTTATAGTCAGGCTAATCTCGTGTTCTTGATCTGAGTTGTGTTGAAGTCCTGTAGAATAGACAATGGGTGGATATCTAGTGTAGATATTCGTCTAAGTTAATTTAACGTCCAACATACGTGTGAGAAGTGAAAGGACTGTTATAACAAGAAACCCCTAGAGTTATAACCAGCATCCTTCTACGTTTATAACACATTTCCTAACTGAAATCGTTAGTCACTTACAAAAATCTTTATTTTGATGTGCTAAATGGGAGTACTCTACTCTTTTGAATTCCCTTAGTAAGTTTTTTGACTCGTTCAATGAGCCATGCAGCAAAGAAAAACATGTCAAGTAATAAAAGATATCGATATTGTTGCAGTGTCCACTGACGGCAAGTTAAGATGTTCTTAGAATAATACTAGTGAGTCTATTATTGAAGAAAATCAGTTCATCCACAGATTACTGATATTTTCGGAACAACTTAAAAACAACACAAATCAACGATCTCACCTTTAGTTTCATTGAAAAAGACATTTTACATCTGGGAGTATTAAGTGCAGAAAACGTTTATTGATATCGCCTTATTTTTCTGAACACACAACTTAGAACTACGTGAACATGTTTGCTTTATAACGAAAAATGATGATTCTTGTGAGGAAGTTAACATGTAGTTTAAATCAACAACAGACAAATCCATAATTCCAACTTGTTTATAAATGTTAACTTAACATTTACCATTTAAACTAATTTATTCAATAAGACAGTTTATGTTAATTATATCATTAAAAATTTTTTTCATTTATATCTAAGTCAGTGAACGTAGGATTACTAGTAAAAAAAATCTTGAGTGATTAGTTCTCTTCACTATATCTCAATAAGTCATAGGAAATCTGAAGCGAGGGAGGGCAGCAGACCCTGACAGGTTTACCCCTGAGATCCTGGGGCCACCGTGTAAGTAATGCACTTGTTAGGAAACGGGTACTAGGTAACGATGGCAAATTGATTGATGAAGTAGTGAAAATTCATCAGCTGAGATGGCTGGGACACGTGTTACGTATGCCCAACCACCGACTGCCCCGACGTATAATGTTTTATGGTGCAGTGGGTTGGAAGAAAGCAAAGGGCGGCCAGACCAAAACATGGCATAAATCAATGAAGTCAATGACAATTGGACTAAGCCATGTTGGTAGGTGTAGTCTACCTGGTTGGAATTCACAAGATGATAGCAATCGACGGTTAGAGACCTTGAATGATGTGGCTCAAAATCGTTTGCAATGGCGAAGGTGCATCCACTCTTTGTGTTCTACCAACAACTAATCTACTGAATTCCTCAAGTCTCTATCTTTTTCTCTTTCCAAATTTATTTCACTGTATTATACTCCTTGAATGAAATCTTCAAACATTATTGCTTATACTTTTACTACTTCTACCACTATGGGATTTGAATCGACAACTGCATTCCTGTGCTAATGTGGTATGGCAAATCGAACTGATGTACGTACGTACGAAGTTCTACGTTGTGACTGGTTGACTAAAATGTCTTTTTGATAATTTCATTTAAAATTTCAGTATGATTCACTGTTAATTATCAACATTACTACGAGAAAAAAAGATGCAATCGCTATTATTTAACCGTTACGTATAAAGTCAATATTCCCGATTTCTAATTTATTACAGCTTTATCATAAATCAAAATCTTCTTCGATAGTTGAAGGGAATTCACCATCACCGCCTATTTTACCCCAACGTTTTTATACTGAATTTTCTATTTACTATACACCAAGAGATGATGATCAAATGCCTTTGCCACCATGGCCACAAATAATTCCGCCACAATTACCATATGCTGTTGGACGTGGTATGACATGGTATGCTAATGATTTAAGCATTGCGATTGAATATTATGAAGATTATTGTGTACCAATATTTGAACCAACCAGTTATTTTCCATGTATCCTGTTTAACTTTAATCATACAGCTTATTTAATTGCACCAATCGACTCAGGTTATGGACCATGTTGCGTATATCGTAAACCATTTGAGATACCTAAGAGAAATTTCATGGAACAATTTGCTAAGTATTATAACGGTACAACTGAACAATTGGGATTGGGTTTATTGAATCAAACTATTCAATGGTGGATTATACCATCTGATAATGAAAATCATAAAAATAATGTGAAGCAAATAAATAAATCTTCATTAACTAGTCATTCCGTTTTTGGTGGTTATGGATGGACTGTTGAAGAATCAAAAAAGTATGTTTCAAAGTTAACATTTTGTTCAAGATTTTTCTCTTTTACATAAAATATTTCTTAAAATCATCATTTCATGAAAGTTGGTTGATGCTAAGTTTATCAGATATTGAGAGTGGACAGCACTCTCAATGTTGCAGCATAAAGTCTAGAAACTAAGTGATAGAGTAGTAAGTAATAGCAGTTAATGGATATCCGATAGAGCTGCATTCCCAACTAATGAAGACGACCTTAAAATAAACGGTAAATAGCTGTTGTGTCACTCTGTTTACATATATTCTCCTTGCTTAGTATGAGTTTTATTCTTTCTGCTATCCATTCTTTCGTAAGACGTTGAAGATTTATTAAAGGAATTGAAATGTAACTAAACATTAAATAACCATTTGTTAAAGCAAATAAACATGGTTTATATTCACTCATATCAAATCTTATGACAGTTCTAAGTTTACATTCATATCACTTAGATTCACAGTTTAGAAAATTATCGCTAACCTATTTAGACACAAATAATAATTTTGTGGAGTTAGATTGTACACATCAAGTTATTGCTAGTGACTTTCAGTTTCAAATGAATACTAACGACTTGACGTTTAATGACAGTTTTATACATCTTTATGTTTGGTTTGAAATAGTCTTTGATTTTTAGATAGTGTGGACATGATTCTTCCCGTTTCTGAACCTTGAAAAATCCACATTATTTGACTTGATAATCCACTAATAAAAATAATATAACATTCGTATTATGAAATTGATTCTCCATTTAAAAATACATTATAAGTGATCATAAATGGTTCATTAAAAAGTTCATTTCCATCATATTCTTCTGTTATATTATGGAATTCAAACAGACAAGGTTAATATTTAAAAAATCCTTAGGGGTTATAGTTCCAATTCTTATAAAAGTGAAATGACAATATCCTCTTCAGAAAATGATCATTTAACAAGTTATAATAATAGTCAACAGAAATTACTTCTCAGTCATATTGACCAGTAAACTGATTTTCTTTTATACTGAATAATGTAGTATTGCATCAATTGGTATTTTAAATATGAAGCATTTAAACATTAGAAAGAAAATCATAAGATAACTTACATCACCTACGGAATTCAACTAGATGACCCTTAAAAACGAGGAACTAGTATTGGATCACACTAAGAATTCTCATCTACGTTTATTACAAATATGTAATTAGTATAAAATGGAAGATTTTTAAAATTCTTCAGTTCGATAGTTCGAATAGCTTGTGAGCTGCGGCCGAAAATGTTAATTTGAAAGTTATCAGCTAACTGTTCGGTCTGAATGTCCTAGGTTTGCTCAATGCCGAGATTGTGGGTGCTAACTGCTAAACCATGTACTACGGATAAGCGGATATTCACTGGTTTCTAGTTATCAAAGTTTATCGAGCCACAGAAGTAAATGCAAACATGCTACACATTATCGTCAGAATAGTTTGGAAGGAAAAACAAGTGCCGACGGACAGCAAAAAAGGACACCTCATCAAGATAACAAGGAAATGAGATCCGAGCGAATGTGAGAATTACAGAGGCATCACAATACTGTCAGTACCAGGAAAGGTTTTCAACAGAGTGTTGTTGAACCAGATGAAAGACGCAGTAAACACTCAACCTCGCGATCAACAGGATGAATTCCGTAAGGATCAGTCGTACACAGACCAAATCTGATGCAGTCGTAAAGGCGGAGATTGGCAAAGCATGAGCACCATTCATACAATTGAAGAACATATGGAACTCGAAACAACTGCCAACCAATACCAAAGTCACAATCTCCAATACGAACATCAAGACAGTTTGACTCTACGGAGCTGGAACTTCCACGACTACCACAACCATCATCAACGTGTTCCGATTTTTGGGGTCTCGTCGTTGTTTAAGAATACAATGCAATAGGAGTAGCTGGGTCGTTTATTAGCAAAACAATTATAACAATAATAATTAATTCCTCGTAAAGTTGTGGGAAGCATTTTGAGTGAAGATACTTCTGAAAGTATCTTTATCATCATGTGTAGTAATTTCAAAATAGTTGTTAACTAATTAAATAATATGATTTGGTAAACCTTTCATGCGAAATCATTTGTTAATTCGAAGATCATATCAGATGTAGCACAATTTGAAATATAAAACTGCTCTTTCCTACAGGTTTAACATCTCATCTAACACGATGCCCAGTTATGCTACTTTACCTACGTTAGCCATCAGCCAGTGACGTGACTTTAACACGCTTTGACATGCTATGAGCATATTCTTACGTTGTTGTATCCACCAAAACCATAAACACTTCCCTGTGACTAAAGATCCCCTTTAATCACACAATGAATGAATCAGCAATACAGTCTTGATTATCATAATAAATCTATCCATCTATTAATTATCCACAAGGATACGAAACATAATGACTTGATTTCAATAAAATATTTGCTTTCTTTATTGTTTCAGTCGTGTACCAGTTTGCTTTTGGTACGAAGGAAATGTTGGCTGGACTCAACAACTGTTTTTCAATTTTGTTGCTGACGGACCAAGAATCTATGATCTAGAAGGACTTCAACTACTAGAAATATGTAAAACTGATATAACTTGTATTTTTAGACCATGAAATGATTTTTAGACAATTAATTTGTCTAACTGAAGTTTACTAAAAGCTATCAATTTAATTTCGACTCAACTTACCGGCTTTTAAACACAGAAGTATGTTGCTGATCAATGTACAACTAATTTATTTATGGTTTATGATTGACACTACTGATTTATTTGCAGGTAGGTCAAATAGTTGTACACATGAAATTTTGATTTACACTTTAATTACAGTTAAATTAAACATAAATGAATATTACTAATGGAAGAGAAATTAAAGAATAACAGGGTTGTTTTCTCTTTTTGAAATCGCAAAGAAATTAAAAAGATGGAAGAAATCTATAGGCAATCAAAAGAAAGAAACAAATCACTTTATCTAAATCCGATTTTTAAAAGATTTGAGATATTTACACATCATTAATTAGATAATGATTCATCAAGCTTAGAAATATTCCTCGTTCATCTCTTCACTGTCAATAATATAGTTTCCAATTTCAACGTCATCATCATCATCATTTGCAGCAACAGTTGTGTAGTTTTTATGAATTCGTTTTGAGTTCGATGAATAATTAGAATCATTTAATCGTGATTGTTTATAATTACTAATGGTTGACTGAGAATAATTATTTGATGGCAATATAAATGATGTTGGACTTCTTGACTGAAATGGATCCAAATATCTAGGTATTTTGTTGAATTGTTGGTTCCCTCGTTTTTGTTGACCAGTAGGATGATTGATTATTCGGTCAGTAGAATTATCATCATCCCAAGCACCTAGAATTTCATTTTCATATTCCACTTCATCCATTTCATTACCATCGTCATAATCTGTGTTATCAACCACTGCACCAATATGACCTTTGACATTATTAGAATTCATTGAATAATTAGCAGATGTACAATTATATTCCATCATATTGACTTCATCAGCTGCTTCTAATTCTTCAATATCAGGTATATGATCATCATCAATAAATGAATAGTTTCTGTTTAATTCCATATACCCATAATCTCGACTGATATAACCTGATTGAATATGTCTCCCACTGTGATGATGATTATGATAACGTCCAGAAAATTTTGAAGAATTATGTCGTAAATTACTTTGTTTGCTAGAATATTCTGAATACTTGTCAGGAATTAATTGGTTAGTAGGTTTAACTGTTTTGTTAATATTCAGAACAGATGTGCTGCCACCACGTTGAATAATTTTCTTGGTTTCATTAACAGCGCATCTTGCTTCATGTAGTTCAGCTAATGAAAAATGAAAAAAAATGAGAGAGAACTAAAGGAAATTTCAACAAAAAATAATTGAATTCATTTATATATCTTATTTACTTGTAATAAACAGGATAGTTTAATATGATTCTATAGTATTTCACTTGAGAAGTTATTTTATCTGATTATGTACGGATGAATTAAAATGAAAAAAACAAAGATGAATTTCTGTACTATGATCACTTCAGACAAAAATAGGTCAAATTAATTGTGAATAATAAAGATGTTTTGTGATTTTCTAATTTTGAACATTGAACTTATTCCATTTGTGTGTATATCGCTTACTCTATCTGTTATATCCCCTGGTGAATTATGAATGGTAAATCTGAGGTCTATTTATGGACAAATGCAATATATCTATCTCCTATTGTATAGTTGTTAAATAACTGACCTAATCGTATTCGTGTTCCGCTTATCGTAACCTTTATTTTGACCTCTGAACTATTATTATTGATTACTTTCCCCCTATCCACAGCTACATTGGCCAATTATTGTACAAATGTTATTTTTCTATTTTTTGGTATATGGGGTCTGTTTGGTTAGTATATAAACCCAGTATGCTTGTGAATAATGATTCATATTGCCGAGGCTGTTATTTGTGTTCTGGACTCAACTGGCTGGGTTATGCAGATCGCAGGATCGGTTAGCACTCTGGTCTGGTCGTTCGGGGTTCGAGTCACTGCTCCAGTCGATAATTCGCTGCTCTCTAATTGACGGTCTCATCACCTTGTAGTGCCGTGCTTCGATCATAGTTCGTACTTCGATAACCGTTATTAATACCAATCTTAACGGTGTATAATATCAGAAGGCAAAGGGAAGCGGCAACTACATTTTTATTGATAATCGATGCAGACCAGAAAGTTGTAAGCACATGAGCAACTGTAAGCAAGCGAAGCAAAGATGATGCGTATTGGAGATGGCTGGGATGCCAACTCATTTTAAGCAAGCGTTAATCAATATTTATAGGCAGGCAAAAATGAGTGACAGACATATGATGAATTAGATACGAAGTGTACACATATGCGCTCATATAAAAAGTACTCAAGGTTAATAAGCAAATGATTAACAAGATCAAAAGATGACTCAATGTACAGGTGAATTGGCTTGGCCAGTAACTAGAATAAAGTATATGGGCCTAACATATGAACTGGTACTACATAGCCCCCTTGTAGAAAATAGCACATTTATAAAAAAATGTCTGTTTTCGAAAAATAACACTGAAGGGGTATGAGGATAACGTCGAAATGTGGGAAAAAATGGTACAATACCTGATGAATTACAGTGTCATGTGAGGGGTGAGCGTATTAAGCGAAAGTGTCATACTTATGTAAAAAGGAACATGAATATTGTCAAAGTGCGGACAAAAATAGGGATGCTAGCATGTGATTATGAGTACATTAGTAAGCGTTCGAAAAAATTTAACATGAATTTATGTAGTGACTGTCCGAATGATAAAATAACATGTTCGTATGAGCGATTTGAAATATAGTGAAAATAGAGTATAACAGTAATTGCCCTGTGGTGCTGATTGAATATGAGGATAAATAACAGTGAAATATGTTCTGATAAGCTGCAGTCGAGTAAATAGAGTCGATTGGCGATGAGTGGATTCGAATTTACACGATTGGAGTTTACGTGGGATAAAAAATAATCCAGCCGTAGGATGATGACTTCATCAACGGTTGATATTCGTTGCTGCACTGATAATGATAATAAAATGCGAAGTCAGTGTGCGTTGTCGCTTGCGTTGAGTTATCGTTAAATATGTATTAGTAGAATGACCAGAGGAACAGGATAGTGACTGATGAAACGAGATATGCGGAGTCGTATTCCCTTATGGTCATGCAGCCTATCGTGGTTTGTGTAGTTAGAGGGATATGCGCTCAACCTCGTTTGTTACGAAACCGTTTGAAGGCGTAATAAAAATACCAATACATATGATTGTCGATGACAGCGAGTGAGACTGACTTGAATGTGACGAACAAGAGTGTATCTTTGAGAGACTAGCTCTAAACTCTATGTTCTGGTGTACAGTACAATGGAAATAAAATATTAATTGCAGTAATCGAATTGTGATTATCGGTGATGGATGATGCAGCATTCAGATATACATGTGAATGAATAAATAATATGAACATAATCATTACTAATCGGCTGGTAATGCGGCGTCAAATACTTGGTTTATGTATAGACATTAAAGTAGGGATCATCGTGAAACCAAAATTGCTGAAGCTCAGTTAAGGTTGTCGCGTAAAAAGTAGAAAACGACGATTGCTGAGTACCGATGAGATGAATGAACATTAGTTGTCTATCGAGAACATAAGTTCCTACTATCGGGAGTATGACTCCAAACTTATGTCTATGATAGAGTGTAATATTAAGCCGAAAATGACATTAAAAAAAATTGGAACGAACTCACCCGAATCAGGAAAAATTTTCGTCATTGGATAATAAAAATAATCCAGTGAGTTTCGAATATCATAACGTGTAATGTCCATATCATTATAATTTGTTCGATTAGTGATATGACTGCGTAAATGTCATAGTTTAATGTCAATACGAACAAAAATAATAATTCCACGTTAGATGATTATATGACATTATTGTAATAATGAGCATATGATGATTATTTGAATCATAACAGAATATGTCGTCGACGGTTCCATTTTTGGTTTGTGTTCGCTCGTTGTGGTCGCCAATTCTGTTGCGTGTTCCAAATACAGCTCACCAATATGTTGAGTGTTCGTTCGGCGAGGCATCCAATTTTGTTACGTGTTCGCATCTCGGGCTAACCAATATGTAGCCGTACGTTGAGGTTGCCAACTTTGCTTCGCGTTCGTAATTCGGGATCGCCAATAGTGTTGCGTGTTCGTACGTCGGGATTACCAATATGTAGTGTAGTGCTTCGTTAATCGATCGTCTTGATAACCGTTATTATAACAATCTGAATGGTGTATAATATCAGAAGGCAAAGGGAAGCGGCAACTACATTTTTATTGATAATCGATGCAGACCAGAAAGTTGTAAGCACATGAGCAACTGTAAGCAAGCGAAGCAAAGATGATGCGTATTGGAGATGGCTGGGATGCCAACTCATTTTAAGCAAGCGTTAATCAATATTTATAGGCAGGCAAAAATGAGTGACAGACATATGATGAATTAGATACGAAGTGTACACATATGCGCTCATATAAAAAGTACTCAAGGTTAATAAGCAAATGATTAACAAGATCAAAAGATGACTCAATGTACAGGTGAATTGGCTTGGCCAGTAACTAGAATAAAGTATATGGGCCTAACATATGAACTGGTACTACAACCTAACCCATCAACTAATAATCCACTCGGCCACAGACATAACACTATCCATTACATGACTTTAACTTATACTTGTCTGGCTACAAATATCGAGTCAAGCTTTGTGAGATTGAATTGGCACATTTGCCTTTTCCCCTTAGTTGATCTGATTGTTTGTCTTGATCAACGAGTGTATGAAATGTACGTATCCAAAATTAATTCTCGTATTTGACTTATTCCATTATTCTCTAAAGCAAATTAAGTTCATAATTATACACGAGGGTAGATGGGATGAATATTTCGTTAATATCATCATACGATCAAATTGAAGTCAAATCAAGTCAAAAAAGTAGTATCATTAGTAATAGAAAGCATTAGATACAGGAGAAAGAAAAAAGGTACAATGAGATTTCAGGACTCAGGTTCTAAGGATAAGGTAAAGAGTAAATGCACCTACACCATTGAGGACAATTCTGAGCAATACAAAATCTCTAACATTTGGTCACGATAATTGTGCAGACCAAAAACAAGAAGTCTACACCTATTTACATAGCTCAATTCAGTTGTTAACGACTTTAGGGACTGGATGATGACAAGTCAGACAGTAGCTATATGGAATAATCGATACCATGTAAATTTTTGACCAATAATAAATATACGTAACAACTAAGTCGAATAGTGCTAACATCAATCTACTATAAATTTTATTCTTGGTAGAATAAAAGATTATAAAAATGAGGTAAACTGTACTGACATAATAGGAGTTTTAAGTAGATTCAACCAGAGCTATGTTAAAGGTGAATAGTAATTTCGAGGTTTTATAGTGATTGATCTTAATAACAAATGAATCTAAGTTCCTTAACCTTATGTTACGTAACTGAAAACTATAGAGCAAGGACAATGGCACTAAGTATTTTTTTAAAGCTAGAAACCATCTGATGTGACCAGAAAAAAACAAAACTCCAAATCAGATTTTTATTTATTTATTTATTTAAATACATATATATATTGGTACAAAAGGGCACCAGATACATATGCGCCACACAAAATAATGAAAGTAGGAAGAGAAGGGATGAAAAGATAAGGCGGACTGAAATGTACAACCAGAAGAACTCTCTCAGTTAAGAAAGTTATAACCACTGTTTATGAAGAAAGTAAATGAAGGTTACAGCAGGCTCGCCACTGGCTTCTATTCTGAGACATATCTGATAACGTCTCTAGCCACTATATTGCACCATCTCTCGGATCCCATCCAGGGAGTCGTAAAGGACCAACAGAAGCCAGTCCTGTACAGCTTTCTTTCATGCCACGACATCATGTCATACACTGACCTCCTCTCCGCTTTTTCCAACCAGTCCCAGAGTCGGCAAATAATGCACGACATGGAAGTCTCTGGGACGACATTCGTAAAACATGCCCAAGCCACCGAAGCCGGTGTTTCAAGATGGTGACACCAATTGAATTATCGTCTCTGCACCCGAACACACGACGCCGAAACTCTGCATTACTAACATGGTGTTGCCACTGGATGTCAGCAATCTTTCGGAGACAACGATGATCGAACACAGAGAGACGTCTAACATCCTCAACTCGAAGAGGCCAGGTTTCACAAGCACAGAGCAAAACTGCTCTCACCGACGCGTTGTAGATCCGACCTTTTACAGCCAGACTAACATCACGAAGGCGCCAAAGATGGCCCAGATTGGCATAAGCCGCTCTGGCTTTCATTATACGTGCATCAATCTCATCACTCACGCCACCACCAGCACTTATATAGCCACCTAGATACACGAATTTCTCAACTACTTCAATCTGCTCACCATCTAGGGTGAGTACAGCATTAGAATCCTGCCAATCTTGTAGGAGTACTTTGCACTTTGATGGTGCAAAGTACATGCCGTACCTGCGGACACTGATTGCCAACTGATTAAATGCAGATTGCATGCCTTGGGCATTATCGCACAGTAAACCAATATCATCCGCATACTCGAGGTCGAGAAGTTGTTCTCCAGGTAACATATCCACACCGCCATTAATTACATCCATCAGAGCTGTTTCCAGGATGTCGTCGATGGCAAAGTTGAAGAGGAATGGTGAGATCTGGCAACCCTGTTCAACCCCACTGCTTGGATGGAACAAGGGAGAAAGGTGATTGTATGCCCTCACTCTGCATGAGGTGTTCGTATACAGGGCCTTTAAGATGTTAATGAACTTCTCAGGCACACCCTTCTTCAATAGACAATCCCAGAGAACAGTCCTGTCCAACGAATCGAAGGCAGCCCTGATATCAAGAAACACTACGATTGTTGGCTTGCGATAAGTATGACGGTGTTCTAACATTTGGCGGAGGGTGAAGATGTGATCAATGCATCCTCGACCAGAACGAAAACCAGCCTGCTCCTCGCGAGTCAATCGTTCTCGGGTTTTAAACAAGCTACGAACAATGACAGAAGCCAATAGTTTGGACGCAATCGGAAGTAGACTTATCCCCCGATAGTTGTTACAGCAACAACGTGAACCGTTTTTAAAGATAGGGACGGCTATCGACTCATTCCATGATGTCGGAACACTTTCTAGTTTCCAAACCTTTGCAAACAACACCGTCAGTTCCTTCGCCAGAATGTCACCACCATCTTTAAAAAGAGCCGGAGGTAAGTCATCTGAGCCCGGTGATTTGTAGAGCTTCAAGAGTTGGAGTTCCTTGCGAACATCCGTCTCGTTTGGTGGATCAGTCGTCACCGGCCATGGGGGGGGAGGACAAACTGGTTGATGTTGCTGGAGCAGCAGGCCAGTTGAACTGCCCTTCGAAAAATTCCGCGCACCGTCCAAGACGTCGAGAGATGTTAGTGATTGGCATCCCATCATCCTCGTAGATTGTTTCACTCACATCAGACTTCTTGCTGCCAGTGGCTCGGATGAGTTGGAAGAGCTTCCGGCAGTTACCAGATGCAGCTGCTGCTTCCACCTCATTAGCACGCTCCGACCACCAGGCTTCTCGGTCCTTACGCAAGCTCTGTCCGATTTCACTACGTAACAGCCTTCGATTGTGATCAAACTCACGGTCACACGGAGTAGACCGACGGGCTTCCATCAGTTGTAAGGAGCCAGAAGAAACCCAATGCTTATAAGCGGGACGTTTCGCGAAGCCGCAAGCGGCTTTACTCGCCATTTTCATGGCATCGTGAAGATGCAACCAATGCTCATCTATACTTTTCGGTGGGATGGTAGCTAGCCTAGAAGCTAGCTCCGCTCGATACTTACTTGCAACAGATGTTGCAGCCAGTTTACTAACATCGATCAGTTGGTGGTGGTCAATCCTTCGGCCACTGAAAAGTAAGGTGAGATTGGCACAGACCAGGGCATGATCAGACTCCAGATAGGTACGCCAAAAGAAGCGGCAGTCTTGTACACAACCACGCCAGCGGTAGCTGATCGCGAGGTGATCAATCTGAGTCCAGGCTTGGGATGCAGAGGGAGGACACCAGGTGGCGCATCGGCGATGTTTGTGCCGGAAGTTAGTGCTAGCCAGAAACAGGTTGTGGTCTGTGCACAGTTGCAGCAAACGGTCCCCGTTATCTGTCCTGCGACCAACAAGTCCCCATCGGCCACCTAGACGACTCTCTTCTGTGCCTAGACGCCCGACCTGTGCATTCAAGTCTCCGGCTACTACTACAATATCTGTCTAACGCGCTTTCTAGAGAAGAACTGTTAACTGATGGTAAAACTCATCCTTGATTGCATCCAGGCTGCAATCTGTCGGGGCGTAGGCGGAGATGACGAAAAGACACCGTTTCTCACGCCGATTTCTTCTCACTTTGATGGAACTTTCTAATCTAACAGCACATAACCGACTGTTAATGGGGATCCAATCGATTAGTGCTGCCTCAGCTCTAGCGCTTAGTGCAACACCAATGCCAGCAAGACCGGACGAAGATGCCACAGAGTCTCCGGATAAGCGCACGTGAAACAAGCTTTTCGAAGCGACAGATGGAGAGCGAATTTGTAGTACTTCACTAGAGTCTTGAATACGGGTCTCGGATAGACAGCAAACATCAACATTAAGACTTTCTAAAGACATAGCCAGCCCCATCTGTTGTCCGATCTGCATTAGTGTGCGAACGTTGAAGGAAGCCAGCTTGTACGGCGTACGTGGTTTCAGAAAGACTGCTTCAGTATTCATAATCGGTGGAAGCATTCATTTTCAACCAGACAGTGACTGGAGATCGTTTATATAGGACAGAGTTTCCACCATGGGCGAGCTACTGCATAAGTTGGAAAGGAAGGATACACAATTTGGGAATAACGGGAGTGAAAAAGCGACGTAGTAAATAATAGTAATAATAATAATAATAATAATAATAATAATAATAATAATAATAATAATAATAATAATAATAATAATAATAATAATGGTAATAATAATCATAATAATAATGTAAATTGTTTTTCTTCTATTAGGAACGAGAGCAGTGTAGTTAGTGTAGTGAGTCATTTCATGTCAGATTATTTAAACAAAACTGATTACTGTCGCCGCTGATATAAAGTCAACTACTGAATATACATTTTCGTGGGTTGGATTGTGATTTCTTGACCGATAAAGCTAAGAATGACATGAACAACGAAAATATAAATTTCGAGCGGGAATTGGGAGATTGATCAACATATAATACTTTGTTCAGTCACGCAGTATTTTAGAAATTTCCTATTACAATACACTAGCAGACTATCTGAGGTTGCGAAGAAACGTGAAGACATGTAGTTATAATAATTCAGGCTATAGTACAAATATAATCACTTACCAAACTTTTCAAAAGTCCTATGTCTATGACGATAAATCCACATACGACGATTGTTATTAAAGTAGACCGACGGATCAGAAGTTTCGCCTTGTAATCGATCCAACGCAGAACTAACACACTGTTGTAACTATTAGAAAAAACAAGTAAATAACTTTAATAGAACTTTAACTGGGATGAATCTTAAGTGAGGTGTGCATTATAATACAAACGAAAAAAAAACTGAATGAACACACGTTTAGTGTTTGATATGTGCAGGTAATCAGCAGGAATTTGAGGATAGTAAACAAAAATTCAAAATCTATGAAGTTTAAGAACAACTATAACTTCTTTCTGATAGGAGATTAGATAAAACCGAATACGCAGTAGTGATGTCTCACTTATATCTACTAATTTATATTAATGCAAGGTAACAGAAACAAAATGTTTTAGCAACAATCATATTGCACGGAATCGAGTCTTACTTCTGCTTGACGAGGTTCAGTAGTAAAATAGCTTGACCTTCAATCATTAAACTGCACGTTCAAATGTTCGTCTACTTAGTTTGGTACAGGCAGTCAAGTGGTACAATTGAGCCTTACGCATCAAGTGTACCTCAATGTCGAGCGCATGCATAAGTGTTAGGTTTTAAGTTACATATGACTGACTGACCGAGTGCATGAGTTTGTACGTCATATCCAAGTTTTACTAGTAAACAATAAACCTTTAACCAGTCCTCTTCCAAAATTCTTGATTCGTTTCATGACTGAGTTGAGCTAGTGCATTTTTCTGTTTATGATAAAGTAAATTGATCTCCTAGACGGATAAAATTTCGTGTAAAATCCTGTCTACATTCTTCTACTTTCTGGTTAATCACGGTTAGCTAAGAATTTAGAAATCATTTTAATCAGATAAATAACCCTATAACATCTTTGAGAAATAGCCGTATTTACTTATCAATTTGAATAAAAAACATTTATTCATGCATTATCTTCCTACAAATTTGGATTTTATATTAAACATTTTGTTTCCCGATTTAGTTCTTTTCTTCTGAATTGTACCAGACATGTTCAGTTTACTGCTACCGTTAATATTATTTAGTCGTTTACGATGTGTTATATCCCCCGGTGAATTACGAATGTTAACTTCTAGGTCTATTTATCGACCAATGTATTATGACTATTTCCTATTGTACAATTGTTACGTAACTAAACTATTCATATTCGTGTTTCTCTTATCATGAGCTTTATTTTGATCTTTGATTTATTATCATACGATTCTTGAGTTATACTCAGTTATTGATTACTTTGGTTTGTATAAAAACCCAGTATGTTTGTAAATAATGATTCATACCACTGAGGTTGTTATTGGTGTTTTGGACTTAACTGGCTGGGCTAAGCAGATCGCAGGACCGGTTAGCAATCTAGTCTGCTCGTATGGCCCGCAAATGCCCTGGTACGGCCGAGAATGGGGAGAGTCACCTCTCCCTCTCGAAATGCTCTCATATGGCCAGCGAATATATAGCCTCTGCCAGGGAAGTCCTAATCACTGCCTTCTCGTGGCACTACTGTTGTTTACGAAAGTGAGAGGACGAAAAGCGAATGTCCGGCGCTTCAACCGGGTTGATGGACATGGAAAGTTCACCTAGGGGAGTTGGAAAACCCTGATTCCAAACTAATGGTGCACATGGGCTCCAGTATCCTGAGGAAACTAATGGCGTATGAATCAACCGTTGATCACCGGCTACCATGGGACTGCATCTCCTCACGATGCTCCATTGCCTTGTGGATCAGACACTCAGATCAAAGGCTCCGGGTGTGGCCCCCTAAGAAAACCACCAGCTTCAGTCTGGGCACCTGAGCAGTATCACAGCCCTCACACAAATCGAATGAGATTTGTGAGGCACATATTTATCTGGTGCTTCCTTGTACCAATATTTATGTGTTTAAGTAAATAAATAAATAAAACTGCTCGTACGGGTTTCGTGTCACTGTTCTAGTCGATAATTCGCTGCTCTCTAATTGGCGGTCTTATCGCGTCACGCATTAGCAAGGCATCCACTCGGCCACAAGATATATCACGATGGTTTCTGTTAATTTCCTTTCGCTACCAAATGCTCTGGAACGGCCGAGAGTGGGGAGAGTCAGCTCTCCCTCTCGAAATGCTCTCACACCACCACGCGCCTCTGCCAGGGAAGTCCTAATCACTGCCTTCTAGTGGCATTACTGTTGTTTACAAAATTGAGAGGACGAAAAGCGAATGTCCGGCGCTTTAACCGGGTTGGTGGACACGGAAACTCCACTTAGGGGAGTTGGAAAACCCTGATTCCAAACCAATGGTACACATGGGCTCCAGGATCCTGAAGAAACAAATGGAGTATGAACTTATTGTTGGTCATCTGCCAGCATGGGACTGCATCTCCTCACGATGCTCCACTGCCTTACGGATTAGACCTTTAGGTCAAAGGCTCCGGGTGTGGCCCCCTAAGAAAACCACCTGCTTCAGTCTGGGCACCTGGGCAGTACCTCAGTACACACAAATCAAATGAAATGACAATTACTACTGGAAATACTGTTCTAGCTTCAATTAAAATCCGGATAATTCACATTTATTTTTATTTTCTTATATACTATATCACTTATCTACTCTCTTCTATTCTCACTTTTGTGTATTCTTATTTTCCAACTTATACAACAGCTCGCCCATAGTGGAAACCCTGTCCCATCTAAACAATCTCAAGTCATTGACTGGTCGAAAATTGAATGTTACTACCGAATACGAATACTGAAAGTCTTTCTGAAGCCACGTACACCATTCAAACTGGCTTGCTTCAACGTTCGCACACTAATGCAGATTAGACAACAGATAGTGTTGGCTATGTCTTTATGAAGTCTTAATGTTGATAAATAAATAATATATTTGTAATATCCCAATGAGTGGAAAAATTAGATTTTCTGACGTTTCGTGACTTAGTGTAAGCCACTTCTTCAGAAAATAAATAACCAAATTAACATTAATCCAAGTTTAAATAGTACAACGGAACAATCCAAGAATTTTATTTTATTTATTTATTTAAACACATAAATATTGGTACAAGGAAGCACCAGATAAGTATGCGCCACACAAATCTCATTTGATTTGTGTGAGAGCTGTGATACTGCCCAGGTGCCCAAACTGAAACAGGTGATCAATCAAAAACAGGTCTGAATAAATCAATGTCAAGTCATTTCATTTCGCTTAAAGTGATTCATAAGGGATATGTATGTAATTTTGTGTGTATGTATACATTGTTAATGACGAAAAATGTGTGACCTTTGTAATGACAAAGGATAGAGTTTAATTTGTAATGTAATGGTGTGAAATTGTAAATAATATTAGACTGGTTGACTAGGATAGATAGTCCAAGTGGGATGTATGGTAAGACCTTCTTTTCTATTGAGGATGGATAAAAGCGGAGAGGTGGTCAGTGTATGACATGGTGTCGTGGTATGAAAGAAAGCTGTACAGGACTGGCTTCTGTTGGTCCTTTACGACTCCCTGGATGGGATCCGAGAGATGGTGCAACATAGTGGCTAGAGACGTTATCAGATATGTCTCAGAATAGAAGCCAGTGGCGAGCCTGCTGTAACCTTCATTTACTTTCTTCATAAACAGTGGTTATAACTTTCTTAACTGAGAGAGTTCTTCTGGTTGTACATTTCAGTTCCCCCATCATTAATGTTCTCTTCTTTTCATCCTTTTTTCTTCTTTTATATATATGCATCTTCCCCCTTTCTCCTCTCACTCTCGTCATTTTGTGTGGCGCATATGTATCTGGTGCCCTTTTGTACCGATATGTTTGTGTTTAAATAAATAAATAATAATAAATTACAAACACAACAATACAGAAAAAAATCACCTGGCGTGGATTAACATTTGGCAGTAAAAAACCGCTATTCTGTACAATGGTGGTGATATCCGCACGAGTACCTTCTCCATTGGGCAAACAAGCCACAGCGTCTCGAACAATTTCAGCTAAACTTACAAACATAGGACGGTCAAGCCGCAGTAAAGGATGGTCTCTAGCCTTTGAGTGACTAGACCAATTACGACCAGAATTATACAACGCTAAGTCATGACTTAAAGGACTTGGAGCTGAGCGTAACGGTCCAACTACAGCGCAGTAGTTTTGTATATGATAAACAAATGGAGACCATGGATGAGAAAAACGTTCAGCTTCCTACAAAGAATAAAAATACGCACAAAACCAATGAAAAACGAAGATTTCTATAAACATTACACAGAAGTGTAGACGGGAAGAAACATATATGAAACCTTGCGTTTGTAATTAAAAGGAGAATTGTAGCTGAATTACCAGCTCGCGCTATCCGTAATTTAAGTGCTAAAAGTTAGCCTACACATTTATGTGTCATTTTAAGAAAATCTTGATAAGCTTTAACTTACACGCGTGACATTCTCTTTCCGCTTATATTTTACAGCCGAGATTTATTAAAAGATAACAAAAGGGTAATTTCAATGACCGGTAGAACTAAAATTGTATCAGGTTCACAACTTGAAGTGCGCTATAAATATTAAGCATATTGATAGGTATAGCTTTAATGAATAACTCATCAAAAAATAATGGTCTATCGCATAGTTTTTTCAGATGATATCGATCAAGTTGAAATGATTTGGGGGGTAAAATAGTCAATTAGAATGACCTAAAACCAAGCGACTTCGTGCAATCACATTAATGATGAGATCTGCAACATAATAGTGCAAGAACAAAAAATGGGGTTCCATCAACCGAAGGGTCATAACTTTCCAGTTCTAGTGATTAAGATCCAATCAGTAAAAAAAACTTAAATTTAAAAATATAGTATCCTTTACGTTAATTAAAAAAACATTTATCGAATAAAATATGTATACTACTAAGTGTTACAAGGAAAAAAAATACTCATAGGAAGAGTTATTCTATTAACGTGAACAAGTGATTTTATGACTTTGCTTAGTTAATTGAAACCAGTTTAGTTGCAGCTTTGCTCACGAAGTCGAATAACTGAAGGTACTCAATGATAAATTCGAAACACAAGTATCATAAACGTGGATAGGTAGCCTAAGGGTTAGAATACTCAGCTTTTAACAGGTAAGTTGTGGGTTCAAATTTCGACTCACCTATTTCGGTTTGGGTAGTTGGATAGTGTCAATGGCCTACACAGTATAGCTTAAAGCTGAGTACAACAATTTGTACATAGTGAATAAGTTACGTTCATAAAACTCGTCAACAAAAAGTAACGAAAAATAACGGCGGGACTTGAAGAATTATACTTTCTCAGCCTAGTTATTGGTATCCAAGTGACCAACTCACTTTTATGAGTCATTTTAAGTGTAGCAGATAAATAAATTAATAAGCTGATATTATGGACAAGGTAAAAGTTATCTGTTTTATCATTAGTTTATTTATATTTAGATGCATAAAAATGCAAACACAAACTTACTTGCAATTGAAAATCAGCCTTCTCTTCCTCTGAAAATGGTCGGAGTTTCCATCTAGTTGGACTGGAATGAAAGAGAAGCTAATTTACAATACCACATGACTGGTGCATAATAGAAAGTATTAGTTTCTGCAGAGAACAAAAAGCTTCTAATATCAAATGATTTCACAAAAATACACGACATAGAAAAATGTCGACTACATAATCTTTATGCCACAATTGCATATATGAACAATTTGTCGGAATATTATGTTTCTGTGCGAAAACACGTACGTACAGTGAAATATCATGGTCAATTTAAACTCATTGATATATTTATCTGTTCTGATACATAACTGTTTAGTTTCCGTGATGTTGGAAGGAGCAACATTTTGAATTAAGAAAGCCGTTATGACACATAGTTCTTTATTTCATTTGTCTAAAACACGAACTTTATTTAAGTACATGGACTGAGCATCTACTGAGCGTGCTAATAACAGTAAGAAGGGTTTATGAATACAAAATCAGTGTCAATAACCAAAGAACCATTTTGATGCTGATCACGATCATTATTCCTGTCCCTAAAGTCGTATACGCCTAGGTTAAAAATTCCTTATCTGTTTAATTTTTAATATCTAAAAATTAAATAACCTTTTAAAAAATACATGTCTCTTAAAAACTGAGTACGAGAAAAAAAGAGTTATGGTCACAATCGATATTTTAAATCTCAACGGTGAAAATATATGGCTGAAAAACTAGATGAAGTCAGACTTACTAAAGTGGTGGAGGAATATCATCGTCGGAATAAAGTCGATTATCTTCGTGGGATATTGACTGTTGAGAGTGTTTTGATGAAACGTTTCTTCTAATCTTTTGGATGTCTCCACTTTTCTTATCGCCATCATCTGACTCAGCTTGGCATTCGTCTATCCGCAGACATTTTTCACCTTCATCAATTTCTGAGTCTTCTACACCACCGTCACCATCAGATTCTTCAGAATACTGTTTTTCCTTAATTGAAGAATTTGTATTCTTATTGGGTTTGACTTTATTCCTCCCACTCACAAGCAAGGAATCTGATATCGACAAAACTGCATCTGTCAGCCCACCAAGACCACGAGGAGCTCGAAGCCAATCAGAAAATAAACTCGTCAACTCGCTGGTTTCCAGTCCAAATTTTTGGATCCATTCTTGGTCAACTTTAGGGTTTATTCCTGATGGAGGATACAGAAGCCAACACCACTGATGAATGCGTGGTTTTAAATTGACAAACGGTCTCGGACAAACAAGTCGGCGAGAACTGTTACGTATGATACTTTCGGGTGGACTTTCCGCGGTAAGAAAATCTAATGCATGATGAGTTACAGAAGACCAGTCCTCAACCTGAATAAAAATCACGCTACATTAAAACAAAACTAAACTAAATGTAGATTGGAATGACTAATTGTTTGTAAATTGATAGTCGTGGAATTGGATTCATATGCCGAGGCAAACTAAGGACCAAACAGGAAAATTATCGTCTAATTGTTATCAAACAAGGGTTTTTATTCAATACAATAAGGGCGCTCAAACACCTTAAGAGCTTCGCATTAAATCCATATATGTGTAATGATACAAAACTGATTGTCAATAACTACATTTCAATCACTGAAGTAGGTGATACAATCGTGGATATTACCCAGAGCAATAGAAAAAGGTGAAATCTACTCAATGACTTGTGATTTGTAGAAATTAAAAAGTTATTGACAGTAAAGTATGAACTGATGGAGTATCTCGGAAATTATCCAATCGTACTAAAAGCTATGAAACAATTGATGTAAATATGCATTTCAGTCTTAAAAATAAAAGTTTTATCTATAAGCATGTTAAGTTTGGCGCTCCTTTAACTAGCTACTAATTTCAAAATGACTTTCTTATAAATACCACATAAGTCAGGATTTTTATGCCCCCGGAAGCCTTGATACAGCCGAGAGTGGGGAGAGTCCGCCTTCCCTCTCGAAATGCTCTCACATGGCTACGCGTATATGGCCTCTGATAGAAGAGTCCTACTCACCGCCTTCTAGTGACGCCGGTGTTGTTTATGGAAGTGAGAGGACGAAAAGCAAAACTCTGGCTATTCGACAGGGTCGGTGGACATGGAGGATCCAACTAGGGGATTTGGAAAACCCTGATTCCAAACCAATGGTACACATGGGCTCCAGGATCCTGAAGAAACAAATGGAGTATGAACTTATTGTTGGTCACCGGCCAGCATGGGATTGCATCTCCTTACGTTGCTCCACTGCCTTATGGATTAGACTTTTAAGTCAAAGGTGCCGGGTGTGGCCTCTTAAGAAAACCACCTGTTTCGGTTTGGGTTCCCACACAGTATCCCAACCCTCACGCAAATCGAATGATGGAGTGTGGCGCATATATATTTGGTGCTTCATTGTACCAGTATTTGTGTGTGTGAATAAATAAGTAGCTTTCTAGCATTACAATACATCGATTATGAATGAGGAACTGCAGAAGTTTGATTGACAGGCAAGTTTATAGAAGAACAGGGGAGTTTGGATCATAAAGTGATTTGAGATTTCATGGAAAGGAAAATTGTATTTGCTGAATTCTCTTTATTGGTGTTCAGTGACATAATGGTCTAATTACACAAACTGCAGAATTCATTTCTAAGGAAGAAAGTGAACCACATTCTTTCAGATATATTTCGAAAATAAACTTTATATAATTTACCCGATCGATCCAGCTGCAACCTCTCCCAACCTTTCTTAACCTGTTTTGATTGCAGGCTTGCCATTCACGAACATATTCACAAATCTGAGCTGTAGTTAGTCTCCTCCGTACACCTCCATGTGTAAGAAATCCTCTAAGTAAACAGAAAAAGCCATTTTCTGACCTATATGTAAATATAGAAGGTTGATAAGAACATTCAAATCATTGATCCACTTAGTTATGAATTCACTATGTAGAAAAATAGATTGCATTCTCCAAGTAGACATTTTATTAGTTAAATCCCTAGTTAGTAATGGAACAGCATGACATTAAGCATATCTCTTTAGCTTGAAATCAAGTTATTTGAAAAAAAATCCACAATGTTTGCAAATAATTCCAATTACAAGATATAAGATGGTATCGTTTCACCCTGAAGCGTACTACAAATTTATGATAAGTTTTACGATAGATGGTCGAAAAGCATGTTCATAAGTCAAATAACACTAAAAAGGGATCCAGTTACTATTTAAATGTAGCGACCGGAATCACAAAAATAAACTTACGACGGCCAGTGATCAACAGGGCTCTTTTCTGATTTACCATTGAAGCATTGAACTCGGCGTATGTGCTTCGTGAAACCTTGTGATACAGCTGGACGAATCTTACGCGATGCAGATCCCTTCAGCTTTTTGACGATAGTATTCCTAGAATTTTTCTGTGATCTGGCAGTCTCTAACAAACGACATAGTTTTTCACGGTTTTTTTCCGAATTTGAATCTTTATTTATGTTGCTTTGACGCTTTAAATACAAGTGAATCATTTTGTCAATACCTAAAAATGAGAAAAAGTTATCTATGAATAACGACGATAGATTTATCTATTGACCGATAAGCCTAAGTTTCGGGATAAAGGAGTTATCTAAAAATGAATGGGTAGTGCTGCTGGATTTACAAGTCCTAGTTACATTATTCTACGGTGGCCATCAACACATTCTAGTAGACAATCACTAGTCAGATGTTAAATCATTTGTCTGAACTTGTCAAGAGAATTTAGGGCCGAGAAGTGTGACAGATTTTGTTTAAATTGTTCTTTGTTTAATTACTTCATTTTTAAACATAACCATGTCAGTCAGTCAGTCAGCTACAACGTAGGACCAGGCACATATATGCATCGGTCCAAGTTGCCATACCTCGTTAACACAACAAGATCAACACCGGATTCATAGAAGTAATCAATTTAGTGGTGGTAGTACATAAAGAAAGATTGTATATAAGGATATAGTATAGGAAGGAAGAACGTTATGGAGCAATTTTAATCTCAAGGTTTAAGGGAAGATAAAGAGTGTATACACCTACGCCATTGTGATCGATTCTGAGCCATGTCACACAGAGTCTCCAACCATTGGTCACGATAGTCACGCGGACCCCAACCAGGTAGTCTGCATCTACTAACATGGCTCAGACTAGAAGTTAGTGACTTCAAACACTGATGTTTTGGTTTGGCCGCCTCTAACTCTCTTCCAACCATCGCCAATACTAGTCAGTAAAGCACGTCGTGGTAATCGGTGTTCAGGCATACGTAATACGTGGCCCAGCCATCTCAGTCGATGAAGATTCATCACCTCAACTGATTTACCATCATTCCCTAATACCCTGCGTCTAACCTCACTATTACTTACCCGGTTATCCCAGCAGATGCGAGCAATATTTCTAAGGCATCTGTGGTCAAATACTAATAACTTACGAGTATCTTCTACTCTTAATGGCCAGGTTTCACAGCCGTAAAGTAGAACAGAGCGAACTGCTGTGCAGTATACTCGTCCCTTAATTGGTAGACGTATATCTTTCCTTCGCCATAGGTGACGTAAGTTGGTAAAAGCCAAACGATCTTTTGAATCCCTGCTGAGATTTCGTCAGACACCAACCCATTAGGGCTGATCAGACTTCCAAGATAAGTGAAGTTGTCGACGCGTTCGACTACTTCACTCCCTATCCCTAGTTTAGATGTTGATGCAGGCCAGTCCTGGAGTAACAACTTGCATTTATAGTGGTAGAAACGCGTCCCAAACATCCTGGCATTGTCGCTCAGTGCTACCAAAACACTGCAGCGTCTTCATCAAATAGGACTATACCATCTGAGTATCCTAAATCGATAAGTGAATTTCCTGGTAGGAGATCAATTTCTGAAAGTCCAGTCGACGAGATTGTTATTTCCAGCAACAGGTCTATAATGAAGTTAAACAAAAATGGGGATAGTGGACAGCCTTGACGGACACCACTTGAGGTTGTAAATTCATATGACAGTTCGCCATAAACTCTCACTCGACTGGTAGTGTTCGAGTAAAGAGCCTTCACAAGGTTTATGTACTTCTCAGGTACACCTTTCAATGACAGACACTGCCACAGAACCTCTCGGTCTACAGAGTCAAATGCTGCTTTCAAGTCAAGGTTGTTCAGTGCTTTAGGTAAAGAGAATAAGCTAACTGTTTGATTTCTAGCATTTATTATAAATACTATCTTTTATATTAATGTTTAAATAACAACACTTAAAACATGAGGTACATAGTAATATATGAACCCGTACAAGATTATGTCAATGAACATTTAGAGGTTCATTTCTTACTTCGAAATTATCTCACCGATGCAGAGTACGGACCGACTTGCATCGGCTGGACAGCACTCTGCTCTGCACTTCTCTATCGCTATGGAACATGGCCTATGAAAGTAGAAGAAATAGGTTGAGTGAAGGTTTCTGATCGTAGGCTTTTTAAAGTGTTCTATCAGAATCCGATGCTCGGAAAATACAACTGTGCCAAACGTATGATAGTTTTTAGCTCGATTATTGTAACGATGTTACATGCACGTATACCAACATCAAGTAAAATTTTATTAAAGGCAGAGCGTACAGACAATAAAGACGGTTGCATTGATTAATAACCATAATAAATACCTGAAGGTGAAATCCAAGAATTACTTGTTTAGAGCACAATAGTTTTATTATGGAATCTGGGTTACTAAAACAGAATAAATAGGATAAACCCGAGCTATGTAACTCAAACGAGACGTTTTGTTAGACATTCAAACACTAGTTTGTTAGCCATTAGTGACAAGCATTTGTTTTATGCTTCAAAATTAGAGTAATCACTTGATCCAAACTCCAAGCAAAATCTACTTTGCCATCTCTATACATTTTGTTCTAGATCTAATGAATACCTTGAAAAATTTACGGAGAGTTGTGGTGTATTGTTTTACCTCAAAGGAAGTAACTGTTTTGGGTGGATGAAAACGGAGAGTAGTGGATGGAACTCCTGAGACTCCAAAGCGATGAGACTACAACTTGTGGACAACCTTCGGGTGACTCTAAAAAGAACTTGAGAATATCCACCTACATACTACTACGAAATTAGGGTTATAAACAGTATGAGGAATCAGAATTAATATTTACAGTTGATAGTTAGGGTTGGGAATTAGATATAAGGTTTTCATCACGAACTGACATCAGCTATGATGCCAAAACTCTGTTCAGCCAAATGAATCAATTAATTAGTACTATTTACGTAACCAAAGGTACAGGTAAAGTAACTGTTGAACCAGAATCAATCTAAATTAAATGGAAAATTTACATACCGATTTTAGTCTCTTTATCATTAATTCCGGGTAACTTGGGTCCTTTTACCTGGAGTTCAATATCATTTATTAACCTATACGTGCATAAGCAACCGTAACAGTTATATGAAACCAAACCTCTCGTAACGATATGCGGCTATTGACTTTATTTGGTTTTCTACCTCAGCATCAACATCAAGGAAATTATTTTGGGCAGCGCACGCCTCATTACGTGAGTTCTATCAATTTAGTGCATAAGAAAAGTTAATGTTTTGCCTGTTTGTTTTCCATATCTTTTCCAAATTCAGAGAATATAATATCTGCTAAAGCTTTTCGTCTTTCTTTTAACAAGATGCAAAACTCCTCCGCCCTCATTATCGTTTGTTAGGTCTGTCTCCCAATGTCAACGCTGAAAACCAAAAAGGGAGGCATCGATACCATGTCCAATGTAACGGGAGGTTTTAGATTCATACTTGGTAAATGGACAGAGTTAAGTGATTGGAAATACTTTTTAGTGGTTTCTTTTTTTTCTAGTTCTCTTTTACTTAAATCGAATGTAAGAACAGAAACTACTTCTTTCGGCAATAGATTCTAGGTGGTTTTCAACGACAGTTATTGGGGTGTTTTTAACACGCCGAATTCCTTCGTCATGGTTCACATTGTACCCTAACCTGTCAGATAATCTTAGACTGAGCCAAGCGTTTCAGCTGTGTTTTCTATTACATTTATCTATTGTTTGACTGAAATAATGAAGGGATTTGTGTTTTGTTAGTAGATCACTAACGTAGATGATCAGTGTCGAATGGCATGGTCGAAAAGTCATGTCATTGATTCTCGCTTATGTGTTACATGTTGTCGCGGATTTCTAACGTCGTTTTTTGTCGGTTAATCACAGTATTTTTCCGTCACATGTTAATTTTTGTAATATTTATGCGTGTTACATGGCGTTTATTGCAGTCTATTGGTTGCCTGACGTATTTGCAGCTGACAACCTGGATGAATGTTTAGTCAGCCTAACTTGGTAATTTGTAACAATGCAAACTCAGGCAAGTGAAATTCATCATTTATGAAGTCAAAAATACACCAAAATTACAGTTTAAAGCAAAAACAAGCTGTAGAATAATTTACATATGACTTACCTCCCTTATTATGGTAGTGACCCAAACAACCAATAAAGTGGAAATAAAAGCGAAAAAAGGGGTGAATAAAGCGGACGAAAGCGTAAATAAAGGGGAAATGTCACTTTTTCGCCTGCACGTGAGGGACAGATTTGTAAGCACACAACATGATTTTTATCCTTCATTCCTATTACAGATGGCCATGTTGACGCGTTTAATGGATGATGATCCTAAAACCTCTATGCGATATCTTCTGTCCTGCGTCATGAAACCTGAAGTCGCCATTAATTTCACGCTACTTGGTACTTTATCAAAACGAGCGATTCAGAAGTGCCGGTTTTATGGCTGCGTACGAAGTAAGATAAATAAGGATTTTAAACTTCAGGTGCATTTACTAATCGATCCCTGTCGTCATCTGTCACTGAGAAAGACCTTGCAAAACTATATGACATGGCTACACAAAGTTATTTTCACGACATGGGAGACAAAGTACAGAAGCGTCATCGACGGAAGAAAGAACACGTATGTACGACTTTAAAGTGATTATTGTTTTCCCGTTATCTATAGGTAGAGTCTTCCGTGTTCAAGGATATGACCGTAAGTTCAGCTTCAAGTACCTTGTTGTGCAAAACAAGTTTCCTAGATGTAGTAACGTCCTTCTTCATTACATTTTAGAATTCAGAAGAATTATTTGAGTCTCCATAGTCCAAAAGGCCTGATGGAAAGAAACAATTCGTGAAATATCTGGTCCGTGACAATTGCAATTACATCAGGAACATTGATGCTCTACCATCTGCCAAGTGCTCATGACGTTGTACAATAATAAGCTTTTTGTTTTCAATAAAAATCTGGAACTTATACCATATATTACGTACATTATATTATTCGTGTGCTGTGTTGTGGGAATGAAGGTGAACACAGGAGGCGGTCGGGGTAAATACAGCAGCGTTTTAAAAGTGGGCGCTTAAATTACATCGGTGTGCATGTAGTAGAAAAATAGACAATTCGTCGGATATTTAGGGTGAAAATCGGCAATTTAGCGACATTTGAAAAACAGAGCGACAGAAAGGGGGAAATTTCGCTTTATTTCCCCTTTATTGGTTGTATGGGGATGAACGTGGGTGTTAGTAGTTGTTTATAAATTGTAATTGAGAGTCAAACTATTCATGAATCTTGTAATGGTAAAATAATAATCATTCCATGCGACGTTCCTAATGGGAGTTTGTTTTTCTATTGCAGGGCAACAAAGAGTAAACGCACTGGAAATAGAGGAAGAAGCCCTACGCGATCTGAACGAGCAGAACAATGAATAAAACTATTCTGTAGAAAGTTTCCCCTTTTGCACTCAACCGTGTCTTTCAATTTTACAGATATATCTGTTGTACCAGCACATTGTGTTCTTACTTCGACGGCACTTACCGGTCCTCACTGTAGTGTTGTTGTTTCAGATCGCTCCTGCTTCAAAGTGGACGTCAATATATGACGTGCTACATTACGATATGAACTATTAATATACAGCCGTAAACAATTTAATCCATGATAAGTATCATCGTTGTTAACTGGACTGATATGTTATTATGTAATGTGAGAAAAAAAATTGTGTTAGTAACAATTGGCGTTGATAGATTTTTCTGTCCGCTTTCTGAATTTATACAGAAATTATGTAGAATATTACTGTAAGTGCCACATAAGTTTGCCAAATACTCTTCTTAAGTAAAGCGATGCGTGTTTGTTATGAGCGTGGTAACTAAAACATGTTGTAGATAATACTATTTTACGATGTCTCGTATTATTATTATTATTAATGACTTTATTCTATATTATAATCTGGTACAATATAGAATTCTCAGCACGAGTTATTTCAACAAGTTTTTTCCCCAAAAAAAATAAAACCAAAAAAAGAAAAAAAACACAACAAAAAACAGAAAAGGAATAAAAAAGGTTTAAGAAAATCTGAGTTTATACAAATTATCGAATATGAGACATGCTTAAGAAGACAGGTTATTTACTAGGTCAACTCTAACAGCTTGTTCGTCACAAAGTAAATTAGCTAAGTAAGGTATTACAGAACTTTTATAGATTTGCTTGCGTGCATGAATTTTAATGTATTTACGTCTCGTTCTACCAGAAGATATACAAGGAGAAAGATATGAATAAAGGGGATGTTTAGTATCTGATAACACCTGCCAAGAGTTTGCAAGCCTTAAGATGTCTATCCACAAGCATATTAACAATGACTTCAAAAGATTCACCACATACCTTGCAAACTGCCTTCAGCACTCTACGCAAAATAGCAAAGTCTTTTCTCAAAAGCCCAGGAAAGAATAATGGAGAACAATATAAAATAATAGGTAATATGCAGGAATTTACAAATTGTAAGAGTAAATGGCGAGTAATCCCAAAAGCATGCAGCCTTTTTATGTAGTATGTCAAACGGTAAACTTTTTTCGATAACAGTAAAACATGAGAAGACCAAGAAAGATCAGAGGAAAAAGTAACACCAAGATATTTGACCTTCGACACTGTGTTTATTAAGGAGTCTCCAATGGCACAAGCATTATGAGATCCCAAAATAGAGTGTAGGTTCTGTCCATGTCTCAAGCTAAAATTAACAGCTCGACATTTAGATGTATTGAGTAAGAGACCATTACCAACAGACCACCTTTCAATACGAGATAAAAAGTCATTCATTTCTATAGGATGTAAGGAGGTAGAAATTGGCATACATACGGTGAGGTCGTCCGCATATTTTACAAAAGTGTTTTCCGTGGAAGATGGCAGATCATGCAGAAAAAAAGAGAAGAGCAAAAGTGAAAGAACAGCTCCTTGTGGCACACCTACAGTAGACAGTAGAGATGTTGAACACTTTCCTTCAAATACAGTGTACTGTTCTCTCCCAGAAAGGTAGGAACATAGCCAATTGGTTATCCAGCTGTCAATGTCGATGCTGATCAGCTTGTTAAGTAAGAGATGTCTTGGAATAGAATCAAAAACAGAAGTAAAGTCCAGGAAAGCGCATCTAACATACTTCTTACCCTTTTCCAACCCGAACACTATATTGTGATGCAGAACAGCAACGGCATGTAATGTGCTTCTTTTGCATTTGTAAGCAAACTGATATGGATCACAGTGCTCTTTTATTACAGGTTGAAGTGGTTGTATCAGTAATTTTTCCATTAATTTGAGGAAAGGTGAGGTTATTGCAATGGGTCTAAGTTTCGCATTTTTATCACCAGAAGCTTTCTTAGGTATGGGGATTACCTTTATCTTTCTCCATATTTTCGGTAAGACATTAGTTGAGAAGGATCTGTTAAAGATATTCGTTAATGGATAACATAAAACATCGGCACATTTTTTAAAAAGGAGGTTTGGGATACCATCAGGTCCTAAACATTGGGATGAATTCAGAGACTGGAGACATTTCCGGACATCATTTTCAGTGAAACTGGGGACACAATTATTCTTCAAACCCTTGGATATAGGGAGCATGATGTCAGATGACTGTTGAATAAAGGACTTATTTAAGTCACAAACATTTAGCTGGTTATCGCTTCTAGTCTGCCTGTCCCCTGTAATTTCTTTAAAGAGTTTCCACATACTTGGAGAGCTTCTGCAAGATAGAAGTTTTTGAGTGAACACACAGTTGGGACGTCTAATCTCTTGGTTTATTTGATCATTTAACTTACGAACTTCAATAGTGTTTTTCTCCTTGTACATCCTTTCTTTTACCCTCCGTAGTCGTTTTAGTTGTGGAGATGTAAGTCGATCAAAACTTAAAAAGAAGGTTTCGGTAGGACAGCAGATATCAAAACAGAATTTAAGATAAGAGGTGATAACATCCGTTGTGTTTTCTATTGAGTCATCTGTAAATAATTCCCAGTTGGTTGTACGAAACATGTTTTTTAGATTTTGTATATTTTCTTCTGAGTAATTCCTATATATTACTTTTTTGGTATGGTGTATGTGTGTACTCTTTCCATGTTTACCATATACTTTAGGTAAGACACGAATTAAACAGTGATCCGAACTAGACAATGGAGCACGTTTGCGAGTCACATAGGGACCCACATCATTAATGAAAACCAAGTCTAGATGAGAATTCAAACGAGTAGGAAAATCTACTACATTTAGGTGACCTAGTGATGTAAGGAAGCTACAGTCACATGAATTGAAATCACCACATACAATTGAAAGTGAATCACTGAAGGCAGTAACGGCGAATTCAGTAAATTTATCAGTGAAGACAGATAGCGCAGATGATGTGCAGTCTGGAGTCATGTAGATATTGGTAACATAAATATATTTGTATTTATCCAGGTGTTTTGGACGGCACCTTAAAGTTAGACAGTCAATAAAGTCGTTTGAAAACTTGAAACAGGCAAAAGTAGATCTACACCAGTTAACGTTTACAAAAGTAGCTACTCCGCCACCACAAGTCTTTTTATTGTTTGATCGATCCTGACGATAGATATTAAAATCACGTAATGACACTAAGCAATCATCCTGTAAGTCAGTTAACCAAGATTCTTGAATTGTGATGACACCACAATTACGATACATGTTTTGACTTAGCAGAAATTGGAGATAGTCCACCTTGTTAATTAGTGATCGACAGTTAGAGTTAAGTAGCTCGGGAATCGACATTTGATTGATGTTTATTCTCTTTAAAGCATATTTCCAACCACCACGATGTCTCTTATTGTGCTTGTTTGTAATTTTTTCAGCGAAAGGACGTAAGCATTTTATAAACGCGCATGTGTAGGTTATGCGATTAATAGACATAATGATAGGTTAAAACAAATTAAAAAACACCCAGATAACTTGTTGAAATATTTAGATGGCAGAAAACAGGTAGCCCAGGTATTCAAGCAGGCCGCCTTATAGGGTTAAAATATAAATTTCTGTTAACAGAACCCGAAATCACTGACTAAATCATAAACAAAGTGTTAATGCATGTTGACGAGTAATCGCTAAATAGTGGTTACCAGTTATTTCATTATTGTATGTAAACAGTATTATGAACGTTGTAATTGGGTTTTTCTCAAATTTCATATAACTAATTAAAGTTTGTGAGTCCCTTCGTTTGTTTGTTGATACCGAATAACTAGATGAAATTGTAGGAAGGTTAGAAAATGAAGAGCACTGTTTACAGCAAGTAAAACACGTACAGGTACATCCTATCAATTGCTATTTCATTTACTTATGGAATTTGATAATGATAACGAGGTTTAATCTTTTTTTTCACGAGTGATTTGTTGTTTTTCAGAATTGCATAGAGCAAGCTATCCATACATTTTGTTATACAACTTATGACTTCTGTCAACTAATTGGAAGGCTCAAATCTTTGTAATAATCAAGTCTATGCAGGTGAACAACTTGGCGAATTACTTAATATGGAAGTTTATGTGGAGAAACAATTCACACATTGACGATAACTGTGTTTTGTATTGACCACTACCGCGTTTATTCATCTAATAAGTTATCTAAATATGATATAAATATAACAACTGTAGTTTTTCGCACTTTAAATCTTTTCAGTATGTGTATAGTCTAGTTCGGTACTAATACTACTTTCATAATAAACGTTGTCCGATAACGGTAAATTTATCGTTTGATTGCCTAGTCTGTAAGATCTTACGTGAAAATCGCATCACTATCTACACTGACCCATCGTATCGCGACAAATAACAATACTTGGTACTTCTGAAGAACACATTTATGCTTGGGATAGAATAATATATTTAATGTGAATATAAATAAGTTAAACATAATGAGCGCGTCTGCAACACTGACTCATGCCATTTGATTGAATGAATATCTCCACGTTCACCACTTCCGGCCTTCTCCAAGTGTTACATCTTTTTAGTTATTATATGCTTGATTCCGGAGACCATGTGATTAGGAAACAATGCCACTCCAACTATTCATCCGAACATACTGATCGTAGACAGGACTACAGGAAGAGAAATGGCAGTCTTACCTAATTATTGATTTTTAAGTGATAATTGTCTACTTTTTTCTCCACCACCATGGCGAAGTATTCACCATATTTTTCAACTATCTGTTGTTTATGAACTTTCTGGCTTCTTTGGATTCGTATATACTCTTCACTCCGTCTGGGTGATGATGTTGTATTGTAATGGAAGTTAAGCGTGCTATTTAACTTCCATCGGCTGCATGGTCTAAGTATGTGATGAGCTAATTAGTTTATTTCATAGTTGATTAAGCTTACCTGTAAGAGTTGGTCTTTTTACATATGTCAGTATTATATGACGTCAGGGATATCGACAAGCCATAAATGTCCGACAATTGCACTCGCAAGTGCCTGCATCTAGTTCATAACACCACAAAACTGTATTTAAATCGCACGTACTTTAGCAGTTTACTTTCGTCGTGAATGTTATGTGTACGGGTGGTCTGGAAAGGGATGAAATTATGCATACATACTTTTTGGAACTCCTTAAACACACCATAGAATTCAATCCAGTTTCCAAAACGCCTGCTCAGTATTATGCGTTGAAACGCCTCACTTAAGTCGACCGAAATGTTTCTGGAACATAAATTACCACAAACATTACTCCTTAATTACTGAAAAAACAGCCATTTCATGCGATAATACTTCAGTAACTGAAGAAAGGACTACAAGCATTTAGGAATTACGGGTTACTCGTCATGTCGTCTTGATTCTTGCAGAAAACAAGAATTCACACAAATTCATAGTATCTTTAACTGATAATTTATAATGAATACGCAGTTTTGCGGACCCCAACGAATTTTAAACAAGGAGAGTGAGGTTCAGTAGGGTAATTGGTATCCCAGGTCAAGTTACGTAGCAACAAAAGAGCCAAATTGTACACTACAAAACACAGTAAGCACAATAAACGCTTTTGGCATTGATTTTGTGAATTTGCTACAGCCAAAAAAGACGCAAATACAAGAAAACCTGATATTCGTGCAACCCAGAGGACTACCAACCGACCCTTAACAAATCAAATACGGAATGACCGCCTCGTGTCAGGCCGTTCAAGGTCGCAAAAAGGAAACGGCGGGCAGGTTTGAAAACGCACTGACTTATTTACCTTGCCGTGTCGAATGATTGGGGACTTACTCGAGTTACAGGGTAATTGTATGATGAACCAGCTAACTTTGAGGACGTAATTCAAAGTCAACACATAACGTGTATTACCCTTTCGTCGTTTAGAAGACCGTATAACACTGAAAGATGTCACAGGTATTTGGAGTTTGACCAAGCTTTAATCAGTAAAACTTTCTACTATGAATCGAATCTACCGAGCGAAATCAAATGACAGAAGCGAGAAGTTTCAAAAACATATTTCGTAGGTTATCAATGTATCTACTGGTCTAATCTGGCTAGCGATTGCAAGGGATGTTGAGCAAGGCGTTTCCACTCATGATCTGGTGCGGATGTAGGACCGGGAGCCTTCGGTTAAGTGAATTCATCAAAACTAATGTGATCAGCATCCAATATTGAAGACTTTAAGAGCTATTTATTTCAGCACTACAACACAATGAACGTTATTACAGTGATATATAATTAAGAGTAGGAACGAATAAGATATTGGGTAATGAGTGTTGGTTGTTCTTGATCTTGAGAAGGACCAGTGAACTGCTCGGCACTCAGTAACCTGATTGATTAATGATTTGGCTAGTACTCAGTGACATTTCTTTGGCTCTACAGATCTTTAGCTTTTGGCTGTAATCATTCTTTCGACTGCGTTAACAAAAAGTGCTGATGTTTTATGTCCTCATAGAGAGTTTGAATTATTCACTACTCGGTGAGAGAAACGAAACTCAAGACGTGAACGATTCGATCTCAGTTCTCTGAATTTCCAAGGATGTTCTCTTAGATGAACTTGTTATAGCATATGCGCCTTGTACTTGAAACAGCTAAATTTCAAATACATATTCATAAAAGTCGAGTATGGTACCCTAAACAATTCTTCGTCCAACTAACGGAATGGCTAAGGGATAGCTGATAAGACTTTGAAGTCTTAAGCAGTGGCAGCCTTACAGTCACTGGTAGTTTTGAGGTCGTTTCTTATGATTACTCCTAAATATTTATAGTCTCTTACTTTCAGTAACACATGTTGTACAGGTTCCCATCTATCAAAAGTGCATCAGATTTTCAATCACGATTTGGTTCATTCAACATATTTCCTTCAGATTTATATGAAATTCTATCAGAAATATGTGAATCTGGGTGGACTTTTGTGCTCTGAGCTGCATGGTTTGATTATGGAGCTTTTATTGTCCTTCCGAATGACATCATCAGCTGATTGACCTTAGGGCACTCGGAAAACCGCAAACACACATTCGACTGGAAAAATGCGGAGATTTACTCATAGAGGCATATCAAAAAACAACAGAGAATTTTTAGAAGCTTGGTACTCAGGCCAACCAGTAATAAACAAGCACATTTAAATCAATCCAATTTATCAACCAATCAGGAAAATTATGCAGAAATAAATTAACAAAAATCAAACCAGTGGGAGATACAACGAAAACAAAGAAGTAAACATTGACGATTTAAAGTCAACAAGAATCAATCAACATCGGGGTGTACAGGACAAGCTGTGAACCATATGTGGAGAAATTCGAACACCTCACTTCTACCCGACGTTTGTGCTGATGATGTCATTTAGAAGGACAATGAAAGCTCCACATCGAACCACCCAGCTCGGAGAAAAAAACCCCATCAAAATCATCCACCAGAGCTACAAATCTTCTCCACTATCTCATTATGTGAATCATTAGGACAAACCTGATCCGACAAAAGAACAGTAGAAATTCGATAAGGGGTTGACCGATTAGAAGCTTTTGTCTCAACATGATTCTGACTTTCACCTGGTTCTGGACTGCTATATGACTTTATACTGATTTTCAAAGTCGTGGATAAAAAGAAATGACTATTAGAAATATTCAGCTTAATAGGATCAGAATTACAAAATTTAGTATCAGTTACTGGGAAAGGAATGGTAGAATTACAAACCGCTTATATGTGTCCAATCTCACCACATTTAAAGAATTTATAATTAAAAAATACACATGAGTTGAGTGAGTGAAACTTGTCACAGGACAAACATTTACCAAAATTGTACACATTTTTATCGCCCAAATTGCAACTCCTCAACGAACTGTTACCTGAATAACCTTGAGTACTCATTGGAATTGGACGACGTATGAAAATGGTGGGATTTCTGATGTCCTGATGAATTATTTTATGAAATTTTTCAACATTACCACATTCAAATTTTGTATGCTTTACATGGTCTAGTAGTAGTTGCTTGAGAGTTGCATAGGTGAGTGAAATCGGCTAGTCTGGAAATGCCAAATTCCTTATTAAGCTATATGCTTTTCTGATGAACGTAAAGAAATGGGTCACAATATTAACATCTTTGACATCTTTCTTGGTGAAAGTCCAGATTTCAAACCTTTCCATGTAATCCTCAAAAGCATCCAAATCTAAATGTATTTCCAACAATTCCATCACAGGCTCGACCGCGACACCAATACGATGATTGGGAGTATTTAAATTGTTGTATAAACTATGAATCCCAGAAATAGCGCAATAAACACCACACTTTTGCAACATAATTTCTTGCCAATATCAAAGGATTTTATTGTATCAGAAGTAGCGTGATTCTATCGATTCTATGAGTTCGCATTTTTACATACGTCGACAACCATTACGGACTATTTTCACAATTCCTAAACAATTGCTTTCATACGAAATTCTGGCCTTACTTACCAAGATGTTGTGATCTTTACTATCTTTAAAATCAGTGAATCTCTGATGTTCAGAGCCTGTGCAGATAGACGTGCTCTGATGCTTTGTCCAGCGTCTATCAGTTTTTTAACCTCTTCGGTCATCAATGGTTTGTAACTATCAGATCTATGTGGTACTGAACGTGGTATAAACGGAGACGTAACTATACTAAATGTGGTTTTAAGTATGGACATCGCATAATTAATTCATGAGCTAGTATTGACTTCTGAATTCGTGTTTTTAGCGTACTCCTGAATGGCTGATTATTTTGTTCTCCATACATTTGGGCGAGGCTTAACCTGAGTGTTCATTATGTCACAAGTCGTAAACGTTAAAAAACAGCATACTCACCATTTTACAACGGTGGGAGAATATTTTAGTATGTAATATCCTATGAGTGATCACTACATTTAACAAAAAAACATTCCTGGTGTTTTCCGAAGCGTGTGGGTTCCGATACATTATGTTCTTAAGCACCGTTGAAAGATAGCTTAGTGGTCTGGAGTTGGAGAGATCTCAAATGAAATCTAAGGTACTTAGTTTGGCCTCTGAAAAGTCTTGGATTTGCACTTCTAAGGAATTTCATACTAAGACGAAATGGACGTACAATACTTCCAGATCTTTAATGGCGGTCCAATCTAGGTTAGGTTATGATTTCCGTGGAATCCGACCTCCTTCACAATTTCTCGCTGACTGACCCTTATTATTTAATACTTTACGTTGACTTCAACGCACCACTAATAGAAGTGATCTCGAACTAACTTCATGTATATTGAATACAGGAGGAACAAGAAGGCATCAAACAATACTAACCGAAGAAGAGCAGACAAATCAAGAGCGGCAAAGCAGCGGGACCAGACAACATCCCGGCAGAGGCACCGAAAGCAAATGTAGCAGCAACTGCCAAGATACTCCACATTCTCTTCAGTAAGATTCGGGATGAAGAACAATGCCAAAGAAAGGAGATCTCAGCAAGTGTGATAACTACAGGGGCATCACTCTTCACTCAATACCAGGAAAAGTCTTCAACAGAGTATTGTTAAACAGGATGAAGCATTCCGTAGACGCCCAACTTCGATATCAACAAGCTGGATTCCGTAAGAACAGATCGTGCGCAGATCAAATCGCAACTCTACAATCAATCGAATGGAATTCATCACTCTACATCAACTTCATGGACTACGAGAAGGCATTATTAGCGTGGGCAAGACAACACTATAGAGACTTCTTCGATACTGGCGATCGACTGGATCATGAAGACGTCATCATCTGGAGAAAAGCACGGGATACAGTGGACAGCTAGGATGCAGCTTGATGATTTTGACTTCGCGGATGATCTGGCTCTTCTATCACACACGCAATAACAAATGCAGGAGAAAACGACCAGTGTAGCAGCAGCCTCAGCAGCAGTAGGTCTCAATATAAACAAAGGGAAAAGCAAGACTCTCCGATACAATACAATATACACCAATCGAATCACACTTGACGGAGAAGCTTTGGAGGATGTGGAAACCTTTACATATCTAGACAGCATCATGCATGAACACAGTGGATCTGATGCAGATGTGAGGGCGCGGATCGGCAAAGCAAGAGCAGCATACACACAACTGAAACACATCTGGAGCTCAAAACAATTGTCAACTAACACCAAGGTTAGAATTTTCAATACAAATGTGAAGACAGTTCTTCTGTATGGGGCGGAGACGTGGAGAACTACGAAAGCCATTATCCAGAAGATACAAGTGTTTATTAACAGCTGTCTGCGCAAGATACTTCGGATCAGATGGCCAGAAACTAGCAGCAACAAGTTACTGTGGGAGACAACAAACCAGATTCCAGCGGAGGAAGAAATCAAGAAGAAGCGCTGGAAGTGGATGTTGCACACCTTGAGGAAATCACCTAATTGCGTCACAAGACAAGCCCTCACATGGAATCCTGAAGGTCGAAGGAGAAGAGGAAGACCAAAGAAGACATTACGCCGAGAAATAGAGACAGACATTAGAAGAATGAACGAGAACTGGATAGAACTAGAAAAGAAGGCCCAGGACAGAGTGGGTTAGAGAATGCTGGTCGGGAGCTTATGATTCATTAGGAGTAATATGCTTAAGTAAGTAAGTAAGAATCTATTTGCGAAAGTTAATGAACATTTATTTCATGATTAGCAAATGGCATGCAGATTTTAAACAAAGGAAATAGACATTCTTTTAGGACGTTATTTATTGCAAGAAAGCCTCTAATCCTGATAATCTTGTTGATCATATTTTTGTGGTCACCAAGATAAGGTTACAGATATTTCCTGATGATATTGCGATTCTTCTGCTAGCATTGAATTCTGAATGATAAATATAATTGTTTAAAACTCTCCGTCATATTGAGAAACATGGATATACGAGCGAAGAGTAATAATTTGAATAATTGCCGGCTTTTCAATTCAAGTAAACAATACTTATTAGCTATTTCAATATTAAACATTTAGCTTATTTCATCAACAACCTTAAATTTACTTATTATAATTTCAAATGGTATTCCGTACAATTTTGTTGGGCTCTATACTGATGCAATTTTACATACTGTTCAGCTCATGAGGATGAAATGAAAACACTACTTCTATTATTATTATTATTATTATTATTATTATTATTATTATTATTATTATTATTATTATTATTATTATTATTATTATAGAAACAGTAATAACAATTGAGACCGGGATACAGGCGGATAGGACACACATTGAAGAAAGCGCCCAACTGCATCACTAGGCAGGTCCTCATATGGAATCCTGAAGGCCAAAGGAGAAGAGAAAGACCAAAAAAACATTACGCTGAGAAATTTAAATAGATATGAGAAGAATGAACAACAACTGGATAGAACTAGAAAGGAAGGCTAAGGATAGAGTGGGTTGGAGAATGATGGCCAGTGGCCATGCTCTACACGGGGATAACAGGCGTAAGTAAGTAAGTAATTTCATTACAAAACTAGATCATGTCTTACTATATTTTTTTAATGAACGATATAACCGAAAGAACATTTCTCTCAACGACCTAATTCACTATTGAATAGGAAATAATAGTTCCATTAATTATTTATTGTTTACTATATTCGTTTTCATAAAATAAAGTGTACAGTCAAAGTATTTTACAATAATATTAATTAGAAAACTAATTTTTACTCATTCACTAATTCATTCTCTGAAATTCATTCACTGAAATGTCGTATGGCCATTATAATTCTGAATATCCGTGTCATTGAAACATCATTCATAAAATTATAGCTTTATTGTTTCGGATATCTTTTTTTTATAGACTTTGTCTATGAACAATTGTTAATTAAAAAGAGAATTTAGGTCAAAGTAAAGCATCTCATACTTAGGTCACAATTCATAGGACAGTTATTTATATTATTGTTTTTATTCACACTAATCGCATTCTATGATGGTTTTCTTATTTAGATAAGTCATGAATAGTTTTTAAATTATGTTATACAGAGAATACCTAATTTTCCATTTCTTTTAAATACCTATCATTCTTAAATCCTTATCAGAGAAGAAAATATTCTATTGATTACTGAAAGTTAGTATTAACGATTTTAAATAAAAGAATTTTAATATCTAATTGTAAACTTAATGAAAAGATATTAGAATGCCTACTTTTGGTTTCAAAATTAATTTCATCATAGACCTACTGCTAGAAATAACGTTCTCGTCGACTGGACTTTCAGAAATTGATCTCCTACCAGGAGATTCACTTATCGATTTAGGATACTCAGATGGTATAGTCCTATTTGATGAAGACGCTGCAGAGTGTTTTGGTAGCACTGAGCGACAATGCCAGGATGTTTGGGACGCGTTTCTACCACTATAAATGCAAGTTGTTACTCCAGGACTGGCCTGCATCAACATCTAAACTAAGGATAGGGAGTGAAGTAGTCGAACGCGTCGACAACTTCACTTATCTTGGAAGTCTGATCAGCCCTAATGGGTTGGTGTCTGACGAAATCTCAGCAGGGATTCAAAAGATCGTTTGGCTTTTACCAACTTACGTCACCTATGGCGAAGGAAAGATATACGTCTACCAATTAAGGGACGAGTATACTGCACAGCAGTTCGCTCTGTTCTACTTTACGGCTGTGAAACCTGGCCATTAAGAGTAGAAGATACTCGTAAGTTATTAGTATTTGACCACAGATGCCTTAGAAATATTGCTCGCATCTGCTGGGATAACCGGGTAAGTAATAGTGAGGTTAGACGCAGGGTATTAGGGAATGATGGTAAATCAGTTGAGGTGATGAATCTTCATCGACTGAGATGGCTGGGCCACGTATTACGTATGCCTGAACACCGATTACCACGACGTGCTTTACTGACTAGTATTGGCGATGGTTGGAAGAGAGTTAGAGGCGGCCAAACCAAAACATCAGTGTTTGAAGTCACTAACTTCTAGTCTGAGCCATGTTAGTAGATGCAGACTACCTGGTTGGGGTCCGCGTGACTATCGTGACCAATGGTTGGAGACTCTGTGTGACATGGCTCAGAATCGATCACAATGGCGTAGGTGTATACACTCTTTATCTTCCCTTAAACCTTGAGATTAAAATTGCTCCATAACGTTCTTCCTTCCTATACTATATCCTTATATACAATCTTTCTTTATGTACTACCACCACTAAATTGATTACTTCTATGAATCCGGTGTTGATCTTGTTGTGTTAACGAGGTATGGCAACTTGGACCGATGCATATATGTGCCTGGTCCTACGTTGTAGCTGACTGACTGAAAAAATATATTTTAGGACAGAACTTAAATAATGTATAGAAAACGTGATACTTGAGAAGTAATTTTATATCATTTCATAAAAGTATATCATTAGTTTAAATGTGTCTTTACAGCTTAAAATCTATATATTCAAAAAATTGTACATAAAAAACTATTCTCAGTAAAATAATAAGATTTGATGATTAATACATAATTAAGAAAAGAACAGTGGTAGAATAATATTAAATGTCATGGTTAGAGTTTCTTATTTAACAACGTTATTTTCTACAGGATGTGGTTACTGACCCCCTCCCCAACTTTCCTCGTTTACCTGAGCTTTGAACCAGTAGTAACCCTAAAAGAGTTACAGGTGAAGATTTTAAATGAAATGCCTTGTTTTAAATCAATGTCAATTAATTGAAGACTCCAACACGTATTTTTGTAAACTATCATTTCGCTTATCTCCTTATCTAATTGTTATACATTTTATGCTGTTTTAGAAACTTCAAATGTTATGTCATGCAATCTATTAACATTTAGAAATAAGCTGAGTCCTGTACAACATAATTGCGTGTTGACAACATTTTGTTGTTCTGTACATAAACAAGTGGTTGGTTTCCATACTGGTACACTAATAGTATTGATTCACTTATATTACTAATGATTGTAAATACGAAATCGAAAGAAGTGTTTTTCATGTTGATTTAATTGAAGATCCGTTGATTTTTAAATAAAATTCCACAACTATATTTTAGTTCCGAAACCCGATTTTATCATTATAAAGCGGACATAATCACTTATCAAATAGATATGGTTCTGTAAATGCTTGTAAATGAAAAGTTTTTAAAGCTATTTGATGTAACCTATGAAATATCTATTATGTGTTAGCTGAATTTACAATCAGCTATATATAAACATATTGATAAAATACATTATTTGTTTCAATAACTCCTTTAAACAATGTATATTTCTGTTCACATATTTACAGGTTGTTCGTCTTTCAGTCAGGCAAAACCCGACTCACACATCCTCTTCGTGCTTCCTGGATCATGGGATTTTTTCCATGAGCTAACGTGAGCGGTAACCCGGGTGGTGGAGACCGGCCTAATCATCCACTCTGCTTGTACCCACAAATGATTACGATTGCTACAAAAAATCATTGCATAATTATTATTAGTTCAAAAAGAAAGAAATAATGAGTCTGTCCAAAAAAATAAAAGAATGATTTAATGATTCTGCATGCGTCTTTCAGTCTGTTCCACTCATTACAAGTTAACAAATATTCACTATATTCATTATATTGAAAGCATTAAAATACATTTACCGTTATAATTAATCTAACAACAATATTGAGCAATGATTATTTAAATTTATTTCAGTATATAATTATTTCTTTATGTATTTGTAACCAAATTGGATTTCCAATTTCAGTACTACACTTTTTGAATCATTGTAAAGGAGGTGAAGGCAGTCAGAGAAATAAATTTAAATTAATTTATTTTTCAATTAAATATTAAATTCAGTTATTGTTTGAATCTTCCCATTGATGTTTAGGACTGCAATTGGTCAGTCTCTAATTAGCATATGTGCATACTGTACATATTGCCTCGATACAGGACGCGTTGCGCCTTGATTTCCACTGCTAGCCACTATCCATGTTTGCTTAAAATGCTTGTAAATTGAGGCTATATCGATACAATACGCACAGTATGCACATATGGCCCATTAGAGACTAACCTGTTGCAGTCCTAAACATCATTGGGAAGATTCAAACGAATAATACAAAACGAATTTAAACTTCACCCCATTGCACAAGCAAGTGGCTATCAGGACTCAGTAGGTGAGTGGATAACGCGATGGCGTTTGAAGCGAACTGTACTGGGTTCGAGTCTCAAAGTGAACATCAACTCTGTGATGCATGTACATCCAGCTGACGAGTCTCAAATAGAACAAAAGGCGCGTCTTGTATTCCACTGCTAGCCACTATCCATCTTTGCTTAAATATCAAATCATTCACATAATAATTAGCAATCTATGGATTTATATCAGAGTGTAAAATATTGAAATGTGTAAGATAGAACTTTTATTTTAATGGAAATTGTTAAAGAATATTTTTACCTCTACTAAGTTTCTACAGATATTGATTTTTTTAATACTGGTGCATCATTTTGACCACAAGATAAATATAGTAGTTTTTACAAACACTATCTTAACTCAATATATGCTCTTTTCGATCTCAGCTCACTGATCTATAGGTTAACAGCTCGTGTGAAAGATCGAAAGTCCTGGGTTTTACTCCTCCTTACGTGATCATTGACGTGCACTTTTGAAGAGTCTCGTACTAAAATGAAACGGTAGTCCAGTGCTTCCAGATTTTAAATTCATGTTTAGCTTTAGTATGATTTCAGTAAAATAAATATGAGTTTACTTTAACTTTTTGAAATTAAATTATCGAAGATTTTTCATTGAAATTTCAATGTATCACATCAAGTAGTTGCAGACACTTCTCAAATAACGTTGAATAGTTTTTTTCATTTTACTAGCTACATTAAACTTCAAGGATATTTTCACAATTTTGTGCTTTACAGTTGAAATATTTGATTGATCAATTATGCATTCAGTAACAATATTAATCAAATTTTGGTATTCCTTTTATGTTTAATGAGGTAAAAAACCTAACAGAAGTGTTATTCATTACAAATATAATACTGTTGACTGGATGTGCATACATTCCATGTCATACAGACAAAATATTTTACCAGTATCAAATTAGAACAACATATATAAGCGAACAATATTGTTTTCGATTAGATTCTCATCAGGCTTTACTCTAATATACAGTAATATTTATATGCACATATGAAATTATTAAGTCAATCAAGGCAGTTTATGAGTCAATGATAATAGTTGAATAGATTACATAATTAAAATAATAATAAGTGAAAGGTACAAATTGATAGTGTAATGACAGGTGTACTAGTTGTGATAAGAATAATAAAAGGCTTGAATCAATGCTACATAATGGGAAAATAGGTCAATCATTAGAATAATATAGACAGTGAAATAACATTCATAGAAATTATAAGATTGCGTAATAAGAAGTGTTCAGATAATTGGACTGTGAAGCGAATATTAAAAAACAATATTGTTCGCTTATATATGTTGTTCTAAATCACAATATGGGAATATTTCAAGTATCAAATTAATCAACGGCTAATTTGAAATATTTATATCACAGTTTGTAGTCAAAATTGATGTTGACGATATGAACAAATTGGAAATAAATGACACAGATAAGTGTATTCTAATATAAAACCGAGAATCATGGAATAACATTGGGTGATTGTTGTTTCAGACTATGCAAAAATGGGTAAGTAAAGCTAAGGAAATTATTAGTCGAGTTATCTGATTCCACGATAACTTCATGAATACAATAAAAAATCAAACGAAAGATTGTATTTTACGATTATACATAATCAATTTATGTAAAACATTTAAGTTGACTGAAAGCTATAAATAACACAAGATCTATCTGAAATATAACGGAATTAAAGTACAAATAATTGGGAATAATAAAAGTGGCAAATCTGTACAATGAAATCAAATAATCTACAGCGAAAATTCTGTAGTCTGTTTTTGAGAAAGTTTAATTCAATCTTTACAAATGCGTCAGTTATGTCAATCTTTTTTAAACAAAATGTATCAATAAACAAAGATAGATAATGGCTAGCAGTGGAATACAAGACGCGCCTTTTGTTCTATTTGAGACTCGTCAGCTGGATGTACATGCATCACAGAGTTGATGTTCACTTTGAGACTCGAACCCAGTACAGTTCGCTTCAAACGCCATCGCGTTATCCACTCACCTACTGAGTCCTGATAGCCACTTGCTTGTGCAATGGGGTGAAGTTTAAATTCGTTTTGTATTATTCGTTTGAATCTTCCCAATGATGTTTAGGACTGCAACAGGTTAGTCTCTAATGGGCCATATGTGCATACTGTGCGTATTGTATCGATATAGCCTCAATTTACAAGCATTGTAAGCAAACATGGTTGCAGGTACATCCAGCTGACGAGACTCAAATAAGACAAAATACGCGTTCTGGAGTCCACTGCTAGCCACTATCCATCTTTGCTTATAATGCTTGTGAATTGAGGCTATATCGAGGTAATACGCACAGTATGCACATATGGCCAATAAGAGACTGACCAGTTGCAGTCCTAAACATCAATGAGAAGATTCAAACAAACCAAACTAAGTGAATTTAAAATGTATCAATATTTACAATTAAAAAAGCAATAACAAAGTGTAAACAGATACATTGGATGATATTATTCGCTCGTTGTTTTATAACTCTTTTTAACATTAATGACTGAAGTAAAAGAAAGGCAAGTTACAAATTTAGTAACATATCTGTTCAAATAAATTAGTGATTAGATGACGTCTTAGTAACAAAGAAAATGGTATAGTTGAAATAATAAAATAAGTAGGAAATTGAACCTCTGATGTTTTGCTACATTTTACGCTTACTAGCATATGCACAAATACACACAGGTATGTCTCACACAGAATCAGTTTGTTCCGAGTGATATGACATTAACATTATCAGATTTATTTTGGCTATTTTATAGCAACTATCTTAGAATCAATTTCGATTATGGTTAATTTTCGTTAAGCTCTTTTATTAAATTACTTATCAGACATTATCATTTGGATAGTATCAATTTGCATATTTCTTTATACTGTTATAATCACTAGAGCACATGACAGACTCTAACCAAAACTTTGCTTAAATATGATACGATAACTTAACCTCCTCCCCATATATGCATGCACCCAAATCCTATTATTAACTGTTGCTTTGTCTTGCTGCGCTCTTATATAACTTGCCTATAAATTTACCTATGTAATTGCTCGAGCTTGCTCGCTGATACTTACTCATGTGCTTGTAGCTTTCTGACCTGCGTTATTTGATAATAAACTGAAGTTGCGGCTTCTATTTGCCTTCTAATTTCATACACCATTGAGATTTGTGTTATAACGATTATCAAGGTGAAAGATTAGTGAAGCATCGCACCACAACTTTGAAAATATTCATTGTCATCTCTTATAAACTATTTAAACTGATATTAATTCAGTTCAATTATTTATTTACTATTTTAAACAACTGACATACATTAGGCATAAAAAACATCTGAAGTTCAAAGCGATCAGTCCCTTTGATAAATTTCGATAGTGTAATAAGAAGACGTAGATTATCAGAACTATGTGATATATTAGCGCAATACATTTCGAACAATCTGATCCAGTGATGAGGTTTCAAATCGTTTTCACATTATTATTTTTATCGTTGTCTCCTCTTACCCCCCCAATTTCCAGTCTAGTTGACCTTTTATTTTTATATATGTAAATGTTCTTAACAAGTATATGTGTGATCAGATTGTTAGAAATGTATTGCGCTAATATATCACATAGTTCTGATAATCTTCGTCTCCTTATTACGCTATCGAAATCTGAAATTCAATTTCCCGCCAATTATGATATCATAAATAAACCATTTTCTTTGTTAGTAAACTTGCCATTGTTTTTATTATAACACATGATAATTTTTCACACTTATAAATAGCATGTAAGTAACAAAGTTTATTAAATAAAGGTATGTAATGCTTGTGTTCAACAAAAGTTGTTAATTAAAAAAACACATTTAGTCTATAAAGAAAATATTGAAAACAAAATTACAACATAATTCAATCACAGTTTAACATTATCATGTTACGGATCCACAGTCTGATTTTAAGGTTGTTTATATGATTCATTCAAATGTACCTAGATTTCTTTGTATCCAACTCCTAAAAATAGTCAAAGCTCTTACTATCCGTGAGCTTAAACTAGAAATATGCGTACAAAAGAAGTACGTCTTATCATTATCGTTACCATGGCCTTAATATTATTATTATTATTACTGTATTCCCCTTTACTTATGTCTTATATTCTCATTATTTTATTCATGAATACTCATCATATCACCTTATTTATTTTTACACCTATATGACCTTTAATTATTGTAACAAAAAACATTTTATTTAGTTTCATCATCTTATTATATCCACTAAATCTATTGTTATTACTCGTATTACGTAAACTAGTATTATAATCTTTCTATTACGTCATCAACTATGTAGAATCCCCCAATCTTCTCCCATATTCTCTATCTAAACATTGAAGAATGATTAGAGTAAACTATAAACTACTATATACAAGTGTGTTTACAACGTTCTTAGGTAAAAAAAAACTAAACACTGTATATCAAATTCCAGTAAACCAACGTTGGCAATGTCCATTTAACAGAGACAAGAAAAAGATGTCTATGTTTTTGAAGAAACTGAACGCTTCATAAAAAAATGTTCTTTGTGATGAGACAAAGTTAGATATAGTTATTTAATATAACCCATGAGATTCATAAAAAACTGATCCTTGGACTTTTCAATGAAATGAATAAATGAGTTACACAGAAAATTGTGTACATTTGATGTTGAAAAAAACATATTTGATCATAAATGAGCAGATGATAAAATTTAAATTCAGATAAAACGAAATGAAAGTAAATACTTCTTGTGTTTGCATAAATTGTTACCTGGATTCCACTGCTAGCCACTATCCATCTTTGCTTACCATGCTTGTGAATTAAGGTATATCGAGGCAATACGCACAGTATGCACATATGCCAATAAGAGACTGACCAGTTGCAGTCCTAAACACATCGATGGGAAGATCCAAACAAACAATACTAAGTGAATTCTAATTTATAACTGTTTTGGAAAGTTGAAAAAATCTATGCCTGTAAGCCGAGATCGATGATAGTTAGCAGAGGAATCCAGGACACGCATTTCGTCCTATTTGAGACTTGCCAGTTTCATGTATTTGTGTTCCAGAATTGATGTCCACTCTGAGACTCAAACCCAGTACTGTTCTCTTTAAACAGCATCGCGTTATCCATTTACCTACTGAGTCCCGGAGTAAGTATCAATTCTGGGATATAGATACATATAGCTGATGAGTCAGAAACAGGACGAATCACGCATTCCGGGTTCCACTGACAACTGTAATCCATCTCTGTTTATAATGCTTGTGACATAGGGCAATATGAAGGTAATCTGTATAGGATGCCTATATCCCAAAAACAGACTAATCAATTACAGTCTTTAACATCAATTCAAAGATTTAAACAACCAATACAAATTAAATTATATGTCTGTTTTGAAAATCAAATTACATCACGTTTCAAAATTGAACTGAATTTTCCTTGTATAAATTAGATAAAACGTTAAAGACTTGTAAAATTTTATGTTAACAAATGAAAAATGAATTCCTTCAATATATTTTCCTTTTCCTAAAATGTTACCGGTGTTAATGAGTAAATAAATTTTAAAAAAAACTAAGATAAGAAATTACAATGAACAAATGCTTTTTATTGGCATATTTGAACTTACCTATAAGCAATAGAGAGTAGTCTATTCAACAATTATTTGTATTCTCTACTAACATAGGAACATTCATTTTATAATACGTATGTTATCAGACTATATTGTTTTTTTAATATATACGCAAAACAGGTTATGAGCTGTATCCATCGTTTCCATGAATAAATTTACAGTCATAAGGGCTTTGAATTCACATTGTCAATTTAACCATATAATTAATACCTATTTAATTAAATTGACAGATAATTGACATCATGAGTCTATTGAAGTTAGAGCACCATGAAAAACCTGGAAACACTGGACGGTCGTTTCATCCTATTGTGGGACTCCTCAGTAGTGCGCATCCACGATCCTGCACTCGCGAGATTCGAACCCAGGACCTACCAGTCTCGCGCCAGAGCACTTAACCGATAGACCACTGAGCAGGCATCCAAAATTACTAAAATCTTCACGAAACCCCCTTCGGATAAAGTGGCATAATTTGTACACAAAAGACGATTTTATATGAAAGTTATAGATGTTTTTCGTGCCTCGCAACTTATGAATGCTACATGTGAACTAGGAGAATCAGATAAAGTGAAGATGATGTTAAGAAGAGATATAATGGTAATTCCACGTAGGGTTGTAATTTTTCTTGTCTCTTCATACATATATTTGTTCCACTGAAAGGATAATTTATAAAGTTTAATTAATGTGTAAATCTGCTGACACATCTTATTGTTGTATGTATAAATGGGATTTCTTTAAATTAACTTTTTATACTCACTTGAATTTTATTTGTTGTTTTTCAATAAAAAATCTGACTCTAATTTATTCCTGTAAAAGTCTTCGTTTTAGTACATGAAGAAGAGGTTCATTCTTCAAAGAATACTTTGCCTACATAGCAATTATGCTTTTACCAAATGATAACCAAAATCAGTTAGGTTTCTAGTTATTAAAAAAAGTTTGCGAAATTTGAAGATGGTGCTCAAAGATCCATATTGACCAGATACTCATCATTTAAATCCAAGGATTCTACGGGACAATTGCTTCCATATAGCATTTCCATAAACGTCCTGTAGATGGTAGTCTACAAATAATCTAGGAAATCAGCATAGTCATCGCACAAACCAAATGTTGGAAAACATCAGGACCTGATAATATACCAGTTGACGCACTGAGGTCAGGCATAGAAGTAACTGACAATATGCCCCACTTTCTATCCGGAATAGTTTGGGAAAAAGAACAAGTGCCGACAGACTAGAAGGAAGGATATCTCATGAAGACACCAAAGAAGGCAGATCTGAGCAAATGTGAGAACTTTAGAGCAATCCCACTGCATCAAAATATGTTTCATAACAAAGAAATAAGGAATGACACTGGACGTTATCCATTGCTACGCACTCATAAACGATATCGATGAAGATGGTAAAGGTGGTAGTTTCATGAGGCTTCAGTTCATCCAAGAGAAGAGATCAGCAAAAGACCTAACTATTCTGATGGAGCGACTAAGCACGAAGATCTAAATTTTAATATCATGGAGAAAAACTGTTTATATAATATATACTTTTGATATTCATATTAACAGTCTTGAAAATTTGATGTTTAACTAACAAATACTATGATGTATTTTCAATGCAAGTAATCGTACATAAGATCTAATCTGAATCTATAGAAATTTGTAGTTATTAAATGTGTTTATTAAGTGAGATGAATGGAAGTAAAAACTGTGTGCATGATATAATATTGATGTGCATCAACATGTGTATGGTACAAACACCATAACGGATAAGTCGTCTATGTATACAATGTATTATATATATCACTTTGTTTCTTCTTGTTAGGATGTTTCCTAGAAAAGAGATAATTTCATTCACGATTTATTTTAACTGAATATGGATTATATTATTAGCAAACAGAATTTTTATATCTTCATAGTCTTTTAGATACAGGAGAAAAACAGCATTAAATCATGTGTTATTCATTTCTCTTTCATAGTACAGTTTTATTCAAAATACAATCAATAATAAATGTTATTTTCACAATAAATGACTTTATCATCACTATTTTGTAGGTACTTGGAAGTAGTTATTTACAACAGACATTGAGAGTAATGTCACTTCTTGTCAAGTGGAAATCAATTTCAGCAACTAAATAACTGCAACATTTCAGCTAATAGGTCATTCATACATATTGATAAATAAGTTCTCTTCAATATTAAATAAAATGGAATTTTAATGATTTCGTTTTACCCTTATACATCATAATTCTTTGTGTATGCAAAAGCAATGCTAAATGTGTATTTCTTTGTATTTTATTTTCTCAACTTTTGGTTTTGTATTAGTAACAGATCTATCAGAGAAACTATTAAAGCTATCTGCTTATCATTTATATCATGATTTATTAATAATAAACGTCATATTAACTTCTTTTATTATTTTCGACAAGACTTTAAAATAAAGAAATTACTTTTTAAAAAAATAGAGAACGTTTTGCGGATTGTTTTATATTTTCGTGTTAATGTTTGGGAAAATAAAATACATTAACAGTACGCTGGATGCCAGCTCAGTGGTCTATCGATTAAGTGCTCTAGTGCGAGACTGGTAGGTCCTGGGTTCGAATCTCGCCAGGCGGGATCGTGGATGCGCATTGATGAAGAGACCCATACTAGGACGAAACAGTCGTCCAGTGCTTCCAGGTTTTTCATGGTGCTGTAGCTTTAACTGATTCATGAAATTAACTAAAGCATTAATAATAATATCCATGAAAACCTCTTTCTGATTGACAAAGTTGTCTAATATGAAAAAATAATGATTTATAATCTTTCACTAAAACTATATTAGCGAATAAACAGTGGATACCTTCTATGGCAGACACAATGTTAACATTTATTCTATTCCTAATATATATCAGATTTTATTAAATAATCTGAATATATTTTTGTGGTGAGCATATGAGAGAGATCGATTCTGGATTCAATCATTTTGATTAAAATTACTCTAATGTGAAGTAGATTGTAGGATATTTTTTCCTAGAAAAAATGACTGTTACTGATGAAACCTTGAGAAATTTTATATATTTCATTTAAAATAAGAATGACAAAATGAAACCTACCACTGATAACTGTGACAATAAACTAAGTCAACATTATGAATATATTAATGTATTTGTAATATCCCAATGAGTAGAAAAATTAAATTTTCGAACGTTTCGTAACTCAGTGTAAGCCACTTCTTCAAAATTATCAAATCAAAACTTGGTAATGATACCTACTAAGTTAACATTGATGTAAATCAAGTAGACGAATGAATTAACAATGAGTCAGTAATATAATACTGATATTTCTTTTATAATGGCTATGTTACATAAATCAAATATAAACTTTGACATATAAGCTAAATCCATTGTGGTACTATGTACTAAGTATTGGACACTTATTCTATGTAAGTTTCGGATATTCAGAACTAGATAGAAGTCAGAAAGATTATCAAATACTTTGAGATGATAGAAGTGAATTGAGAAGTGTATAAGATTACTTATCATAAAACAAACTAATGAAATCTAGTTTACTTTTGAACAATTGCATTTAATTTGAAAGATGTTTAATCACACCAAAACGGAAATAATTCATTGAACAACATTTGAGAAAACAACAACATAACTTATGTTAATTTTTAAGTTCATTATAAATATGTTAACACCATTGGATTATTCACAAAGAAACAGAGTGTATTCATTTATTATTAATTGCTAAGCTAAAATAAATTAACAAAAACTTGTACAAGAATCAACTTTATCTAACAAAAAAAAGAATTTCAATCACTGATACAATGAAGGTTGTTTGGTAAAACAGTGTTACTTATAATTGCCAGAAGTAACAGTGATATAATTAAAAAAAATTTCGTACACGTTTTGGACATTCTCTTGATTTTGAACTTCAATCATGAACTATAAACGCAGACATAACATTAGCTACAACCAGAGTCACAAATATGGAACGTTAGGACGATCGAATATGACTAATGGTATCATCATGTCAGCTGCTCCGACTTATGATCAAACAGATAATAACTTTTCCTATTCTATTTGAATAGCGATTAAATATGGCCTAACATGATATCAGTATTTTTCTCTTTTTAGCAAAGCATAGTCAACTATAAACCAATTCATAATAGATATCAAATTGTAGTTGCAATAAACATTATGATTAACAGAGTAATGATGAACAAAATATTTGTATGACCCAGTATTCTATACACAATCAGTTACTTTCATTCAATCCATAAATATGGATATTCCTTCAATAAGTACATCCAAGGTCAATTAGCTAATATTGTATTGATTTACAAAATAACGACTTAGGTTATTGTAAATAAATTTACACTTCAATATTTTAAATTAGTTAAATCTTTAATTGAATAAAATTCTTGTCAAGCCACTATTTCGTATTTTCAACCCTGAAATTTACTGGCATTCAATAAGGAAGGGTTTTGTGGAGATTTAGTATTTTTCATAGTAGAAAGCATGAGTCAATTGAAGCTAGACCACCATGGAAAACCTGGAAACACTGGACGGCCGTTTCGTCCTATTATGGGACTCCTCAGCAGTGCGCATCCACGATCCCGCTCTCGCGAGATTCAAACCCAGGACCTACCAGTCTCTAGCCGAAGCCCTTAACCGATAGACCACTGAGCTGGCATCCAACGGTGTTAATGACTTCGAGAAGTATAACTAGGAGCTCTAGTGAGAAGCAGTGACCAGTGGAGTTCAAAACCACGTCTGTTGTGAGATAGGAACTCACTGAAGACAATTGGTGAATGGTTGCTCAACTTCGTGAATCAGTTGAAGTTAGACATTCACACCGTTGGATGCCAGCTCAGTGGTCTATCGGTTAAGTGCTCTAGTGCGAGACTGGTAGGTCCTGGGTTCGAATCTCGCGAGAGTGGGTTCGTGGATGCGCATTGCTGAGGAGTCCAATAATAGGATGAAACGGCCGTCCAGTGTTTCCAGGTTTTCCATGGTGGTCTAGCTTCAATTGACTCATGCTTTCTACTATTCAATAAGGAGTTTATTGGTTTGGCTTGATAACATTTTATACGAAAATTAGGTGTTGGGCCACGTGAATTATCTACTGTGTTTAATTCTAAGTCACATTCATCGATTACTTCAGCAAGGGTTTACTGTAGTTTAGAGTATAACATGAATATCAGAAACAATATATCCGTACACAATCGAGTTAATGGAAATTTTTACGTAATAAAATAAAGTATATGACAAATCCATTTTGTATCGTTTGTTTAAATCTTCCCAATGACGTTTGGGACTGCAATTGATCAGTCTCTGATTGGCAGATAGGACGAAAAGCGTGTCCTGGATTTCACTGTTAGGCACCATCCATCTTTACTTATAATGCTTGTGAATTGAGGCTATATCGAAGCAATACGCACAGTATGCACATATGCCAATTAGAGACTGACCAGTTGCAGTCCTAAACATCATTGGAAAGATTCAAACAAACCAAACTAAGTGAATTTAAATTTCATCCCATTGCACAAGCAAGTGGCTATCAGGACTCAGTAGGTGAGTGGATAACGCGGTTGCATTTGAAGCGAACTGTACTGAGTTCGAGTCTCAGAGTGATCATCAACTCTGAGATGGATGTACATCCAGCTGACGAGTCCCATATAGAACAAAACGTTCATCCCGGGTTCCGCCTCTATCCATCTTTGTTTATATGACAAATTACCTAAACTTATGACCAACTTTATTCCAAATTAAAATAGAAATTTCAAAACGTATTTCGTTTTTTTTCAATAAAACTTAGCTCGACTAGCCATTGCTTTTCATCGTGAAAAAAGTTTTCAATAGGTTCATAATAATTTAATTTGCATCTGAATGAACGATTATTTTTTTCAAATTTGTGGTTTATATTCGCTTGTCTGAAATCAGTAATTTAAGATTCTGTTTCAAGAATTTCATGCGTAGGTGAAATGAAACCAAATTCTTTTAAAGAGTTTTATTTTTTTAATTGTATACAAATTAACAATATTGATATTTGTTTTCAACAGTGCTGATAACATTAACAAAAATTTTATATATACACTCTAAAAGTTATAAGATCTATATTCAAACTAAAGTTAGTGTAAAACTCAATTACATTGGCTTAAAATCAATGAAAAGGCAATAAAACTTGTTGTTAAGAGAAAACGTCTTTAATTTATTAGAAATATCCGAATAAACGTCCGGTAGTAATGTTCTTAATAATAGATGTAGTGCAGAAATCATGCTGTGACTGAATATATATACTGGAGTTATTGCATTGTACATAAAATTTAACTACTGATAAGCCCCCTTATAAAGTTTTGTATAGTTTCTAGATCGTCATTATCAAATATTTATCATTTCATATGTATTTACATACTTATGTATATTTCTATCAGTCAATGTAATATGTATGCTAGATAGGAGTAATTTTGATGCTAGCTTAGTCAAACAAGTTTTATTTGGTCTCTCATATATGTTGATATATACTGTTATTGGTCTTTGAGTGAAGAAGGCAAATCTCTACTGTTTTTAGAGGTTTCGATTAGTGTATTTTTCATTCAAAAGGAATTTATCGATGAAATAATGTACTTATTTACTTATGAAATGAAGTACCAATGTTTTAATCGAGGACATTTGAGTGCTGTGGTTCATGAAGCAGACGGTAAATGTTCAGCGGCTATTGGTGTTACAGTAACAAAGTAAAATGCTCATTTATTCTATTCATATAAAACAATAATATTTGTATTTTGTACTGTTCTGTTAAGGATAACCATCAGTAAGGACATTCGTTAGCTCGGTAATATCATTTTATTGACTGAGTCCTAAAAGTAGGAAGAAATAAAAATGTCATTTAATAATGTAAAAAATAATCAATACGTAAGCAGGACTAACAGCAGACATATATATGTGGTGCTGGTATCATTAATCGACTGCCTACATTGACGTAAATGAAACATGGTATATGAAAACTTTTGGTTGAAGCTGATCACTTTGTGATAACTATCTAATGGGCGTATTTATTTAAACTGAAATAAGAGTAATTCTAATGAATATATATCATATTATGATTTTAATAAATTAAAAGAACATAATATATGATAGATTGTAATCATTTAAAGTATTGAATAAGTATCATATATCATGGGATGTTAATGATATCTAATCCACTTTTTCCTTAGACAAGATCAAACGTCCACATAAACATTTTCTTACAGAATGACAAAAAATATAAACAAAAAAGATCAATTTCTGAGGAAGAAGTCTAAACTAGATCTATAAGTTTGATCAGTGACATTGAAAGTTAGTTAATTCTTTCTTCATTACTCTACAACATATCTATTTTCTATGATAAAAATTGAATTATTATCAGAAGAGGTTTTGTGTATATTATAGTAATTTCAATAGTTGAGATCATGGATCACTTGAAGCTAGACCAATATAGAAAACCTGGAAGCACTTGGCGGCCGTTTCGTCTTATTGTGGGACTCCCCAGCAGTGCGCATCCACGATTCCACCTGGGTTCGAATCTTGCGAGGCGGGATCGTGGATGCGCACTGGTGAGGAGTCCCACAATAGAACGAAACAGCCGTCCAGTGCTTCCAGGTTTTCTATAGTGGTCTAGCTTCAAGTGATTCGTGATCTCAACTATTAAAAAAATTGAATTATTGGAAATTATTAATCTCACATAATCAATCAAAATTATCATTGTTTTGAAGTGTTTTTTGAAGAAATCTCAAATAAAGCCTTGTTAAGTATAATATTTTTTTAGTGATATTATTAACAGCTTTATTACTAAAGGTAGATTCAAATTATATTGTCTGCCTTACTTCTAAATATATTGGATACCATCATAAACTGATACATATCTCATTAATATTTCACCCTGAGCTCGTGACAGAATGGTTGAAACCAAGATTGATATTTAGTTAGCCGCTAGATCAATATCTATTGGGTCGGAGAATGCTGGTCGGCGGCCTATGCTCGATTGGGAGTAACAGGCGTAAGTAAGTAATATCAATATCGATGACTTTTTTATGTCCGATGTCAACAAAATGACATCAAATAAATTTTGATGTACACTAACTCTGTGATTATTTTTTGATTATGGTTCATAAAGTATAATCTGGTTACAGTACAGTTTCCTATAAAAAGTGCCTATAGTAATTGCATCATCGGTATGTTTAGTACTTTCAACATTATTGGAAATCATTAGTATAACGTTAGAATTAACATTGATTACTATTAAAACAAGAACTATGTGTGGACTCATTTAGATTTTGTCACAAAGACAAATCATGATAAAACATGTAATATACGTTAAAATTACAGTTTTATTGAAACTTGTACTAGTTGTTACAATTATAGTTAGCTAATAATAAAGCGATAACTTCGTTGCATCCAAATTGAATTCATGTAATCTATTGAACACAAAAGTACCTTCAGGTGAAGTTTCACTTTCATTTCATTTTTTGTCTTTACAGTTTTTCTATCCTCTTGACAGATGAAAAAAGATCAGAAGAGATTTTATGGAAAAAAATGAAAAAAAAAGATAAAAAAAGACATTTTTTTATACGTATATTTTCAATTATAAACATATATGTATAAAAATCTTGTACTGAAAATAAAAGTTACACCGGTAATGCTATATTTTTAAAAAAAAAGATTAATTAACAGTACATCTATTCAAAAAAACAGAGGTCAATGAAATATATACATATATCGAATAATTTATGAATGTATTTCCATAACCAACCTAAAATGAAAGTAAGAAGCATAAAAAGGAATATATGATTTCAATGTACTTTCTATTCTTTCATTTATTTCACTTATATGTATTCATTGAAGTATACACAGTGCATAGGGTTATTTAACTTCATTAAAATATATTTCATATGTCTATATCTTTTAATTAGTAACTATGCTTTTCTATAAATAGTAATGTATTAAGTACAATAGATTATTATCCTAGTTTTTATATTTAGCAAATATATATACTAATGAAGTAACGGTTGAAGATAAGGCTTTTACCAAAAACAATATACACTATAATTACTGAAGTGATCATAGAATTTATCGTTTCAAAACTTGGACTGTACTAGTTTTGATAACAACTATAACTTATAACAGTGTTTCTAATTAACGATTTAACAATTATCATGGATTTCTATTATGAATAAGATATAATAATATCTAGTTATATATCATGTATATTTAAAGTTAAATTCCTGTATTGAATATCATAATTAGTATACTAATGTCGAATAGTAAAGAAGATACGTTTCCCGAAAAATAAAGAAAAAGAAAATTCATCATACTGATATGATGAAATTAAAAAGGTAAAATCAGATTTCGACTCCTTTTTTTTTCCTCAATTTTACTTCCATTTTTCATTCAATGTAATAGTTACTCAGTGTAATATTTGTTTTATTTTTCAGTGTGATACCTTTCTTCGATGTAACATTAATTGATTTGAGTGGGATGTTTATTGAAGATACTATATTCTTGTATTAAGTTAACGTGAACTATACCCAATATAACACGCAGCATGTGATTTGTCATAATTCTAGGTATTTTTCATATATGTGATTTCATCTTAATTAATAGACAAAACGAGTGTACAATCAATATATAAATGAGTGTATTTTCGACTAGGGTCATCGTCGCGTTTTAGGGTTAATAAATATTCACTTGTACCAGTCTTGGTGTTGTTACTGTGCGTCGTGGGAACTGTAGTGGTTCTACGTTTTACAAGTATAAGTAGTAAGTCACGTGGACATAACAATTAGTGATCACCAGATATAACACTTTCCACAACTGTGTCAGTTCCAGTAGTGCGTTTTTTCACGCATATTAAGTCACAGTATATCTTCTGAAGTTATTTATCAATACTTAGGATTTACTGTTCTTTTGTGTACTTTTATAGGCGTGTTTCTGAACGATATGGAAAATTATTTTACTGTGACGAATATGTTAGACTCTGTTTTGAATGACTTATATCAAAATCCACACACAACACAAAGGAGCGATGATAGTGATGAAAATAATGCACAGATAAGAAACTAAAAGGAAACAAACAATATATATCCAGACACACTATCTGTCAACCCAAGTTGTTACGGTTACTATTGAGATATTAAAAGGAAACACCAAAAGAATTACAATGTAATACTGTAATGAAAAATTACGGATTAGAAAAATGGTTAAGAACAGCGAATTATAGGTATGGATAAGCAAAACTGAAAACCAAAAAAGCATTATTTGAAGTATTATTGTGCTATCTAGTAATGATTTTGACAATTGAATATTATGAATCCGAATCGTATTTATCGTCGTGTTTTGGGGTTAATAAATCTTCACTTGTACCAGTCTTAATTTACTTGATTTTCGTCGTGGAAAACGCAATTATAAGCAACGTGGATATAACACACACTCAAATTGTCTGAATCATGATTGAATCGAAATGTAGTTTTTGAGTGATAGCTTATTTGTCTATGATTAGGTTAAGGGCTTGTTGAAATTTACTCAAAGATGAATATATATGTATATAAATCGAGTAGCAAAAACCGTTTGATACATATCTTTCATTAAAAACGTTTAATTTCCCCGTTAACTAGAATTTCTGAAATTTGGATAAACTGGTGTTTATAGTTTCTGCCAAAAGAACATAAGAGTTAGTCGAAAATTGCTATTTATATACATTCATTCATTATCTTTTATGATAAAAATAAACACCGAAGTTACGCAACTTAAAATAATCAAAATACTGTAACGAATAAGGTACATGTCTCCTTTGTTGTGATAGTTCTCATTCTAGTGACGGATTTACTGTGTATTATCTCGAAATCAGTGTGTCATACGATTCATTGAAAATCATGCCTTGATAATAATATTTAGCTTTTTATTCCTAGTGAAATGTTTATCACACTCAATAAATAAACTTATGCATTTTACACTTACCCATGACAACTTCATATCCGGTTTTGTCCATTGTGACTTTGGCGTTTTGGTCTTCCATCAAGATGGTCAGGTTCTTTCATAAGCACTTAGCTGTCATAGATCCCAAACTTTCGTAAAACTGATCTTTATGGTCGTCGTTACTCTCAATGCTGGCTACATATCACTAGATATCATTCATTGTGATTTCCTCCTTCTTTGTTTTGAAGGATACTTTGATGACTCTGGATACATGAGATTCCCATCCAATTAGTGAATTTCGTGCTTCTTCGAACAGCATCAGAGCAACTCTCTGAGTGAGTCTGTGGAGCATTTTCTTCTTCGTGACCAGAGTACATCAGGATCTATCAAGAATCTATTCTTTCCTGTTTAGCTTGAGTGCAATGGGGTTAACTGATTCTGAGCAACACTAAGTTGTATCTGATCATTTCTTCAGCAATTTGACTAGTTTTCCTGGTATTCTACATTGTTCGAACATTCCATGTACATATATTAATCGTTTCTCTGGTTTATAGAAGGGGCATCGATCTCGTGACTTGCGAAGAATCTTGGTTTTCACGGTGACGCATTATAATTCTTCTGAATGAAGATCCTTTAATTGGGAGCACAGAGTTCAACTGCTTTGACTTGTTTATTCTAGTTAGCGTTTTTCTAGAAGTGGTTTTTTCTACGGGATGGAGAAGCTGACTCCATTCTCAATCTCCTTATTTTACCCGAGCTCGGGACCGACAATAACCCTAGGATAGTTACAGGCGGAGTTAATGTATTTTGTACATTTGCTTAATTGATTTCCCTTGAAGTTACTCTGCCGTCGGATACTGATATTTCTGACTACGGTGTTGAATTAATTTGAATTATTGAAATAGCACCAGTCAATAAAGTTATCAGGAACAATCACATAAATGTTGTAAAGAAAATAGTTATAATTTTAACCAGTACTTCGGAAACTTGCGTATCCACATAATACCATCAAGTTATGCAATAACAAACTGGCTTCTTTATTGTTATGCTGATTAAATTTTTAAAAAAATCCATACACTTCAATGACTTTCAGAGCTCTGTAATAAGATGGAGAAATCTGTATAGATATCCTCAAGATTTGGTGAACCACTGAAATTAATCTTGATATTTTTTATGCAGGTTTATAATATTAATTTTCTGAAAGTATAGCTAACAACAACTTAGTTGGTGGGTTCTTAATAATTTTGTGTTTATAGTCACTATTAGTATTAGTTAGAAATCACAATCAACATGTTTTGTTTTTTATTCTACATTAACGTTCAATGTATTATAGAATGTAGTACACATGACTATTATCTTAATATATTAATATATTTTGTTAGAATATTCCTATGATACTTATTACAAGATGGTTTTTCTTCGCATCACTGTTACTTTCCCTAAGGTAATTTATTTCTTGATGTGTTTACGTGGATAAGATTTAAGACGATTATATTAGCTGATTATTATACTTAAAGTACTAAAATTACAACATGTCTGAACAGGACTAACAATTTTTTGATAATAGTGTTTAGTGCTAAATAATTAATTGTGTTCTAAAGTATTTCAAGATATTGACGGATGGTGACTAGCAGTGTAATCCAGGTTGCCATAATGATGTTTGTGACTAGATGACGATGTCGAGTCAACAAACATAGGATGGATATATGGCAAAAAAGACTGACCATAAACATCATAAGAGAGATTCGATCATCCAATATATATATATATATATATATATATATGTATGTATATATATATATATATATATATATATTGTAGTATCAGTTTATTTGTTAAGCCCATATACTTTATTCTAGTTGCTGGCCAAGCCAATTCGCCTATCCATTATGAGTCATATTTTGATCTTGTTAATCATTTGCTTAATAACCTTGACTATACTTTTATCTATGTGTATTTACCAATTCAACTGCTCCTGTGGAGCCAGTTATATAGGGCGTACAATTCGGCAAGTTCGTCAACGAATAACAGAACACCATCCGTCATGGTTGACTAAAGGACAGATAAAGGGGATTAAGAGTTCTATTCTCGCTCACTTGGTGGACACAGGTCATCATGTTGAACTGAATAAAGCTTTTAAGGTTATCTACCATATTCCATCAAATTTGCCACATGGTTTACGAGCTCGTCTATTGCACATAGCTGAAGCCATCGCAATTCATATCTACAAACCGAACCTATGTATCCAAAAGAAGTTTGTACAACCACTCTCGCTACCTTGGCCATCGGTATAGCGGAGTTTGGAGCATAATTTCGGTAAACAATTATCTTATTCCTTCCATTTTTTGTATTTTGTATTTTACTTATTCTCTTCATTCGTCTCTTGATTCTTACATAATTACTATATTACTGACCATTCATCAAAATTTTTTAGTTCCTACTTCTCTTTTTTATATATTATGCAACGTAGCAAACGCTTGATTTTCGAATAATAACTTTGATTAGTATTAATCCTTCTCTTCCAATTAATGTTAGTTTATAATCGATGTCATTATATAATCATTACGTAACGTATCTACTCCATGAGTGTTATTTAATTATTGTAAATCATATATATATTAGTGTAGAGCCATGATGAAAAACTAATTGAAAAGAAATTTCTTCGCTCGATTCGTTCCTTTTTTAATTAACAAATGTCAAAATGGGAATTTTCACTTTATACTTTTATATGATCATATATGTGTACACTTCGTATCTTATTCATCGTATGTCTGTCACTCATTTTTGTCCGACTATAAATGTTGATTAACGCTTGCTTAAATCGAGTTGCTTACCAGCCATCTCCCATGTATGTTATTTTTTCTTCGCTCGTTAACATTTACTCATGTGCGTACTGCCTTCTAGCCTATGTTATTTGTCAATAAAAATGTAGTTGCCACTTCCCTTTGTCTTCTGATATTATACACCGTTCAGAGTGATATAATAACGGTTATCGAGACGATCGATTAACGAAGCACTACACTACAATATATATATATATATATATATATATATATATATATATATATATAAAACTATTGATATGTATTAACTTTCAAGTTATCTTCTTCTTTGACCATACTGTGTATACTCAATCTATCACAATTAATTCAGTTAATTATTGTATAATCAAGAGGAGGTGAATTTCGATGTCTTGTGGAACATACTGCAGAACTAAATTTATTAGAATCATCGTCAAGTCTGTTAATATCTGTAGAAACGTTTGTGAAATATGGAATAAAACTCTGCAAAGATAACTCATGAACTGAACTTACATACTTAATATCACCATATAGAATAATTGAATTAACATTTATTATCAGTTGGTGACATGAAGTTCAGTGGTTTTGTTGTCATCTTGAAGACACATTCTCGAACTTTTCGTTTATACTACTCCAATACTAATGGCACTATTGGCATTTCAAGAATTATAACATAGAAGAAACTTCAGTGTTTACTTAATGGGTGGATGAAAACATTTAGAGGCTGGTGTTTTGAAGACATATGTATATCAAATAAATAATGTGAATGTGGTAAAGTTTTTACTATGTTGGGAGATCTTTCACATGTAGTTGTAAAATAGTTATGACCACTTATTGTCCACGAAGTATAAACGTTTATCAAAAGGGCTGTTATTGTTTGACAGGATTTCCAGCCACTTTTTAGATCTAGTAAATGTTTTTGAAGATAGTTCGACTGGTAATTTACATTACGGTTTGACCGTAATAGAACTACAATTTAAAACGTGTGGAATCGGAACATAACTAGGGAAATGAACCCATGATCTTTCGGGCTTACAGATAATAAGTAAACATTCAGACCACATATTTAGCATCTTACGGTCCACATTTTCATACCGGGAACTACATGCATATTATTAATTGATTTTACTTCAATTTATGAGGTGAGTTTCGATGTATTTACATGGGTTCTTCTAGCTAGAACTAAGTCACCGATATAAGAAAGAGTGGTATTAGTCTTCTGTTTAACTTTTTCGAAATCTTAACTGAGAGTCACGAGATTGATGTCTTAAGGGAAACCTCAAAGTGTTATTAGGCTCAAAAGCGTTTATCGAAAATAATAGTGCAGCACAATCTTAGACCATACAAGATATAGAAAAACTCATTTAGATAAATGTTTAGAACGCAATCAATATGGAGAACCGGTAACAATTAACTGTAATATTTCCACACTCATACTTAACATCTTAACCATTGATTTGGACAAAAGTATTTAAAGCGATTCATCTAAAACACTTGATTATTGTTCAGTATATATATATATATATATATATATATATATATATATATATATATGTTAGGTCGGCTTACAATAAACTCTATCAGAGCCTCCAGAGAGGCTCATAAAGAGCCCAACCAATAAGCGATTAGTTAGAAGCTTGCTACTAAAATAATGAGGTCCTGATTGGCTGTTAAACATATTGCTACTATGGTATCTCAAGGTCTTTTTAATTACTATAAAACCTCTGTTTTTTCTGTACATAAATGAACCTTGTAGTAAAGTGCTTCTCTGATACTCGTGTCTTCTCTCTGGTCTTTCAAGTCGCTGAGGAGTACTAGCCTGGGGTTATCCGAGTAGCTAGGATCCAAATAAAGCATTCAACCTACGAGGCATAACAAATTGGCGACGGCTAGGTCAAGACATAACAATATATATATATATATATATATATATATATATATATATATATATATATATATATATATATATATATATAATGCCTACAATTAATTTTCTGAAACATTCTACACTACGACAAGACAGCTGTTGTTTATTTTTATCTGTTTCCAACTGTTATCAGTTAGTGATGAACATCATTCTTTGAAATCAAAGAAACCTTTACAAGTCACCATTTGGATTCTTAAATTTATCAAATATTCATTACAGTTGTATTAGATATGATGATCAATTCACTCATACTAACTGTTCATAATAATTAAGAATAAACGTTTGTTTATTGATTGAACTTTCCAATGAGTAGTATCTGATTTTTAAGCTTTCAGAAATTAGATAATTGTCATTGAATAAATTTTATCACTTTCATCCTTTTTTGTGTTATATTGTACTTTCATTCATGATCAGATCTGACAGAGTAAAACATGATCATTAGGAATTTTATCAAACTACACATATGAAATAAAATTCAATAATAATTGAAACTGGCAACATTTTATGTTATGAGATGCAGGTGCATCCAGCTGACAAGTCCCAAATAGGATGAAACGCGCGTCCTGGATTCAACTACTAGCCACTATCTATCTTTGTTTACAATACTTGTGAATTAAGGCAATATCGAGGCAATAGGCACAGTATGCACATATGCCAATTAGAAACTGACCAGTCGCAGTCCTAAACATCAATGGGAAGATTCAAACAAACAATACTAAGTGAAACTGGCAACATTTTATGTAATTGTTTATCATCTAATAAATAAAAAATAAGGAAAGGGAAAACATTTCCATTTAACGAATATAAATTGAAATCAATTTTTTTAGATAAACATAAATTTTTAAAATAAACATAATTGGTGAACGGTTTCTCAAAATTGTGGATTGGTTGAAGTTAGACATTAACACCGTTGGGTGCCGGCTGAGTGATCTATCGTTTAAGCGCTCTGGCGCAAGACTGGTAGGTCCTGGATTCAAATCTCGCGAGTGCCGGATCGTGGATGCGCACTGCTGAGGAGTCCCATAATAGGACAAAACGGCCGTCCAGTGTTTCCAGGTTTTCGATGGTGATCTAGCTTCAATTGACTCATGATTTCAACTATGAAAATACTAAATTCTCCACAAAACCCCTTCTGATCTATCAACATAATTATTAAATTTCGATAGTGTAATAAGAACACGAAGATTATCAGAACTATATGATATATTCGCGCAATACATTTCTAACAATCTGATTACACATATACTTGTTAAGAACATTTACATATATAAAAATAAAAGGTCAACTAGACTGGAAACGGGGGGGGAGGTGGAGACAAGTATAATAAATAAATAATCTGAATCGTGAATCAGTTGAAGTTAGAAATTAACACCGTTGGATGCCAGCTCAGTGGTCTATCGGTTAAGGGCTTCGGCTCGAAACTGGTAGGTCCTGGGTTCGAATCCCGCGAGAGTGGGTTCGTGGACGCGCACTGCTGAGGAGTCCCATAATAGGACGAAACGGCCGTCCAGTGCTTCCAGGTTTTCCATGGTAGTCTAGCTTCAATTGACTCATGATCTCAACTCTATAAAATCTGAAAACAATTTGAAACCTAATCACTCTGGATAATAAGCTAATATTACCAGGGTAGGTTTGAGGTCAGGTTTCAAATTGTTTTCATATTAGTTTTATTATTATTATTATCCTGGTCTTCTATTGCCCTCCATTTCTAGTCTACCTTGATCTTTTATTTTTATATATAAATGTTGTTAACAAGTATATGTATGATCAGATTGTTCCAAATGTATCGCGCTAATATATCACATAGTTCTGATAATCTTCGTCTTCTTATTACACTATCAAAATTTTATCAAATCGGACTAATTACTTTAAATAATTATTAAAATAGATTTTATATTATAAACAGTACTGTCCTTCAAATTTCAATTACGAAAAACGATCACACTTTATTTGTATTTCATGAATAGGTAATAATACAATATGATTATCCTTTCAAATATTAAAGATTTAAATCTAATCATTTACCTACTTACTTATTTATGCCTGTTACCCCTCATGGAGGAGTACAGGCCACCCACCAGCATTCTAATTGGATATTTTAAATAATTTCTTCCTTTTTTTGTTTCTTTGTTTATATCTTTAAAATTAAATTGACAATTTAAATATTATTGATACATAAAAAGAAAAGAAAATGAATTAGAAAGTGTTCCTTATTACATTTTTTTTGTTTTTTTTTAATTAGGTAATATTAACATTTACATGATTTAGTGAATATTTATCAGCTGATCATAAAGTGACCATGTACTGTACAATGATGATTGTATATGAATATGTATTCTTTGTTTAAAAATGTGATTTTATTTGAAAAATAAGATATTTGTTATAGATAATAATATTTATTTTTGATATATATTTGGATATACCAACATAAATACCAATTGCATAAATCTAGATATATTTATACAGAAAAATAAATAAATATATTCTTAAATAAACAATGTTTTGTTTGTAAAGTTATAAATGAATACATCACTAAACATCTTTGTTAGTTTGAAAGTACATTTAGTCGTCAATAAATCAAATAAAAATTGGAATTGAATATAAGTAAAACATAGTCTAAAGTAACTCCGCCTGTAGCGCCTTCGAGGCTATTGCCGGTCCCAAGCCCGAGTAAAGGAAAAGGGTTGGGCATGGGGTTAGCCACTCGATCCCGTAGAAAACCAACTCGCTAAAAAACGCTAACAAGAAAAGTTTATTCAAACCATTTAAACTCTGTCCTGGGATCAGAAGGAATAATTATGACGTCTCATGATGAAAGCCGAATTCTTTCGGAAGTCATGAGGCCGATGCACCTTCTAACAACCAGAACGACAAGTTTCATAGGTACATGGAATGTCTGGAAGCTAATAGTCTAAAGTATTAAGCAAGAAAAAACAAATTATTCAATGTTAATTTATTTACTTACGCCTGTAACGCCCAATGAAGCATAAGCTGTCGATCAGCATTCACCAACCCACTCTGTCCTGGGCCTTCTTTTCTAGTTCTATCCAGTTCTTGTTCATTCTTCTCATGTCTGTCTCTATTTCTCGGCGTAATGTCTTCTTTGGTCTTCCTCTTCTCCTTTGACCTTCAGGATTCCATGTGAGGGCTTGTCTTGTGACGCAATTGGATGATTTCCTCAAAGTGTGCCCTATCCACTTCCAGCGCTTCTTCTTGATTTCTTCCTCCGCTGGAATCTGGTTTGTTGTCTCCCACAGTAACTTGTTGCTGCTAGTTTCTGGCCATCTGATCCGAAGTATCTTGCGCAGACAGCTGTTAATAAACTCTTGTATCTTCTGGATAATGGCTTTCGTAGTTCTCCACGTCTCCGCCCCATACAGCAGAACTGTTTTCACATTTGTATTGAAAATTCTAACCTTGGTGTTAGTTGACAATTGTTTTGAGCTCCAGATGTGTTTCAGTTGTGTGTATGCTGCTCTTGCTTTGCCGATCCGCGCCCTCACATCTGCATCAGATCCACTGTGTTCATGCATGATGCTGTCTAGATATGTAAAGGTTTCCACATCCTCCAATGCTTCTCCGTCAAGTGAAATTCAATTGTGTATATTGTATTGTATCGGAGAGTCTTGCTTTTCCCTTTGTTTATATTGAGACCTACTGCTGCTGAGGCTACTGCTATACTATTCGTCTTTTCCTGCATTTGTTGTTGCATTCGTGATAGAAGAGCCAGATCATCTGTGAAGTCTAGATCATCCATCTCATACTGGCTGTCCATTATATCCTGTGGTTCCCTCCAGATGTTGACGTCTTCATAATCCAGTCGACCAGCAGGAGAAGGAGAAAGGCTGAGAGTAAGCAACCTTGCCTGACACCAGTCTTTGATTCGAATGAGTCGGTGAGCTGTCCTCCATATACGATTTGTACGAATAAAATCTTAAAAAAATATATCATACTGATAAATTAAAGACTATAATTAGTATTTTTCCATCTGAAATTAATTGAATTGTTAAAATATGGTAACGTACTTTTACCATCATCAAATTTGTACTTTCGATATCCTACTATTGGATCATCATCCCATTCGATTGCTATTTGAAATATTCGTTGGATGTTGAAATCCTAATATATGTAATGAACCACAATATGTTATTCCCAAAAATGTATAATGTTTCAAGACACAAGTCACTATAGAACCATTGTGTTGTATTTTGAGATAATTTTAATGTAGCTTACTAATTTTCACTGACATTAAATACTATTTTGAGTAGTTTGAATTTAAGAGTTTACAAGAGTCATTTAATGGATCGAAAAAATTCAATTGTAAGTGTATTATGGAAATGGAATGCGATTATTTTTCATCTTAATACTCTAGATGAACTGATATTGAGCAAATAATCTTGATTGAAAACGTTTTGACTACATTTATTAACAACTTCTGATGGAAGATATTTTCTGGGCACTCTTGTAATGAACAACTTGTATTAAGTTAACCAAAAAGAAAGACCTGCATTTCTGATGATATTTACATCTGCTATATATTTCCATAAAACTGATTTCACATCCTTAGCGAATCAAGTTTTTGTAATTTCCTCAAGGACTTTAATTTAGAGTTGTGGATCGAAGTTAAAGAATTAGCATTTAAGAAACTAACTTCGTTCATAAGACTTTAACCTGGAATGAAGTGTTAACAGAACAGTCACATTTTATATTTTATACTGCTTGTAATAGTTTATTTCTAAGAAGATAATATTTCAAAACAAAATGTTTTCTGATACATTAAAGTCTAAAATAATAATACACAGTTTATTTTGAATTCTCTTCATTAGGCTCCAGTATTTAACTTTAAACAAATAGAAAAACTAATTGTAACGATCGGTCTTGCATGGAATTTTAGGAACACAGAAGTCTCTAACAAGGTGGTAGCAAATCTCCAATGCTTTTAGGTTTACAATGATTCCTCGCGCTATATCACTTTACAAGGAACTTGTCATTATATATGTTACGATGAACCTTTGCAAAGACTTAAATTTTTGATTGACAATCGGTTTTTGAGTACGGGCTATCAATCTACAACTATCAACGTTCGTTAACTTAGTGTTTTATCACTGTTGCTTATATCTTTTCAAGATATCTACTGACTAGTTTGTTTATTTCGATAAATAAAGGGAAAAGAAATATTTTTTTCGTTTCATCCGATGAATATGTTCCCATAAACTTGTTTATGCAGTGAAATTTCGAATTCATTTTGATAGAATGTAATCTTCACAAACACTCTATAATAAATCCAGAAAATGAAGTGCACAGTTGTTGATCTGCATAAGAACAGTTGTTCATTTTAATGTATGGTTTAATCATCAATGATATCAGTGTCAATTTATACTAACACATGTCGTGAAAATCGCTTTATCTAACGTTTTCTTGTTTTTATTTTCCTTTTTTTAATAGTATAAATTGTTCTTTAGGGAATAAATATTTGTACTATATTTGTGTTTTTTTTTAAAATTTTTACAGGGGATTTCGGTATCTGTTTGGTTTCACTACAGGATTGAGCTGCATTGATAAAGTTGTTCTGTAAAGGCTTGAATGGAGGTGTGATTTTCCTAAAAATCAATGCGAAATTATTCTATGACGGATATATTTTCAATTGTGATGACTATAAATATATGCACAAATCATGAATAAACTTTAAAAATTCAATAAAGCCTAAATTTATAAAAAATGAATTGTCTTTGAATAGTCGCTGGGATTGATATCCAAAAAGTGTGTTACAATGTATTTTAAACTGAAATTACTTGAATCTTGACTATATTAACTTTAAACCTCAAAATATTCAAGGTGTAAACGTTTGCACCCACATGCAAACACATACAACAACAATCCATTACTGAATATGATCAACAAGAAAAATATTATGATTGTAAGGCGTATTCCGAGTACACCGTATTTGATAGATGTAATAATTTCTAAACAGTTTAGTCTACTTACAAATCCCGTAAATGATATTTAATTTTGAAAAATGAAGCTGTGCAAATTTTTTGGTATTCAAATTGTAATCAAGTAATGTTGAGTCTTTTACTTATTCATAAAAAATTCAAAATCCCGTTTTTTTGTTTACAGCACCATTTTGATGTGAAATATTTTCAGTTAGGAAACTCTGTAAATAATATTGTGCTATTGTTAACACACAATATTAATTTTATTTTATCGTTATGCCTCGATCATTTTTGTTCTTCGTCCCTTATTTCAATAATTCTTAACAGCTATCTGATTTAATTTCGTCATAAAAAGTTTGATACTTAGACACATCAAAGTAGCCTATTATATAGAAAGTAACGAAGAATAATGGAGACATGAAAATACATCACATTGAATTGAAAATTGTAATCGTCAGTATTGAATATGATGAATAGAAGTGTATTCTCCCCTGTCAACTTGTAATATTCATTTTTATCCACAATAAGTAATTTAATACTTAGTAATCAACTTATTCATAATACCTCGGTTAAACATTGTAGATATCACCAAATTTTCTAATGAGTAAAGTCAATTGATGACAGATTCTCTTTTTTGATAGTTGTTCAAATGAGATAGAGAGAAAACTTTCTCGATTAAAATTTCAGTTGGCTCAACTCGATCATTCCGGTAAAAACAGAATTTGATTTTTCCAATACATAACTAAAGATGATGATAGAATTATTTGAACATTACCAATGTCAGCTGTCACACTATCACATTGTCAATGTATATACCTATTTCAACAGTATATAGTTTACTAGACTAAGAATCATAAATGAATTATATACAACATACTACATTTTATCAAAGTAACAGACTTTCTTAAAATAGGAATAATATATTTGTAAAATCTCAGCGAATGAATGTGGAGTAAATCCAGCGTTTTGCCTGGCAATCTGGTTCAAGCTTTTTCAAGGAATAGGATTTTCAAGGAAAATACTTGGACCAGACTGTCAGGCGAAACATTGGATTTACTTCAAATTCATTCGCTGAGATTTTACAAATATATTATTCCTATTTTATGTCTTCCAAATACTGTGAAACAGTTCGCACTAATTTAGACGAAAATTCTTATATAACAGACTTTTTAATTATTAAACTTTAATTTTTCTGTCAATTTACAGTGATATTATCATTTAATTAGTTGTGAATCAATTTCATTAAAACCATGTTTATATTTTTGATAAACAAGAAAGATTTCAGTAAGCAAAGCCCAAAACACAATTCTAAACAATTATTGATTATTTATTTTAATAAAGGTACTGTATTTTCGTATGAGTTTTATGTTCTTTCAAATGCCTATGTTTTTAATCATTATCAAACATTTCAACGAAATAATCATAGTTAGACTATTATTAGGGAATAAACATAACATTCCGTCGGCTTATTTATGTGACATTAGCTAAGAGTAACGTAGAATATGATTAATCAACTTAAACTATATTCAGATGGATCTTCTAATTCTTTTAAGCTCTGAGCAATTTTATTTTAAAAAATGTGAGCGTAAATTTTCTTAGTCAATGTAAATCGGTCTATTGCACATGTTGTTTAAAACAAGTTCTTGGTAAAAGCTTTTTTAAAGATAATCAAACTCTTTTCGGCTCCTTTTAATATCAAAGCTATGTAATAAGATAATAAATTCTTTTTTGTTCGTCATATCTCGTTACTTTGATTTACTTCTGTGATATGTGATATAAATGTAAGTTAGAAAAATGTTCTTTTTTTGTAAACAATATTGTTCAAATAGTTAACTTACTCTAATTGAGAATTTATCCAGTGTTATTTGATATTTGAGATCCTTGTAATAATTATTAGTAGTTCAAAGTCAGTGTACTACAAAGTGTAGAGTCTGGTGCTAACCAATTAATAAACTATGGATCACACTGTATCCTAAATAAGTACATTTCGTAATGCAACCCAGTATTGTAATCGTACTTGTTTTGAACCATAAATATATTAAATCTAAGCGTTTTGTTTTGCTCTTAATGGTGCTTTAATGAAGAACACTAAAATAAATACCTTTACAGAACTCCTTTATTCCCGATAATATATATATATATATAAGTCGGAAAACACTAGTTGTTAATGTTGAGGTTATGAAGTATGAAGAACTGACTCGTAAAATTATACGTTTAGGCAACCAGGGTTCTATACCTGATATATATATGATTTATGAACTTTGTAGTTGGTGTTACCAACACGAAAAACTTGCTAGAAAAATGTTGTGAAGATACTCAACAGTAAGTTAGATCAAAGAAATGCAGTCGTACACACGAAAAATAAAAGTTATTTTAGAAATTGACGATTGTTTCAGCTAAAACTAACCATGTTTTCCATGTAGATTGTTTGAGATTTTGTAAAACACATCACTATGTTACATTTATAAGATTGAAGGTGAATGTAAGTCAGTTATATTGAACTGAATTCAGTAGTCAAATTTTTATCGTTTACTTATCTTATTCAGTCAAAAAGTTTTATGTGTTAGTTTATAGTAAAACTGAATAGTTACATTATTTATACTTTAGTTTATAAATTTAAAAAGTATTACTTAAATATTAGAAAGAGCTTTATGGATATTATAGTAATTTCAGGAGTTGAGATCATGAGTCAATTGAAGCTAGACCACTATGGAAAACCTGGAAGCACTAGATGGCCGTGGATGAGCACTGATGAGGAGTCCCACAATAGGACAAAACGGCCGTCCAGTACTTCCAGGTTTTTCATGGTGGTCTAGCTTCAATCGATTCATGATCTCAACTATTGAAATTATTACTTAAATTTTTTAACAATATACAAATTCAAAAGTAATCTAACCTTATTATGTTGTTTATTCATTAGTTCTTGTCACATTATCAATACTATAAATGATTCATTTTCCCAACTTATTGCAATGTTCAGAAGCAAAGAATATTCTATGAAGATTTATAAACTGCTAAATTTCAATGTATACAATCGGTAGGTAATAAATTTAGGTTTCTTTTATTATATTGGAACGAATCGATAAATTATTACTATAACTATGTGAATATGTTCAAACTAGGTTTATTAAAGTACCGTTTACCATATCGATACATCTATTTTATCATTAAATGAACATATAAATTATTTCTGTCAAATTTCATTTTCATATTTATTAATATTGCTTCAAGATTTCCTTAGTTTAGATTTTGACTACATTGAAATGTCAGTATTATTGATAATTTAGGAATTAAAATGTCAACATTGATATGAAGATGGTTTTATTATTTGATAGGTGTACACTTTATATATCTTTTTATGTATAACAAACTATACCACAGAAGCTGAATAATCCGTTTTACATACTAATGATGCTATATTATAGAATTCAATTACAGGTTCTAAAATCCCACTAGTTGAACATTAGGATAATTCTCTTACTGAAGTTAAATGTAACAGAAAGTTTACTTTATTCATTCACTTTGTTCTTAAGTAAACATGAATTCGTCTATCCAGGTCAGTATAGTTTAATCGATAAGCAGTCTGTCATAAATTTGCTTAGTCACAGTTATTTATTAGGTAATTTGATAAGTAAAACGTTAATTGGTTCAGATTTTCGGAGTTAAGATTTAATCATTAGGAAATCAGCTATAACAGAGAAATGTATATCCTTAAGTTGCTGTTGTCATTCTATTATTCCAAGTAAAATAGTATGCAACTCACTCTGAACGTATTTTCATTACATAGTTTATAAAGTTTTGAAAATAAGGCACAAATTGAGAGTATACGAGTGTAACAAGTTAAAATGTATTGATATCAGTTGAGCTACTTCAAGTAATTTTACTTCGTTTTTTTAAGATGGATATTAAGATATTCTGATCAGATGTAAATCATAAGCAAACTATGAATAAAGATTGTTTTGATATAAGGGTGTTTTTTCACTGATCTGAGTTTATCAGTTTTATAGAGTTGATATTATGAGTCAATTGAAGCTAGATCACCATCAAAAACCTGGAAGCAGTGGACGGCCATTTCGTCCTATTATGGGACTCCTCAGCAGTGCGCATCCACGATCCGGCACTCGCGAGATTCGAACCCATGACCTACCGATAAACCACTGAGCCGGTTTCCAACGGTGTTAATGTCTAACTTCAACCGATCCACGAAATTGAGCAACCATTCACCAATGTCATCAGTGAGTTGATATCTCTCAACAGATCTGGTTGAACTCCACTGATTACTGCTTCTCACTAGAACTCCAGGAAATACCTCATGGAGCCAGTTACTATCGGTCAAGTCTAACATCGATCGGTTAAGTGCTCTGGCGCAAGTCTGGTAGGTCCTGGGTTCGAATCTCGCGAGTGCGGGATCGTGGATGCGCACTGCTGAGGAGTCTCATAATAAAACGAAACGGCCGTCCACTGCTTCCAGGTTTTTGATGGTGGTCTAGCTTCAATTGACTCATGATCTCAACTCTATAAAATTACTAAAATCTCCACCAAACCCCTTCTGTTTATTAGTTTGTCGAAAAACATTAGTTAATAATATTTAGGCCACGGATTATGATGAACGGACTCATGAACTTATAAGTTTAGGCAACTGGTGTTCGATACCTGATATATATATATATATATACATATATATATTAATGCCAGTCAACCAGTATAGTTTTCAGTAACCGATGCGTACTTTTTGTTAGCGAGCATTAAATCTTTTTAATATAATCTATTATAAGAAAAATACTTTAACTTATTTTAAGTCATAATTCCATTCAACTTTAATCATAAGGTGATTTTCGATAATCCGAAAAATCATTTGAAATAGATTGTAGTAGCTTTGAATCTATTATATACTTTCTGAACTTTTAAATACATTTAAAAGTAAAGTAATATTTGAATCACTAAGGACAAGTAAAGATGTAGGTCATAGAAATAGAAAAGCAATACAATGACCACTTTCACGTCGATGTTTTTTTTGACCACACCTATTGGGTTAAAGTAACTCGTGCTAACCAGTTGTTTGAATTTAAATTTATAAAATGAGCTTCAAGTGATAGTTATTCAGTGACAATCAAGTGGCTAATTTGATGTAACTGAGTTATTAAAACTCTATCTCATCTATTTAGACATTTCAAAAGAGCTTTCGTCACGAACAAATTGATGATCATTTCAATCTATCAAATATCTATTTGGTTTTAGTTTGAACCCATCGTATTGATTATATTCACCTTAGAATAACCCTGCGAACATAATATCATGTTGTTATATTTGGTGAAATACAGCGATTACAATCATAAGCCACTCAGAAAGAATTGATGTTTTGTTGTCCAGTTGGTTTTCTTGATCTAATTTTCTTTATCAAGTCCGGCTGTGGAGATTGTTCTATCCGAATTCGCAACATAGAGCATTTTGTTTGATCTTAAATGGTTGAAAGCTTTTGGTGGAAAGCTTTATACCTATATTGTAATTACGCTTTTATGATAAACACCAAATGACTCAAAATCCATATGAACGACTTCCATTCATTCCACTCCAACCACTTAAAGTACTATTAACACAATTTTTTGAACTTATCATTATGTAAAATTTCAGTAGGAATAACAAATGTATTCACATAACTATTGCATTTGCATGCTTCATTCAGTAAATTGTATCCACTAAAACAGACAGAAAACTATGAAAAATGGTAAAGCTTATTTGGTTCTTTGAAAATTTATGTACATACATATACATTTATTGCAATGCTACCATCTGTTTCACAATCAGTTGAACTATTTAAAATATGTCGATGAAATAAAATAAAGAAATCAAAAGGGAAACAGACATGTGTAAAAATATTTTAAGTCTTTTTTCTTAACGAATTTACTCAAGCAATCATTCTTTCAGTATTTATACCGTATAAGAGGGATGACCTTCTGAAGTCAGATGTATTTCTATTCGGAAACGTGAGTAGTTAAATTAGGTTTATCTAGGATTTGCCAGAAGATTATGATATACTTTAGATCGCACACTCTATCGGTAAGCCCATATTAGAGTTATTCGATGGCGTAATCAATATATAAGTGTCATAGACAACTGTAATAATAAAAATGAGAATATGTGTATTAAAAAAGATAAATGGAGTCTGTGCACTTAAATCTGTCTTAAAAAGTGCATCGCTTTAACCAGTTGGCTTAAAAGCTACATTTCCAAGTGGTTATCAATGGTCACAACAAAATAAATCACTTCATCAAAAATTATGTGAAATCAATGTCATCATAAGCTGAGAGTCTATAAGATGTGTATGGATAACCAAGTTAGTGAATCGCATCACAGATAAGTGACATCTTTATGGGTATCATGTAAAGAATTGAATTTGCACAAACGAGAATAAATATTTTTATTTTTATCCACTGGCACCAAATGTATAATTTCCTTAAATTGACTTTTAAATATAAACCGGATTGAAATAATTTTCCTTATTTATTAGCTTCATTTGAAGTGTTTATGGGTTGATTTTTTTTCCTCCTATAAACTGAGACAAATCAGGTAATTAACAAGAAGGCATTTAGAAAAAAAATCAATTTTTTTTCTCTTTAAAATCACTTACCTAATTAGTTTATTTTTTTTCTTTAATTTGAATGAATAACACAACAAATAAGAATGTACCAAAAATAAATATATTTGTTCCCCCCCCCGAAAAGAAATATATATATAATTTTATTGAGATCAATTTTTAAGAAGAAGGTAGATGAAATTAAAAGTAGTTACAGATGTTAACAAGAATTGTAATTTTTTCTGTTTTAGAATATATACAATAGCATAGAATTTCATGTATGTAGTTCCTTTGAATTTACTTGACCTTTAAATTGTATGCTGTTTGATAACCATTGAATCAGTGAACCTAGAAATGACTTGCCGATTATTTGCATCATTCTTTATATATTGAAATATATACTCATATTTTTCTATCCTTTTCATGATACTGTGATATACTTGATGCTATCAATAAACCGGTTCTAATTAATATAACACGGAAATTATTTAAAAACACCATGAATGAAGTTATTTTATGTGGAATATATATTTCATACCATATTTGTTGTTAAAAAACCCATATCTGCTCCACCACTAGCAAATCCATTACCTCCAATTAAACCACCATTAATATCTGTACCATGGTGATTTTCTGTACCATCATGGAATGCTTCAGCTCGTGAGAATAAACCTCTTACAATAAATGCAATTGTTAATATACATGTCCCACTCATTACACTAATAACCCAAACACCAGCACTATCCTTAACAAATAATTCCTCTTCTGCTTCTTCTGTTTGATTCTGATAAATGTTTACAAGAATGCTTTGATTGAAAAAATTAGTATTATTGATTGTAAGATCCTCCGTATATAATGACTGGTTGATTAATTGTGATGTGGATAAATTAGAGACGTTCAATGGTAAACGTAGTATAAATCCATTTGTACTATAATTGTTGGATGATAGTATATCAAAAATAATGAATAATATTCGATAAATTAATAAACTTAACATTTCTATAGTTATATAAGATGTTAGATATTAAGATGATAACTTAGATTTGTTTCTGTCATACTCCTAATTCATTTTTCATCTGAATTATATTGACATAAATGAGGAGTATGTGTATATGGGAAAAATAAGAAGATAAAAGCAAACTAAACCATTTCACATTATGATTTTGAAATAGATGAAATATATTATATAATATGACATTTAAATCATGATTGGTCAAATGTTCAACTATTCTGATTGGTTAAAAATTTTAATATTAGTTTAGTTTAGATCAAAACTTCATTGGTTAACTCTAGTTCTACTGAGTGCATATTGTTTTACAAGCCACAATCAAAAATTAAACACATGGTAAAAATAAATAATAATCATTTTTAAATTCATTTAGTATTGTTTGTTTGAACCTTCCCATCGATGTGTTAGGACTGAAACTGGTCAGTCTCTAATTGGCATATGTGCATACTGTGCGTATTGACTCGATATACCTTAATTCACAAGCATGGTAAGCAAAGATGGATAGTGGCTAGCAATGGAATACAGGACGCGCGTTTCGTCCTATTTTGGACTCGTCAGCTGGATGTACCTGCATCTCAGAGTTGATGTTCACTCTGGGACTCGAACCCAGTACCCTCGCTTCAAACGCCATCGCGTTATCCACTCGGCCTCTGAGTCCTGATAACCAATTTCAAAAACGTAAAATTATAGTTTATAGTAGAGCCAATCGAAATTGTGAGCATAACTTCTAGGGTTTTAACTCGAAATTAAAATATCATATATGAACAGTAGAAATAGTTATGTGTACTAGTCAGAATGATTTAAGTGATAACAGGTAATTAAGCCTTCTTTATTGGAATGAAGTCTTAATTTCACTTGTGTTGAATGTATAGAAAGTAAAAAGAACAGTCTAGAAGCATTTCAACAGTATTGTTTATTTCGAAAATTTATTCTTATTATTATTATTAGTAGTAGTATAAGTAATATTGGTAGAACTATGTGATATACACTGAAACAAAGTTCAAACAAACAATGTATCTCCCTTTTCAATGTTTCAATATTTATATATTCTTGACAGAATTCTACAATTTTATTTCGTCTCGAAGAAAAAAAAAGAAATTTTCAATGTTTTCCAAGGAAAGAGAAAAAAACATCAAACAAACAATTCTCGACAGATTGTTAAAATAAATTCAGTTTATTAATTACACCAATCGAATTTTCATAAAAGTAAACAAATCACTTCTGTCAGTTGTACATAGAATGATGTTTACTATGTAGATGAGAAGAGTTTACATCCATCTGTTTATTAAATATGTAAGTATCATAAATTATTTATACCATAGGAAGTAATTTCAATGATCAATCTAACTAAAGCATTCTAAGAATACATTTGTTATTATCACTCAATGTCTAAGAAATAAACAAAAATGTCAATATTAATGATACAGTTGTTACTTCTTATTCAAAAATTAAAAAAAGTTAGTAAACTTTACCTAAAACGGAACTACTCGGTTACAGTTTGATCAGTCGATTAGTTGTCATTCTAATTTATTCATATGTGATCTATTCACATATTTACCTGTATATACCGTAGTGATTTGTAATGTTAGGCAACATTTTCAAGATTTCTATGATAATATTTACCTCAATATATTTGTTTGTATTAATATATATATTGAAGTATTGTTGTATGTCATACTACGCTACACTTATGTCAAAATATAAAAAAGTGAATAAATGTACTTAAAGAACACAACTAATAGGTCACCAATGTTGACTGAATACAGTTTGATGAGTTGGTGATAAGTTCATTTGATTCTACTTTTAATGAAATTAAATTATTATGTAACTGGCTATGTATGAAATCTTTTTTGATTCGAGGTATATCAGTTAAATATTTTCTAATATCATTAAGTCTCTGTTTTTAAATAAGTTAGCAGTAGTGATTTTGGTCTCGAACTGTTTTATTAAATTATTCGAATTTACTTTTAAAGTTGATGTGTTATAGTGATCAGTCAGACAACTGGTCATGTTCAAACCAGAACATTGCCTATACAACTTTGATAAACACTAGATCTCAAACATCTAACTCTATGTTATCTTGTCAAGCCGAGATAAATGTAAATGTAAATGGCAGCTCTCGTTAAAATAATGTGTATTAGCAATCAGATTTACGTGATTTGATGGTAGATCATATTAAATGTTTCGTCTGAGAATAATATGGCCACTACTGTACTTGGCATTTTCTAGAAGAATGACTAAGGCACTTGGTCGCTAATTGTTGCATATTAAAGCATAATGATTACAAAATTCGAACCTAGTGTGTTGATTGTAAAATATTCAGAAGGGGATTTGTGGAGATTTCAGTATATTTCAAAGTTGAAATCATGAGTCAATTGAAGCTAGACCACCATCGAAAACCTGGAAGCACTGGACGGCCGTTTCGTCCAAATAAAATATTCTATGAAATTTGCACACAGTTCGGTTTCATGTGTGATCACAAAAATAATCAAATGCGAAATCAACTGATTTTTCATCGTACATTTATTTGTGTCATTTAATAAACAGAAAATAATATAACAGACAAGTCATCAGTGATTCATCTTAAACAAACCAACTTATCGAAATAATGATTATTCACTGTAATTTGATTCAACAACTATTACAATACTGCTACGGCAACTAAACACGTTCATTTTCCCACAAATATGTTGAAGATTAGCGTTTGTTTATGTTTATTTCTATAGCATGGTGAATCATATTAAAATAGATAAATCTGAAAATTGTTAGACTTCTCATATCTATGGGTAAATCTATTTTGGAGGTAACCGAAATCAAAGTGAATTAACCAAATGGAAAGTAACTTAACTAATATGGACAGAATACTTCAACCACATTGTGTGCTGTATCAAGTTGACGTCTGATCGCGTTTAGTTAAGACATCGGTTTACATAGATCTAATAGACCGAACTTCCTTTGTTCATCATCACGTATTTTACTAACAAGTAAAGTTAAGAGAACCGGGAATAATTCACCACTATTTGTATATGAAACAAAACATTTAACATCGTTAATACACAACGCCGACACTAACCTCGTCTCTGAAACAACCTTGAAAATATATATACCAAAGACTAGGTTTCACTCTTCCAGTGAGATTATAGGGGCACTGAATATTTGTCCAATGTTATTTCTCATCATATTTATTAAACTTCCCTTCATACTGATATTTTACCCTGTTAATCTCAAACATTTTCGTGAATGTACTGTGTCAGTGTTTACAGAACAATCAGTCGGTAAAGATGAAAGAGGTCTAGATTGGCAGAGCATACAACATCCGAATACATATGTGACGACAGATCTATTGTAGTAAATTTTGTCGCCATTTCTGTTTTCTTTCTCTTACAACATAAGTACCATGTAAGGCCACTGGCATTGGTCTTCGATACCTTGATCATCATAATACCTGGAGTCTCACTTCTCCTGCTAAAAAGTACTGGCTTCTAACTCCTGTAAACCATGAACATAATCCTCGTTTCGAATGCCTTCCAGAACAATTAATGAACCACGTCTTTCCAAACATGTGCCCTCATATCTCTGCTTCTGATGTGTGACATTCGTATTTGTGTGAGACTAATGGAGTCTGTAAACTGAAATGGATACGTTGACTACCCTAAGAATATAGTTGTTTGTTATTTATCATTATGATTTATGTGTAACATAGTAAATGAACTGAATTTAGAAATATGAAATACTGGATGTCATTTCACTGGTCTCAAGATAACATAATTTGTGAGGAGCTCATAGGTCTTGAGTTCGGTTTCAGACGGACGGATGTTAAGATAAAATAGCTGTGCACTACATCATAGCTTTAAATGACTTACTAAAGCCAGTTCCTGTGTGGTATGTATTACATGTATGTACAGATATAAGTAGTGTATCAAGAATTGGATGTAGAATTGTTATGCACAAAGAAGGGGGAAAATGAAGAGAAGGGAAAGGGAAACTAAATCCAATCAGAATAAAAAAGGAGTGAAAGGATGATGGGGCTCATTAGCAACAACTCAAGGAAGATAGGCAAATACTGTATTTAATGTATTGTTGCCATGCTTTAAAAATACAGTGTGTAATGTTGAATATCGAAATAAGTTGAGTTACCAGCCAAGGCTTCGTTTATTACACCAGGTTTGAACTATATTCTCAGTAAATAATTAGTATATATATGAAGTACTGAGTAGTGACGGAAAAAGATAAACATTTGTATGAAATGAATACATTAAAATGTGCACAATTGAAATAAATGTTTGGATCCAAAATTAATTGATTTCCACTATGAATCTAAAGGAACTTGTAATCTAAAATACCAACCAGTTTAAAACAATCTTCTCTTCACTAAGATTTATAGGATATCAGTAGACGTAGTATGGAATCGAAGGCAGTGTTTCTGTTTTCTTTAGAATATTAGATGAAATTGAGTAAATAGTGTCAAGGAAAAACTTACAAGTCAGAAGTCAGCACATTGTCGAATTGATGAAATGATAAGGTATACAATTATTTTCACCAAACATGCAGACCTACGATCATCGAAACTCATGTATTCTGAACGAATTCCAGTAAAGTATGTAAGATATATACATTTCTTTTTGTCCAAACTGCCTGATACAAAATGAATTAAATATTAACATTATATAGGCACATGAGAGTAAGCAGATCGTTCTTTATACTAATAATATTTAGTGTCGGAAATATCAAATTTAGTATGAAAGAATGTATCGTCGTGACATTATAGCAATAAACAGAATATAGATTTACTAGTAATAGCTGCGTTAACTCAGAATTGTCGTAAAGTGAGAATTTCTATGTCACAGGATATTTCATAATGTCAACTGACATATAAACAAATATTGTAAGTACCTTACATCCATAAAAAAATTAATTTGAACAATGTTAAGGTATTAACTAACTAACTAATCGACAAATAAACTTAAAAGCAACAATAGTGCTGAAGAAGCAAACAATGAAGGTATTATATCTTCAAGTGAAATATTTCAATAACGGAGACATTCATGAATACAGTCAATAAAATTAAACAGAAATATCCTAATTTTAAAACAATTTAAGATATCAAAAATGGGAATTCAGGTCGAATGCACTATATTATATTGTATGTTACTACGATAATCAATATTCTATTCTGATTGGGCATCGTTTATTAATGAAAATAATTAGATGAATCTGATAATGGGAAATGTTGTTTTTGTGAATCACATTCGAATGATGAAAAGAATAAAAGAATTTTATTTGGTGCACGAACTAATCAGAAATAGTTGGAGATTGTTTAATGAGCTCAATATATCATAATCAGTTAGTTTGTCATTGGTTCCCTTCAACACTTTAAATATAACAAGAACAACATTTCAGAAAACGATTAATTTTTATTACAGGTGTACAGAAATTCAAAGGAACGGATATTGGCAACGTGAGATCTGGCAGAAATGTGAAGTAATTTACATGATCGTTATTCATGACGATAGAGAAGGATATAAACAGATGAGAAGACAGTTAATCAGAATAGTTTTATTATAAGTAGTGGAAAAGAACGATGAAAGCATCACATTATTTTGAAGACTAGAAAGGAGATAATGGATAAATGCACCTGTGTAGCTCAAAGTGAACGATATCTAGACTGTAGTTATCTGGTAAGCCTCAACAGTAGATAATATACCTTGTGATCTGGTTCACCACAACAGGTAGTCAATTTATGGAGTGGAATATCTTTGTCTAGCCGATTTTATCTTTTTACCTACCTTATTTCTACTCCATAAACGTTAAGAATAAGTATTACTATTATGAACCTCGATACTACGTAGTCGGAGTTATATGACTAAATGAATTAGGTCTGTATGAGCTCATGGAATACACGGTTTACATTGACATTACTGGATCTTACGTCATTCCAGTGATAAGATTGAAATACTGAATTTCCCAACATGCGTAAGTGATCATGTGTAGTTTTTATAATTCAATTAAATCGTTACTATAAGCTATTAATGATGAATAAATGAAATTCAGAACACATTACTGCTCAAGTAACAGGCATATTTCGTACGATAAAGAATTATTAGTAAAAGTAATAATTAAGTTCTCACGTAACGACTCGTGGGAATCGTGCATACTGGAATTAAATGAAATTGTGTGGTAAAAGATGAAGTATTTCATTCAAACAAGAAGCAAGAAGAGAGAATAACACAACAGCATTACCCTAGGTTTCTTAGGAAGACATAACTCAGTGTAAGCATGTGAAGGTGATCTAAACACCAAATATTCTTTCCTGTTTGTGATGAGTGATAAAAGACACAGAATATTATTTTTAAGATTTTGTTCACGATAGCGTTTGTTATGAATTCAGTTCCTTTATTGTGAGTATTCTATGCATCTCAAATTTAATAGTGATGCTCAACTACCACCAAGCCGAATGCTTTATGCGAAAAATCTTATATATATATATATATATATATATATATATATATATATATATATATATATATATATATATATAAATCGTCGACAAGTTATTCTTTTTCCTCATAAATTCCCAGAATAGAAGTGTTTAATATGCCTTTCCAACAACGTTGCATCAACGTTGCACTAATAACTCAAGTAACTAAAAAATATCCCTTTAATTGTTGTGTTAGATTTATACACCAATCGATTGGAATCATTTAAACGTGAATAGAAAAAAAGCAAACTATTTATCACAGCTTTACATTATTGTATGAAAACTGTGAATGATGATGTGCTATTCAGAAATCAAAATGTCATTTTTTAGTAATATTGTTCACATGGTTACTCTACATATTTGTAGATGTCACATCTGAAATCTACATTCATAATCACAGTAACTCAATATGCATTATTCAGTAAACTAAATAAAAAGGGTGAATAATAGAGATGTTGTTTTTCTAAATGTTTTTATACAGAAAATTAATAGACTAATATGTCAGTTATAAATTTATCACATGATATCACTAAACTACAATATCAAGATAAAACATTAAAACAATCATACCATTTCTGGAAATCGTGTATTAATGCCGACTTTACTAATATTTATATTATCATACTATGATTAAAAAGATTTGTGAAAAGAGAAATAATGGCACGGTCGATATGTCATGCAACGGGTACTCACTCACATGTTACATGTTGTCGAGGATTTCGGATAACGTTATTAATCAGCTATTAATAACATTTTTCGATCACACGTAAATTTTCGTAATCTTTGTGCTCATTGCATAGCGTTTATCCCAGTCTATTAGTAGCTTCACATATATGTTGCTCACAACCTAAGTGAATGTTTAATAAGTCTAATTTGGATGTTGGTAACAATGAAAACTCAGGCAAGTGAAATTCATCAATTATCAAGTCAAAAATAGACCGAAATCAGAATTTCAAGTAAGAATGAGCTCTGAAATTATTTTCACATGACTCACCTCCATAATTATGATAGTGATGAACAAGGTTGTTGGCAGTTTATAAAATGTAGGTTGAAGCAATTGAGCATTAAACTATTTATGAGTATTATATAATATGCTAATATACATCGGTAAACAGTTCTATCCATTATAAGTTTCATCGTTTTCGACTGAACTAACACATTATTATGTAAGGTATCTGAGAAAGAAAAGTTATATGAGTAACAATTGACGTTGATAGCATTTTCTGCGTGCTTTCTCAACATTTATAGGAATTGTATATAACATTACTGTGAGTGCCACATAAATTCGCCAAATATTCTTCATAAGTAATGCGGTGCATGTTTGTTTTGAGAATGGTAACTAAAACATGTCATTGTTAATACTAGTTTGTGATGTGTCTGTTATAGAGTTAACAAATAAATTTCTTAGTTGAAAGCGCGAGTCATTTGAAGCTAGACCACCATCGAAACCTGGAAGCACTGGACGGCCGTTTCGTTCTATCGTGGGATTCCTCAGCAGTGCGCATTCATGACCTCGCCTCGCGAGATTCCAACCCAGGACCTACCAGTCTCGCGCCAGAGCACTTAACTGATAGACCACTGAACCGGCATCCGATGAAAGATAAATTTCTGTTAACAGAACTCGAAATCGTCGATCAAAATCATAAACAAAGTTTTAATGCATGTTGATGAGTAATATCCAAATAGTGCTTACCTGTTATTTCATTATTGTATGTCAACAGTGAATCGCTATTGGTATTATGGACGTTGCAATTGGATTTTTCTCAGATTTCATATTAAGAATTAAAATTTTGAATCCGTGTATTTGGTGCCTGCAGTTTGTTTGTTAACTCTAATTAACTAGATGAAATTCTAGGAGGGTTAGAAAATGAAGAACATTGTTTACAACAATTAGGACACTTATAGGTACATCCTGTCAGCTGCTATTTCATTTACTCATTGAATTTGATACTGATAACGAGGTTTCGTATTTTGTTTGACAACTGATTTGTTAGTTTCCGAAATTGCATGAAGCTGAGAAGGTCCTTATACGTTTCTTGATATGCAATATATGGCTTCTGTCAAATAATTGATAGACTCAAATCCTTCTAATAATCAAATCTATGCCGATGAACATTTTGAAGAATTCCTGAATATAAACGATTATTCGGAGAAAAAATTTACTAGTTGACGATAACTAAGTTTTATACTGACCACGGTTATTCATCTAATGAATTATCTAAATATAAATATAACAACTGTACAATTTTTGCATTATAAATCTCGTTAGTATATATAATTATAGTTTAGTTCAGTACTAACACTACTTTGATAATTGACCTAATCCGAAAACGGTAAATTTGTCATGTGATTGCCTAATCTGTAAGATCTTATCTGGAAGTCGCATCACTATCTACACTGACTCATCGTATCGTGACAATTAACAATGTTTCTTAGTACTTCTGAATAACATACTGACGTCGGAGATAGAATAATATGTTGATTGTGAATAGTAATAAGTTAAACATAATGATCACACCTGCGAAATTGAGCCATGACATTCGATTGAATAAATGTCTCCACGTCCAACACTACCGAACTTCTCTAAGTGTTACTTGTCGTATACACATATTTTCAGTCATTATATGCCGGTATAAGAAGACTTTGTGGTTAGGAAACGACTCCCTGAACGAGTTATCACCCGAAAATACTGTCACAGTGAGGAAACACATGCACGTAACGCAACATTCTAGAAAATTGTGTCTCCATTTCTCGGCATAATGTGTTGAAGAAATTCCATCACATCTGAAAGTGAAGTGTGCTAATAAGTGGACAGAAAAATAATTTCTACAATAAATTACGGTATAATATTTTCACTGGTTGATGTAATCCTATGTATTTGCTCAATATGAAGTAAAGTTATATAGTTCATATGATAGTTGATGAATACTTTTTATTTGTTACTTTACATCTAAAAATGTTTTAAAATTTTTAATCAATTACTAAATCAGTAAGCGACGAATTCAGAAAAAAGGGGTCAAATTATTATTTGAAATTTTCAGAATAAAATTATGCATTACAACTACCTTAAAATATTCTAGTTACTTAATGTAAAATTACCATGACAATTAACCACTGCTAAATGGACGGTTAAATGATCCGAAACCTATTGTTTTAAATGACTCTACTATCGTTTTTTTTTCACCTAAGAAACAATTGATTTTGTTCTTTTTGTACTTTTATTACTTTTTCTGTATACTTACTTAGGTAGTGGTGACAGTTTTGTATTCTACCCTCTTTTTCGTAACCATAAAACTTATACTACTATACAAATGAATGGATTTCGACTTTTCAGTTAACTGACAAAAAGTTATTAATTAAATGAAATAAAAGTTAGTGAGTGTGTTTCAAAAATATTTGTTTGTATGAAATCACACTATTCATTTGGTACTTCCCGTTGAGTGTAATGTCCAGTCTAGAAAGAAAAACTTATCTGTTATATATAGAAAACGTTTCTGCATTGATACGTATTAAATGTTTATAGTATGGTAACTATGGATCATGATATCAAAGTCTTTTATTAAATAGATATCTTAAAATATGTACTACACATCTCAACTGCTTTTTCAAACAGTATTTCGTATAGGCTTAATATGGTGCTGTTAATCTGATGTTTACATTTGATAATAATAATATTCGTACTTCGGAAACGGTTTCGCCTAGAAAATCGTTGAAAATAAAATAGAGCCTAACGTCTTTAGTTGCGATAGCTTGCGGTTTCTAATAAGTGTTCATTCACAATTACAAAAAAATGGAAAAGGATTCTTCAGTTTTTGTGAAAATTAATCTGTCCAAAGACTCGTAATTTTAGTGGTTTTTTATCTGACTTCAGTATGAGACGGAAACCAATCTCATATCGAGCCGAATAATATAGTTTTTCTTTTCCCATAAAAAAAATTAAAGTGCATTTTGGATAATTAATATGAGAACTTACTGTGTGTATTACTGTTCGCTGTAAAAGATCTTTATTTACATTGAAGAAGTGACATTCATTAGGTCACGAAACGTCAGAAGTACAATTTTTCTACTCATAGTGTAGTGAACAAAACACTAGTTGGGGACAATCAGATGTATTTAAGCACAAATCACAGACTATTTCACTAAATTCTCTTAATCATATAGCAAACGGTTACTTTGTAAAATAACAACCAATCGTCTCAATCTCTACTGTTTCTTCTGTAAATATCAGTTCATTTTCTCACCATCGCCATATACTACTTATATGGATATAAGTAGACCACTCTACAATAGGTATATAACCAAAAAAAAACCTATTTCTCTCCACATAGTTCCTAAAGAGAAAAATGAAAGAATCTTCATATATGATCTTCACTTTAGAGATGTCGCAACTTGCGACTTTTAAACACTACCTTAGTTCGTTGGATTCCAGGTCGGTGACATAAAGGTGAGGAGATTTTTGAATAACTCAAAGGTTATCAGTTGAATTATTAGTTGGACCACGGTTACAAACAATTAATGTTTCGAAAATGATCTCAAAGATGGTACGTAGTCCGTTCTGATTTTCGATTATTCTCTAACTGAATTGAGGGTACAATAAATGTTTTCTGATTTTTAATCTCGTCTCATTAAACTATCCAGTTCATCGGCAATCAGGTATTTGCTGGCGATAAACATTTCAGCATACTTCCTAAGTCCCAGTGAGAAATCCTTACTGTTATAGCATGTTTGTGTGGAAAACACAAGTTTAATGGATTTGTGAATTAATATATTTCATATTACTGAAATTTTATCAAAATATTCAGGACATTCATGATGTATGGTGTATGAAAACGTACCAGAAATAATGAGATAATACACAGGCTGAATAGTAAAAAGTACTTTCAAAATAAATTAAACAGTTCATATATAAGTGGTAAAAATTAATTTAAGTTTATTAGTAGTTCGTTTGTTTTTATTGTAACATTATGTTACAGCAAGTATTTAAATAGTACAGTTTGATGTCTGATTTGAAAATAGAAATGATATTCTCTGAGTAGACTACTTTTATTTGCACTCGTTCCTTGTAACTATTCAAATCTTAACCGAATAATGACACCATGGACAGCATATTGGGTTATTCAAACACAAAGCGACTTCGCTAGTTATTATGAACTCAAACATAAAACAAATGATGATTGACGTTGAAGATATTCAATTGCTAACAAACATTTTTCACTTACTTTATAAGTAGTATATTCTATGGTATAATTTATCCAATCAACAACATAGTGAGGAAAACCTTATCGTTCATATATTGGGGATATTTTATTAATAAATAAAAAGAAATGTTTATCTTATGAACTTTTTAATATAAAACAAGCCTCTTGTTTTAAATTTAATTCTTCGAAACCTTATTTATTTTAGGACTAAATAGGTTTCACTTATGCTTGTTTAGTATTTTGTGTATAGATACTCACATCAATGAAAATCTGAAGAAATAAACCCGACTACACTTGAAAACCAAAACCATTAGTTATTGACATTTTAGAACAACAATTGTCTTTGGGGGGGGGGAGGTAACAACAAAGTAACATTATTACGGATGTTACACAAAACCATGTAAAATTATTTATTTATCATAGTTTGTATAGAATCAATTAAACTATAGTAAATGATTGTAAACTAGGTGTTGATTTATTTAATATTTCAAAGGTTTTTAAGGTATTAAGGATACATTTACAGTAGATTAAGAATACAGCATATGTGTATATTTATTTTAATATGAAATATGTTTGCCTCTAATGATTGTAGTTTTTCATCAAAATGTCGGTGTTGATTGGTCGTGAATGAAATATTTATAAATTCCTACGTGTACAATGTGGAAGACCGGAAGAGTCTTCCAAATTGCTGCAGAAATGAGAAAATACAACCTGGAGGTGCTTGGAATCAGTGAAACACATTGGAAGCAGGTTGGACAACAACGACTGTCTTCAGGAGAACTTCTGTTATACTCCGGTCATGAAGAAGAAAATGCCCACATACACAAGGAGTTGCATTGATGCTGTCCAGAAAAGCACAAAATGCACCTATTGGATGGGAATCTCATGGACCAAGGATCATCAAAGCCTCCTTCAAAGCAAAGAGAGAGGGCATTACAATGAACGTCATTCAATGCTATGCGCCTACCAACGACTACGATGAAGACGCTAAAGACCAATTCTACTACAGGTTGCAGTCGATCATCGAGAAGTGCCCAACAAAGGACCTAACCATTCTGATGGGAGATTTCAATGCCAAGATTGGAAAGGACAACACTGGATACGAAGACGTCATGGGACAACATGGACTGGGAGAAAGGAACGAAAATGGTGAGAGATTTGCAAACCTATGTGCCTTCAATAAACTGGTCATAGGTGGCACCATATTCCCACACAAAAACATACACGAAGCCACTTGAATTTCACCGGATCACACTACACAGAATCAAATCGACCATATCTGCATCAACAAAAAGTTCAGGAGGACGATGGAGGATTTGAGAACCAAAAGAGGAGTTGATATAGCATCCGATCATCATTTGCTGGTCGCCAAGATGAAACTAAAACTCAAGAAGCACTGGACAACGGTGCGGACAACATCACAAAGTTTAATACGGCCTTTCTTCGAGATGCTGACAAACTCAACAAATTGAACATAACCCTCAGTAACAGGTTCGAGGCCTTTCATGACCTACTCAATGGAGAGGGGACTACCATGGAGAGCAACTGGAAAAGTATCAAGGAGGCAATCGTTTCAATATGTCAGGAGGTTCTGGGCCAAAAGAAGCACCATCACAAGGAATGGATCACTGTTGGTGCACTGGATAAAATTGAAGCAAGGAGGAACAAGAAGGCAGCAATCAATATCAGCCGAACCAGAGCGGAAAAAGCCAAGGCACAAGCCGAATACACAGAGGCAAACAAGCAAGTGAAGAGGAGCATCAGAACCGACAAACGTAAATATGTGGAAGATTTAGCGATGACAGCGGAAAAGGCTGCAAGAGAAGGAAACATGAGACAACTGTATGATACAACAGAGAAACTTGCTGGAAATTACCGTAAACCAGAAAGACCAGTGAAAAGCAAGGAAGGCAAAGTAATCACCGATATTGAAGAACAACGAAACAGGTGGGTAGAACACTTCAAAGAACTCTTGAATCGACCAGCCCCACTGAACCCACCCAACATCGAAGCAGCACCCACAGACCTCCCAATCGATGTTGGCCCACCAACAATTAAAGAGATCAGCATGGCCATTAGACAAATCAAGAGTGGCAAAGCAGCGGGACCAGACAACATCCCGGCAGAGGCACTGAAATCAAATGTAGCAGCAACTGCCAAGACACTACACATCCTCTTCAGTAAGATTTGGGACGAAGAACAAGTACCAACAGACTGGAAAAAAGAACTTCTGATCAAGATACCGAAGAAAGGCGATCTTAGCAAGTGCGACAACTACAGGGGCATCACTCTTCTCTCAATACCAGGAAAAGTCTTCATCAGAGTATTGTTAAACAGGATGAAGGATTCCGTGGACGCCCAACTTCGAGATCAAGAAGCTGGATTTCGTAAGGATAGATCGTGCACAGATCAAATCGCAACTCTGCGGATCATTGTGGAACAATCGATCGAATGGAATTCATCACTCTACATCAACTTCATTGATTACGAGAAGGCATTTGATAGCGTGGACAGGACGACACTATGGAGGCTTCTTCGACACTACGGCGTGCCTGAGAAGATAGTCAATATCATACGGAACTCCTATGATGGACTAAACTTCCAAATCGTCCACGGAGGACAATTCACCGATTCTTTTGAAGTAAAGACTGGTGTTAGGCAAGGTTGCTTACTCTCACCGTTTCTCCTTCTCCTGGTGATCGACTGGATCATGAAGACGTCAACGACTGGAGGAAAGCACGGAATACAGTGGACAGGCAGGATGCAGCTTGACGATCTAGACTTCGCGGATGATCTGACTCTTCTATAACAAACGCAACAACAAATGCAGGAGAAAACGACCGGTGTAGCAGCAGCCTCAGCAGCAGTAGGTCTCAATATAAACAAATAGAAAAGCAAGACTCTCCGATACAATACAACATGCACAATCGAATTTCACTTGATGGAGAAGCTTTGGAAGATGTGGAAACCTTTACATATCTGGGCAGCATCATTGATGAACACGGTGGATCAGATGCCGATGTGAGGGCGCGGATCGGCAAAGCAAGAGCAGCATACACACAACTGAAACACATCTGGAGCTCAAAACAATTGTCAACTAACACCAAGGTTAGAATTTTCAATACAAATGTGAAAACAGTTCTTCTGTATGGGGCGGAGACGTGGAGAACTACGAAAGCCATTATCCAGAAGATACAAGAGTTTATTAACAGCTGTCTACGCAAGATACTTCGGATCCGATGGCCAGACACTATCAACAACAAGTTACTGTGGGAGACAACAAACCAGATTCCAGCGGAGGAAGAAATCAGGAGGAAGCGCTGGAAGTGGATAGGGCACACCTTGATGAAATCAGCTAATTGCGTCACAAGACAAGCCCTCACATGGAATCCTGAAGGTCAACGGAGAAGAGGAAGACCAAAGAACACATTACGCCGAGAAATAGAGACAGACACGAGAAGAATGAACAAGAACTGTATAGAACTAGAAAAGAAGGCCTAGGACAGATTGGGTTGGAGAAAGCTGGTCGGCGGCCTATGCTCCATTGGGAGTAACAGGCGAAAGCAAGTAAGTAAGTACGTGTACAAGAGATCATCTATACTAAAAATTGTTACTGAATGTGGATCACGTGTAAATATTGTCCAGTTAAACATGTATCAAACTATAATACAAATAAATAAATTAATATATTTGTAATATCCCAATGAGTAGAAAAATTAGATTTTCTGACGTTTCGTGACTTAGTGTAAATAAATTTATTTATTCTCTGAAGAAGTGGCTTACACTAAGTCACGAAACGTCAGAAAATCTAATTTTTCTACTCATTGGGATATTACAAATATATTAATTTATTTATAACAATCCACCCAATGCTCAATTTATTCAAAATTATCAAATCAAAACTTGTTAATGATACCTATAATACAAATAGTTAGTAAAAACTAAATCATTTCTTATATGTTTCAAAATTAATTATATATGAAGTATTCTGAAAAAAGAACAAATGTTACTAAAATCAACTTATAGTAAAAGTAATTAAACGCTATGGAGTTTAACAGATCATTTACTGTCCCATATAAATAAGCTTTAATTTATTTTGGCATTTTATTGCCATTTTCATATCACAATAGGAACAAGAAAACTTTCGATAACCTTTTAAATTTATATATGTGATGTATTCGTAACAGGTCTTAGTAACAGTACATATCGGATTGGAAAAAATTTACTAAATATATACAGTTCAGAAATATTTAGTTTGATTTTTTTATTGATTGTTTGAATCTTTTCATTAATATATTTAAGACTGTAATTGATCGGTTTTGTAGTATCGGTTGTCATGTTAAGCCCATATACTTTATTCTAGCTTCTGGCTAAGCCAATTCGCCTGTCCATTATGAGTCATATTTTCACCTTGTTAATCATTCACTTATTAACTCTGACCATTATCATGGTAGCTTAGGTGTGTGTACCCTTCTTATTCTATTTATCACATGTCTGTCATCTATTCTTGTCTAACTATAAATATTGGTTAACGCTTGATTAAAGTGAATTAGCTTACCCGTCACCTCCAATGCGTGTGATTTTTGTTTCGCTCGCTGATATTTCCCAATGTGCTTATAACTTTCTGGCCTGCGTCATTTGTCAATAAGACTGTAGCTGCCGCTCCTCTTTGCCTTCTGATTTTATGCACCGTTAAGATTTGTATTATAACGGTTATCAGGGTGAATGATTAGCGAAGCACAGCACTACAGTCTCTTATTGTCATATGTACATCTTGTATGATTTGCCTCGATAATGCCCTAAGTTACAAATGCTTCCTGGGTTGCATTACTAGTCACCATCCATCTCTTCTTATAAATAAATATGTTCGAATTACTTAGATGATTAACTAAATCATTGTTATTCTTTATATCTCTTTAAAAAAAAACAGAAATGTTCTTAAGTGGAAAATAGTGTCATTTTTTAAGAAATCAATAAAGCTTTTTTTGAAGAAAATAAAACTGGAAACTATCCGAAAAGTAATAAAAATAACAACAAAATACTTTCTACAACTAGTAAACAAATAAAAATGTCTTACACTTAATGGATTTGCGGTAAATTATGTTGACAATTGAAGTACTAAGAATTTGAAATCTTTTAAAATTATGATCTTTAATTAATAATTGCGTGATGAAGTAAAAACAAAAAACTGTATTCTCTGATATTGTATCTGTTGTTCAATTTCATAAGTAATATTACTGAACAGAGATGGATGGTGACTAAGAGTGGAATACAGGATACACGTCTTGTCCCATCTGGAACTCGTCAGCTGGATGTACCTGTATCTCAGAGTTGATGTTCGCTCTGGGACTCAAACCCAGTACCCTCGCTTCAAACACCATCACGTTATCCACTCGGCCAGGGTCTGTTGGATGTCCGATGGTTACACGAATATCTGGCTTTTACATACGTAAGTGATCTTTTGCTTCAGCGAAACGACAAAATCATTGTGAAGAACATTGTTTTAGCTCTCTCTGTCTTGTAATGAACACGTTGGACCAATTGTTGCCTCGTTACTTCCCAATCTCCCCATTTTGTGGAAAATTGTGACCGGTTTGTATAAATTTGATGGATAATTTTGATTGTGGGCGTCCTGTTCTGTTTTTCTGGAAGCGAAAATAATTGCAAGCAGAAGTAACCTGCATAACCTGGATAAGTTATGACATGCCGTTGTTTTTGCCGTCATATTTTTTTGGCATACATACGAAGACGGACTCTTACACGTAGGCTTGATCAATCGCGAAATATAAACTGTATAGTTCATCATATACTTAGACATTATAGTCGACGGAAGATAGATAACACACACATCGTTTTAAATAACAACAATTTCACTACCCAGACTATGCAAACAGCATGTACAGATTCAACGAAGTCAATTTTGTTTACCTAGTAATGACCAATAAGTAGATAAGACTGCAGTTTAACTAACGCTTGTCTTTGTGTAGTATTCTTTACGATTGAGTAGTATTAGTATTTTAACTTAACCATAAGTCCAACTTGTAAACTGATTTTGCTGCATCAAATGTTGCTGTTTCTGTACCAGTAGTAATGATGCATCAATGAACTTTTGCCCAATTTCTATTTTCGTCTACTTCTTATTTTCATGGGGAGATACACCGATAATCATAACTGGTAACTGTTTTTTAAAAATAAAAAAAAATACTAAGTGTTTGCTGTATAAGTTCCCGTTTCCTTACGAAAACTTGTAGTACTGCATCAGTTTGGACAATTCTCTAGAATGTTGCACTGTATGTATAGGATTCTTCGCTGTGACAGTATATTCGAACGTATATTTTTAGTGGCATTGTTTCCTAACCACATGGTCTTCAAATCCCAGCATATAATGACTGAAATGATGTATATTCGACAAGTAACACTTAGAGAAGGTCGGTGATGATGGATGTGGAGACATTTATTCAATCGGATAGGATGGCTCAGTTTTGCAGACGTGCTCATTATGTTCAAATTATTACTAATCACATCAAATATATTATTATGCCCTAAGAGTAAATGTGTTATTCAGAAGTACTAAGTACCATTGTTAATTGTTACGATACGATGAGTCAGTGTAGATAGTGATGCGACTTCCAGAAAAGATCTTACAGATTAGGCAATCACATGACAAATTTACCGTTTTCGGATTAGGTCAATTATCAAAGTAGTATTAGTACTGAACTAGACTATATAAATAAAAGTGGCAGTGGTCAATATAAAACACAGTTATCGTCAACTTGTAAATTGTTTCTCTACATAAATTTCCATATTCAGAAATTATTTAAGTTTTTCACCGTCGTAGACTTGTTTATAATTAGAAATGTATGAGTTTTTCAATTAGTTGACAGAAGCCACGGATTACATGGCTACTACTGAAGTTCGTAAGTTAAATGGTCAAATAAACCAAGAGATTAGACGTCTCAACTCTGTGTTTACTCAAAAACTCCTACCTTGTAAAAGCTCTCCAAGTATGTGGAAACTCTTTAAAGAAATTACAGGGAACAGGAAGACTAGAAGTGATAACCAGCTGAATGCTTGTGGCTTAACTAAGTCCTTTATACGTCAGTCATCTGACATCATGCTTCCTATATCTAAGGGTCTGAAGAATAATTGTGTTTCCTGTTTCACTGAAAATGATGTCCGAAAATGTCTCCAGTCACTTAATTCATCCCAATGTTTACGACTTGATGGTATCCCAAACCTCCTTTTTAAAAAATGTGCTGATGTTTTATGTTATCCATTAACGAATATCTTTAACAGATCCTTCTCAACTAATGTCTTACCGAAAATGTGGAGAAAGATAAAGATAATCCCTATACCAAAGAAAGTTTCTGGTGATAAAAATGCGAAACTTAGACCCATTGCAATAACTTCACCTTTCCTCAAAATAATGGAGAAATTACTGATACTGTGGTGTTGTCTACTTATATCTATATAAGTAGTATATGGTGTGGGTCAGACATAGAATGTATTTTCGCAGAAGACCGATGAGGAAAGAACTGAAATGAAGCGCAATCGTTTGGAAAATGCATGAGCAATGGAATAAGAGAAGAAACAGTGATGATTGAAACAAATTGTTGTTAATTTGCAAATTGACTGTTCATTGTTTGGTAATCAGAATTTACTGAGATAGTCTGTAATCTTTGCTTAAATACATTCGATTGTCTCCAACTAGTGTTCTGTTCACTACAATACAACCACTTCAACCTGCAATAAAAGAGCACTGTGATCCATATCAGTTTGCTTACAAATGCAAAAGAAGCACATTAGATGCCGTTGCTGTTCCGCATCACAATATAGTGTTCGGGTTGGAAAAGGGTAAGAAGTATGTTAGATGCGCTTTCCTGGACTTTACTTCTGCTTTTGATTCTATTCCAAGACATCTCTTACTTAACAAGCTGATTCGCATCGACACTGACAGCTGGATAACCAATTGGCTATGTTCCTACCTTTCTGGAAGAGAACAGTACACTGTATTTGAAGGAAAGTGTTCAACATCTCTACTGTCTACTGTAGGTGTGCCACAAGGAGCTGTTCTTTCACTTTTGCTCTTCTCTTTTTTTCTGCATGATCTGCCATCTTCCACGGAAAACACTTTTGTAAAATATGCGGACGACCTCACTGTATGTATGCCAATTTCTACCTCCTTACATCCCATAGGAATGAATGATTTTTTATCTCGTATTGAAAGGTGGTCTGTTGGTAATGGTCTCTTACTCAATACATCTAAATGTCGAGCTGTTAATTTTAGCTTGAGACATGGACAGAACCTACACTCTATTTTGGGATCCCATAATGCTTGTGCCATTGGAGACTCCTTAATAAACACAGTGTCGAAGGTCAAATATCTTGGTGTTACTTTTTCCTCTGATCTTTCTTGGTCTTCTCATGTTTTACTGTTATCGAAAAAAGTTTACCGTTTGACATACTACATAAAAAGGCTGCATGCTTTTGGGATTACTCGCCATTTACTCTTACAATTTGTAAATTCCTGCATGTTACCTATTATTCTATATTGTTCTCCATTATTCTTTCCTGAGCTTTTAAGAAAAGACTTTGCTGTTTTGCGTAGATTGCTGAAGGCGGTTTGTGGTGAATCTTTTGAAGTCATTATTAATATGCTTGTGGATAGATATTTTAAGTCTTGCAAACTCTTGGCAGGTGTTATATTACCAGATACAAACCATTCGCTTCATTCATATCTTTCTCCTTGCATATCTACTGGTAGAACGAGACGTAAATACATTAAAATCCATACACGCAAGCAAGTCTATAAAAGTTCTGTAATACCTTACTTAGCAAATTTACTTTGTGACGAACAGGCTGTTAGAGTTGACCTAGTAAATAACCTGTCTTCTTCAGCATGTTTCAAATTTGATAATTTGTATAAACTCAGATTTTCTTAAACCTTTTTTATTCCTTTTCTGTTTTTTTTTTGGGTTTTTTTTGGTAAAAGACTTGTTGAAATAACTCATGCTGAGAATTCTGTATTGTACCAGATTATAATATTTAATAAAGTCATTAATAATAATAATATTGCATATCAAGAAACGTATAAGGACCTTCTCAGCTTCATGCAATTTCGGAAACTAACAAATCAGTTGTCAAACAAAATACGAAACCTCGTTATCAGTATCAAATTCAATGAGTAAATGAAATAGCAGCTGACAGGATGTACCTATAAGTGTCCTAATTGTTGTAAACAATGTTCTTCATTTTCTAACCCTCCTAGAATTTCATCTAGTTAATTAGAGTTAACAAACAAACTGCAGGCACCAAATACACGGATTCAAAATTTTAATTCTTAATATGAAATCTGAGAAAAATCCAATTGCAACGTCCATAATACCAATAGCGATTCACTGTTGACATACAATAATGAAATAACAGGTAAGCACTATTTGGATATTACTCATCAACATGCATTAAAACTTTGTTTATGATTTTGATCGACGATTTCGAGTTCTGTTAACAGAAATTTATCTTTCATCGGATGCCGGTTCAGTGGTCTATCAGTTAAGTGCTCTGGCGCGAGACTGGTAGGTCCTGGGTTGGAATCTCGCGAGGCGAGGTCATGAATGCGCACTGCTGAGGAGTCCCACGATAGAACGAAACGGCCGTCCAGTGCTTCCAGGTTTCGATGGTGGTCTAGCTTCAAATGACTCGCGCTTTCAACTAAGAAATTTATTTGTTAACTCTATAACAGACACATCACAAACTAGTATTAACAATGACATGTTTTAGTTACCATTCTCAAAACAAACATGCACCGCATTACTTATGAAGAATATTTGGCGAATTTATGTGGCACTCACAGTAATGTTATATACAATTCCTATAAATGTTGAGAAAGCACGCAGAAAATGCTATCAACGTCAATTGTTACTCATATAACTTTTCTTTCTCAGATACCTTACATAATAATGTGTTAGTTCAGTCGAAAACGATGAAACTTATAATGGATAGAACTGTTTACTGATGTATATTAGCATATTATATAATACTCATAAATAGTTTAATGCTCAATTGCTTCAACCTACATTTTATAAACAACTGCCAACAACCATGTTCATCACTATCATAATTATGGAGGTGAGTCATGTGAAAATAATTTCAGAGCTCATTCTTACTTGAAATTCTGATTTCGGTCTATTTTTGACTTGATAATTGATGAATTTCACTTGCCTGAGTTTTCATTGTTACCAACATCCAAATTAGACTTACTAAACATTCACTCAGGTTGTGAGCAACATATATGTGAAGCTACTAATAGACTGGGATAAACGCTATGCAATGAGCACAAAGATTACGAAAATTTACGTGTGATCGAAAAATGTTATTAATAGCTGATTAATAAGGTTATCCGAAATCCTCGACAACATGTAACATGTGAGTGAGTACCCGTTGCATGACATATCAACCGTGCCATTATTTCTCTTTTCACAAATCTTTTTAATCATAGTATGATAATATAAATATTAGTAAAGTCGGCATTAATACACGATTTCCAGAAATGGTATGATTGTTTTAATGTTTTATCTTGATATTGTAGTTTAGTGATATCATGTGATAAATTTATAACTGACATATTAGTCTATTAATTTTCTGTATAAAAACATTTAGAAAAACAACATCTCTATTATTCACCCTTTTTATTTAGTTTACTGAATAATGCATATTGAGTTACTGTGATTATGAATGTAGATTTCAGATGTGACATCTACAAATATGTAGAGTAACCATGTGAACAATATTACTAAAAAATGACATTTTGATTTCTGAATAGCACATCATCATTTACAGTTTTCATACAATAATGTAAAGCTGTGATAAATAGTTTGCTTTTTTTCTATTCACGTTTAAATGATTCCAATCGATTGGTGTATAAATCTCACACAACCTTATTGAGTTTTCGGTTTAACCGTGATGTAACATTATTAGGAAAACGTATTAACCACTTCCATCCTCGGAATTCATGAAAAGTTAGTTTAACTTGTCCACGAATGAAATATATGTATATGACTCTGGTTTTTCACATGAAGCACTGTGCTTCATAGCAGTTGAACATCACTATTAAACTTGAGATGCATAGAATACTCACAATAAAGGAACTGAATTCATAACAAACGCTATCATGAACAAAATCTTGAAAATAATATTCTGTGTCTTTTATCACTCATCACAGACAGGAAAGAATATTTGGTGTTTAGATCACCTTCACATGCTTACACTGAGTTATGTCTTCCTAAGAAACCTAGTGTAATGCTGTTGTGTTATTCTCTCAATTCATTATAAATCACATGAATATTTAATCTTACAAAGACCGTTACTTTTGTTTGATCTTTGCTAACTTATCACATCAGTCTGAGTTGACTTTTTAATTACGTTTGAGTTTTCATTATATGTGAAAAATTTTTAATTGAAATAGTCTCAATGATTGAAATATAAATAATTCCAAAGTTTCGTCCAGCTATTATTATTATTATGTTACTTGAGCAATAATGTCTTCTGAATTCCAGGTATTCATCGCTATATCCTATAGTAACGATTTGATGGAACTTTAAAGACTACACATGATCACTTACGCCAGTTGGGAAATTCAATATTCCAATCTTATCACCGGAAAGACGTAAGATCCAGTAATGTCAATGTCCACTGTGTCTTCCATATGTTCATTCAGAGACAATTCGGGTATTCATATAACTTTGACTAAGTAGTAACATGCATCATCATATTAATTCTTCTTTCTAACAATTTTGGATTCAAAATTCGTTAGATAAAAAGTTATATTAGGCTAGAAAAAGATATTCCAATCCATAAATTGACTAACTATTGTGGTGAATCAGATCACAAGGTATATTATCTACCGTTGAGGCTCACCAGATAAATACAGTTTAGATATCGTTCACTTTGAGCTACACAGGTGCATTTATCAATTATCTCCTTTCTAGTCTTCAAAATAATGTGATGCTTTCATCGTTCTTTTCCACTACTTATAATAAAACTATTCTGATTAACTGTCTTCTCATCTGTTTATATCCTTCTCTATCGTCATGAATAACGATCATGTAAATTACTTCACATTTCTGCCAGATCTCACGTTGCCAATATCCGTTCCTTTGAATTTCTGTACACCTGTAATAAAAATTAATCGTTTTCTGAAATGTTGTTCTTGTTATATTTAAAGTGTTGAAGGGAACCAATGACAAACTAACTGATTATGATATATTGAGCTCATTAAACAATCTCCAACTATTTCTGATTAGTTCGTGCACCAAATAAAATTCTTTTATTCTTTTCATCATTCGAATGTGATTCACAAAAACAACATTTCCCATTATCAGATTCATCTAATTATTTTCATTAATAAACGATGCCCAATCAGAATAGAATATTGATTATCGTAGTAACATACAATATAATATAGTGCATTCGACCTGAATTCCCATTTTTGATATCTTAAATTGTTTTAAAATTAGGATATTTCTGTTTAATTTTATTGACTGTATTCATGAATGTCTCCGTTATTGAAATATTTCACTTGAAGATATAATACCTTCATTGTTTGCTTCTTCAGCACTATTGTTGCTTTTAAGTTTATTTGTCGATTAGTTAGTTAGTTAATACCTTAACATTGTTTAAATTAATTTTTTTTATGGAAACGGTATTGATGGAAATCTTGAGACAAATATTTTATTTCGTCAGTATTTCTCATTGTTTATTCATTTTGTTCCAACGATCAAGGAGTTACGTTGTAACGTTACTTACTATATTTGTTTATGAGTCGGTTGACATTATGAAATGTCTCAGTATATAGAAATTCTTACTTTACGACAATTCTGAGTTAACACAGCTATTACTAGTAAATCTATATTCTGTTCATTGCTATAATGTCACGACGATACATTCTTTCATACTAAATTTGATATTTCCGACACTAAATATTATTAGTATAAAGAACGATCTGCTTACTCTCATGTGCCTATATAATGTTAATATTTAATTCATTTTGTATCAGACAGTTTGGACAAAAAGAAATGTATATATCTTACATACTTTACTGGAATTCGTTCAGAATACATGAGTTTCGATGATCGTATGTTGGCATGTTTGGTGAAAATAATTGTATACCTTATCATGTCATCAATTCGACAATGTGCTGACTTCTGACTTGTAAGTTTTTCCTTGACACTGTTTACTCAATTTCATCTAATATTCTAAAGAAAACAGAAACACTGCCTTCGATTCCATACTACGTCTACTGATATCTTATAAATCTTAGTGAAGAGAAGATTGTTTTAAACTGGTTGGTATTTTAGATTATAAGTTCCTTTAGATTCATAATGGAAATCAATTTTGGATCCAAACACTTATTTCAATTGTGAACATTTTAATGTGTTCATTTCATACAAATGTTTGTCTTTTTACGTCACCAATCAATACTTCATGTATATAGTAATTATTTACTGAGAATATAGTTCAAACCTGGTGTAATAAACGAAGCCTTGGCTGGTAACTCAACTTATTTCGATATTCAACATTACACACTGTATTTTTAAAGCATGGCAACAATACATTAAATACAGTATTTGCCTATCTTCCTTGAGTTGTTGCTAATGAGCCCCATCATCCTTTCACTCCTTTTTTATTCTGATTGGATTTTGTTTCCTTTTCCCTTCTCTTCATTTTCCCCCTTCTTTGTGCATAACAATTCCACATTCAATTCTTGATACACTAATTGTATCTGTACATACATGTAGTACATAACACACAGGGACTGACTTTAGTACACCGTTTAAAGCCATGACGTAGTGGACAGCTATTTTATCTCAGCGTAAGTACCACTAGTTATCCTTCTTCACCCGTCCCTCTGAAACCGAACTCGAGACCTATGTGCTCCTCCCAAATTATGTTACCATGAGACGAAGGAATTAAGATTTATTAGATCTACGTAAACCGATGTCTTAACTAAACGCGACCAGACGTTAAATGGATACAGCACACAATCTAGTGGAAGTATTCTGTCCATATTAGTTAAGTTACTTTCCATTTGGTTAATTCACTTTGATTTCGGTTACCTCCAAAATAGATTTACCCATAGATATGAGAAGTCTAACAATTTTCAGATTTATCTATTTTAATATGATTCACCATGCTATAGAAATAAACATAAACAAACGCTAATCTTCAACATATTTGTGGGAAAATGAACGTGTTTAGTTGCCGTAGCAGTATTGTAATAGTTGTTGAATCAAATTACAGTGAATAATCATTATTTCGATAAGTTGGTTTGTTTAAGATGAATCACTGATGACTTGTATGTTATATTATTTTCTGTTTATTAAATGACACAAATAAATGTACGATGAAAAATCAGTTGATTTCGCATTTGATTATTTTTGTGATCACACATGAAACCAAACTGTGTGCAAATTTCATAGAATATTTTATTTGGACGAAACGGCCGTCCAGTGCTTCCAGGTTTTCGATGGTGGTCTAGCTTCAATTGACTCATGATTTCAACTTTGAAATATACTGAAATCTCCACAAATCCCCTTCTGAATATTTTACAATCAACACACTAGGTTCGAATTTTGTAATCATTATGTTTTAATATGCAACAATTAGCGACCAAGTGCCTTAGTCACTCTTCTAGAAAATGCCAAGTACAGTAGTGGCCATATTATTCTCAGACGAAACATTTAATATGATCTACCATCAAATCACGTAAATCTGATTGCTAATACACATTATTTTAACGAGAGCTACCATTTACATTTACATTTATCTCGGCTTGACAAGATAACATAAAGTTAGATGTTTGAGATCTAGTGTTTATCAAAGTTGTATAGACAAGGTTCTGGTTTGAACATGACCAGTTGTCTGACTGATCACTATAGCACATCAACTTTAAAAGTAAATTCGAATAATTTAATAAAACAGTTCGAGACCAAAATCACTACTGCTAACTTATTTAAAAACAGAGACTTAATGATATTAGAAAATATTTAACTGATATACCTCGAATCAAAAAAGATTTCATACATAGCCAGTTACATAATAATTTAATTTCATTAAAAGTAGAATCAAATGAACTTATCACCAACTCATCAAACTGTATTCAGTCAACATTGGTGACCTATTAGTTGTGTTCTTTAAGTACATTTATTCACTTTTTTATATTTTGACATAAGTGTAGTGTAGTATAACATACAACAATACTTCAATATATATGTTATATCTTGTATGTTGAACGCTATATTCAGATCCTAAGCTATTCGGATAACCCCAGGCTAGCACTACTCTGCGACTTGAACACCAGTAAGAAGACACGAGTATCAGAGAAACACTTTACTACAAGGTTCATTTATGTGCAGAAAAACAGGGGTATTATAGTGATTAAAAGACCTTGAGATTCCATAGTAGCAGTATGTTAAACAGCCAATCAGGACCTCGTTATTTTAGTAGAATAGCCTCTAACTAATCGCTGATTGGTTGGGCTCTTTATGAGCCTCTGGAGGCTCTGATAGAGTTTACTGTGAGCCGACTTAACACCTCCCCTTTTTTTTGAAGAAGCGGGGTAGGTATCCAGACTGCATTTGTTGACTTCACCCTCCTCCACGAAACAATGTTGGGTCCCCAACTTTCGACATAGTGCCGATGTTGCAGATTGAATTTATGGGACGATCTAATAATTTCAACTTTTCTATCCAATCAAGTCCCAATAAGTCGAGTGCTGGCCGTTCTGTCCAAAATATTTCTCCCTTCTTTGTAAGCTCTGCGACTGTGATTTTACAGTGAACCTCACCAGCATTGTTTATAATCCCCCCAGATGCGCCGTGTGCTGACTGATAGGTTGAAAATATTCTCGGCCTCCCAATTTTCTCCCACGTCCTCCTGCTTATAAGCGTTATATCGGAGGCTGTGTCTAGCTGTAAGCGGGAATCGTACCCGTTAATCTTGAGGGAAACATACTTTCTACGATTATGGGAGCCGATTCTGTTAGCAGCTACCGTCACCTTGGCTGTAAGCCGACTTAACAATACATATTAATACAAACAAATATATTGAGGTAAATATTATCATAGAAATCTTGAAAATGTTGCCTAACATTACAAATCACTACGGTATATACAGGTAAATATGTGAATAGATCACATATGAATAAATTAGAATGACAACTAATCGACTGATCAAACTGTAACCGAGTAGTTCCGTTTTAGGTAAAGTTTACTAACTTTTTTTAATTTTTGAATAAGAAGTAACAACTGTATCATTAATATTGACATTTTTGTTTATTTCTTAGACATTGAGTGATAATAACAAATGTATTCTTAGAATGCTTTAGTTAGATTGATCATTGAAATTACTTCCTATGGTATAAATAATTTATGATACTTACATATTTAATAAACAGATGGATGTAAACTCTTCTCATCTACATAGTAAACATCATTCTATGTACAACTGACAGAAGTGATTTGTTTACTTTTATGAAAATTCGATTGGTGTAATTAATAAACTGAATTTATTTTAACAATCTGTCGAGAATTGTTTATTTGATGTTTTTTTCTCTTTCCTTGGAAAACATTGAAAATTTCTTTTTCTTTCTTCGAGACGAAATAAAATTGTAGAATTCTGTCAAGAATATATAAATATTGAAACATTGAAAAGGGAGATACATTGTTTGTTTGAACTTTGTTTCAGTGCATACGACTGAAAATGATCATGCTTTTTATGTAAATGTGTCCCTTTTTTTATTTTGACGATACAAAGAGGATGAGTTTGATCTTCTAAAGCATTCCTAATTAAATTAATCTTCGTTTAGTAAAGCATCCACCTTCAGAAACAATATAATTTTGTTGTTTAGAAAGTTTGACCATCTCAATAAGCAAAACTATACTATATCTAATTAGCATAATTCTATTGCTTCGTATGCGAAGTAAAGATTTTGATTGTATGCTACGAGACACATTGCAAAGTTATATGAATTAATTTTAAAGGTGACAGTAGGTAATTTCCCAATGTGTATTATTTTTTCCACTGAATTGACAGCACAAGATGATCGTCATCTAGTTTTCCACTTGATATACGTCTCTTCTCTTGATTAATCTTGTTTCATAGATGAAAGTTTTCCATCAGATTCTGAGAACATTCACCACAAAGTATTTGTCTAAATACCATTAAGTAACCGTTTCATTCATATTCGTTTATCTAATTCTATTCAGAATGAGACCTTAATATACTCTTTTAAACCACCTAGGTAAAGAAACAAAAAACAACTACTAAAATACTTATGCACGCTGAAGGCTTACTCAGTTTCAAGTGTTCATTATAAGTCAGGTATTTGAAGTGAGTGCATTGAAATTTAACATGAAAATGAGTGAAATCAATACGATGTTTAGTATTTTATTGTTTCTTACTAGTTTAAAGAACTTCAAAACAAGTTCCCGAATTCACCACTTTATTGCACACAGATCATCTTGTATTGAAATTAATAAAGAAAGAGTTTTTTTAAACTGTAACCAATGCTGCACTTATTCTGCAATTTGTCTGTTATTTCTTTATTATTAAAAATGATTACTAGATACCAAATGAAATAAAACTATTCATTGTGAATAAATTGTATAGTTAGCAATAAACTTAATTACTTGTCTAGGATGATTTTCTTTCAGCATTCCGTATCTTACACCATAACAGTGTTTAGTCAATATTGGATAAAGTCACTGGTTTGTTAAAATCTACAGAATAATGGATTTAATTTACACAGATATTTATTATTTGAAAATCACTTTCAAATAAAGAAGTGACTCAACCCATTCTAATGTTGATAGTTCTAACATCGTGAATAAGGATGATGCTTCTTTTTAATTACAGTAGCTGAACCTGGCAGAATTCTACAATACATTTATGAAAGCTACAATGAACAACCTACTTATATTCCTTTCCTACATCTGAATCTACTACTTGTAATAAATGTCATTATGTTATATCCTAGCGAAGACATGAGTACGGGTAACTTCTGAGACCTATTAATGGACGATTATTCTATATATATTCCTATTTTTTAGCTATTGAGCAATTAGATTGTGTATATCTATATTCATTGTATTATAAGCTTCATTTTGACCTATGGATTATTATTATACGATTTACTGTCCTTAAATTATATTCAGTTTATTGATTATTGTATCTCACGATCAGTTATATCCCGATAACAATAGTGAATGTTAACTTTGGGATCCATTTATGGAACAATATTATGCATATAATTTTTATCGTATAATTGCTAAATAATTAAACTACTCACATTCATCTTACTTTCATTGTGAGCCTTATTTTCACTCTTGGATTGTTATTGTACGATTTACCATTCCTGAGTTATACCCAGTCTATTAATAACTGCTCCTCTATTCACAGCCATATTTGGCTAACTCTTGTACAAATGTTATTTTCTATTTTATTGGTACGTTGTGGTCAGTCTGTTTGGTATATAAACTCAGTATGTTTGAAATACAATGATTCATACCACAGAGGCTGTTATTGGTGTTCTGGACTTCACTTACTGGGCTAGGCATAAAGCAGGGCCGATACGTACTCTAGACTGCTCGTACGGTTTTCGTGTGTCACTGATCCGATCGATAATTCGCTGCTCTCTGATTGGCGGCTTTATCAAGTCAGACATTATCTAGGCATCCACTCGGCCACAAGATATAACACGTTCACAGCCACATTTTGCTTGATCTTGTACAAATATTATTTTCTATTTTATGGTGTGATGTGATCTGTCTATCAAGCATATAAACCGAGTATGCTTGAAATAAATGATTCGCATAGCTGAAGCTGTAATTGATGTTCTGGACTCAATTGAAATGGCTAGGCGGACATGGGACCAATAAGGTCACTAGACTGCTCATACCAGTTGAACGTCATTGATTTGGCACAGCGTTACGATTAAATAAGTCGTATTCTGATTGGTGGATAATTCATGTGATAAAAATCTGGACATAAAATTATAACGAATTGGCATACGGTCTCTTTTTTTTACACAGCCATAACACATTACACATCTGTAAATATGGAGGCATGAGAACATAAACTATTATCCTGATTATATTATGATAACATCCTCTATGAACTTGGCTACTGTTATATGGATCACTCACTTAGTATAACATCTTTGATATATGGCAAGTCGTGCCAATACAAACCTTGACTACTTATTCTATTTACATGGTTAAATTGTTTCATTATATATTTAATGTACAAAATTACTAATAAGGCTTTTCTATAATTCATTATTCAAGCTAAATATATAATTACTAATAATAAATTGAATAAATGTTTATCATATGTGAATTATGAAATATCTATTAATAATTGTAATCTTTCAAAATAAGTTTAATGATTTATACAACTAAATTTCTAGATAAGTAGCAAACAAATGATTATATCTATTGTTTTATATTATATAGTATCCTTTTCTTTTTTTATATCCTACAAATTAGACGTCTTCAACTCAGTTCCACCCAAAAACGTTATTTAGATATTTTATAAGTGACTTATAGGACATTGTAAAAATATAGAAAGTATCATTACGAATGTGTAGTATAATATGTAATAGTGTACTATTATGGTATATGCTACAGACATCGATAGATATAAGTAGTATGTATCATTAGTCGAAAGTGAAATACCTTGTGGCTGAAGGTTAAGAAGTTTGAAGAAAAGAGAATGATTGGTGTGGAAGCGAAGGAACAATGAAGTCTGAGATGATTGACTAATATTTTGCAAATGAAGTATTTACTGTATTGTTCTCAGATTTTACTAAAAGACTCTGTAATTTTGTGTTCAAATGCATTCGATTATCCCCATTTGTGTTCTCGTTTACTACACTACTACTACCATCACTACTAGTAGTAGTTCTAGTGGTGGTAATTGTTGTAGATAATGATGATAGTTATGAGATCATGTAAATTAACTCGATTTTCCAAAATGACATGCCACTTTAATGTCTTGGTTTCTTTTTTCTTAAAAAGTATTTAACTTCTGCTGTATACGCTTGCTATGCATCTATTTCACTAATTATACAAACAAATCCAGAATTAACCGGGTTAATATGGATTAAAATAATTTTGAATGCATCAAATTAGAATACAACATCATTCTAACTTATCAAATATATATGTTAATTATAGAAGGGGTTTTGTGGAGATTTAGTGTTTACTATAGTTCAAAGCGTGAGTCAATTAACACCGTTGTATGCCAGCTCAGTGGTCTATCGGTTAAGGACTTCGGCTCGAGACTGGTTGGTCCTGGGTTCGAATCTCGCTCGCGAGAGTGGGTTCGTGGATGCGCATTGCTGAGGAGTCCGATAATAGGACGAAACGGCCGTCCAGTGTTTCCAGGTTTTCCATGGTGGTCTAGCTTCAATTGACTCACGCTTTCAAATATATATGTGTTGATTAGTTTATTCAATTAAACATATAATGAAATAGTACTAGATTTTGGATAACGTTCATATTACAGTCTATCGTTTACATTAATATTAAGGTAATTACACTTAAATTTTATTGTTGATTGTTTTTTTTTTATGATTTGTAAAATTTCTTTTTTTTTTCTTTTTAAACGCCTTAACTATAATACTGTGCTTAGATTTTAAACATTATAGTGAATAAGTATCATTACTAAGTTTTGATTTGAGAATTTTGAATAAATTGATTATTAAGTAGATTGTTTTAAATAAATTAATATATTTGTTATATCCCAATGAAGAGAAAAATTAGATTTCCTGATGTTTCGTGACTCAGAGTAAGCCACTTCTTCAGAGAATAAATAAATAAAAGAAGTGACTTACATTGAGTTACGAAACGTCAGGAAATCTAATTTTTCTATTCATAAGGATATTATAAATATATTAATTTATTTTAGTTAGTAAATTAGTAATAAATATCAATATGATATAAGATAATCATAGAACAAACAATAGGATATTATAATGTTCATTTGTATATTACTTTTTTTGAAATTTCTTTATTTTTAGTTTCTCCTAGAGATACCATGTTTAAGATATTGATATAACCACGATAAGATTCTGAATGATCATTCATTGAAAACTTAAACTTAATGATCAACTTATCGCAATGTAAAAATCCCCACCAATATGAATCTTCAATATCTTCTGAGACTGAATTAAAAATATTTTAGAAAACTTTATTATTTGTTAAACATTGATTTCCATTTCAAATATACAATCACTACTGAGATTACTTTTATATTCATAAAATCTCATTAACATACATTTTTATCAGTTTCAGTTTAACCGATAACATAAATTACCATTCCGGAGTAAAACAAATGTTGAATCTATTTTCAGTTAAATCACCAATATTAAGTGAATTTTCATAGTTGAAATCATGAGTCAATTGAAGCTAGACCACCATGGAAAACCTGGAAGCACTGCACGGCCCTTTCAGGACTCATGATTTCAACTATGAAAATACTGAAATCTCCACGAAACCCTTTCTGAATATTAAATGGCTTTTCATACTTATATTCAATAGTGACAGTGAAATATAACAGACATAAAATAGATCAATATTCTTGAAAAACTGAAGTTAAATTTTTCTCATTAATATTCACGTTCAATACTCATTACATTTTTGCCTCCGAATGCCCTGTTACGGCCGAGAGTGACGAGAGTCCGCTCTCCCTCTCGAAATGCTCTCACATGGACACGCGAATATATAGCCTCTACCAGGGAAGTCCTACTCACTGCCTTCTCTTGGCGGGGGTGTTGTTCACAAAAGTGAGAGGACGAAAAGCGAATGTCCGGCACTTTAACCGGGTTGGTGGATGTGGAGGATCCACCTAGAGAAGTTGGAAAACCCTGATTCCAAACCAATGTTGCACATGGGCTCTAGCATCCTGAAGGAACGAATGGCGTATGAACCTATTGTTGGTCATCGGCTACCATGAGACTGCATCTCCTCACGATGCTCCACTGCCTTGTGGATCAGACCTTCAGGTCAAAGGCTCCGGGTGTGGCTCCCTAAGAGAGCCACCTGCTTCAGTCTGGGCACCTGGGCAGTATCACAGCCCTCACACAAATCGAATGAGATTTGTGAGGCGCATATATATTTGGTGCTTCCTTGTACCAATATTTATGTGTTTAAATAAATAAATAAAATAAACCTCAAGAGAGGCAGTAGGTTTAAGTAATTAAACACTTTGCATCCTCAGAATTTCTTGTTACATTAAATCATTGAGATACTCTATGAATACTAACTGTGACTTCTGTATGATTTTTTTACTGATACGATCACATTTTATGTCGATTTCTAAATACATGCAATATGAGTAGTTTAAATCGATCAATAATTTACATTTGGCATTGATGTCAATTTATCACATTTTTCAAACTGTTTTTCTCTCATAGGAAAAATCGTTCAATTGGTGTTCTTACTTTCAGTAACATTCAATCGAATAATGACAAACAAAAGTAAAATGTTTTTATATTATGCCAATAATAATTACATTTGTATCAAAGAAATCTTTTATACATTCACAGAAATTTATTGATCACTTGTCATGGGCCGGTGTATTGAAATACACAAGTGAAAGAGAACAAGATGATATTGACATATATTGTTTTCTGATACACAACTATTAAGTATGATAATAGAACAGTTAATTTATGCTAATATATACAAATACTGATTACATAATATAAATTATACGTGACAATATTTGAAATAATAACAAAAACATTTATCACTTGACAAAGCAAGTTATCTTCATCTTGTTCAGAAAAAAATATGAGAAAACTTCAATTAATGTTGTCATGTAACTTAATTAAGAATTTGTAAAGTGAAAATCAATCTTGTTTTTGGATATTGCCCATAGTTTGTTCAACCTTATTTTGTCTTATTCAAATCAGTATATGTTTACATGGTAGTTTTCTTTTTGTTTTAAGAGAAGCGAACTATAAAAAAGACTTTATTTACTACCAGATTACAACTAGCAAAAATGGATAGTGGCTAGCAGTGGAATCCAGGACGCGCATTTCATCCTACTTGGAACACGTCAGCTGGATGTACCTGTATCTCAAAGTTGATGTTCACTCTGGGACTCGAACACAGTACCTTTCGCTTCAAACGCTATCGCGTTATCCACTCAGCTACTGGGTCCTGATAGTCACTTGCTTGTGCAATGGGGTGAAGTTTGAATTCACTTAGTATTGTTTATTTGAATCTTCCCATCTTCTCAGACAAACAATACTAAGATTATAACTAGGTTTATATGAATGTAAAATACATTCTTTTGCTCGATATTTAAGACCATAATCTCCAATTAAAACTTTCATTCAATTTGTGATCGTTAAGTTCTATAAAAATATAAATGTACAATTAGATCAAGATCTAAGACAAGAAATTAAAAATTTCATTGTGCATTATGTGCATTAGTCGCCAAAAATAATGTAAACAATCTAAATATCTTGTATGATACATACAGGAAAGTTTTACCAGCCTTATTGTTTTGACATTCAAGATAGCAACAACAGATTCATATACTTGATTGATTAATGACGATTTATTCAAAATTAGTTGATACATTTAAAAATAGATTGTCCAAGATAACAACAAACCTTTTCAAAGGAATACTATAACTGGTAAGCGAAAGGTAAATACAAAAACACCCCAGTTCATTAAATTAAAAGATTACTAATAAAGGATTTCATCGACCAAAAATGGATGAATTCATTGAGGACATAGATTTACATAGAGCGTTCAGACATCGATTAGTTTTCCGTCCGTTATGAAGTACGTACGTTTTAACCACTTATCAGATGGTTAATGACGCCATGCTCTCTTTGAAAATGCTGATCAGAGTTTACCTAGCTAGTTCTAATGTAATATTTCATTTGAATAAAGTAGCTATGATTTCCAGCCTTCACGGATGTAACGCTTAAACTAAAAATGTTCGACATAACAATTCTATACGTTACAAACAAGCTCAGATAATAATGCGATATCAGGATTATATCGCATCTAAAAATTCGTCTGAAGGCAAACTACAGTTTCCTTATTATTGACGTGTTTAAAGTGAAGTTAACTAATTTTGAGTTCCCAAGAAGGTATGAATCAACCTAGATTTCTACATCACGATGTGATAACGGAGGTTGCGAAAGTTAAATTCATTTACTATCGCTGACAGACACTAAATACTTCTATATATTGAACAGTCATTCTGCATGGTTGACTCAAAACAATTTGGCGAGACTAAAATTTATGGACGAGCCAATCAGAAGCGTTTGAAGGATTTCAAGGTCACAACGCCAATTTCAGTACTTGACGCTCATGTACAATCAGTTCATAGAGGATTTTAGAGAAAACGTGACAATTAAGCGGCTACAATAAATGGGACTACCAAGGAGTTCCTTTATTTGTAATTGCGGTAATCAAATGACTTGTAGACCTTGTGCAGACTACCCTGATGATGTTATCTTTCGATGTAATATATGTTAGAGGAAGAAGTCTGCTAGGATAGGAACCTTTTTCTCTCGATCCAGAGTGAGACTAAGGCAAATTATAATAACTCCTGCGAACTGTATAATAAAAGCACCAGTATTATTGGCTGCAATATTCGCAGATGTTACTGAAGCTTCGGCTGTTCAGAGGTATGAGTATTGTAGGGATATATGCGTAATAAAAATGACAAACCTGCGCAACCGGAGTACATACAAACAATATGGAAGCTATGTGGTCGAGGCTTAAAGACCTTATCATGGCTCCAGAGACCGAGTATTGTGGAGCCATATGGATGAGTTCGTCTACCATATGCATTACAATTTTAGAACCTTTTTCTAACCTTGACAACCTTTTGGACCATGTAAAAGAAGTGTATTTACTCTAATTCTTTGGTGTTGTATAATATATTTTTACGCTATACTAACTGTTATCTGATCGGCTAATATTTCTAAATGTCACTCAAGATTCGTTCAAAGGTCGTCCATAAACTATAGTCTCGCCGACAATTTATTAGCATTCTAATAGATAAAATTGAAATCGCCTGCCGAACACATTTCATCATCATATTCGACTTGTTCACGTGCCTTGAAGTAATTTTCGTCAATACACCAACCAACATTCAAATTTTAAATCATGTAAAAGTATAATTTCATCAGTTGGGTTATTCAGTTATCTTTATGTATCCACTAAAATGTAATAAATTCATTACATTATATAAAGCCAGATTATTTCTATTTCTTACTCAAAATTGTAGTATCAATTTTCAGTTATAATAGCGATACAATCGATAATAAACTGTTAGCAAGATGTTTTATTGAATTGATAGTAGTTGACCACTCAGTATCACACTATCGCATATGAGGAAAATTATAATCACGTTCCAGTACATATGACTTCTGTTTATGAAACAGAATATCAACAAAAACAAACAACGGATTTGCAAAATAGAACAAGGGTCAATCTACAAGCACACAGCACTACCACCTATAAGATGAATTGAAACTGATCAACAGACCGATTAGTTGACCGAATAGAAATAATCACAAGTAAATAAGTATTAAGAAATATCAGATAACAAATTTTTATTTTTACAAAAATAAAAGCAGATTGACGGTTGACTAATATTTTATCTATACTCCTTATTCCGAACAGCTCGTTTACTGTGTGAATAAATAAACAAACAAGTAATCACTAAACAATAAACAGAATGAACTTTCAAAACAAGACATACAAAAAGATAGACGGAAAGGAAAAGGTAGCCATAAGTGAATACAAGTACTGAGAAAATAAAAACTGAAAGAATATTTAAACATATAAAACGGAAAAAGATTCATGTGGACAAGAAAGCATGAGAAAATACATATACTGAGGAAATGGAGAAATAACAACGACAGCGAAAACAACAAAAGAGTCCTTCTAGCACTGAAATGTCTATACATCAAGAACAAGTTAAACGATTAAATTATAAATAAAGCAAGAACAAACATTGATGCAGAATTAAATTATATGTTAAAAATCGTTATAGAAAACGAAAACAATCCCTACTTCAGTAGGTAGAATTCAATTGCTGATATTAGATTGTGAGTTAAAATGCATCAAAATACTTGAAAATATATGATTTAAACTACTTGACAATATCAAACGAGATAATTACGATGGGTGTGAAATTCTATTAGAAAATATTGGATTGAATTATTTCTCTAAGAAAATCAATACAAGAAAAGTCTAATATTAAATTTTGCAAAAAACACTTGATAAGTTATGCAATCAATGATTTAGTTCTACATAGCACGTGGATAATCATAGCAAATATTGAGATCACTTTTAAAGTGTGAATTTACTGGTTTTACACTTTAGTTATATTTTAAGTAGACTGACAGATATGTATTTGTTTTAGTTCTTTTGACGTATCACCTTCACACATTTGGGGGGCATGGTATGATAGATATAGTATCTGTTAAACACTATCTATTATAACATTTGTCTTTTTCATACCTCAATTTCCGCATACCAGCTTGTAGACACTATTGCACAGAAGCTGGAGAAAAATATTTTCAACACCTGTATAATCATTTAGATATGGTAGGTTTCTAGGAAGAAAAAATTATTCACAACACTAATCTCTCTCCCTAATTATTTCATAATCAGAATAAAAGACCAAACGGTTATAACTACTGAAAGCTGTTTACGGTGGACAGTATCAGTCCAGTTCAAGATTGGAAAGGTTTCAATTCATAAGATACCATTAAAACTAGAAATACAGGAAAAGTCAGAGATTATTTCTGTAAAAATTATGAAGATGAAAATCGTGTTTACTTAATTTTATACTCACACAAAACATCTCATACTTCCATGTAATGATAATAATTGAAATATGTAGGAAATAGACTAGTATAGAACAAATCGTATTTGTTAATAACTTCAGGATTTCACTTGTGATTTTTGCGATAATTTACTGCATTTATTTATTGTTTCTTATCCACACAACCGATTAATCTTGTTTACTTTTTAGTTTTATAACGTTCATGTCTTTTCCGGTTAGCAAGATATTTTATTTACTGTTTACAATCTGGAACTGGGTTATTTAAATAATACCTACTGCTGTTCAACGGGAAATGTTGTCTGGAAGCTTAGAATACTGAACAGTAACTCAATTGTAGATACCCTCTAGAAATGGATCTTCAATCAAATACCCACACGCAGAAACGCACTATTCCGAAAACTAAGCACATATATCAGTGATGTATTTGGTAAGTAGTCTAACCCCTAAAAGAACAAAATCAAGTGAATGATTCTAAGCATATCATAAGGTGGAATTGGAATAAAAAGGATAATCACTGTTAACAATAAGATAGTTACTACAACTATTACCAATGACTACAGGTAATATTATCCATAAATCAAAACATCTATCTTGTGACCCACCAATTGTATATACAATCCCATCAAATAACGCAAACTACAGTACATAACACTAATAACTCAAGCAATTTGTTATAACAAATTGTTTTAAGATACTTTCAATATATTTGTGCTAGAGTTTGTACATCTTATGCTCATCAAGACAGTTCAATAAAACGTTAGAGATATCCCGAAAAATTAAGACTACAGCTAAGGACCAATCAGACATTTTAATTACATTCACAAAGAAAAATGCAGATGTTGATATAATTTGAAAAGTATTTAACACACCAAAACGAGACTTGTTAAACAGCAAACATGAATGAATTGCCTCGAATGTTCAACAAAAAACATCCAGAACTAACTCATGTAAATGAAAGTTATCATTCATAAATCTAAAAAGGGGAACTTTCGTGAAAACTGTCATGACAAGAAAACGAAAAGCATGTGATTTGTAATACGCATACTAACAGATAAGAGAAAAATGAAAATCAAAGCAAACACAGCGTAACATAAAAAGATTGATGAGCTGGATAGAACAAAAATAAAGATCGAATAGTAGGCATGCCCTAAAGTGGGCATTCATTTCACCAACGATAACTTTCTGCTATTAAATTCAAGTAGCCCAATTGGTTTAACAATCCCACATCGGTATATGTAGAGGGGGAAATTAAAGATTAGTTGGGAGAACGAGCAATCACAACAGAAAATAATTTGTTTTGAAAATACTTTAACAAGATTATATTGAACAAAAATTTCGAAAGTCAAAGTTGATAAACAGGATAAACTGAATAAACAACACAGAAAAAACATTTTCGCCAACGAATCAAAAAAATGTAGAAGGAAAAATAAAAGGAGGACATGAAAATAGAACTAAGGAGAGAATCACTTCTTGAGTGAACCTGATTTTCGTTTACGCACAGATGATGTGACCTCACTCGGATGATTAGAATCGGAAAGGGTCTGGTCTGGATCCGAAGAAGTGGAAGATGGTAACGATAAAGCAGGCGTTGTTTCGCTATTGGGATCGGATTGCTTCGGTTCACACTTATTATGACAGTCGAGCATTTCCTTGCTGACTCCAAATTCATTAATACGATTGGGATCCATTGGATATATCCAACGTTGATATAAGTAGATGAAAAATATCACGTCTAAAAGAAAAGTAAGACATAACAGTAAAATTTCTGAACAGATCTGTTTTTAATTGATCGCGTCTAATATTCTTGCTTTGTTCCTTTGTACTATTTAAAATTGGGTTATATTTATTCTCTGAAGAAGTGGTTTACACGAAACGTCAGAAAATTTGATTTTCCTAATCATTGGGATACTACAAATATATTGTTTTTATTTATTTCAAGACTATAGTTCATGTCTGAACAAAAACACTCATATATGAAGAGTGTGATATTAAACAGTGTGTACAATTAGTGTAGTGATTTAGAGGTGAAGTGCAAAAACGAAAAACAAACTATCATGATATTACAGTATGTGATTATTTTGTTACGATAGTTGAAATATTTTTTTCTGAAGAGAATGATATTCGTCTGCATACATCTGCTACATTGATAAGGCAATCTAATATTGAATATACAGTCCAATATATTCTTAATCAACGGCAGTAGCATTATTTGATTCCCACCAACTGTGACATTAAATAATTTGTACAAAGAAAAAAATCTAAACTAATCAAAATGGTGGATTTTTAATCTTTTGAAAATCGAAATATTACACTGGATTTTTTAAGATACTGCCTTTTATATCAACAGTTTTAGACTAAGCTAACAAACATATTCTTAAAAATTCAGTGTCTTACCGTCACGTAAACAACCAATTCGATACAGAGTGGGCATACGGATAACAAATGCAAATAAATCATCAATAAAGGTATTCAGTGCTTTGTATGTTAACATTCTCCAAGGAAGATGAGCAACAGATTTCATTTTATAATTGATAAACAATTGTGGGGTCATCATGATGAAACCTACAAAGTATACCAAATAAAAAAATGTTGAGATGTCAGATATCACACTGTGTGATGTAAGATTTATTGATTAGTTCTTAAAATATATTTTTCATCACCGATAACTAATTGAAATGTATAGCCAGATTAATTTGCTCATAAGGTTCCTAAATTCGTTTATTTAAGCCATAAAGTTTGTTTAGATTATTATTTATTTGAGAGGGGTAACCGAGTGTTGTTGAGAGTATAAGTGATTTTTATTTTTCAGTTGCTCAGCCGTGGAAGGATACTTTTTAAAACACATTACAAAAAACTGGATTAAGTGTTGTTTTGATGACATGGTAGAGTAGCAATAGTGAACAAGGGACTATTGCTTGAGGTCATTTAAATAGTCTTTTTGTGAGTAGCTTTGGATGAACCAGCTCCATACTTTTAAGGCCTAACTGTTGGGGACGGTAATCCGTCTAGTAAGGTGAGGTGGGATATTTTCGAAACCAACCTTTTTTAACCTCCTCGTTCTCTTGTAGAAAGGCAGCAGCTTTGCACATGATGATTATCTAGAGTTAATGTCTTAGTGTCGTCACATTACAGTGTAGTACGATTTCACCTTTAAAAACTGCGTTTGCCGCTTTTAGTTTTATTGTTCTCCGAATAACCCGCTTCGCAATGTAGAAACTAAAGGAACGAGTGTTCCGCGACATTCAAGTTCAACTACCAAGTCAATGTATCAGCTACGGTGGGCTAATCAACTACATGGACATTTAGTTTCATACAAAACATAGCTAGTAATAAAAATTAGTTTTAAGATGTAAATGGATCTCAATAACAAAGCAGCAGACATAAGCAGAAATCATTAAACCGGAAAGGGACTGTCGTACTTGATAACAAACAAGTAACTATTTGAACACCGATAGTTAATGAATCTTATGTACAAAACTAAGTAAAACACTATCAATTAATAAGATTGATGGAAGTTCGAAACAAAAAGGAGTTTGCCATCCAAATCAATTTCACCCTGTCTAACTGTAAAATGTGTATTTGTTAAACGTTGACCAATAAAACTAGTTACCACAAACATTAAACAACTACTGATACACTGGTTCACAATAGACGACACAAAAATACATAACATTATTCTACTTAAATTAGTCTGGTGAACTAAAACACCTGGCATCTGCAATTAAGATTACTAGTCACAAATTATATATATATATATATATATATATATATATATCTGTGGGAAAATTTATCATCCTAGTAACTCATTGAATACAGTCAAGAAGTAAATTGTTGTTGAGACTACTGATTTTATTACATGCTCGTCGTTTGTATATTACAATAGCGTTTTGTTAATTTCAAATGTTTAGAGAAATAGAAAATTGAGATTTTATTAAGTTAAACACAATAAGCAGCAAAAACTCTATGAAATGTAAAAAAATCTAACGTTGAGAGAATAGTTATCCGGGAAATCTACAATTCGATAGTGACTTTAAACATTTGGTAACCGAAATGATGAACTTGTGGACATCATTGAACCAATGAAAATAAAAGATATTATTACTATTATGTAAAAGGAACGGGTAAAAACTCATAATGTTGATTATTTGGTAAGTGTTTGATGATTAAGTTTAATAACAAAATGATAAAGTCTAGTTTGTTGTGTGAGAATGGGTGTATATTTACGCCTTTATACTATTGTACTAAATCATAAAACGTAAATAAAAACTGTTCGCTTGATCTTTTTAAATCGACAGGGATTGTCGCGTCATCAAAATATATTACGCTGTAGCGCAATGAAAGCTGAATGAATTGATGATTTGAACGCTGTTCTACAATTATTTATTTCAAGCTACTTCGATCAAAATTAGTGGTTTATTACAAGTGTATGACAAAAACTTACCGAACGTCAACAGGAAACCGTAAGAGACAGAAAGTATCCACGAATACCAACCACGATGCTCTTCATATATTAATGAATATCCACAATAAGCTGCTAACAATGGGAATAAAATCCACGATAAATATCGGAAAGCCATCTGAAAAATAGTAGAAATTCAAATATCATTTCTTCTCTTAAGATATGTGAATGCCAAGAAACTGATACAACAGAAATGATAAACTGAATATGCTAAAATAGACGCCAATAAAAACAATAAAACTTGGTATGCTGGAAGGTTATATGAACTTGTGATCTGAGTCTGTCTTAGTACTGGCCAACCACATCATACATAAGACGACTGCTTTTTCAGCACTAAAAAGAAGCTATCTTTGTGCATTATTCTAAGAGAGATTCATGGACTAGAATCCAGTTCTAAAAAACTAAAGCTTAATTCTATTCAACATTCTTCCATAGATTGTCATAAAATAGACTAAATATTCGGTAACTCTGGTATTATCAGCTACACTATAGGTGACTGAGTACAATAAGATAATGTTTAACGGGTATGTGTGGCATAGTTGAAATTTTCCAACACGCTTCACGATATAAACATTATAACAACAGAAAATTTTAATATAATTTACCTGATCATATTTTTTGGTATCACTTTCTACGTATGATGATTGGTAATCCACATGAATACATGGAAATACATTGAATATCAACGAATCATAATTAAACTAAATCAACGGAATAAGAACAATAAAAAGGGGTGATACTATTGAAAGTGTAAGAGATCAATTCAAAAAATATCATCAGAAGCTGTAAGCAAATGCGTTTAATCTTATTAATCATAATTAAACTAAATCAACGGAATAAGAACAATAAAAAGGGGTGATACTATTGAAAGTGTAAGAGATCAATTCAAAAAATATCATCAGAAGCTGTAAGCAAATGCGTTTAATCTTATGGCCAATAGATATGATAGAGGAAAGCGAAGAATTTTATATTCTTTTTGTAAAATATAAATTCCTTTACATGTGTTGAAATGTGGTAACAGCCTGATGGACTCGTACCGGTCAGTCAGTCAGCTACAACGTAGGATTCGTACCGGGCGACCTGCTCAATTATTTGCCACAATTATTTTTCAACTGCTTAAATAATCCAACTAAAATAATTGTTCCATATCTATTTAAACCACTCTACAAGCCCCATATATTAAAAATAATAATGTGCACACTAGTGACTGGTCTCAAGAGGTAATTCAAGGAGTTCTAGTGAGGAGTTATGGTCAGCGAAGTTTAAACATGTTGGGTGAGGCAATCACTCACTAAAAACAACGAAAGATAGTTACTCAATATTGTGAATCAACAGAAATTAGACGTGCACACTACTGGGTGTCGAATCAGTATTTTAAAGGCAAAACTAGCGCCGTGAGTCCTAAATGGTTTGGGGTTTATTACAGGTGGGGTCGTAGATATGCATTACTGAGGAGTCTCATACTAGAACAAAACAGTTGTCCAATGCTTTCTGGTTACGAATAGTTGTTTAACTTAGGTCGGTTTCTGATATCTATGAAATCCGAAAATCCCCGCACACAGCCCGTATTGATAAACAATTATTTGTTGTAATACTGCACAATCGATGCTTAGATTTCTATGCTGTACAAAAATTTAAGGTACTTATATATATATATATATATATATATATATATATATATATATATATATATATATATATATAAAGTTGAAAGTGGTACTGCGATAGTGTGACACTAGACAGTGAATACAGTTCGAAAGTAACAAGTAACGTGGTAGAATACAAAAATTAATATAGGTACGAAATAAGTAGAAACAACTCAATAACTATAAGAAGATAAAAGAATGAATATATTTGAGGCACTGTTTGATAACCCGGGAATAATCAAGTTGGGAGACCCACTTGTTAGATAAGCGAAATTGTTTATTTTCGCATGACAATGTCTGATTTTTTCCAATAATTTTGTTTTAAATATGTTTATTGACTCAATGTTTTTTAGATAAAGACGATATATTTTTAGGTTTTCTATTTACAAAAAATTTCTAATTAAATAGAAAGACTAATCATTCATAGAATCTCTTTATGTTTGTATAACTCAACTTACTCTGAAAGAAAGGACTTTCTTTATTTTCCAGATCTCAATTAACAGTCCAAAAACAACTGATAGTTTTATAACAAAATTGGTATCGTTATCAAGTACGTACAGCACAACAATGAATGACTGGAAGACATTGAAAAATACCGAGCGAACTGAGAGACCTTCTAAGGATTCTCTTGTTTTCCAAAATTGTATATCTAAAGGATTGTAAAAGAAATATATTCCACACTTAAACACGAAATCAATTAAATCAAGCAAACAGAAGCATAAACCGTATGAATACATTTTGACCAACAATCACAAAGTTTGATTTAAGTCTTAAGAAACTAGAGTGCTTTGATTTTTCTCTTCACTGAATGGAAATATCAAACTTTCAGATAACAATAGATGGATTTTTTAACTATTATTTAGCCACTATGTAGAGTATTAAAACATGTAAGTATGAAAACAGGTGTCTTGTTGATATACACATTTTGAAATTTACCAAAACAGATATTACTATGCTCACACTGACTCTAAATACAGTCAAAACAATATTTGTTTTAAATCAGCATGAAAACAGTAAAATAGAAAGAAAATATGACATGATTTATTGAACTCACCATTTTTAAATGCTAACAATTCAAAAACACTATGAACAATTGATACGACAACTGTTACAGCTAAAAGCAAAGGATTTGTTTCGATCAGTGCTTTCTAAATGTATTACGAAGAAAATGGAAAAATCAAGCATATAATAAGAAATGGAAAATAAAGTGAAGTAAACATAATAAATTGTTGAGTAGCGATATAAAAAAAAATCATGGTTAATGATATTGCTTGACAAGTTGTTATAGAAGACAAATTTGTGATCAGCATGTCTTAGTTGGCATTATTAGACAGATGATGCACAATGATACATTATGATTGAATGATAGACACGAGCAAAACCGTATTACTAACGACAGTTTAAATGAACTGATGTAAAAAAAAAACAAAGAAACAAGCGTACCGTTTTAGTGAACGTTAATGTGAGAAAAATTAGCACCGACACAAACATTATTACGTCACATTTAAAGTACGACCGATACGAGGTTTCTATGTCACTGACGTGATATTGAAATTAAGACCAAGATATCCGGCTTAATTGTTGTCCATTATATTACAAATTATTTTCCGCAACCATTTGGTGCCATCATGAGTTGTTTCATTGATTTTCAGCCAAATTTTATAATCCAAATTCATGAGAAATGTTTCCTAGTCCAGGTGTTTTTGTTGTTAATCAATTTAGTTTCAATTTATTGGTTTGCACCAACAAAATTTTGACCATACACAATATGTCTAGCGACCCACCAATTAACATAATGTACGAGAAGACATAACGTCTCATCGAGAAACTAATCTTTCCATCGTCATTAAGGGTTTTGTTTGACAGTGGTTAATTTCCTAAAGCGACTAACTGTTTATTAAAGAAACGTTTTAAAATATCCGCTTCATTCACGAAAGTTCTGAGCAACTAGGCAATACCAAAATATCCATCTCGATGCATTAAATCAAACACTTGAAAATTTCGGCACTAAATTCTGTACCTTTATAACCAATTCCCGATTTGAAAAGTTCCTACTGGTAAAAAGTCAACTACTGATGACAAACTTTCAATATTATATTTCTCAATAAACAGTCACCCGAGTTCAGAAGCAATAAGTATTAAACAAATTTCGGATATGATACCGTAAAGAGGTAAACTCCCCTAAACTACAGATAACTAAGTTTTAAAAACTTATAAGGAAATCAAAATGGACGGCAGATAGATGACGCTCTGTTCAAGGAGTCTGGTTAGTTAGTGAGTCTTAAGAAACTAGAGTGCTTTGATTTTTCTCTTCATTGAATGGAAATATCAAACTTTCAGACAACAATAGATGAATTTTTTAACTATTATTTAGCCACTATGCAGAGTATTAAAACATGTAAGTATTCTCAATTCCCCAGTTGCAAACTAGTTGTCACTTTTTAGTTTCTTAATTTACCGTCGTATTGATTTATAATTTGTACAAAATGAGTAAATGCAATATACCCAATACTCAAAAGAACTCTAACACATCTTCCATACCTACAAAAGAAATTACTTCGGTTACTGAAATACTGGTGTAGACATTTTAACATAAGTAAAAGATATCTCAGTATATGTCAATTCACATTCGATTGGATGTAACCTATAGTTGGTTAATCAAATACACTCGCTACGTAAAACTAATTTACGGACCAGACTGAAAAATGATGCAAGATAACCTTGAGTAGTCATCGTTTGGTTTCACCTGCTTCTTGGATGAATGATTGGAGGTTATTCTGTGTAGAGTTCAACGAAAGGTTGTTAATTCCTCACCATACACGTTGGTTGATCAAACACTTGTGAACAAACGAAATTCAATAAAACAGTAAATGATGGTAATTCTGTTCAATCACACTGTTTAATGTCTCTTCAGTTCACTTAAACTACTTAAACAACGTTCAGTAACTAGTATATTTTTGCTAAATTCTGTGGACAAATGTGACCTTTCCAATTCTTACCCATGGCTTATAACTGAATCTCACTTCCACAACAAAAATGCAGTAAGTAATGTTGGTTATGTATTATGTTCAAATTTATAGATTTAACTATGATAAAATAAAAAAACTGTCTATATTCACAAAAACAATAAAAGATCACAATAATTAACGAACTGCTTTATGAAAACAAGAACAAAGTTCATACTAAAAACTAAAAAAAGAAAAATCTTTGTACTCCACATCATAAATTTTACCTTTATTGTATCTTGTTCCTCATCATTTTCATTTTCTGATGGTAACATAGAAGTAGCCATCAACTGATTGAACCAAGTTTTCTTAGCTGTTTGTGCAGCGTACAACTGCCATTTGAATAGAGATAAAGGCGCTAAAGTAATATGAATTGGTAGTATTGGTGTAGTTTCATTCACTGGTTTATAATCTTCATTTAGATTCCAATAATCATTCAGATAAACAACGGGATAATATTCATTGGTAGGCGAATAAAACTCGATAACTGAAAAATCAGTAAAAAACCCAAGCGATTTCAGAAACGTTCATTCGTTAACTTATAAAAAAGACTAGTCATATATATATATATACTAGTCAGAATTTATGCCATTTTTAGCAGCTAAATAATGTATAGCCTGTGTAGTGAGACGAGTGGTTGTCCCAATCTAATTAGAAAGTTTATTAAAGATTCAAGTTTTCTAATGATGACAAAAAGACTTGTCATGATGTTAAAGGTCAAATAAAAACAATCTTTTAAATGACAAAGTATAGGAAGTAATTATGAGATTTTATTCAGGATATACAGAAGTAGGCAAAATAATGATGACCACTGCAAATATTAAACTTTTTTGATTAAACTACTGAGAACAGAAAACATTTCTATGAAATGTTAATAAAATTTGAGGTAGTTGGAAAACGATAAATAATTCCGTCATACGACCGGTACATACTATACATATTAGCCTGGTGACTATAGGTGATCATTTCATGTTCGTTTAGTGGAAATATGGTTGCATTATATGAAGATATTGAGAGCACAATGTCGATTAAAATAATTTGCATACTTTGAGATTTTTCTTTAAAAAAACAATCGTTATTTTACTTGAGAAATACATTAAATATTAGGCAAAAAATCTGTTGAATAAAAGACATGAGATATGCGACAAATGACAATTTGCATAATTTTGGTTAGTACTAGTATCGATTAATGACATAATCTGTTCATTGTATAAATGATGAATTAAAGTTGTATGGTGAGGGGATTACTATATACAGTACGCATGTTTAGGGATCATGAGTCCTTTAATTAAACCCTGGAAGATGTTGTAAGTAGTCGGTGAGAAAGCTTGATAATAATCGGACTCACATATTTCACCACAAAGAAATTTCGATTTTCAGTAAATACCACTTTATGATAAATATAAAAATTTAACCTTCAAATAACGAGAAAATCTCGTTATTATCTATAAGTTCACTTAATACAAAATTATAAATTAGTCTGTAGTTTTAACTTTGCGCGCAAAGAACACGTTTGGTTACATCGGCTAATAAATCGATAAATACCAAACTCACAAAATGGTGACAACACTCCATAAAAACTGCGTTAAATATATGTTTATTATCTTGATAAATAACGGTCAAAAAGCGCATTTCAATCACGTTTAATTAGCACAAACAAATAAACAGTATACAATGTGAGTCACTAATCTACCGTGGAAGCGCATACAACAACAAACCTTGAAACAATAAGCAAGTAACATTGAAAAGTAGCTACCACTTATTCTTTTTCTAATTAAATTCAACCAAAGAATGATCAATTAGTTGAAACTTATAACAATGAAATTCACCGAAGAATAATAAAATCAGATAAAAAGCTGAATGTAAATTTAAACTTATACAATCAAGAGTTTCACCAGAGTTTGGAATATGCACTATAACTTTGTATTGAACCCACAATTGACTAATAATAACAATAATGCAACGCCTAAAAGTTGCAGATACGAAAAAATATCTGATTAAAATAATGATTTGTAGTGCGAAAATTACGAGGACTGAAAATTTAACCATGATAACAGTGATTATCTGCAACAGTATTGATTTCATATGTTAAGGAGAAAATGCGTACACTGAAATGGTAACTTGCATATCTTTCGGTTTTAGATAACATTTTCATAGCTACTACTATTATTTTCACCAAATGTAAAAGCATAATGCAGACATGCAAAATAATTTTTTTCGATGAATTTCGTAACCACTAACCATCGAAATGAAATAAAGGTCTATTTTGAAAGGAAGAAGTTAGCAACAGAAATTGACCATTGCTTTGCAAATTACATACATATGAAACAGGAACAATACCAGCTGGTCAGTTATAATGTTAACCACACCAATTAAATATGAAATCCAATGAAAAGCAAAGCTGGGAATATCCAATATCCCAACTTATAGTAAATCTTTAATTTTCTACATAACCTGATACAGTCAAAGGATAAAAAGTTCAGGAGTATGAACAAAATAATCGAGTATAGATGCTACTTTAATCTTACTGCCTTTTTGCTTTATGTACTACCAATACGCCCCTAAATGTCCTGGTACGGCCGAGAGTGGGGAGGGCCCGCCCTCTCTCTAGAAATGCTCTCACGCGACCACGCGTAAGCAGTCTCTGCTAGGGAAGTCCTACTCACTGCCTTCTCGTGGCGGGGGTGTTGTTCACAAAAGTGAGAGGACTAAAAGCGAATGTCCGGCGCTTTAACCGGGTTGGTGGATGTGGAGGATCCACCTAGAGGAGTTGGAAAACCCTCATTCCAAACCAAAGGTGCACATGGGCTTCAAGATCCTGAGGGGACGAATGGCGTATGAACCAATTGTTGGTCATCGGCTACCATGGGACTGCATCTCTTTACGATGCACCACTACCTTGTGGATTAGGCCTCTAGGTCAAAGGCTCCGGGTGTGGCCCCCTAAGAAAACTACCTGCTTCGGTTTGGGCACCCGGGCAGTATCATAGCCCTCACACAATTAAATGAAATGACATTTTTTGTGTGGCGCATATATATCTGGTGCCCCCCCTGGTACCAATATTTATGTGTTCAAATAAATAAATAAATAAACGAATGCAACTTCAAAAATACTTTTATTGATCTTATGAGACCGAATTTTAGGCTACCTCCTTGAGTTGTCATTGTTTAAACTGTCATTCAAATCCCAATAAATATTTGATTCCAATGGTACATGTACATTAAAATGATCACATAATGACCCAGAATACACTTAAATAACTTACTGTATTATCCCTAGTTAACAAGTTTAACTGGTTTGATATTAACTTGTAAAAATATTCAGGCTTATGAAAATTCGAAAACCTAAGAAGTAGACTACCTATCAAACAGTCTTCATCGATAGCATTAATAGTAGGAAAAATTTGTTAGTAATGATAGAAGTAACAAAGAGAACAATGTAAAAATTAGCAGTTACTGTTTAAAAGACTAAACACCAGTGATTAAAATAAAAGTGGGGACTTGAAAAATGATATGTCAATGAATTAAATGCTTACTGTATATACTGATAACTTCATGAACAATTATCAGATAATATTGTATGACACACTGTGAAACAAAAATCACATTTCTTTTATTGAGTTATAAGTTATTTGAAACAAAAAGAGTAAGAATGTTTGGTACTAACAAACTTAGACTTCCAAGTACACGTATTGCATTAAAGCTGATAAGCGTAAAACTGTACACCACTTTTCATTGAAAAGAGAATACTTACATTGATCCAAAGGAACTGGGACAGAACCTTTTACCCATGGAGAATGGTCATCAACTAAGTTAATAGTTAGATTTGGATGCCAATGAGTGGTCGGAGGTAAATATTGTACATCGGATGGTGTCGAAGAACCAGCTACCAAATCTGGATGAGAATCAGTATGACCTGTGATTAGATTTGTGGTACGGGATAAACGACGACGTTTGTAACGCGTCAACACTGAAACACAATACAGTAAAATAATCAATAAACCATGTGTCGATATTTAAACCGTCTTTTTTAAATGACTGCAATGGGGTTGTAAACAGTACGAATTTGTTGGGTATGTCAAATCCCCAGAACTTACTTGGTAAATGGCTTAGTTTTGTAATTTTATTTTAAAAATTTGAATTTAGCTGTTTCCGCGCCAAACGCGCTCTTTTTACCTTCACGTCATATTTCCCACTTGTAAACTATCTTAAACGCTATTGGTCCATTGTTTCTTTGTGTGTGCTATTTACCAATGATGCTCAAGGACAAATTGTTGTTGTATAAATGCGCTTGACTTTTTCCCTTATTTGATTGCTTGTACTCGGCTGCTTACGGAATACATATATATTTCCCTACTTGTCTTGGACTTCTTCATCTAGTTAGCGGGGCCTGGGACAACAGATTAGAATAGCTTATCGTGTCATTGGCTTTCGTTCGTTACCGCGGAATCGATTTAGTTTCAAGCATAACAGAATTGTATGCTAATAGAAATGTTAGGCAAAAGGGAAAAAAGAGACGGAAGCATTTTAATACCTACTTTTTGATTTATATACAGTGTACTTCAGTGAATAGTTATTGCCCGTATTTGGATCTGGTGAGAAACCAGGTTTAACAAAATATACATGCATATACAATGAACCATTGAACATAAGGTTGGGAAACTACAAAAACAGAAAGAGAAAAATGGGAGAATGATTAATTCAACGTAGTTTAAGGCAAATAATACACGTCAACAAGAGTGAAGAAGTGATTTTCTATCGTGATGATCTGCTATTTACAGGAAAATCGAAAATCTGGCCAGGGTTAAACGATTTACACAATAATATACGTCTACTCTGGTAATCATAATAAACTCATGAATAATGGATGAAGTTTATTTTGCGAGGGTTATTTACGTTAACCTGTTATCCAAAACTTGGTGTGTTAAATGACAAAAGAAAGAAAGACAAATAGAGTGGAGGGATATAGTTTAATGAAAAGGCTTAGATAAAATAAAAACCAAGATATATATATATATATATATATATATATATATATATATGCTAAAAGAAAGGGATCACGCCACAACTACAATGGTCAACGTAAAAGCTTATTGTCATATAAAAAATTGATGGATGACTTCCTAGGGTAACTTGATTATAACCCGTTCTTACGTCAATAAATAAAATTAAGATAGCCAGCGGTTACTTATGTGTGGAATGTTTTTGAGTTGTTTCAGTCAATTTAGGTGTAAAAAGCTCATCGACAAGTTTTTTTATTTAATAGTGCACAAATAGCACTAGCACGAATTACTAAATGGTTTGCCATCCACAGGCACTGTTTCAAAAATGTGTACAATGGACTATTCGTAACTCCTGTCTGTCCACAATTTTTATACGATCATATTGAAGACATGCAGTGACACACACAAAATTCTAGGATACTCAATCGTCCTGATATTTCGCTTTTCGTTCAACTATAAACAATTATCAAAGGTAGACGAGACTTGTATAAATGTCAAGATTTTGTAAGTCATTAAAATGCAAGGATTGATGAGACTAGGTAGGTGGTGTGAAAAACACAGTGTTATAACTTTATATCGTAAACTAGTTATTGATAGAGATTACCCGTTATATATTTGAGTGTGACCGAATGAAGACCTGATACCTTTCCATGTATTTCTAACTTTGGGTAAAGTATCTTATTCATGACAGTGGTGGATAGTGGACTACTGAAAGGTAGCCAGAAGTAAGTTGAATTGTCTATTAAAATCAACTGCCATCATAAAAATTGGTCATAGACCAAATTTTCTTAGTAACACCCATGTAAATTGCCACCCCTTTTAGACTCGTTCCTTATAAGTTTAAGCAATCGCTTAACATTGCATATTGCCACTATCGTACTTAAGTTTAATGCCAAAAACTTTTAGTACAGATTAACTAAGCTTACACATTATAATGTGCTCGGCTGAATAAACCGAAATGAATCTACAGCTACTTATTAGTTTACAAGTAGTTATTGGGATTCATCTACCCTATGAAAAGACATGTTGAAAGACAATAACAGTCTTCACTGCTACTTTATATTAGCTACCCTAGTACAGCAGTTTTTAGTTGTATATATATTATCATCTATCATCCTAAATTAAAGACTTTTGACTCAGTTATTTATACAATACACTTGCTACCGTTGTGTCGTGATCTTTCAAATGTAACTATGTTGGGCCCATCAAGGTGTATAAACATATGCCCGAAACGGAATGATAGCAAAGTGGTAGTTTAATTATTCACTCTTCCAAATGGTAACAAGGAACTATAAGGTTTACTTCATGTCTTTATTCGATTATAATTAAGGTTAGCTGGATGTTGAAGCTAACCATATCGAATACATTTGACTTCCAAAGTGGACCAGATATCCACAAGACCATACTTTGTTAGGACATAACCATAATTAGTGAATGTGCAGGTAGAAACTATGTAGGCATGTTCGTACAGTCAACTACATTTGAATAGCATAACCGTCTTATGACAGTTAACATTATAAAATACTGAAGAATAGATTAAACAGTAAATTATTATTTATTTATATTAAAGTGTTCATACACTCAAAAAGACAGCAAAAACTCACCTGACTGCAATGAATTTCACTGATCTTTGAATATGAACCATCTCCGTCTGGCCCGCCATTCCAATCCCCATACGTAATATTGGGTTCATACCAAAATAAAGCATTAGAGTTATTAAAAGAATGAAATGTTGGATCTTCACTTAAATAGACAAATAAATCCATCAGAGAACCCGACTGATAAAGATTTGTAGCTGGGATAACCGTTTTACTTGGATCCATCTGGTTAGGTGATGGACGACGAAACAAGTTGAGGACAAAGTATGCTGTGAGCAGACGAAAAGCAAATGCCTTCAACATTCCCCATTTGTTTGGTTGGGCTTGTTGTTGTTGAACAGCAGGTGTTCCTGTTGCACCAACGGCTGGCACGACCTAAACATGACAAATTGGGGGAATGGAACAAAAAAAATATTTCACATTGTGATAGTTGTGACAATTGACTCATATTTAGTATGAACACATTATAATCCTGCTCAATGAAACTTCGAAAGTTGGCAATTGTGTACTTTTACTTAAAGTATCAGGTCCTACTAATTATAGAGACAACCTGATCACAATACTAAAGTAACAGTTATAAGAAAATGTAATGTAAGAACCAAATACAACCATACAAACAAACACGACTTGTCAACTGACGATGTCATTACAACGTTTATATATTGCCAGCCGTTGCTAAGCGCAAACCTCTGACGAAGAATGGACTTCAAAACTGAAAGTCAGTCAGCTACAACATAGGACCAGGCACATATATGCATCGGTCCAAGTTGCCATACCTTATTAGCACAACAAGATGAACACCGAATTCATAGAAGTAGTTAACTAATAAGATATATCACAACCTGAGTACAGGGACCGTTTGCCATGATCGGTGAAAGCCGCATTAGACAGCTGCAGATGCGCATTTCCTAGTGTCCTGCTGTGTCGACCATTACTCAAATAAAATAGTAAACTACCTGCAAGTGTTTAGTTTATCTTACTAGTAATATAGATGTTATTCGCTTGAATACTATCAAGAATTATAGTTCCTAAAAAGCTCTAACTAATGGTTACAGATACTTCACGACACCATGCTTTTAAATGAGTAACTTGAAACTATGAGTATGATAGTTTAGTAATCGGATCATTGGGTTTTCAATAGTTAGTTTACAGATACCGACTTGATTTGAACATTTTCAGCTTTCCTTCAACTACTCCAGACAACTCCCCACATATAACACTATCACAGCGATATATTTCATGGGGCTGCATCCCACAAACAACTAGGTTCATAAAGAACTGTGCATGCCAACAACAACCAGTTTTAGAGTGGAGTTTATAAATCCTACAAGACATCAAGAGTAGCACAATGTTCGAAATCCAATTTGAAAAAAGGTAAAGTACAACATCGAATGTGCCTTAACTATAAAGTTGTCTTGGACAATGACTAATTCAGATGTTGTTATAGTCCTGAAACATCAACTTCGGTAGCTTGGGCATGTGCTGTGAATGTTCTACCAGCGAACTCCATATCGTGCATTATCTGCAACGCTACGACTAATTGGATTAAACGGGGTGGTCAGTTAGTGAGTGCCAAGGTATAAAACTTGTACAAGACTGGTTTTTGTGGGTCCTTTGCGACTCCTTGGCTGGGGTCCTAGTGTCATTGCATTACAATGGTTAGAGATGTTACTATAGTAGTAATTGCTTTTACTTTCATAAAGTGAAAAGAACTTTTTAAACCGAAATTCTTGTTTGTATTTTCAACGGAACTACTTTTTCCACAGCATTTTACTCCCATTCACTTGTTTTTATTTATCTATTGTTCTTTTTATTATGCTCACCTTCCTCTCCTTATGTCTTTACAATCTGATTTTTTATTGTGGGGCGCATATTTATTGTGGTGCCCTTTCGTACCGACACGTTTAAGCAAAAAAAAACAGAATAAGAAAAAGAGAAACACAAAGTTTACCTCTGCAGAAGTAGTGTCAGGCATTTTGAAATTTGAAGTTTACAGGTCTAAAACAGTGAGAAAAAGGATATAGGATAGTAGTGCATAAGTTGATATCGAGAGTGCATAAAAATGTTCAGACGCTGTACCATAAGATACTTCATGATTTTTACACAAAAATGCTAACTATTAGTCAAAAAAGAGATCAAAGTTTGCTATACAAAACTGACTGATGCTTAAAGTAGAACATACAATTTGTATTTACGGAACTGGAAATTTAGATGCAAATGCTAGACAGTATACACACTACAATCTACAAAAGGCGTTAACTAAGCTGAGAAACCACTTACAGAGAATTAAGTGGTCTACTCTAGTGTAACAAAACGATTACATCAGTGCTGGTGTCAATATTGGAACCGTATCTCCAGTGTAGTAAACATATCATCAGTCAGCTACAACGTAGGACCAGGCACATATATGCATCGGTCCAAGTTGCCATACCTCGTTAACACAACAAGATCAACACCGGCTTCATAGAAATAGTTAATTTAGTGGTGATAGTATATAAAAGAAGGTTGTATATAAGGATACAGTATAGGAAGGAAAAAAGTTATGAAGCAATTTTAGTCTCAAGGTTTAAGGGAACATAAAGAGTGTATACACCTACGCCATTGTGATCGATTCTGAGTCATGTAACCTAGAGTTTCCAACCATTGGTTACGATAGTCACACGGACCCCAACCAGGTAGTCTGCACCTGCCAACATGGCTCAGACTAGAAGTTAGTGACTTCAAGCACTGATGCCATGTTTTGGTTTGGCCGCCTCTAACTCTCTTCCAACAATCCCCAGTACTAGTCATCATAGCGCGTCGTGGTAATCGGTGTTCAGGCATACGTAACACATGGCCCAACCATCTCAGTCAATGAAGATTCATCACTTCATCAACTGATTTACCATCGTTCCCTAATACCCTGCGTCTAACCTCACTATTACTTACCCGGTTATCCCAGCAGATGCGAGCAATATTTCTAAGGCATCTGCGGTCAAATACTAGTAACCTACGAGTATCTTCTACTCTTAATGGCCAGGTTTCACAGCCGTAAAGTAGAACAGAGCGAACTGATGCACAGTATACTCGTCCCTTAATTGATAGACGGATATTTCGTCTTCACCATAGGTGACGTAAGTTGGTAAAAGCCAAACGAGCTTTTTGAATCCCTGCTGAGATTTCGTCAGACACCAACCCATTAGGGCTGATCAGACTTCCAAGATAAGTGAAGTTGTCAACGCGTTCGACTACTTCACTCCCTATCCTTAGTTCGGGTGTTGACGCAGGCCAGTCCTGGAGTAACAATTTACATTTGGATGGGGAGAAACGCATCCCAAACATCCTGGCATTATTACTGAGTTCCAACAGAAGACTCTGCATTTTGCCAGCGTCTTCACCAAACAGGACTATATCATCTGCGTATTCTAAGTCGCTTAGTGGTCCCCCTGGTAGGAGATCAATTCCTGTAAATTCAGTCGAAGAGAGTGTTATTTCCAGCAACAGGTCTATAATGAAGTTGAAAAAAAAATTGGGGATAGTGGACAGCCTTGACGGACACCACTTGAGGTTGTAAAATCATATGACAGTTCGCCATAAGCTCTCACTCGACTGGTAGTGTTCGAGTAAAGAGCATTCACAAGGTTTATGTACTTTTCAGGTACACCTTTCAATGACAGACACTGCCACAGAACCTCTCGGTCTACAGAGTCAAATGCTGCTTTCAAAAAAAGAAAAACTATCATTGTCGGACGCCGATAAGCGTGTCTGTGCTCTAAAATTTGACGAATGGTGAATATGTGGTCGATACAGCCACGACCAGGTCTGAAGCCAGCCTGATTTTCTCGTGTTTGCAGTTCACGAGTCTTAGCTAGGCGCCCGATAATTATTCAGGCTAGTATTTTAGATTCTATGTTAGTCAGACTAATCCCTCTATGGTTATCGCAGGATGATTTTGACCCCTTTTTATATATTGGGACAATCAGTGATTGTGACCAGTCGGATGGGATTACATCCGTCTCCCAGATTTTAGCCAGAATATTAGTCAACCTAATCGCTAAAATCGGACCACCATATTTAAAGACCTCTGGAGCCAATCCATCTGGACCAGCTGCCCTTCCTCGTTTCAGATTACCTATAGCCTTTTGAACTTCAAGTAGGGTCGGGGGGCCTACTTCAATGTTCCATTCAGGTTTTCTAGGAATAGTGGGTAATTGTGCAGTAGCTGAAGGCCAGCTAAACTGCTCCTTAAAGTGTTCCGCCCATCGTTCTAAACGTTTGGGTTGAGAGCAGATAAGGGTTCCGTCTTTTTCCGAGGTCGTCTCACACTTGACTTCTTAATTCCGGTTTCTTTTATTAGTCTGAATAGTTGCCTGGTGTTCCCTACAGCCGCTGCCTTTTCCATCTCTTTTGCTTTCGTTGCCCACCACTGTTCATGATCGTTCCTTAGACTTCTAGCTAACCTAGATCTAATTTCTTTACGCTCTTCGTCAGAGCCTGATGGGATGCGCTTGCGCGAATCCATCAGTGAAATAGACTTAGAAGAAATCCACTGCTTTTTGGAGCCCTATGGTTTAAATGACTAATAGATGTTACTGCTGTTTCCACAGCTGTTCGTATGTCTTTCCAAGCAGCATCTGTGTCAGTCTTGTTTACAGAACTGCCTAGATGTGAACTCAGTTCTTTCTGGAATTCGCATTTGGCTTTCTCGTCCTCCACTTCAATCCTAATGGGTCTTCTTAGTGTAGTTTTCCTGCGTTCATTGAGGCGCAGACAAATGCGCGCTCGTATTAAAGCATGAACAGAGTCTAAACAAGTATTCCAATACGAGCGACAATCTTCTATTGAGCCTCTCCAGCGATGACTGATGACAATATGGTCTATTTGAGTCCATCATTGGTTTGGTGCAGGTGGTCACCATGTTAGACGATGTCTTTCCTTATGCTTAAAAATAGTGCTTGCTAAAAATAAACGATTGTCTGAGCATAGTTGCAACAGACGATCACCATTATCGGTTCGTTGAGCCGGAATACTAAAACACCCACCTAAGTGTCTTTCTGTTTGATTCAAGCTGCCTACCTGAGCATTAAAGTCACCCGCTACGACTACTATGTCTGAGCGCTTAGCTTTCTAAAGAAGCTTAGAGAGCTTTCTGTAAGAATCATCTTTCAATTGATCATGGCTGCAGTCAGTGGGAGCGTAGGCAGAAACGACGAAAAGGCAACGACGTGTGTCCATATCCTTCCGAGTTCTTACAGGACCATTTAGCCGGACAGCACACAGGCGACTGTTAACGGGGATCCATTCTAGTAGTGCCTGTTCTGCCCTTGTACTTAGTGCTATGCCTACACCTGCAAGTCCGCGAGAACTAGCCAACGGGTCGCCAGATACACGGAGGGTGTATTTCGTTTGCTGTCCATTTTGGCGAGGTGAGGTCAAGTGAATGACCACACTGGGATCTTGTATGCGTGTTTCGGAGACACAGCATACATCAATGGTACGAGATTCTAGGTTTTTAGCTAAGGAGGCCTGTTGACCGATTTGACTTAAAGTACGTACGTTGAAGGCTCCAATGTGTAGTTTGGAGCGAGGTTTCAGTAGACCTGGGACAGAGTGTCGCGCACTAGAATCGTTGGCCATAGTGACACTTGAGGAGGAAACCGAGAGAGGAAGTTTAGTGTTGAAAGTCAAGGTAGAAGGAATGGTAGGAATTAAAGAAGGAGATTGATAATGAATACAGTGGTCTTGAGTGTTGTTAGAGGTATGAGGGCAGTTATCACATCCCGGTTGCCCACACCGTGGAAGGGTTCTTCTAGAGGTACCTGAAAAGGAAATTGGGTTAGTGTTGGTCTTAATGACCTGAGAGCGTGATCGCAGTGCCCAAGGGACAACTGCTTGAGGCCGGTCACACACGACCCTTTTGTGGGTAGTTTTTGTGTTAGCTCCGTTCCTCAAAAAAAACCTTACCGCCGGAGACGGATATCCGTGGGATAAGGCGAGGTGTTCGTTTTTAGGGTTGACCTTTTCTAACCCCACCCCTCCTTGTGGGAAGGCAGCATCGCTGTCATGCTGGTTGTCTGAAGGAAACACCTTACTGCTGTCACACCTATGTACAGTCAGCAGTACGACTTCGCTTTCGGACCTTGGGTTTGCTGCTTTTAGTCTCACCGCTCTTCAACCGACCTGTCTGGCATGGTAGGACCTCGAGGAACGATTGCTCCAGCCAGTATAGCTCGATTGCTTCACCACGATAGGCAAGCCCGACCACCACGTCAATGTAGCAGAAACGGTCATAGTTACATAGGTGCTGAAGTACCATACCCCTATCCAACTTCTGCACTTTTTGAACCTCAGTACTACAGTCGGCGAAACTAAAGAACATGGACGACCTTTGAACAAATCTCAAATGACCTTGAGAAATATTAGCCAATCAGAAGACTTAGTGTATAGTAAGAATAATGATTTTAAATGCTTAAAACTAGGAGTGCTAGTGATATGGACTGAGTATTGAATGGTAAGAGCAGTAATTATCTTCGACTTTCGGCACAACAAACTTGCGACCTAATTTAAGGTTGGATCTTTTAGCACCATGGTCAAGTAGACTGGGATCAAATGCTGTACTTTTAACTGTTGTTCGAATATTAAGCCACTTGAAGAACAAATGTGTACATCTGTTAGCCAGACCAATAAGCACTTTGCTGTTACTTACAAAACCGGAAACGTACTATAAATATCATTGGCACTACCTCACAGCTAAGCTGATGAAACCCAGAAACAACGCGGCTGACTAAGCTAAGTGAACACTTGCGTAATCAGTACGATACAACATAGAGGATGATGCCAACACAAACAGGATAACTTTAAAATCTATAGTGAGCATAAAAACGTATAATATTTGCGCACTTACATAAAACACACTATGCACGGCTTATATTCAACATCCCGGGGTACTGCAGAACAAACGTCCAATACTTCCAATCACATCGAACCTGCATAGGATAAATGATTGACATATTTTTATCCCCGTACGTCGTATAACGACTATACATCTTAGATACAGTTGAGCTTATGAAATCTAATCACCAAACAAGGGTATTTCAGCCCTTTAAACATACCCTTGTAAGCAATATGAGTAAGCTTGACATAGAACTGTGAGGCTATTAAGGCTACATATACCTGTGTCGTCTAATAGTGGTTCCACTACTATCAGACAAAGGTAGTAAAATGTTAGACTGGTAATTTGGATCAGGAGAAGTGTAACGGTGATCCGATCAAGATTATTGACTAGGGCGCTAACAACATCCAACCAGTTAATGTTCGTTAAAAGTCGTTGTCAGTGTCGATTAATGGAAAACTGTTTATTTTGTGGATTGACTTGTAACTGCATCTCACTCTCTCCTACTGGTGTAGTGATGACGCTAATACGTGACCAGCCGCAAGTTTAAACCCAACGACCCTGTGGTTGATAGTCACTCTTCTGATAGCTTTCTATGTCCAGAAGCACCTAGTCTTTCATCACTACAAGGAGGTATGTGGTACAATATTATGACAATAAAATTGAGGTGAAGATTTCGATTCATCAAATTCTTGATCGGTTTTTCGTCCTTACAGTTATCTATGATAAGCAAATAATGGAAATGAAACTGCATGTGCATGTCGAACACATTTGTTCTCACGTAAGCAAGTTAAATGTGCAAAAACCGATATATTCGCGTGTACATATTCTACACGCAGCAAGAAAAATGTGACACGAAAGGGCTTTTGGGATTTCCAAAAACGTATACGTGCATAAGCATATTGAAAACAAATTTTTGACACAATAATGAAAAAATCTGACAAGAAAAATGGTATGAAATAAAAGGTTCCGAAATGAACTAGTCATTCGATTGTTCGTGAGACCTTACAGTTCTGGTAAAGAGCGTCCTGTTAGAATGGTTATCAGGTGCCCGAGATGTTTCGTCATGGTTGGAAACATTCAAGGATTGCATATTTGTCATGAGAATTCTGTCGTTCACTTATTTAATGGAAAAATCAGCATAGAAGAGATTTCCTTATATTTAAGCAGCTTTTAGACGGTCGATATTGATATCGGAGGACGGGTTGGACGAAAACACTAGTCGATTGAAGTTAATTCGATACAGGTTTAACTGAACACATAGAGTTTTGTGAGTCGGTTCGCGTGGGAGCTTAGGTTCATATTTGTCGTGAAAAATGAAGAGTCCACAATTCCTTCTGGAGGTCAGTGTCGTTCCGTAAACAAGTTTTACTGCGGTGTACCTAGTGTCAGTGCATGGAGAACACTGAGGAGCACGCATGAAAGACATCAGTCCATTGTGAAAATCTTTTACCAACCCGTTAGCTTGTGTTTGGTAGACGGTCATTCGGAGTCGTGTGATTTCTAGGAGCGTAACAAGATGGCGAAAAAGGACAAGATTCGACGTATATGGTCTTTAGTAGTAGTTCAAGGACGGCCGAATTTCATTACGCATCTCTTGACGAAAACGCAGATTATCACTTCGTCAGTAATGTCCTTGATAGACACGTTTACTGGACATCGTATGAAACGGCCCAGATATACTAAGAGATAAAAATATACATTGAATCTGGCAAAAGTCCTATCAAATCCAGATGAACTTGGTCGAAACAAGCGTCAAGAGTGGCGGAAGAGCCGATCAAACATTGTTTTTTTCTAATCGCCTTAGATTTCTGGCAGCTTGCAACGTATTTACTTTCTCGCATCTTTATTCATACAGGGCTAGAAAAATCATTCTGAGATGAGCTTGGTGGTTGCAGGAACATCTGGACAAGAAAAATGATGCAAAGTGCTGATGACAATGCGTCCATAATGGTTCGACACAATAAGACGATTTCGATTTGTATATACGCCACAAAGTATGGTTTACTCACCTCTTCCCATCTACCTGATCCTTAGTTTCAGGGTTGTCGAAGATAACTCATGCTGAAGATTAGTACCTTCTTTTTGAAGCTAGTTGAGTTTGAGAAGGTCGATTCCTTGTTCGAGACAAAGCGTCCGTAGCTAAACTGTTTGCCCCCAGAAATATGTTGTATATCTGAACTAGTCTGATGGATAATAACTTATTCTCAAATAACATTATGTTCTACAGAGCTTGTCAGTTTACAGGCGAGATCAAAATGCTACAAACATAACAGGATTCAATGTGATGAGGTACTCAGTCAGGTCAAAAAGTTATTAGAAGTGCTGGACGTAGAAACAGTGGTTTCAGTTTGTGTATTTAAGGGTGTTAATAATAATATATTTATGGCATTGCAAGTACACGCCCATTTTACAGGCACGATCAGCAATTTGCAACACGGGTTTGCAGATACCATGCTGTTCAGGTATTACGCAGACTTTCGAGGCTCTTAAGGACAGTAGTTGTCCGATGACGAGCTGAGAGGAAAGCTGAAAATCTATGGTATTGAAGAGTATTGCAGTTGTCTCCATAAGAATGTCAAGGGTCGCCAGGTTTTGTTTACTTATTGTTTTATGACTCTTTTAGTTTCCGGACAAGATGTATCTTGGGAGAAATTAAAGGGTGCTTTCGTGACGAGGTGCGCCAAGATAGTAGACTTGATGATATTGCCTTTCATCGCGTTAGATGAGTGGTGGTGTTGGATCATAACCACACTACCTTTAAAGCTAAGCACATAATTGCTGAAAAGATTTGTATTCAAGTGTTACGAGAAGCTGGAAGCTCTGGACGGTTGTTCCGTCCTATTGTGGGACTACTAAGTAGTGAGCATTCATGATCCCATCTCGTGAGATTTGAACTCAGGATCTATCAGTTTCGCGCGTGAGCGTTTGACCACTAGAACACTGATCCGGCATCCAACGGTGCTAATGTCTAACTGCAACCGATCCACGAAATTGAGAGACAAATCCACCAATGTCTCCAGCGAGTTACTATCTCACAACAGACCTGGTTGAACTCCGCTGGTCACTACTTCTCACTAGAGGTCTAGAGGTTAAGGGCTCGCGCGCGAAGCTGATAGATCCTGAGTTAGAATCTCACGAGGCGGGATCGTGGATGCGCACTGCTGAGGAGTCCCACAATAGGACGAAACGGTCGTCCAGCGCTTCCAGGTTTCCCATGGTGGTCTAGCTTCAATTCACTCATGACCTCAACTACTAAAATTACCATAATATCCACAAAACCCCTTCTGAGATTAGGAAAAAGTTAACAATGGTAAGCACGGAAACTTAAATTCAGTTCAATTTGGTGGCATAGCTCCAACTCGCAGACGTGGTTATTCTAGAAAACATCTTTACTCGCGTTAAATATAATTCTCTATCCCTAGTCTAAATGTGTCCTTCAGAAGCGCCAAGCATTATACTGCTGATTGTTACGGTACGATGAGTCAGAATAGACAATGATTTGACTTCCACGTAAGATCTAATAGATTGGGTAGTCACATCATGACAATTCTACAATTTCGATGTTACATCTATTATTAGAGCAGCACTAATATCTGAACTAGGCTATAATACTACAGATGCTTTCTTCGCACTTTAGTCCGAGTTGATGATTTTTTTCAGTTCCACTAAATTGGTCTGTTAAAGATCTCATGAGACACTCAGTTCAATATGAACCATGGATAAAAACTTGCCGGGTTTTTAAACTTGCATCACTGCTTCTGTGGTAGTCGGTCATGGGTAGTCCAAAATGACAGCCAATTTATTTTGTGGAGACTAAATGCCTTGAGTGTGTATGTTATGCCCATGAAATTTTAGAGAGTTGGCTCCTAAATGTTTACAGTAATGCCATGTTTTGGGAGTCTTTTGGCAACAAGGTCAAAATGCTGAAGATAAGATTCTCCACACGGACTTGTGATCAGGCAGTCATCACAAAGTTGAGATCCATGAATACGTCATCGATGAATCTATGAAAGTCTACGCAGCATATAGAAAACTGAAAGGCATGCGCAAAAATTCGTAGAGTCCAAAAGAAGTTGTGATAGCCGTTTTAGGAACGCTCTGACCAACTCAACATGGTACTTCGGCACAGTGTTAGGAAGCATATCCCGACCTTCATAACGCCGGTTTAGAGGAGTTTGTGGTGAATTACGAAGTACTTAGTCACGCGTAATGCAACATAACTTGGGTTGGATGAGGATGCTGGCTGGAGAAGACAAAACCGGAGACAACAGTTTCAAACTAGCCCTTGCTATTGCCTAGATTCATATATGGTTAAGGTGGAACATTGAAGATTTCTCTGATAGTCATGATCTAGAATATCTTGGATATATTGCATGTAGTGTCTACTTTCTCTGAGCTGCGAATCCTGCGCTTGACACAAGTGAGTACGTTTACGGACAAAAGGGAAGTCTCCATATATCGTAGGAATCCTATCAATAAACCATTGGCTCACGAGCAGTAGAAGAACGTTCGGAATCTTATGGCTGCCTGAATGTTACGTAGACTGTACAAGATTTGAAATTCGAATTGACATCCACCGCTAACTGAATAGTTGATGGGCAACAAAAATTTGAGACTCATCTTTTGATGAATGAGCTAGTCATTGTTTCAAGAATGACGTTCTTGATAAAAAAAATCCTAATCATCAGACAAGGCAATAACTTTTTGTTAGGTGAGCGTCTTTGTCAGATTCTGTAAGAATCCATCAGATGAAGATATACGTAACATATGTAGCAGTAAATATACCTTGAAATCAGTAATTCTGTAGGTCTTTGGCATTGGTGGTTACCTTGTTAGTTTTACTGGATACACCCTGGTCACGCATCAGCACAAAATTACCACTTCATATATCATGTAATCAACCCCATTCAGACAATTAACCAATTAAGATGGAACGCTTCTTAACACATCGATAATTTTTCGAATATCTCTTCAAATCCTTTCATTCCTGACTTTTAATTTGACTGAGTTTGTGACTTTCGATTATAGAGGTGTGGCATCTTTATGTATATCAATAGTTTAAAATTAACCTGATAGGTACATATAATGTCTAGCCACCTTCAATTCCGATGACTTACAGGCGAGCATGTCCTTGATTTGATGTCATAAACTGCACCTATCCGGTGGAATCGCCAAGGCAATACATAAGCTGTACAACGTACAACGATAATGCTTCCTCATCATTAGACGATTTTCGTATTTCAATGTTTTTAACACAATGACATTTCCAAACCTGTCCTTTTCGGTTTGAGCTGGAGTTTAAGGTTTTTTAGCGACAAATCGTGATGAATATCAATGTCTTCTGAAATACCCAGTCCTTCGGAACGATTAATAGAATAAATCATTTACTAAGTATTCGGCATTACATTCTTGAACCGTCGTAATTCACTGCTGTCCAGAATGTCATACCACACAGAATACAACAAGATGTTCCGTAACCGGATTGAATATTTTGTGACTTGGAGAATAATGTTTATGTTGAGTTGCAAAGTATGTGCCGCACTCCCTTCATGTGGAGATGTTTCACAGGTGCAGTAGTCAGTCATAGGAATTTCTTTGCAGCTCCTAACTATGTTGATTACTGAAAAAATCAGTTATAGACATCAATATGCACCTCAAGTCGTTAATTTGCTGTAAGGGATAAAAAGTTGGATTGGTTTTAGCATTTATTCGTTTACAATCATTATCAAGGCTCTAACAGCTACTGGTCTGTAATGATGAATAAATCCCCAAAATAAGTAGTTCGGTAAGTCTTGGACATTTGGTGCTTATCTCATTGGTTCTACAGGACACATCTAGCCGAAGGTGAACGGTCATGCAAACGCACCAGATCATGAATCGGTAAGCCGTGCTGCACATCCCTTTCAACTACTAACCAGCTTTGACCAGACGTTTCTTCGACATATCGATATCTTTTCAAATATATATTCCAACTCCCCTATTCCTAACTTCTGATTAGACTGAATTGGCATACTTTGATTATAAAGATATTTTTGATTAAGGTGTTGTCGAACTCCAAATACTTGAGGCATCTTTAAACCTTTCAGGAAAAGCACACATTAGGGACACATAAATGAAATTTCTAAGGTGAACTGCTTCTAGATCCATTATATCAGATTCGTTTTGCAAAGAGGCTGTCGAACTGACTGGTAGCCTATATTTTTTCACGCTGAAATTCCATTGTTTGAGAAGCTATAATTTCGTAGTAGTTGTTGGTGCTCGACTTGCCTAGTCTAACATTGAGGTTGGAGCCAACGGAATATTATGAAATTATTTTGGGTTTAATCGAAAATAGTGGATTCAGCTTGTGAGTTCAGATGGCATAAACTCATAGAACCGCTATCAAACCAACTAAGATACTAACTTACGCGACAGCGAACTAGATCGTCATGGAGATCACTATTGTAGATGATATATGTCGAATAATTGGGGGCCTAGTCGACTTGGAATGGGATTGGTGTTACAAACCAGATAACTTCGGAGTCACACCTTGAGGTCAACAAATAACGTGGATTACCCTTTTGTCGTATCAACGTACTATGGCTGCCTTGAAAACCACATAACACAGAGGACGTTATTACGGAAATATATTAGTAAAAGTAGGTAAAGAGGAGATAGTAAGACCACTACCTCAAGGGGCTAGGCCTTGTTACACAAATAACTAATGAGAATTGGTTATCGGTGATCAATGAACTGTTCGACATCCAGCGACCGTCGTAATTCACTGGTGTCCAGAATGTCATACCACACAGAATACAACAAGATGTTCCGTAACCGGATTGAATATTTTGTGACTTGGAGAATAATGTTTATGTTGAGTTGCAAAGTATGTGCCGCACTCCCTTCATGTGGAGATGTTTCACAGGTGCAGTAGTCAGTCATAGGAATTTCTTTGCAGCTCCTAACTATGTTGATTACTGAAAAAATCAGTTATAGACATCAATATGCACCTCAAGTCGTTAATTTGCTGTAAGGGATAAAAAGTTGGATTGGTTTTAGCATTTATTCGTTTACAATCATTATCAAGGCTCTAACAGCTACTGGTCTGTAATGATGAATAAATCCCCAAAATAAGTAGTTCGGTAAGTCTTGGACATTTGGTGCTTATCTCATTGGTTCTACAGGACACATCTAGCCGAAGGTGAACGGTCATGCAAACGCACCAGATCATGAATCGGTAAGCCGTGCTGCACATCCCTTTCAACTACTAACCAGCTTTGACCAGACGTTTCTTCGACATATCGATATCTTTTCAAATATATATTCCAACTCCCCTATTCCTAACTTCTGATTAGACTGAATTGGCATACTTTGATTATAAAGATATTTTTGATTAAGGTGTTGTCGAACTCCAAATACTTGAGGCATCTTTAAACCTTTCAGGAAAAGCACACATTAGGGACACATAAATGAAATTTCTAAGGTGAACTGCTTCTAGATCCATTATATCAGATTCGTTTTGCAAAGAGGCTGTCGAACTGACTGGTAGCCTATATTTTTTCACGCTGAAATTCCATTGTTTGAGAAGCTATAATTTCGTAGTAGTTGTTGGTGCTCGACTTGCCTAGTCTAACATTGAGGTTGGAGCCAACGGAATATTATGAAATTATTTTGGGTTTAATCGAAAATAGTGGATTCAGCTTGTGAGTTCAGATGGCATAAACTCATAGAACCGCTATCAAACCAACTAAGATACTAACTTACGCGACAGCGAACTAGATCGTCATGGAGATCACTATTGTAGATGATATATGTCGAATAATTGGGGGCCTAGTCGACTTGGAATGGGATTGGTGTTACAAACCAGATAACTTCGGAGTCACACCTTGAGGTCAACAAATAACGTGGATTACCCTTTTGTCGTATCAACGTACTATGGCTGCCTTGAAAACCACATAACACAGAGGACGTTATTACGGAAATATATTAGTAAAAGTAGGTAAAGAGGAGATAGTAAGACCACTACCTCAAGGGGCTAGGCCTTGTTACACAAATAACTAATGAGAATTGGTTATCGGTGATCAATGAACTGTTCGACATCCAGCGACCGTCGTAATTCACTGGTGTCCAGAATGTCATACCACACAGAATACAACAAGATGTTCCGTAACCGGATTGAATATTTTGTGACTTGGAGAATAATGTTTATGTTGAGTTGCAAAGTATGTGCCGCACTCCCTTCATGTGGAGATGTTTCACAGGTGCAGTAGTCAGTCATAGGAATTTCTTTGCAGCTCCTAACTATGTTGATTACTGAAAAAATCAGTTATAGACATCAATATGCACCTCAAGTCGTTAATTTGCTATAAGGGATAAAAAGTTGGATTGGTTTTAGCATTTATTCGTTTACAATCATTATCAAGGCTCTAACAGCTACTGGTCTGTAATGATGAATAAATCCCCAAAATAAGTAGTTCGGTAAGTCTTGGACATTTGGTGCTTATCTCATTGGTTCTACAGGACACATCTAGCCGAAGGTGAACGGTCATGCAAACGCACCAGATCATGAATCGGTAAGCCGTGCTGCACATCCCTTTCAACTACTAACCAGCTTTGACCAGACGTTTCTTCGACATATCGATATCTTTTCAAATATATATTCCAACTCCCCTATTCCTAACTTCTGATTAGACTGAATTGGCATACTTTGATTATAAAGATATTTTTGATTAAGGTGTTGTCGAACTCCAAATACTTGAGGCATCTTTAAACCTTTCAGGAAAAGCACACATTAGGGACACATAAATGAAATTTCTAAGGTGAACTGCTTCTAGATCCATTATATCAGATTCGTTTTGCAAAGAGGCTGTCGAACTGACTGGTAGCCTATATTTTTTCACGCTGAAATTCCATTGTTTGAGAAGCTATAATTTCGTAGTAGTTGTTGGTGCTCGACTTGCCTAGTCTAACATTGAGGTTGGAGCCAACGGAATATTATGAAATTATTTTGGGTTTAATCGAAAATAGTGGATTCAGCTTGTGAGTTCAGATGGCATAAACTCATAGAACCGCTATCAAACCAACTAAGATACTAACTTACGCGACAGCGAACTAGATCGTCATGGAGATCACTATTGTAGATGATATATGTCGAATAATTGGGGGCCTAGTCGACTTGGAATGGGATTGGTGTTACAAACCAGATAACTTCGGAGTCACACCTTGAGGTCAACAAATAACGTGGATTACCCTTTTGTCGTATCAACGTACTATGGCTGCCTTGAAAACCACATAACACAGAGGACGTTATTACGGAAATATATTAGTAAAAGTAGGTAAAGAGGAGATAGTAAGACCACTACCTCAAGGGGCTAGGCCTTGTTACACAAATAACTAATGAGAATTGGTTATCGGTGATCAATGAACTGTTCGACATCCAGCGACCGTCGTAATTCACTGGTGTCCAGAATGTCATACCACACAGAATACAACAAGATGTTCCGTAACCGGATTGAATATTTTGTGACTTGGAGAATAATGTTTATGTTGAGTTGCAAAGTATGTGCCGCACTCCCTTCATGTGGAGATGTTTCACAGGTGCAGTAGTCAGTCATAGGAATTTCTTTGCAGCTCCTAACTATGTTGATTACTGAAAAAATCAGTTATAGACATCAATATGCACCTCAAGTCGTTAATTTGCTGTAAGGGATAAAAAGTTGGATTGGTTTTAGCATTTATTCGTTTACAATCATTATCAAGGCTCTAACAGCTACTGGTCTGTAATGATGAATAAATCCCCAAAATAAGTAGTTCGGTAAGTCTTGGACATTTGGTGCTTATCTCATTGGTTCTACAGGACACATCTAGCCGAAGGTGAACGGTCATGCAAACGCACCAGATCATGAATCGGTAAGCCGTGCTGCACATCCCTTTCAACTACTAACCAGCTTTGACCAGACGTTTCTTCGACATATCGATATCTTTTCAAATATATATTCCAACTCCCCTATTCCTAACTTCTGATTAGACTGAATTGGCATACTTTGATTATAAAGATATTTTTGATTAAGGTGTTGTCGAACTCCAAATACTTGAGGCATCTTTAAACCTTTCAGGAAAAGCACACATTAGGGACACATAAATGAAATTTCTAAGGTGAACTGCTTCTAGATCCATTATATCAGATTCGTTTTGCAAAGAGGCTGTCGAACTGACTGGTAGCCTATATTTTTTCACGCTGAAATTCCATTGTTTGAGAAGCTATAATTTCGTAGTAGTTGTTGGTGCTCGACTTGCCTAGTCTAACATTGAGGTTGGAGCCAACGGAATATTATGAAATTATTTTGGGTTTAATCGAAAATAGTGGATTCAGCTTGTGAGTTCAGATGGCATAAACTCATAGAACCGCTATCAAACCAACTAAGATACTAACTTACGCGACAGCGAACTAGATCGTCATGGAGATCACTATTGTAGATGATATATGTCGAATAATTGGGGGCCTAGTCGACTTGGAATGGGATTGGTGTTACAAACCAGATAACTTCGGAGTCACACCTTGAGGTCAACAAATAACGTGGATTACCCTTTTGTCGTATCAACGTACTATGGCTGCCTTGAAAACCACATAACACAGAGGACGTTATTACGGAAATATATTAGTAAAAGTAGGTAAAGAGGAGATAGTAAGACCACTACCTCAAGGGGCTAGGCCTTGTTACACAAATAACTAATGAGAATTGGTTATCGGTGATCAATGAACTGTTCGACATCCAGCGACCCGACTGTCGGATGATTTAACTTGGGTCCAGTGTCATTTCGCCGTCCCTACAAGCCCAATATCAAACTCAGAAGATTTAAAAACAATTCACAGGCTTTTTATCCTCTAAAAAATAACCTGAATTTTCGATTGACCATAAGCATTGTCGACAACTCAGGTAAAGTATTCATAATCAATGAATTTCATTATATATATATATATATATATATATATGTCGTTCGCATGGTATGTGTTAGCAGAGTTGTTGCTATAGTTAGTTCAAACGACTCATACAACCAACCTGCTGACTGCGGTGGACAGACGGACAAACATCCTTGATCAAGAAGGAAAGGTGGATATTGTTTACCTTGACTTCTCAAAAGCTTTTGATAGGGTCAGCCATATATGTCTTATCAATAAGCTCAAACGATTGGGTATCAAACCACCTCTAATTGACTGGCTCAATTCATACCTAAAAAATCGACATTTTAAGGTCAGGTTTGACATTACTTTTTCTCAGGCCATGGAATATCCAGGTGGGGTCTCCCAGGGCTCAGTACTTGATTTATATAAACGACACAACTGGTATCGTTTGACTAATTACTTTTTGTTGATGATGTGAAACTTTGGAGGGAGATACGCAACCAAGAGGATATACTGGCACTTCAGGAGGATCTGACTCGACTTCAAAGTTGGGCAGATGACAACGGACTTACCTTTAACACTCCAAAGTGTAAAGTAGTTCATCTGAGACATGTTGCGGACTACTGTTATAACTTCGGAAACCCCTCTCTACAAGTATCGCAAGTTGAAAAAGATTTAGGAACGCTAGTACCCTATGATTTGAAGTCGTACGCTATGACAAAAATGCCTTTCCAGAAAGCGTTTACACTGGTAACGTTGAAGTTCATTTTTGGCCAATTTAAGACGAAAGAAATTTCCACATAATCTTAAACAGTTTTATTCAACCCATTCGGAGTAGGGGAACATGGTATTTCCTCTAGCACTCTCAAAGAATAGGGACACTGTAGAATGTATCCAACGGCGAACCACCAAATCAGTTCAGGAACTCGAATTCAAACCTTATGAAGAGCGCCTCCAATCGCTCATTCACTCACTGGAGTATTGGAGTCTTAGAGGTAACCTGTTAATCGCTTACAGTATCCCTAACATTTCTGGAAATTCCCTTAAACACCTACTTAAGTTTAGCTCCAACACAAATCTAAGGGGTAACACCCAGAAACTAGAGACACAACATAGCAGAATGGACTGTAGACACAACTTCTACTCCTTAAGAATAGTCAAATGCTGGAATTCGCTGCCGGCTGAGCTAGTCCAAACAACTTTCTAGGAGTCCTTTAGAGACAACTTGACCTATTCTTAAGGAATAAAGATAACATCTTACAATGATTTACCAACTTCTTTTTTACTCTGTTATCATTAATAGACCTAGTTTTCTGCCTGGAAATATTGGTGGTCCGCCGCTACGAGACAAGGAAGCCCGTTAGGTAAAAGCTTCTATTCAATCCACAACCACTTGAACCATTTGAACTGAACTTGCAAAGTATGATAGAAGCTCTCAGTTTGAAACTAAGATGAGATTGCGTGTTGTCGTACATCAAAATATTCTGACACCATTCTGTTTTCACCCCCTTCGGTAAGTTTTTAAGATTGATTTTATTATATAGTATCCCATGGATTCGATTGTTTGATGAATTTACTAGCACTTATTGGTCTTTTCATCAAGGAACGCCAGTGGGGATTTATAACATTTTATAAGTTTGAAAATACCAATTTATGTCCCATAATTCTAGTCTTTAGAAAAGCAGATGACTTTAAAAATAATAGTTCAAGACATATTTGATCCATTAACCGTCTCACTTAGTTCTCAGCCTCATAAAAGTGCCTTCTGTGTTCATGCAATTAAAAGATATTAAATAATCCATGCTTTTATAGCTATTTCGTATGCTGACTCTTTTGCACACCACTTGAACCTGTGCTCTTTGTTTATAGCCGTCCTCAGGGTTGATTAAATTTTTTTTAAAACTAAAAAATGCATCTCACATTGAGTGCGAAACACTTGAAATTTGTTAGCAAGATAAAAGGTCGAATTGTTTGTTAAGAATGGGTATACCGACTGGCTGAAACGCCGCCCATACTTTACAGAGACTTCTTTTTAACTGTTTTGCACTTACCTGTTATTTCACAACTATTTCACCAAATGGATGATTTTCTTACCAACATGTTGTTAGTTTTACTTAAGCGTGTAAAAGGATTTTCTGAAAGGAGAAGAAAGAAATAAGAGTCGTCACAGTGCTTTTATTACAAGGAGAGAATCTGTTGAATAGGTCCATTTACATAGGGTTTAAATGAAGTCCTACCAAGGTGGCACTGTTTGCATATTTTATGATTAACGTTGGGACAAAGCACTATTTGCTTTTATCCAAAATTATACTTTCTTTCGCGTATTACCGAGCGAAATATAATGTCTGCCTGTATCAAATTGTTGCTTAATAGTACATATAAAATTCAACTTCGAGGATACCATTTGTCCTTGAAAATATAAAGTCTCAACAACACTTTAAGTCTTGGTTTCATCTGTCTTTTTTCATTTAATATCTTTTTCTCCGTGATATTGATTATCACTCTATTTGAATTTACTTTGCGGTAAATTTTAGGACAACAAGTAACATTTACCTGTACCCACATTCAATAAGCGTCATCTCTTAATATAATATGCATGTCAATTACCAAGTTTATTTAAGTTAATTTTGAAATTTTAATTTAAAATAACCCATTCACTGATTACTCTGGTACTATTCAGAATCTAAATGTAAGGACCAATAATAGTACATGGCTGTCCAAAATGAAGTAGACGGAGAGGCGTCTGAACAAAGAGTTTTGCAGCTGAAGATCAAACATCTTAAACATTAACTCACTGCTCCATATAACTTAGTTGTGATTTGCTAAACATGTCTTAAAATTGAGAAGATTTTGAAACACTAGAGTTGTCTATTCTGGTAAGATTGATAAACAGAATAGATATGTCGACTATTTCACTTTGATTATGTTTAATTGATTGTAAATGCTCTATAAACAAACGTTATATCATATGTTGAACTCTTTTACACAGTCAATATTCTGTGATATAGCCAAACGTAAGTCAACTAAAATATGAAAAAAATTTATAGATCTACCGATTCGTGGACAGATACTCAGAAATAAGTATCTGAATATTTGCGATGACGAGATGTAGAACAAAAAACACAGAAACGTTTGTGAATGATGTTTCTCAAAAACGTTAACTCTTTATTGCTCTTTGCATTTTGTTCCATATCACTCAATCAACTTCCCCTTGATATTACACTTCCTTGATTACCACCGCTGTCTGTTGCCCTCGAGTTTCTTGTTGCACAGTGATTTGGGCAAACAATTTTTGTGAAAGTTTCCATTATGTTGCCCTGCTTATATGAATAAGTGAGCTCAAGTGACAAAGAAAATTCAGCTTACTAAAAGTCTCATTGTAAAACTTAGTATCTGGAACTGACTGTACGACTGTAGTGTAGTAATTATGTTGGAGAGTAAAAATCATATTGCTCATATCTCTAAATTTATTTAGATTGTTACCTAGGATTATCTGAGAATGAAATTACTCATAATTTCGTATGTCCTTGATGTCTTGTACTTCAATATTGGCTCCTAAGAATATTTCATCTGGAATGTTGATGATTGTTATTGAGCTGATGTCGAAACTAATAACAAAAAGGTCTGCTATTTTGTTCTAATTTCTTGGCTTTTGAGATGTCTTTTTCGTAGTACCTAGCTGAGATATCTTGGAACTTTTCTTCATTTGATTTAATTTGAATGAACGTTATCATGGAACTTAATGTATGAAAACCTTTTCCATTCGTATTATTCTTTACCCAAAACTTAAAAATTGGTTTTAATCGGTCGTTTTTGCTGCGAATGAAAATGAATAGATATTGAAAATAATTGACTTAGAGCTTGTATTATATCATTTAGGAAACATTTTCACTTGCTAATCACAATTTTAGACAACAACCATTCAAAGATAGTTGGATTGTGTTCTCGAAATAGTATTCAAATTGTAATAGCTATGAACGTTCTGCATCCTAATTTTCATTTGACATTTCATCAATATTACGCAGTCAATCACAACTTTACTACAGTTAAAGTTATAATCAAATAACTCTGACAAAGCATATGATGTCTATCAGGTTAAATTAGCTTAACTATGGATTTGTTAGATAATGGACGGTTTTAAGTTCTGTTATTGAAACTCATTTTGATAAACAGAAGTTAGTAATTACTCATTTTCAAACGCTCACATTAAACTCACGTTTATTTATTCAGGTTACAGAGTCAATCCCTAAACTCATGAAAAAAGAAATGTTTATGTAATTGGAAATTATTATGGAACAGGTATGCATTTCGAATTTATATGACTGTATTATACCCAGGATTTAAGTCCAACTCATAGCTGCACACCGCCCAAACCACCGGTTCGATCTTCCAGCACTATGTAAGTTAATTCCGATATATTCATACTCAATGATTCTAGGCATCAACATCCCCTGAAGGTTGCACCTAAAAAACCACTCCCAGATCTACCGAAAAAAGCTGGAAGAAGTAGAAGTAATTTCATATCACATCATTTCACTTTTTTTCTATTGTGGTTTCATATGACAACATCTAGCTTATTTCGTTGGATAATGCTTGTGTACAACTTTTCAAATATTTTTATTTCTAAAATAAATGCAGTAGGTCTGAAAATAGGAACATGACTGACCTTGAAAATTCTTTCACCAACAAATAAATGATGTGAGAACATTTTCAAAATGCTGCCCAAAGCTACAATAGTCAATTATAAGCTTTGTATGAAAGTATTTTGGTTGTGGAATAGAGAAACCGCGAACGTTTGTTTTGAAATATTAAAACGGGCTCCATATAAATGTTTACCGGTTAGATTTTCCAACAAACCTTACCACATGGTACTTAATGTTATGTGCTTTAAGGCAATCAAAACAATTTTATTATTGAAGTTTCATACCACATTTTTCGTTATGTATTACTGTTATTTTGTAAGCCTGCTAGTTTTTTTTTCACTTCAAACTATGTTATTCAGTTCTTTGGTTCAGTGTCTCGCCTCTGAAATACTTAGGTCAACTAATTTCTGTCAAAATACCGGTGTTGTCATATTTGACCAATGAATGAATAACCCCATGTTTTGCCGTAATCGCTGTTTGTTAATGGTGTTGAAGCCCTAAGCTATTTTCGTATTCATTGGAAATTTTCGACGGGCTTCATAACCGTCTGAGCTAAATCTACCAAATCTTACTATATATATGTATATATATATATCAAGTATACTTTGTATGATATGTGTATTCTGACCATCACTGATTTACACTGTGGCCTATTTGTCTGCTTTTGTTCAATTTATTGATATTAATTATAGTTTCAGTTTTATGGAGTTTTATCAGCTAAAAGACTCAGGAAATTTTATCTGGTTTATAGATATTATTTTTCGACACGAAAATGGCTTACATGCTTCTATGGTAATATGATAATCAGAAGTATTTGAATTATAGTATAGACTAGTAATCCCAGGAATAACGCAATTTAATCAAGAAGTATTAGATGAGCCCGAACGAATGTATTGTATTTGGAATTCAAAATTACAACAGTCATAAATACCAAGAAGTCATTGATTTATTTAAACGCCATAGGTAACCATTGTGGTCTCACTCCTGCATCCTGAAGGTTGAGATGTAATCCAGAGGTTATTTCTTAGGAGTTTGGACAGCCGGACTACAGATTTAAAACTAATCACTGAATTAAAATTCCAAACTTAATAGTGTCATCCTTTGACAACCATCCTATGCATACCACTCAGCAATATAATTACTTTTGCTGAAATGATGATTTGGGTTGAATACATTAGTTTACGGGTCACAGATAATTCTCATTGTTGCATATACCATATGAAAACAGAGATAATAAAATATCCTTCATTGCTCGAATTCTATATAACTTCCTTAGACATACATAAACGACTATTTAGATGACAATATATATAGTTTTCGTTGATTTTTAAGTTCGTTAACTTCTGATCACATATTTAAGTAAAATAATTTCACTTCATTGTAGTCAGATTATTCCGGTTACCTAAACTGACTAGTGATCCGAAAATTTCTTCTCCGTTATGTGTTAGTCATGAACTACACGTGGTCTACGATGAAAGTACCGGAGAATTTAGAGTAAGTTCTGAAAAAGTGAAAGTATTCTCATTTACCAAGTCGAAAATATTGAAATAAATTTGCTAGTTCATTTGTATTTTTATTATTTCATCCGTTGACTCTTAGTTTTTGGTATTTATGATCAAAAGGCTTAATTGAAATTTTACCGTACGACTGCTATTCACCTGTTCTTTTATAAAAAAACAATCCGAAAACTTCAACGAGAAGTTAAAACACACAGAACTACCCTTGTAGGTAGCTATCAAGAGCATTAATAGACATTTCCTGAACTAGAAAATTCAACAACTTTGGTCGATCATGCTTTGGTGCTTGGAGTTTTAGTTGTTTACATCAAAAGGAGAAGAAATATTCCTGGACCGACACTGAGTTGGCTTACGCAATTTTTAGATAGTTCATTGAATGAGAAAAGGCTTTATCATGACTTTTTAGCTTTAATCGGTTTTCCAGATAATTCTGACTATTGATAAAATACACTTTTTTAATTAGCTGTTGTTTAACTCTCTCTTACTCCGGTGTTAATGTACTTTCATCTTGAACTTAATGTATGGCTGTAACTAAAAGTATGAATGAAAACAAGTTCATGTTTTTTATTTCAGTTTATTCCATATGGCATATAAAATAAAAATACCGTGTAAGTGTTATATCTTATAATTCACTTTGTTTGACATCTGGATGTAATGGACCGTCTCTGGAAATTTTAATCAATAGTGTCTTAAGGAAATTTTGTTTACTTTTCTTGTGATCATTGCAAGCAAATAAATTTGATGAAAGTTTGCCAAGGAGTTTCATAAAAATCAGTTTAACTTATACGTCGTATTCTTTACGATATGTCCTTAGTTTTGGTGCCAGTGAAAACTGCTTTATAGTAGTAAGTGAACAAAATACAGTAGTGCACCCACCAGTGATTGACTTTGACGAGAATTAACTTGGTTTAAGTGAGAATTTGTGACCACTGGAGTTCGGCAATGATATTAGATAACTGTTACGTTGTTTCACAAACCTATTGAATTTGGCCAGTTCGATTATTGGGTTTGAACTCAGTGATCTGGAAGTTAAGCGCTAGCTACACGACCTAAGTATCGAAAGTTTAACTTTTGCTAGAGCATTGGAAGTTCTGTACTTGAGAAGACATCCATTCATTTATTCGTAGTCTTCAATCGTACTCAAACATATGTGCATCTGTAGTGAAGACCACAAGAAAAGAAAAGAAAGTTCTATCTTTTAACTTCGATAAATATTGCTCTAATGTAAAGGGAACTGACCCTTCCCAATTGGTAATCAGAAAAAGAATATCTACAAAACGGAAATACGGTATTTAATAATATCGGAGGTGCATTTCTTTTAATTGAGAAAAAATCTAATTTTTCTACTCATTGGGATATTACAAATATATTATTTATTTATTTATTTTAATTGTTTTACTGTGGCTTCTTGACTGTATGTAATAACTTTTAAATGTCTAGTTATATGTTATACATATTCTTGACACCTTTTGCAAAAAAATCAGTTTCTTTACCTCCGTATGTTAACTATACGTTTTCGATGAACTAGTAAAGTGAATTACCCACTTAATAAATTTTTCCTTCAAGGGAATGCCTGAAGAGTGGTTGGAATGGTTACATGCCGCTGATATATCATTTCAAGAGCGTGAGCAAAATCCAGAGCTCGTTATCGAAGTTTTGCAGTGTTATGATACGGCTAAACATCGGGCTAGGAGACAAAAGTTTATTATGACGGAAGAACATTGCTGGGGTAAGAGAACATTTTAGATGCGATTTCTTATCACTGAAATCTTGTTATTACAGATCAAGTGGACGAAATATTGACTAATGTGACCGAAAGTAAAAGTGTTTTTTAGTAATGGTAAAGTTACGTTGTTTGCATCTAATTTGGATGTACAGTTGAAGGCTTATGTTCATAATAATATTTCACATTGATAAGAATAATGAAAATAATTGTTTCACATGTATGACCAAAAGTCAATGAAACTCAGGAATGATACAGAATATCATATGAGATACGTTTTATACTATATACTAGATCTAAGTGATGATTACTATCCTAGTTGGATGCCTTTTGGGCCTATAACTTCTTATCACATAAACATGAATGTGAGATTGATGAAAAGATTTGAGGCTCAGGTGAATACTTTTGGTGTTCTTTTGTTCTCTGAAGTAGGTAGCTTAACTGGAAGTCCTTCAGTGTTGTTCTGGAAAACTTCGTCGGCACGTAATTCATGTGGAAGTGAGCATCTTGGTTATTCCACACCCTTTAAACTAATTTGTTCGAATGGTCTTATTTTAGATTGGTTTTCTTCGTAGATTTCGTCATATTCATTTGTTCTGGCATTTCCGTAGACTATCTTGTTCGGCTGACCACTGGATACGATGATGTCTGACTTTTTACATATGAGCTGGTGAAAGGATCAATATAGACTAGTCTAAATGACATGCTTCAAAAATATTCTTAGAATCTTTCTACTTAACATTTTGATGCCTATTCAGCCAAATCCTTGTCCATAGCTGTCAACGTTCATTAATATCAGTGATAACAAATCACGTAGCTTTTCGACCATTCTGTGCTCATGTATGCGTACATGAAGGCGGGTGCTTACTTACCAACATTCGGTACTATTTTTATTTTTGTACTTGTCCTCTTTCGCTTTTCTCTCTTTTAATTAGCATAAAATGGAACAAAATGGCTGTATTAGTTTGTTAGGGAAACTGATTTCAAAGAGTTCCAAAATCCTTGAGTGGATTTCCCAGGTGTTCTTCACATATAGAAGTATGGTCCTTTCACTCATTTCTGGGGTTGATTTTGCGATGGTTGGTAGATTAATCAGAACATGTTTTAGTAAATTTGCTAAGGTATTCATCTTCGGTTTCCCCGACTTCTCACGTAATGTGAATGCTTCTGTGAGCTTAAGCACCTTTGCATTGTGTCTGTACACAACTCTTCTTATGTGCTATCTGGTTCTTGTTGTCACAAATTAGTGCCTGTTTGGTACGACTTGTATCCTCATATACTTGTAGTTCTGATACACCTGTGTCTGTATGATAAATATAAGTATTCGAATTAACGTGCTAACTAAGAATTCCCAAAGTAGTGTAATTTGAGGCAGGTAGAACTGGATTTACACAATTGAACGTGGTATATTTACAGTTCATTATAAGCGCGTAATCAAGTACAAAGGAATCATCAGTTAGTATAAATACTACAGTCTGATCTGTTCAGAAAGACATTAAAAAAAGTGGAGTTTTTCTTTCTGATTCTTCAACTTTGGTAAATCTATTGTAAAATTTACATCGATATTTAACTGAAGTTACCCTTTTATGATACTTTCATTTGATTTATTATATTTATTCAATACTGGGAGCATTTTATTGTACTCATAAATCTCCCTTTTAAACTGAGTTTTCGAAATGGGGAGTCAGTTTTTGAATTTTAAGAATTTGTACCAATTACTTACTTACTTACTTATTCCATTTACCCTTCGTAGTTGATCAAAAAATATAAAGAGTATTACATAATTTCAAGGATGATGAATAAGTAAATTAAAAACATGAAAGTGTTAGTAACAAACGACTTAATTCAAAAAAACTTTGAAGCAATTAGTCGTTTTGATAAATTTTGATAGTGTAATAAGAGGACGTAGATTATCAGGACTATGTGACATATTGACATAATACATTCCAAACAATCTGATCACACATATACATGTTAAGAACGTTTATATATAAAAATAAAAGTCAACTACACAAATGGAGAGTATGAGGAGACAAGGATAATGACGAAAATAATGTGAAAGCAATTTGAAACTTCATCACTCTGAATAATAAGCTAATATTACCAAGGTAGGTTTAAGGTGAGAACGAACTATTTTTGAATACACAAAATACACGAAAATTCAAACCTCCTTTGAGAATTCAAAACCAGTTTGTTCTCAGTTTAAACCTAAACTGGTAATATTAGCTTATCATTCAGTGATGAAGTTTCAAATTGATTTCCCACTATTTTCGTCATTATCCTTGTCTCCTCATACTCTCCATTTGTGTAGTTGACTTTTATTTTTATATATAAACGTTCTTAACAAGTTTTAAAAAGCTTTCCATATTAAATTCACTTGATATTGTTTGCTTGAATGTTCCCATTGATGTTTAGCACTGCAATTGATCAGTGTCTTATAGGCATATGTGCATACTGTGCGTATTGCCTCGATATACCTTAATTCACAAGCATTATAAGCAAAAATTGATGGGGGCTAACAGTGGAATCCAGGACGCGCGTTTCGTCCTATTTGGGATTCATCGGCTGGATATACCTTCATTCCAGAGTTGATGTTCACTCCGGGACTTAAACCCAAAACCACTCGCTTCAAACTCCATCGCGTTATCAACTTAGCTACTGAATCCTAATATCCACTTGCTGGTACTGGGGAATTTTAAGAAGTCATTTAGATGTGTTAACTAATTTTATCTACTCAGTATTTTATCAGTTTCTTCGTAAATATGTACTTTCAGCACTCGATAATGTCACGAACTATTTATTTAGCTTTCTAGTATGAATAATTAATCAATTAGTTATATTTTCACAGTTGAAATCATAAGTCAATTGAAGCTAGACCACCATCGAAAACCTGGAAGCACTGGACGGCCGTTTTGTCCTATTACGGGACTCCTCAGCAGTGCGCATCCATATATATATGTTTATATATATATATATATATATGTAGAGAGAGAGATCCAAACTGTGGAATAATTTATCTATCCATGGAAAAATTTTATGACTCTAACAAACAGACAAGTCTTTTGTAAGCATAACCTAGATAATAAATCAGTATTATTTGTCGACTTACACATAAGAATACTGATGTCTGTTTGATAGATGAACCAAGAAATGTTACGAACACACAGGCGATAGTCAGACAACAGTATTAGTAGATTAAAAGTCAGTCTACTATTGTTATTTGTAATGAAATGGACAATGTTTACCATCAATTAAAGTGTTGTTATACATTACTTACTTTACACTTATGAGATAATTAAAATAATCAATCTCAAGTAGAACTTTGAGTAATGCTATATTCAAACGTCTTTCAACACGTTTCAAATACACCACGTATTACAAATTAGGTGTATAGAAAGGTAATGTAGTGATATTAAAAAAACTTCTTTCACTAAAATTTAAATGGTTTCAAATAAATATTACAGATATCTGCTGGTCATTTGATATAACTGTAGAACCTAAATTACCACTTATAAGAAAGAACTTTAACTGATTACTATTTTTAGAATGCTAAGTACAATATCAATATAGTATTTTACTATATGGCTTAAAAAAATAATATGAAATTATCTACCAACTACTTCTTTATAATCGTCTTTTAACAGTAGAAAGTTATGATTCCTCTCCTCATAAACTGTGGCTAGTAGGAAGTATTAATTGACTGAACTTGTGAGCCTGAATTCTCGGCGCTATGCCTTCTCACAGTATGACAATAAATGGTATTACTTTATTGACGGTCGAATTCCACACTAGGATTATGAGTGGAAAGACAAATGTCTTCGTCAATGGACAACGTTTGAGTATGTATAAAATGTAAACAATCTCAAAGTGGTAGTCACTAGATGAATACTTTACTAAATATTACTGCTTTTTGTTGTACATATTTTTGAAAAGCATTCACTTCGGTTAGTTGGTTCCTTCATCATTTGTAAAGACAATTGTTCATGGATTTCGTTTGCTATGAATTTAAACTAACTAATAGAAATGATGGAATTTATCTTTATATCTAAAAATCATTGCAAGAAATTGAGGAAGTCTAGGAATAAGAAGTTAATCGAAAAAAAATGGACGAGATTAACGTATAAAACTAATTCTTAATTATTACCTGATGACTACTTGTAAAACAATTTGAGATAAACTGAAGGCTGAATTAATCTGCAATTGTTGAAATAGATAAATAGACCATTTATTGATAGAAAAGTAATAAGATAAACATTCTGTGAATTCGCTGGACCTTGATTCTATAACAGCAAAAGGAACATGTATGTCAATAAGTATGTCAATAGATATTTCAACAAGTTATCTGATTTCGTTTGTTTTGATACATCATTGTGCTTAATAATCATACAACCTATTCAGGTGCGTTTCTGAAAAGTGTAAGACCTTTCGCTGTAAAGGTTACAGAGGGCCTAATCAGAGATATCGTGATTGCTGGCAATATGCAGCGAAAAGAATGTACATTATCCAGATGTCGATTGACTGCGCTGCTAACATCTAACTGGCGATCACTCAATATTTATCGCCAGGAAGGATGAAGAAGTAAGAAGCGGAAACTTGTTGAAGTACTTTGTGCTGAGAATTCTATATTTCACCCAAAATATAATATTGAATAAAGCTAATAAATAAATAAATAAAATAAATAAATTTGTTATTACACCAGTACTTAGCATACTGGTAACGATATAGCATATTTGATGAAGTGAGTTTCAAAATTATTGGTAATAAGATTGATCAGTATGTCTACTGTTAAACTGATGACATTTCACGATCAAATATTACTCGTCAAGATTTTCGTCCCAGTTAGTTTTTCATTCATTTACAAGGAAGGATTCCTGTTATATCCATCGTGAAAATTAAAGTATTAATTCAGTGTTATACATAAATATGTTGATAATATGACTGTTAGTTTTATATGATCTGCATTGAAATGATTAAGTAACATAAAATATGTTTCATGGGCCAGTGTACAAACTGAGAAGAAAAAGTCAAACAATATTTGTTTTGAACTTACTATAATGAATAATGAAAATATTTGTACTCATATCCTGTTTTCACATTTAGTTAAAACTAAATGGCTTCCAACTAATAAAACAACTGACTTACATTCTTGATCACGTATCCCTGTATGACTGATGTGGTATTTCCCTTGTCTAATCTTTAGATAAGTTCTAAGAATAACTGAAACTCCTGTATGACTATGAGGCTAACCGGTATATTAACTATAATTTTAGGGTTTCGTTGGATAAAGAAAAAGTTAGTTAGTATTAGTTATATCCAATATTTTATGTCATTTATCTGTTTTTGGTAATGATAATTTCTGAGGAGTGATGTACAGCTTTCACAATTAATAACAGCAATGTTTTAACGAAATTATGATATGCGTTTGATTTCGTCGTTGAACTACACAAAATGTAAACTTTAAATTATTTAAAAATAAATCTAGATTAGTGCTTTGAAGTGTGTTTATTTATGAAAACAATGTCACCAACAAATTAACGATAATATGTAGTACAACAAAGTTTCTTCACTGATATGCATTTTTTCCGAGTAAATCTGAGAAAAAATGTGAATGTTCATCTTATTTGAGTATTCACTTATTTACTACATTCAGTACACAGTTTAATACACAGCTTAGCTTAAATCAATAACAATCTTTTATTGAAAACGAAACTGTTGACAATTTCTCACTTGAAATAACCAATGTTATGCTGAATTCTCTAAACACAAAAATGATTGTTTCCAATTTTTTTATATAATACCAACCAATGTGGTTGTACTCTGTTAAATATGATTATTTATTTATCTCTGCAGCTTATGAATTTTAAAGATCGTTGAAATGTTTTTGTTAAACGCTACTTTGAGTTGTTTTCTGAATTGATGTTAACTTACAAATCCATTTTCCGCAGATTCACATATATCCAAGTCTTTGTACATCTGTATATTAACGGAAACAAAAATGGTTTTTGTGAAAGTTGGAGTTACTGTTTCCAGCCTTATATTAGTTTGTAACTACCCATTACTAAGTAGTTTTCGGACTAAAGCTAATCAAATGTCCTGTATTCCCTGGTCTTCAATAATTCGTTCAAAATCTTAATTCAAAGAGATTTATATGTATTGTGAATCAAGATGCCTGTAACTTTGATTTATTCAGTATGATTTAATTTTTTTGCGATTAGAGTAATAAACGGACCAAATCATCTGTATACATTTTTACTTGGGAACTTTCATAAACTGTGAAACGGATTATTTTCTAAATTTTATTCCACTTCATCTAGTTATTAACTGTTTAACTTTAACATAGATTTTTCCCAAATCTAGTATTTTCCTATTCATTCAATTATCTTTTAATAAAAAAAGTATTCAAAATATCACGTGATATTTTCAAGAGCTTCTTGATCAATTCTAAATGTAATCAAGTATGCAGACAAAGCGAAAGAATATGGAATAATTATCTAGTGTATTCTCAATAGTTATACACTGATTACGAAGAGTAATAGATGTGGAGATTGTGAAATATGATTAATCTTTTACTAACAAGAATATTTCGTATCCATACACCAAAACATTCTCAATAAATTCGAGTTTCATATAATTTGTTCCCTAGATTAACTCCAGATATCAACAAAGCAGAAAACATTGTAATATGAAATGATAGGTGGTCTGTTATGACTTGTTGTTCGCCTTCACAGGTAATTTATACGAAAATTCTTCACCTCCCTTCCTATTGTAGGTTTACTACCCCATGTACGTAATAGCTCTTTCTTCAAACTTTTATACTTTCATAGTATTTTGTAATCGCTATAAATCTTATCAGTCCATGTTTCGTACTTCACTATCTTTCTCGGTTCTCATATTCCTAAATAAATTTAACTTGTATTTTTGAATAGAGTAATTACAATTATTGTTTACCAGTAAACTAAATTATTTTCGTCATATGAAACCACATTCGTAAAACAGTTAATTTGAAATTATGGATGGAATTATAAAGGACACGGGATAAACAAATTTATTTTCAGTCTGCAACGCTTTTATTCTTAGTTTACAAGCATGGTTTCTCACAAGGTTTTGATTGTGATTTGGGCTATATCATTCACAATGAAGAAGCTTACTCCCAGGTTCTTAGCTGTCTTTGATCGATTACATCATTAGCACAATAACTTACTTTTTTTGAATAAACAAATAATATACTGGTAAGCACAGATGGATAGTGACTAGCAGTGGAATCCAGGACGCGCGTTTCGTCCTATTTGGGACTCGTCAGCTGGATGTACTTGCATTTCACCCCATCGCACAAGCAAGTGGCTATCAGGACTCAGTGGCCGAGTGGATAACGCGATGGCGTTTGAAGCGTAGGTACTGGGTTCGAGTCCCAGAGTGAACATCAACTCTGAGATGCAGGTACATCCAGCTGACGAGTCCCAAATAGGACAAAACGCGCGTCCTGGATTCCACTGCTAGCCACTATCCATCTCTGCTGACCATGCTTGTGAATTAAGGTATATCGAGGCAATACGCACAGTATGCACATATGCCAATTAGAGACTGACCAGTTTCACTCCTAACACATCGATGGGAAAATTCAAACAAACAACACTAAATGAATTTAAATAATATACTGTTCAATTATTGAATATTTTAGTGAACTGAAAAGCGTTTACTTCACAGAGGTTATAATATCTGTCTATCTGTTGTATGTTTGTTTATGTGCACATAAAGTTTGAATGTTTAAACAAGAAAGAAAATTGAGTTTAATTGTTTCTATATCTTCCTTCAAATGACCACACACATGCACAAATATATAGTGTTGATAATGCTTATCAATTCCATTTTTTAATTTTCAATGTTCACGATTAAATAATACTTCATTTAAATATGAATGCAATCTGACGTGGTTAATGAGAGCTCATGGAGTAAAAAAATCCATTCATATTGTCCTGAACTGTGTCCTTCTTGCCTTGTTCACATGCATACAAAGAAATAATTGTGTAACGTAATTAATGTATTGATGTCTATCAAAGTGTAGTTATAAGAAAGATGATTAAGGTGATTTCATGGTAATTTTTTTGCAGTGTACGTTTTAACAAAAATGTATCAATATGTTTTTTCTATTCTTAAGATTTAGTTAAATGGAAATTCAAAATCGGTTAAGGGCTCTGGCTCGTAACTGGTAGGTCCTGGGTTCGAATCTCGCTCGCGAGAGCGTGTTCGTGGATGCGCATTGCTGAGGAGTCCCATAATAGGACGAAACGGCCGTCCAGTGCTTCCAGGTTTTCGATGGTGGTCTAGCTTCAATCGACTCATGATTTCAACTTTCAAATAAATTAATTAATGGATAAAATACACAAATTTTCTTAAGATAGAACTTTTTAAAAAAATTCAACACTTGTTGGAAGAATTGTATATCATTCAACAGTCGTTCATCCAATTTTATAATTAATCAATCTATCAAAACTATACTGTACAACGCTAATCTGTTGAAAATTGGTTCAAATGTATATTCTTGTGAAATTTTTGTTTTCACGACATGCATGAATGGGTTTCCTACAATAAACTTTTGTTATCAGAAGGGCTTTTTTGTGGAGATTTAGTACTTTCATAGTTGAAAGCGTGAGTCATTTGAAGCTGACCACCAGGGAAAACCTGGAAGCACTGGACGGCCATTTCGTCCTATTGTGGAATTCCTCGGAAGTGCGCATCCACGACTTCGCCTTGCGAGATTCGAACCCAGGACCTACCAGTCTCGCACCAGAGCACTTAACCGACAGACCGCTGAGTCGGCACCCGATGGTGACTGACTTCGAGAGGTAAATCCAGGAGTACTAGTGAGAAGCAGTGACCAATGAAGTTCTAAACGCATCTGTTGTGAGATAGGAACTCATTGAAGACAATTGATGAACGGTTGCTCAAATTCGTGGATTGGTTAGAGTTAGACATAAACACAATCGGATGCCAGCTCAGTGGTCCATCGGTTAAGTGCTCTGGTGCGAGACTGGTAGATCTCGCAAGGCGAGGTCGTGGATGCGCACTTCCGAGGAGTTCCACAATAGGACGAAATGGCCGTCCAGTGCTTCCAGGTTTTCCTGGTTGTCTAGCTTCAGTTTATTCATAATTTCAACTATGAAAATAAATTTTTGATTAATTACTGTTTTTTCACACAAATATCAGTTACTGATAATTCAATAGTGAAGCCACTAATTGATAAGATTTCATAATTTAAATAAATAATCAGTGTTAAATAGTTTAATCTGTAAATAAATGTATTAAAGCGATGTATCAATTTATTTCTTTAACTAGGCAAACTTTTTCTCAAATCTTATCATAATATTTTAATGACACTATTATTAATATGGAAGCAAACCATCCTTTGAATAAAAATTGTGTCTAATAATTTTTTAAGGAAACAATGAACCTTTCTATTTTCATTAAAACATTAGAAAGTAATCACATCTTAAATAGTGCATTACATTCCATTATATATCAGCATGAATTTTTCTGTTCAAATTACATATGAAATAAGAATTTGTGTAATTTTTATATGATGAAAGGTTGTATTTGGTTTGTTAATGATACAATTTAAAATGTTTGGCTGGAAATACAGCACCTAAAATTACTTCTACTAATTAGTTTTCAATTTGCGATAGAAGTATTAAGTACATATATGTATGTATGATAAATAAAATACTGTGTTAGTGGAAATATCTTAAAATAAAAAAGGATTACCAGTATAGGTTTGTGGCGATAGCTGAGTTTTTATTGACATCATGAACCGCTATTGAAAACCTTGAAGCATTGAACGGCCATTTAGCCCTAGTGTGTGACCCCTCAGCTGTGCCCATCTTTGACCTGGCACGCAGGACTTGAACCAAGGACCTTCGTTTTCCCACAAACTCCTATAGCTGTATGATTTCATTTGATTTAATACTATCAATGAATTTTCAAACATAATACTCTGTAGCCTATTTTTACTAAAAGAAGTCAATTTTTATTTTAATTTGCAGAAAATTTTGAAAATACCACTTCATGTGTATACCATCAGTTTATAAATAATGAAGTTTCTGCTAATCATACTTGTAGAAAATTTCAACATAATTCAGCTGATTCAACTTCTTCAAATGCAATATCTGGAGATTCACCATGTTCTGATCTTTCTAGTCCTTCTAATTCATGTCAATTTCCTTGTACTTCAACAACAAAAAATATTCCACCATCAGCACCACGACGACCACCACCTGTTCCTCCTCATTATTTCGTTACTCATCGACAGGATGGAGACAAGAATTTAGAAGGAGATAAAAATGTAATTTTGAATTAGTCTAATTTAATGATGATTTTGAGCTAACAATTTAATGTTAATAATGATAATAATGTAATTAATTTAAAGCCAGCTCTATGTTACACTGTTTGTTTGAGACTTAGTGTTATAACAGGCTGATAAAATTGGATAAGGTAAGGCGATAGTTGATATCGTGATCTTGTAGGCTAAATTCAAAAGGATTAACCACTGAACCACTAGTTCATGATATACATCTATGTGATAGCGTAATTAATTTTTACTCTATTGTAACACTTCAAATAATTGTTAATTTGTCTGACGTTGCTTGAAAGATGTTTTGATGTAGTCTCTAATATGATTTAGTTTTTGTAAACATAACCTCATGTGCATTATTTTTTTATTATACGCGTTCTATAAGATATTTTTGTGTGTAATTTTATTAGTAAACCCTATATGATTTACACCCTTGAGCAAATTACGCTAAACGTCTCTAATATATCATCCATCGGACTGGATTGTAATACTCTATAGCCGATTGATAATAACCGAAACATTCCTCTTCTAGTTTTCCAATTGTACAATCTAAATTTTTAATAAAAGTTTCGTTTCTACAATAATACATATCGAACTTTATTCAAAGTGAGTCCATTTCTTATAAAGAACAAAGGAGGACCATCGTTAATCTGCGCTTAACCTCAATAACGCTCTCTGGTTTTATGCTCTTTTAAGTGCTACAACTCACAGCCATCAACTGACGCGAAAAGAGTATGTGAGGAAAGGTTAGTATCTGGACAGTTCTTTATTTTCAGTATGCGGGCTATGTATAGTGTTCAATTTCATTGAAATCAGTAACCCAGCTTAAAGGTTTTCAACAGTTGTCTAACTTAGACTGAGTTCTAACATTAATCAATCTCGAAAACATTAACAACTCCCATACTGAAATTCATGATGTGATTACTAGTGAATAGCTTCAAGAGGGACTTTCCGAAGTCCTAGTTAGAGGTCGTAACAAATGGAGTTCAATCATGCCGCATATACACAAGGTACCCACCGAAGACAATAAGAATTGGTTGTGTAATATGAAGGACCGACTGAAGTTAGACTTGGACAGGACTGAGTCCCTGCTCTATTTTCTGGAGGTCAAGTTTTCGTGCGCAAAACCTGAATGCCCTGAGTTAGATCCGCAGTGCCAGGGTCGTGCGTACGCACTGTTGAGGAGTCCCATATTAGAACCAAACAGATATCCAGTGCTTTTAGGTTTTAGCGATTCTTTTGCGTATTTATGTATAATTCAAATTCAAAATTAGAATTCGTTTCGGAATTATGGAGCAAATTTTATTTCATGATTGTCAATACACTATTCAAATATTTCACCAGTTCAAAGTTTCATACTAACTGTCAATCTGTTGATATTCAATGGTGGAAATTGTTTATAGCAGCAAAAATGGCTTCTTCATCTGTCTGAACGATACGACCAGTTTTTTGGTTAGTCCCTTTGATGTGTGGCTAAATTTTATAGTTATTATGAAAATGTAACTTGGTGGTTACAATTATTGACTTTTAATCACTTAGTGAAAGTTTAAGCAGCTAAGTAAAATAAACCGCCATCATATAATCGTAAAAATAAAATAATATTAAGGTTTGCTTGATTATAGAATTATTTACTTTTATTCATACCATTTTTTTGAGTTTAGTACTTTTAACCTGTGTAATGATAACCTTTCATCTGAAATTAGATGTAAATGTTAAAATACCAGTATAAGTATATTTTTCGCTTTCAAATTTTCTATCCAATCAGGTATGGAAAATAATCATAAATCAAACAATTGCGCTTGTACATACATCACTTCACCATACATGGTCATCATTTTACCATGTGAATAAATAGTAATTAATTGAAATAACTCAGTTCTTATAACGTTTATATGGTTATCATTAGTTTATAAGAAGAAAAAAACTTTCCGTGAATATGTTTTGGTCAAGTTCAACATTTATGGATAGGTTTTTTGGCAAATTCCTAGATGCGTTTATACACTAAGTTAGCTGAAGACAGATGTGTGCGTGAAACGTCATATACTCCATCATTTACTTTAAACAAAACAGACCTTATGAGACCATTTGTTGATAAATAATTGAAATTGTACGAACATTTAAATTAAAAATGACATATCTTAATGTTACAATATAAATATCTTCTGAATATTTGACTATTACTAGTGTAGTTTGTTTGCATGATGTGTACAATATATTATTCGGGCTTTAAAAATCGTAAAGATACTTTATTTCCCATATACTACAAAGATCGAAAGCTTTTCTCATTACACCATAAACATAAATGTGGATATATGAATATAATTTCTAGCCTTGTTTATTCTTAGTTTTTGTTAGTACTCTGTTTCACTATATCAAAAAGTAGATTTGATTTTATTAACATCAAAATGTATTTTTAATACCCTCTATTATTAACAGAATAATGAAGTTTTAACCATTGAACGAACAAAATCTGACTCGCATTTGGAACAGAAATCGCTATCTGGAAATGATATTTGTTTTGTCGACGCCAATGTAGATTCAGAACATGAATCAATATCGTTTCAGATTTTAAATTTTCACCACCGTTTTAAGGCTTCAAATGAATGTATTGACTGTGAATCGATACGCAGTTATTCTAATATATTTTATAGTTCACTGCCATTAGATGAAACAAAACAGACAGAAAAACTAGATCGAAATGAATCAGCTTTTCAAACCATTGATCATTTTAATGACAATCATGAAAACTCTGATAAGAAAAGTACATATGAAACAGATTTGTGCACAGGGCAGACATTGAATAATACTTTGCTTGGAAGTAGTCTTACTAAAACAAATAGATTCATAATCGAGGAGGAGCCCTACGGTGTGGAAGAAATCGACGTCTACGAATCAGAAAAATTGTTTGATACTATCGCTACTGATAGGACATGTCAGCCTGTCACTGAGATGGAGGTGAGTATGGTATTTTGTATGCCAAATGTTCAAATGCTATTTCTCATACAGATTTGTAGTTTATTCAGGGTAAGTCAAATTTCGTAAATATTTTGTGAAAACCTGTTTTTCAAAAATTGTTAAACTGTTTTTACAAGGCTCGCAGCTCTTCATGTTATTTATAATATATTGTTAAAAAATGAGGCAAGTTGATTGGCTTTGGAGAAATGTAAACTTTTGTGATTTTTCAAATGTTGCTATCACGAGGACTATATGCTTCTATGTAAGCAGGTTGTCAAATAATTCAGAAGATTTCCATCATTACATTATCCAAACAGGGACATAATCGTTCACTCGAATAGGGAATTAGGTGGTCAAGAAAAAGAGACTATTTTCAGATTTCATTATTAGCTACGATTAAATGTTTGAAGTGAAAATATGCAAACAGCTTAAAATTGACATCCCTAAAGACATGTTACCAATTCAAATATTTTTAATGACGTGTAAATCATCATTTTTATCGATGATAGTTGGATTAACAGGTATATCATTTTTAATAAAAATAAAGTTAGCAAAATATTAGGTTGCTGTGTTGGAGATGTTCTGTATAGACCTGAAACCCGTTCATTATAAGTATTGTTAGCAAATTACTCTCTGAATATTGAAGTGAAGTTCATATCCTTTATGAACTACACAAAGCTACCTTATGCTTACATGTATTTGTGTATACAAATTTAGTCAACTCAACATAAAATTGTATTTAATCGATCATTATAAAGTAACCGAAACAAGGCTGTTTACCTATGAGTACCGACAATATTATGTTGACCAGACACTCAGTGTGGGCACTAAACTGAATGACGTTATAATTTTAAGAGTTTCTGTTTGTATTAGACAGTTTCAGAAAGTCTATAAGAAGCCTTTGATTTGCGTTAGTATATTATATATTCAAATGTACACTTCTAGAATGTTCGTGTTTATAAAGTATATTATAAGTAGGGCTAATCAATTGCTATCCATAATATCTGAACTTTCAAAAGCTTGTTGAATGACTTTTCTTAAATTTTAGTCTGTTTGAATATACAAACAGTCTAGGACATTTATACTTACTTACTCATTAAGTTCACAGAATGTAGCTACTAGGATCGGAACTTTCTACATAACAGTCACATATTTCTATGTTTTACTCAATTAACTACTTTAACTGGTCCCTATGATAACTCGAACATTTTAAATATTAGATAACTCATTTCATTAAAATCATAAAATTAACCTTAAGCCCTATTTTCTTTAAGGTATTTTCACGCGAAAATATAATGGAATAGCATTAAAGGAGGGATTGAAAATGGTTTTATCAGATTTATACAATTACTTCATACTGTTAATTGGCATTCTTTGCTAAATAATGTTCAGAAATGTTTCTTATATATCTCTTTTGAATCAGGAATAGGTCGCCAGAGTAATCGTGTATCTGCTAGATTGCAAAATAAGCGTACCCAAATCAATGATAAAAGCCATAAACTTCTGATTAATAGCCAATAAAAATATGATTAGTTAGGAATTATTGAAAAAATATCAGTGTTAACAAACGGCTCCACGATCTGTTATATAACGCTTTAAAGAAAAATACTTGAGCTCATGAAAATGCCACATTTCAAGTCTTCTGAACTAAACTAGATACTTTTTATCTACTTTATATATATATATATATAAGCATTCTCAATAGTCGAAAAAATATTAATCAAAGTCAATTCATTAAATGTTTGATTTTAACAAAAAAATCATGTTGAAGCATAGTAATATAACAAGCAAGCGTTTTATGTCCCTTCTACATATTTATAAAAGTACGTATAGAACCTTAGAAGTATGTTTATAGTTATGAAAGACAATATAGATGACTTTCTTATGAAAGCGGTTGAATCCAGAAGTGTTGTCAAACGTGTAAATTAATCAGAGTTATCATGGAAACTGAATATATTACAATAATAACAAACATGAAAATGGATGAAATAAAATGAAACGTTAAACATTGATAAGTAAAATTTAACCTGCAATAGCATGGAAACAAGTATACTTTGATTTGATGTTAAAAAATCACTAAAGCAAAAAGCGGTATATTCAAAAAGCAATTTTTAAGAATGTAGATTAAGTGTACGGTATGAACGGAGGTACGATAAGATAACTTTGTCTAAAATTCTCTTTCTAACAAGAACTCAAATACACAAGTTCAAACAATCAATTAATCCCAAAATAAATTTTCAGAAATGACAACTATTGAGTTAACAGTATTACTATTTACAGATGAAGTCATAAATAAATTCAAGAGTTTACACCGTTATTTTATTTGAGGTGATACATTGGCTTCGGAAAATAGCTTCGTTTATGTTATTTGCTAGAAGAAGAAATATCTTAATTGACATGATTGTTTGAAAATCACGCTATAAACAAAATTGGAAGATTTTCAGGTGACCTACAAGTAAAGATTTATTACTTTGTATTATTATAGAAGTGTTTTTATTAGTTAATAGCCACTAAGAATCAAGTCTAACAACTGTTTCTCCTTTTCTTCTAATGTATTCGATAGTAGGCAGTTTTTTTAAAAACTGTTTTTCTACTTTTTTTCCACTATAGTTGATTTTTATGTTCATTTGTTATAGATTAGTTCACAAAATCATTTATCTTTAATAAGTTCAACCAATTGGCAAATATTTTGTTGTATAAGCGAAGCGGCATTTACGTCAAATATCATAGATTCTTCATCAACTGGTCTGCGGATTTGCTTGGCTCAACCAGGTAGTTTTGTGTTTCTGTAAAATTGTATATTAATGTTCTTAGATATTTTTGAGGTCAAGTTAATTGAACGATTAGGAACTTGGAATAATTCTCAAAACAAAGCAGATTTTGGAGCTGTTTTATGCTAAATCAAAGCGGTCGTAAATCACTTTGTGGGCTCAAGCTGCTCCACGAATGATAACTACTAATGACGAATACTCTCGGGGTTTGCAAGCATAAACGAGACGCATAACTATGAAAATACAACGACAGAGTTCTTAATTTTGTAAGGTTAAGGATTAGTTAAAAATAATTCTGTATTCACGCTCCATGAAAAGACGACTATCTCGAAAACAAATAAAGGTGCGGTTCTTTAAAACGTATTACACAGAAGCTGTGTTACCTGTAGCAAAACTTAATCAATAATAGCTTAAAATTGACCAGTTTAACCACTTACATTGTGTCGGTCGTATGCACTGAGAATTCGTTTTACCTAACCATAACCATTCATCACATAGTAAATATTTGACGGAAAAGTCCTTCGCTACTAAATTATAACTTCATACTTAGTAAGTGATAGCAAATAGCGAATGTAAATATCCGTTAATTTACATATTAACAACGGTAAACTTCACCCAAGCTAGTAAGGTTTAGTGAAAAATCAGTTTGTATGTTGAGTACAGTAATAAATCTCTGAGGATTATACCGTTCATTCATTTAGATGGGCAATATGATAGGCCATAAATATATTTGCTTAGCAACGTGTAATGAAGTAACACAGAAATCCATCGCTTTTAAAGGTTAGCTGTCTCTAATCGTTAAAACATATTTCATAGTTGAAAGCATAAGTCAATTGAAGCTAGACCTCCATGGAAAACCTGGAAACACTGGACGGCCGTTTTCCATGGTGGTCTAGCTTCAATTGACTCATGCTTTCAACTATGAAACATACTAAATCTCCACAAAACCCCTTCTGATAGTTAAAACATATATTTATAAGTTTTACTATAATAAAAACTTACGCTTGTTACCTCTTGTGGATGGACACTGACCGCCCACGAGAAGTCTCCATCCAACTCCGTCCTGGGCGATCCTTTCCAGTTGTTTTCAGTTGCTATTCATCCTTTTCATGTCTGCTTCCAATCCTCGACGCAGTGTGTTCATTGATCTTCCACTTTTCCGTTTCCCTTCAGGATTCCAAGTTAGCGCTTGCTTCGAGATGCAGTTTGATGAGTTCCTCAATGTGTGTCCTACCCGATTCCAGCGTCTTTTCCTAATTTCCTCTTCAGATAGAAACTGACTTCTCTGTCACAGTAGGCTGTTGCTGATGGTATTTGGTCAACGGACATTGAGTATCGTGCGTAAACAGTTGTTTATAAATACTTGTACCTTTTTGGTGATGGATGTGGTAGTTCTCTATGTTTTAGCTCTATACAGTATAACTGTCTTCACGTTCGTATTGAAGATTATGACCTTGATATTAGTTAACAGTTGTTTTGAGTTCCATATGTCATTCAACTATGGGAATGCGACCCTTGATTTGCCATTCCTCTCCTATATGTCTACATTGAATCCTCCTTGTTTATCGATGATGCTTCCCAGATAAGTGAAACTTTCTATCTGTTCCAGAGTTTCTCCATCAAGTGCGATTAATTTGGTATTCTCTGTGTTGTATTTGAAGATCTTGCTTTTTCCCTTGTGTATATTTAGGCCTATTGATGCAAAGGCTGCTGCTACACTGGTGGTGTTGACCCGCATTTGTTGATATGTATGGGTTAAAAGTGCTAGGTCATCTGTGAAGTCCAAACCGTCTAGCTGATTCCGAGCTGTCCGTTGTATTTCGTGTTTCCCCTCAGATGTGGAGGTCTTTATATTCTAGTCGACCACCAGAAGGAAGAGAAAGGAGGAGAGAAAGCAGCCTTGTCTGACTCCAGTCCTCACTTGGAATGCATCTATCAGCTGTCCTCCATGCACGACTTTGAACTATAGTCTGTCGCATGAACTTCATATGATCTTGAAGATTTTCAATGGTAATCCATAGTGTCAAAGAAGTTTCCATAATGTTCTCCTATCCACACTGTCAAATACTTTCTCATAATCGAGCAAATTGATGTGTAGTGACGAGTTCCATTCAATTGATTGTTCAATGATGATTCTTAGTGTTGCGATTTGGTCTGTGCACAAACGATCCTTACGGAATCCAGCCTGTTGATCTCAAAGTTGGGCTTCTACTGAGTCTTTCATCCGGTTCAATAACACTCTACTCAAAACGTTTCTTGGTACCGAGAGTAGCCTGATTCCTCTGTAGTTCTCACCCTTGCTGATATCTTTCTTTGGTATCTTTGTGAGATATCCTTCTTTCCAGTCTGTCAGCACTTGTTCTTCCTCTCAAATCTTCCTAAATAGAACATGCAGCATTATTGCAGCTGTTAACACGTCTTATTTCTGTGTTTCGAGTGGTATAGTGTCAGTTACTTCTGCTTTCTCACTCTTCATTTGTCTGATGGCTAACCTGATTTCTTCGATCGTTGATCGAGCGATATATATATATATATATATATATATATATGTAGGAAGGTCTTTTGTACTGCTTCGATGTCCGGTGGATTCGTTGGAGCTGATCTATTCAAAGGTTCCTCAAAGTGTTCTACCCATATTTTCCTGTGTTCTTTAATCTCAATGATTGGTTTGCCTTCTTTGTCTGGTCTCTGTTTTACTATATTTCCCTTCCAGTTTTTCCGTCGTATCATATAATTGTGATGCGAATATGAACAATCTGGTTCTCCTTAGTGTGATCTATTGAGATCCATGTATCTTTGTGTATATGTTTGTGGGTGAATATTTTATCGCTTATAACCATTTTGTCGAATGCACATAAATTTGAAAATCTCTCACCGTTCTCGGTCCTTTCTCCTAGTCTATGTCGTCCCATGGTATCTTCAAACTCGGTGTTGTCCAGTCCGACTTTGGCGTTTAGATCTCTCATCAGAACAGTCAGGTCTTTTCCTTGGCCCTTCGCTATGAACGACTGCAGCCCCTAATAAAACTGATCTTTATCATTTTCATTGCTATCATTGGTGTGCACATAACATTGGATAATGTTCGTTGTAATTCCCTTCTTCATTCTTTCGAATGATGCTTTGAAGATTCTGGATCCATGAGATTCTCACCCAATAATTGACTTCATACTTCTTTAGACAGTATCGGAGCAACTATCTGAGTGTGTGAAGCATTTTCTTCTTCGTGACTAGAGTACAACAGCATCTCACTCGAATCTATTCTTTTCCATTCAGCTTCGGTCCAATGGATTTCACTTATTCTGAACATAACCAAGTTTTATCTCCTCGTTTTCGTAGCTGTTTGATTGGTCCTTCCGGTTTTCTACGTAATCCGGTCATTCCATGTACATATATTAATCGTTGCTCTAGTTGTTAGAAGTGGCACCAACCTCGTGACTCTCGAAGAATCTCGGTTTTCACCATGAGGCATCAAAATTCTTCTGAATGATGATCCTTTTACTCTGAGAGCAGTTTAAATTGTTTAATTGGTTTGTTCTGGTTAGCGTCTTTTTGAAAAGGTTGTTTTATACATTTTGGGTTGCTGGCCACACACTCACCCTCCTCGTTTACCCGTGCTTTGGACTGACATTAATCCTAGAAAAGCTACAGACGGATTTATTATGATAATAAGAAGGATGTGTAATACAATTTAATGTTCAATGAAAAAAAGAAATATAAATCTCATTTACCTAGATTTTCCCCTAGTCACTATGAAGAACGATTTGATAATATTCCTAGCCTACATTTATTCAGAAGCAACCTTGCGTTAAAAATATACCATTAAGTGTTTATTAAGTGCAGCCGCCATGAAAATTTATGCCTAGACGGATATTTCATAATACTTAGTATCTTTTATATCATGAATTGACACTAACTAGAAGAATATTAAGAAACCAGAAGCGGACTAGTAGATCGTTTGTTTTAGATTCTCAACTCCTAAGAATTACGCCTTCATAACTCAGTATTGGATCGAACCAATGGCTTTCGGGGAACAAAAGTCTTTCAGACATGGAGTTAAAGTGTAAAAACATCTTATTCATAGAACTTGTAATAAAAAATATTCAACCTATTAGATAAACAATTATACGTGTATATTATTCATTCCAACCCCAAAAATTGCAGTCGATCAAATGTATAACTAAAAGAAATGAGTTACACGAAATCCTTATATGTTGTCTAACGTCTTTCATCTCTTTCTACTCCTTTTTCCTTTTCTCTTCAACGAAAATGATTCCCTATGATGAATACAGTAAATCAATATCATAGATTTTATTGTTTATTAGCCAGAGGAAAAGAAAAGACTTTTGTTGTTAGATAATAACCTAAAAAATGCAAAAAATAATAATTAGTTCTGATTAAATGACTGAGATATACACACCAATCAATAAAGACTAACTAATTTTACGTTGCTAATTTAACAATGCCAATTTTAATGTATATTTATCCCATTTTTAGTGTGAATATAATCACTGTAATTAATACTATGGTGTTTGTATTGCTGCTAGATCAGGTTACCTTTAATTTAAACAAGATTGATTTCATTAATTTGTAACTCACCATATTTTACCTCCATAAATAGCTGGAAAACATTTACGTAAGTAAAGATGATAATCCTATGAAAACTAGTTCTTTTGACTACTTCATGTTGACGATAGAATAAAATGTCCTCCTTATATAGTACCTAAGTTGCATCATCCTTGAAAGTAACTCTGTTAGCAACTATATTTGAAGTAGGCATTTCGACAAAATATTTTTGATTTTATTTCTGAAATGCTACTTTCGAAAATTTAAGAATCGTTTGATGTATTAAGTGTATTAGGTTGTGAATTTACTGAACACTTCTATAACACTAGAGTTTCAGCATATGCAAGAAACATATGTAAATTGTTAAGCCAAGTATTTTGTTCTGGTTTTAAAGATTTTTGACGCTACCACTTTTTTCGCTCAAAACAGCAACTGTGATCAAAACTTTAACATATTTGAAAAATTAATGACGAATGAACACTAAAAGGTGAACTTACTTTTTAATATTATTGTCAACATCTATATATTAATGATTCAACTTGCAGAGAGGAATTACTGATAGCTGGAAACAAACAAAAAACATAAATAATAGACCCTTTTCTTATTAGGTGCCACTCACGTTAAGAATTAAATCTAACAACTCAATATCCTAACTGTATATTGACGATTGGAGTACAGCGTTAAATACGTTAAAATGAAAATGAATTTCTCAAATCATGATATTATTTATTCATTTCTTATAATCATTTCTCTTAAATAAGCTTGAAAAAAACAAAGTTGTCTGAGTTACATATAAAGCAACTTCAGATTGCTGAAATTATATCTAATAATAAACAAATTTTTTGATATTTGCTCTTTGGAAGAATTTATTAATTATGGGTTTCCACTCAAAAATGTAAAACAATGTATTTGTTTTTCTGATTACTAGTGAACTTCTTACAAATGTTTAGTACTGATTGACTACAATAAAGGTTAAAAATTTATTTGGTGTTATAAAACCATTATATGTTTATTTATTCCTCAGTTTTGATTGTCTTCACCCAATACTTAAAGGAATGGTAATGTTAAATTCATCTCTGAAGTTTAACATTCGATAAAACACATGTCTCATAATAGTTCATCTAAGCTTAATTAATCATTTAGAAAGTTGGTCAGTTGTTGTTCCTTCGGGATATTCATGACAGATTGAATTCGACTAGTTGCATTTTTCCATAAAAAATGGTCATTTTTTGAATACGTACCCTTTTTCATATACTATGGTTTATGACCAGGTACTAAAGTATAAACTTTGGTTTAGCGGTTTGTTGCAAATTTTTCAAAGTTAGATTTGATTTGAAACTAACGCGTTGTATCAGACAATTCAGTCACAATTTATTAGTAAAGGATGAACCATATTTATTGAAGCTCTCTTATTTTACATTAAAACTCGATTGAACTAGAAGTTCAAATGGAAACGAAATGATCACCTAGGATCGCCTGGGTTATAGAACTCTACATTTCATGTACGAAGCGATCAAAACTAACTAGTTTCAATATAATTAACATTTCACCAGGATTATCTTTTTCATTATTATAAGTACAAAGATATGGTTTTAGTTTTTCAAAAGCAGATTGATAATCTTTTACTCACACTGTTTTATCAATTTTTTTTTACTAAAACCGGTGACATATTTTATTATTGTTACTATCTAAAACCTAAGTTTATATAACCACATTTACGTGACTTCAATGGTTAGTAATGTTTTGCTGAATTACTGTAGTGGATCCACAGCGGGCATATAATTTTCGTGTGTATATTTATGTGAAAATATTATGGTGATAATATCATTACATCTAATTTAAGACATTGTATATATATATATATATATATATATATATATATAGCACGTTCCACGTAAATGATTTTTGACTACAGCAGTAGCCGAATAACTTCAATTAACTTTTTATAACCTACTATTAAACTCCATATACGTAATAAGAAACCACTATCTTCTACTATACAAAAATTTTACGTCCGTAATAACTTCATGCAATTTTTATTCTCATTGCCAAGCAAATATTATTTTTGACATGTCAAGTGGTTTTGGACATCGATTTTAATTCAGGGAAACTATTATCGATCTCAATTCAATGTTCATTGGTATGTTTATCTTGCCTGTCATTTAGGGATTAATTCGTATGTCTATATACAGCATAGTCATTCTTGAAATATAAATTCTATCCCCTGTTGTCTAAATCCACATGAATACACATAATAACGATGCAATGAAAGTAAAACTAATTGAAATACTAAATTCAGTTCTCGACTCATATTTAGAGTTGCACTTTCGCAGACATAGATGAACAGATAAAAATCGATCAATCCGATTGATAGAAATGATTATCAACGAATATATTTTAATTAATTAATTAATTAATTATTTATTTATTTATTTATTAGTAACAGATAGTTTGGAGGTTTTTTCATAGCATTCTATAATAAGTTATTAGTTTTTCTGCCCTCAAGTCTTTGTTACTTGATAATAATCAAATATGATGGCTCAGAAAGTTGGGCATTTATTTTATTTTAATGGTCCTTTCCAATATTTTCCTGGCCAAACTAGAAAACGGACCATTAAAAGACATCCTATGTAAGCTAGGTTATTACTGTAAACACATAAATGACACACTAATTGTCGTTGACGAAAATATCGACAAACAAGAGATGTTAGACTTTTTCAATAACGTCCACGCAGCCATTAAATTGAGCAGCGAGGAGGAAAAAGACAGTAGTATAGCTTTCCATGATGTCTTACTTTCTAAAAAAATAGACGGTCCCATAAAACGAAGTATACTTAGAAAGAATACATGGACGAGTCAGTATATCCATTTCCAAAGCTTCACATCTCTTCGATATAAAATAAATTTGGTTAGATGTCTCAGCCACAGAATCAAGCTATAGTGTTCTGAGGACAATGTCGATAGAGAAATAGATATACTAAAGAACACATTACGAAATAATGGCTATCCATATAATTTCGTTAAAAATTCCTAGTAGAAAGTATTAAAAAAAAAAGAAATTTTCGCTCAGTTGGTATAAAAACCTTATATCTGAAACTGGACTTCAACGGGACATAGAGGGTTATATTTTAATGCGTTGACTCAAAAATCTGTTGAAAGGACGTTTCACGTCTCCATGCTAAATAAAAAATTTTCAACTAAACCAATACTCACACAACAAATCAAGGATAGGTTACCAAAGATGGGCTCCTCCATGTGTATAGCAGTGCAACTGCTCTTGTGGCGCCATTTACATAGGCCATACTCAGAGGGCTTTATCCTTGCGTGTTCGTGAACATGTACCAGCATGGTTGGGAAAAAGAGTCACTAAATCGATCAACAGCATCATCCTTTCATATCTGGTAGATAGTAAACGTCATATCAAAATAGAGTAAGGTTTCTGTGTTTTATATCGAGTTCCAAAAACTCTACCTCAAGGATCTAGATTAAAGTTACTCTATATAGCCAAAGCCATCTGAATAAACTCCAGAAAACCAAACGTATGAATCAAGAAAAGGTTTATCCAGCCCATGTGTTTACCTTGGCCTACGACTGGATCATCGGATACCTAAACTGAATACTATAAACATCTTGTCCCCTTCTTTTTCTTTCTTTATTTTTTTGACTACCTCTATCTTAATCTTCACATCCATCATTCCCAACTCCTTCATCGTAATTACCTTGATAACATCCCTCTTATTACATATTATATTCACACAACAATATTATTATTATTATTATCATCATTATTATTATCTCAATTGACAAGATGAAATTCTCCTACTATGCATTTTATTCACACAATTTTTGTTTGTACATTTTCATTCTTGCCATAATATTATTCTGCTGATTGTCAGGAAATGAAATAGGGTCAAGTGGTCAGATTTGTTTGATGAACACTACTGGATCTTCATATAGCTCTGGCTATTTAATATTACTAAAAAGTAACGATCTTTAAGGCTCTGAAAAGTATGAGGATTTACTTCATCCGGTATAAGATTCAGTCGATTAATTTTTTTATATGGGATTTTCCAAAATGCGATCAATTATTCTGGGAAACGTACAGTATCCTAATTAAAGTTGATAGATATTTACTTCTGTGTAATTATTAAGAAATCACGGAAGTTATTAGTAGGCAATTCACTCAACTTAAACTGATTAAATACACTGCGTTAGAATAAAGTATAAAAAGCGATCTTAATAAAACAACACATATAAACTAAATTTTTTGCCCAGATGTTTCTATGCTAACGGGAAATAAAATATCTTTATTCAATTTTCCTAACGGAATAAAACAAAAGAGCACAGAATTTTCTACTTCAGTACTTCATTCCCAAGAACAGAATATAAGTTGAGAAGCTTTAACATTTGTTAATGAGAAAATTTATTTACGAAGGTAAGCTTCAAGTTGCTGAAACGTGCATATGGGCACGTGGACGTGATGAGTCAATAAGTAGATTAGAAAGTTAAATTATTTGATAAACAATAAACAATTGAAACTAGTCACCAATCATTCTTGCCTAAAAGAGAGATGAATCCATGCAATGGCATATAACTAACTGTGATTCTGATATATTTTTCAATTTTTAAAATACTTAGTGACTCTCTTTTAGGTCTCAAGTATTAAGCAAGTTTTAAAAACATTCTGTTAGTTCACAAGTAATTGCCAATGGAGCTGTCTGTATCGAATTATGCTTACTATATATTTACATTTATTAACTTGAAACACTATTTGAGGAAGATTGGCTTTGGAGGAACTCCAAAAATCTTTTGTGATTATCAACAAAAATTTATAAATCATGTAAACATTCAGTACCATAAACAGATATACTTTTATTAGTAATGTCTTTATGATCCTCTGACATAAAATGTTAACAGTAGTTAGGTGAACCATTCTGTTTACAAAGATATAACGGATATGCGACCAAACAAGCATAAAACTGCTGTTTGATTCTATATGCTACTTAAGCGTCTATTATCACATTGCAGAAAACGCTTTAGATATTAAAAATCATTTATGATAAAAAGTTACCTTAAATGTTCCAACAATGAAGAGTTGGACGAAAATTCGTGCAATTTCTGTCATGCGAAGTATACTATCAAATCTTCGAAAAAGGTCGATGTAATGCCTCTGTGTGAGAACACAAGGTTTGCTAGTTTGACTTATTTTTACCTTTAGTTGTATTGATAATACAACAATAAATTACGTGACCTAAATACCTTTGTTTGCCTATGAATAAAGTTAGAAGTCCCAGAAATGTTTTTCATCTTTGTCAGTTTTAAATTTTATTTACTTGGAGTTAGAGAAAAATTGTGTTGTTGACGTCTAAATACGAAATAACCATATTGTTTATATCCGTGTTTCCAGCTTGCTGATTCTTATGTTTTTAAAAGCTATGTCCCGAAAATAGATCTCATATGTAATTGTTTCAATCACTATTTGTTTCCGAAATCGTCAAAATTAATAAGGTCATCGTTTCAGTATACTTTCACTTAATGTGTATGTAAATAATTTTAAAAGTTATATAAATTCCCCCCTGCAAATCTCGAGAAAACCATATCTTTCTGAGTAATATTAAAATTCTTCACTGTAAAATAATCTTACTACAAGTCGGTTTGCCTCTGCCCATTTTTGTGTCAAGAATTATTTGCATGACGTTCTAACATGTAATTATGTAACTCTTATCAATACTTTTGTGTTGTAACTTTACCTACTTACTACAAATTAAGTATTATAAAAACTATTTCCACGGAAAATAAGGTTAGGTATTAGATAGGTTCAGTTCGCTTCTCGGCTCTCTGAGCTAAGATCATGTGTGTGGAGAGGTTCAGCTCGACTTTTGAATAGGATAAAAAAATAGTCATTGCCGAGGATAGATTTAATATGATCTGACCATTCCATGTAAACTTTCTGAGCATTTAAATTGTCGAACGAAATAACGAAGTATGTGTTTGAATTATTTATTTATACACTTTGCACGGTGCTGGGGAAAGCGTGTGTTAAACCCCTTGGGGCAACTTAATCGTTTCACACTTTATATTCTTAAACTTCCCGTAAGGATCAAATGCTATTGTGCATTATCGAATATGCTTTAGGTGTTTGAAGTATTTCCATGTATAAACAGGTTTATTTAACTATATCTATAACTAATAATTCGATATTAAACGTTCTTATATTGATTATTCAGAATTGGATGAAGACACTCATCTAACTGAATCAATAGAAGCTGATCAAAACGGATCACATACTTCAGAAGCTACCCAGAAGCCTATATTCCCTGATAATGGTTCAAATGCATCACAATCAACTTCATCCGTTGAACTGAAAAGCATATCTGAAATGTTATCAAATGGGGAAGACATAACCACTACCTCTGAACTTCCATCGGAATCAGTTGGCCCACAGAGAGGCCGTACTGTTACAAGATGTAATGTTGTTCAAACAAGAACAAAGCGCGTGAGTTTTACGGACATGTGTTATGTTAATTATATTCACCGAAATTATAACTTGTAATTTTTTCGAATATAATGTCATTAAGAAATAGTGATTCCTGAATTCATCAGGTTACTCATTGATTCTAGTTACTTTCTAAAGGTTCACTGAATTTTGCAAGCTATAAAAAGTAAATACTGTCAATGAATGAGTAGTTAAAATCATTTTTATAGTTAAAATCTGAACTTATTTTTTTCTGTTTACTATAAATAAATAGTATATTTGTAATATCCCAATGAGTAGAAAAATTAGATTTTCTGACGTTTCGTGACTCAGTGTAAGTCACTTCTTCAGAGAATAAATAACCAAATTAACATTATTTCAAGTTTAAATAGTACGTACTATTTAAACTCTGAAGAAGTGACTTACACTGAGTCACGAAACGTCAGAAAATCTAATTTTTCTACTCATTGGGATATTACAAATATATTAATTTATTTATAACAATCTACCTAATGCTCAATTTATTCAAAATTATCAAATCAAAATTTCTGTTTACTATGTTTACTTTTGAATAGCTGGGAGGATAGACTAAAATTTATTATAATGTTTATCATAATAGAATTGATCACATGAGGTTTATCTTACTTAACTGCCAGATTGTTTTTTATTATGTTCAATAGTATTGAATAGATAAGCTTAACAAATTGGTTATGCTGAAAATTTCTTCTTTAAATATTTTTATTGATTTAATTTGAATCATTTTTCATAACAAATAAAACGGAACGAATGGAGTAGATAAATATTTGAGGTGATATTTTCAAATGATTTATTCAAGTATACAACATTTATGTTTGTTTTATCAAATATCTATATGACTGAAAATAATACACTATGAAACGTGAGACGACATTGTTAGGGTTTTTTGTTGTTCAAAGTGGATTTATAGCTATTTTAATTATATTATAACGTTATGCTTAAGTTATAAAATAATTCTTTAGAAAAATGAATTAAAGTATGTTCTGAAGTGCTGATGGGAACAACTTATGACCTGTCGATGCAAGTCGGTTCAGGTCATGTCTAAATATATTTGAATAAAAAAATAAGAAAAATTTATCAAAAGTTATGCGTTTAGTGTAGCGGATTTTCCGAAAATCACTTATGAGAATAGCAACCTTTTTAGTTGGCTTCATCAGTTCATTAGAACGACTCATTTTCGTTAACCATTCATTCGATAAGGATAATCTGTACTTAACACTTCAGATCAGTTAGTGAATTGTGAACTGACCTCTCGTTTTACCTCAGTGAAGTCGTTTCCAACATACCCTTATACCCCAATAGTATTTGATTTTAAAATAGGTAATAGTTAGATACTATTAATGTTTGCTCTACCAACATCGGTCAGTTAAGGTTTGAAAAACCATCCATCACTCCATTTCGTTAAGGCTTCTTTCTTAGTCTCTGAATGCTTACCTTTTTACTTTCAGTAATTCCAAACGATTTCCTTTTCACTGGACCAATCACCGTTCTCTGTAAAAGACCTCGCGTTATCTACCTAGTTATTGAGTGGACAAATGATAAATAGAACTGAATGAAAGTGAACTGATTTAAATCTGATTTTCTCGAATGCATTTGTAGGTTCGGTTTATGAACACTGATTCCAATATCTTCAGCAATATGCAACAGATGAACTAGTAAACCATATGGTAAATTTGATGGAATGTGGTGCTCTATTCATTCCTTTTACTAAATGTCAAAATAAGAATTTTCATAATAAAAGTAATTAGTAACCAACAGTGGTTAATGATCTAACAAGTTCTTACGCGTTTTGTTTTAATACTTATTGAGTCAACCACTGTTTGTGAACTATATAACTGATCGGGAACAGCTAGAACGCAAGATGTTTTGATATGATATGGGCATTTTCAATCTATTATGAGTCCCAGAGCTAAATCATAAAATAATGATTTGGAAGCAAAATTTATTGTGTAATTATGAATCAAGTTATTCCACCATGGTTGGCATTTTTTAATTTCTGTTTTCATAACGTATTATAATATCAAGTAGATAAATGTCTAAAACCTTTCGAAACCATTCCATCACAAAGAACAATAAAAACGTTTGATGTCAACGAAATGGAAGTCAATACTTTATATCTTGTAATTTATTGTTCACGATCTTGGTAATGATAGTTAGGAATGTTATTAGGGTAAATTCAAGTCGTAAAGTAGTATCAAAATCTGAGCAAACACTTTGTAAGTATTGAGTAATTTTTTCGCGATCTAAATTGTCTTCTACTAACCTGAGGTTCCTTTTCAATAATACATCTAAAGACACACCAATAATAATAATAACTATTAAGTGTAGAATCAACTTTTTTGTTGTTCTACCTTAAATTAGTTCTATTTACGTAACAGTTGTTAATACCAGTACACAAACTAAATTAAACATCATTCATTTACCAACTAATTGTTATGAGTCTCGTCAGTTACAATGATAACATGCTAAATGCATTAAGTATTTATTTTAAATCAATGAAAAGACCTTTTTTATTAACATAAATTTACTCATACTTAAATTCAGTTAGTATTATTTGTTTGTATCTTCCCATTGATGTTTAGCACTGCGACTGGTCAGTCTCTTATTGGCCATATGTACATACTGTGAGTATTGCCTCAATATAGCCTTAATTCACAAGCATTGCACAAGCAAGTGGCTATCAGGACTCAGTAGCTGAGTTGATAACGCGATGGCGTTTGAAGCGAAATGTACTGGGTTCGAGTCCCAGAGTGAACATCAACTCTGAGATGCAGGTACATCCAGCTGACGAGTCCCTAATAGGACGAAACGCGCATCATGCTGGATTCCACTGCTATCCACTATCCATCTTTACCTATAATCACTCATACTTAGTCTAAAATCACTTTTCTTTCATTTTTTTTCTTTTATTTCAACATTACATTCTGTGTTGATTATTGTTTTATGAACAATAAGAAATTCATTAAAATACTATAGACAGTTTATCGAACTGATTTTAAGTATTTTACTAAAGTATTTAAAAGTTAATCTAAAAAAGAACATAAAAACTACATTCACAAGATTCAATGCTTATAGATGAGTATGATTTTAATAAAGATCCATAAACCATTTGGTGAATTAACTAATTGAATAATGTAATTAACATAAAAATCAGTGTTGTATTGTATTGTTTAATGAAAAGTTTCGTATGTATTATATTTTTGTTAGAAGTAATAATAAAGTATAATAAATGCTATTAATCATTACATTATAATCACGAGTAATTTTAGAAAGGAACCAATGGATCACTAACATGCTTTATTTTATTATTTTAGTCCTAAATTAATTGCTTAACATAGATGTACAGTTCATTATTTACATTAATGAATGCATTTAAGGATTCTTTTCATTTAAAATTATAATATTAATTGAACAATTTGAATAGGGTAGATTAAACTTCATCCTATTTGTTATATAATGCAATTTAATTTATTGGTCTCAAACAGATAAAGTTAATAATATTAGTTCACTTTTGAAAATTTATGTTTTACTAAAGTTTATGTTATCGACAACATTTAAAGTTACTTTATTTGGATATCTTGATCACTTGATGATCTTTATCTTAGTTTTTCATGTATTCTAGTAATTTGGTATAAATTTATGAACTCAACTATGAACCGTATATTTTTCTAAAGGCTTCCTAATTCATGGTTGGTTCGAATTTGTAGTTATGTGGTTGAATTAAATATTATTATTTACTTGACTATTTAGACCCGTTGATTCTCTATTTATTTTAGAGATTGTTTCTACCGTTAGATTTTCCCTTTGCAACCATAATCTTCTTATAGGTCAGAGGAATACTTCAGTAAGTGCTGCTGATGTATCTATCCTGCACCTATTGTATCCAATAGAAATTATGATTTCTCGATAACCGTTTCCAAGTCCTCAAATCCAACTCTGATATAATTAAAGAACTAAACTACATCATTAGCTTACGAACTTCGGATAAATACATAATATGCTTCACCTTCCATAACTCGTAGACAGTTTCTGATATACTAATAAACAGTAACTTGGAGCTAATTTAGATTAATCGGCTTCCTCTAAATCAATGAACGCTTTCAGTTACTTCTTAAGTATACGATTATTTTGATCAACCAGACAACTGCCTCCTAGATGATAAGTAATTATTTATGTGTGTTACCAACATAGTTTATTTTGTGGCACACTCTGAAAGTTGGAATCGAGATTTAAATATAAATGTACAACAGTGTCCTAACAAATAACTTATCGTTTAAAAGTTGTTTTATGAATGTTCAGATAACTGTTCCCTCTTACATTGCTCCTTTTAACCGCTTCGTATATCATCAACAATTACTAATTATGCTTATTTCCTTACCTATAGAGTCATTCTTTCCTTTATTTTCGTTTAAAATTCAAAGTGTTTTAATGATGGGATAGAAGGCGTGTTATAATTCATTATCATATCACTTTTACGGTCACCTTGAACAGCATTATTTGTGCTAGCATAGTTAGAAAGGATTTCGCTGTTAGACTTGGCGCTGGGCTATTTCTAGGTTAAGGTACATTCGAACATCAGCCGATTAGGAAAATCTTATCTAAAACTTAAATAGGGCGTATACTTTGGCAAAAGCCTATCTTTCGTATGCTAAATTGATTGATTAGTTGTCAACTGTTTTGTGTTGAGTGCTGGTCGGATTCTATCGATCAGTTTGCAATGTGGTTACTAGTCTTAATGACTTAACATCTTGTACACTATAGCGAGATGCCAGGTGGATAGAGGTGCTGGACTAGAAACCGTAAACACATCATCAAGGCCCATCTTTAATTCTGATGGAACCGATGTTTGCTTTGGGATTCAAACTTTCATCAAGAAGCTGAAAAGTCTGGTACATTACAATTGAGTTATTCGGGCAGAAACTTACCTCCAGTAGAATTAAGATATTTACATCTGATTGGTCAATGAGTACCTTAAATAAATTCCTAAACAAAAATTTCATTATTATTCAGATTTTTTTAAACTTATGAATTAAATAAAACCATATATCAGTACGATCATTTATCACTGGGTTCATTCAAAAATATATACTGTGTTGCGCATCGTTTAAGAAATTACCGATTGTCTAGTTTTTATTTATTTATAAGTATGTTAAAAATGCATAACTACATACAGAAATTGTTTTATTACAGATCAACTTTTCACAACGTTTATAATAATTATCCTAGACAGTTAATTAAGCGTTTAAAAAATGAATACATATAAACTTTTTCAATCATTTGCTATCTTTATTTGGTAAAGGTTTCATATGAACTAAAATAGTCTCTAAAATGTCAGAGTGAAAATAAAATTATATGGCTGGAATATACGCAACTGTTAATGAGTTTTATTTAAAAAGCTTGATCTTGAAACATTTCCCATGAATTTTGCTTTCTAAGACGAGGTGATCACAAAAATATCTGTAAGAATTCATGTAAAAATCTGGTTGTCAAAACCTAACAGTTGTTGGGAAGCAATTTACCCTAGAATCATATTTTACCCAAGTTGTCTGATTTTAAATTGAAATTCTGTGAATCCATGAACTTGAATTAATGATGTACTGGAAAAGTTCTTTATTGATATATCTTTCTAGCTAAAATGATATTTTTCCGTAAAACAACTGCTGATATTTATTCCCTCAGTTTATCTAACAGTTATTTTTTTTCACGGTTTGAATTAATGGCAATTATAAATCCTTCATTCAGTTTGTATTGATACATTTTTTGTAGGATCTTAGCAGATGTTATTGAATGACATGCTTTCTGTCTTATATTCTTAAGTTTCCCACACTAAACTTGTAATTAATGCATCTAGTGTAAATTGAGGGGTGAAGTTACACATTTTTATGTAATATTTTCAATTATATTTACAATTGAAGCAAGTATCTGGTTTGTAAGGACTTTATGCACTTTTTAACGTCTTTTAGTCCGCAGTTCACTCAGGAAGACAATCAGCAGTGAGCTTGAAAAACTCTCCTAAACTTCTGGCTATCAGTAGAAACCTGGGACCCTCAATTACTCCGAGTGACACAAGCTTCCCAGGTGATGGAAACGGATTTCAAAGCCCCGATCCCCCAGTTTGTTTGGTTTCTCGACATTCCCCTAGTTGTCGTAGCAGAATTCGTATGCGTGATGAACAAATTATTGCTCGGTTAAGGACAATTGTTAGTCGCGGTAAACCGTCAGAAAAATATGAAACCCTTGGACGTATAGGTCATGGGTACGTTGTTTAATAATATTTTATTTCCTTATTTTCAAAAATATTGTTCTGAGATTACATCACTTGAACAGCGAAGATTCACTAAAGTAGTCGTAATCAAAATCAACACTATGTATCCTGTTGTGTAGCTGTGGGTTCACTTTTGTATTTGGAAATTTTCTTTGAGGCTCGAAATTCCTCATCCAATATTTGTATCTATTTCAGCAGTATTGAATGAATCTTTTCAAGATTTTCATAGACATCATAGAATGAAATACACTTACTCTTAAATGTCATTAAAATAGCTTTTTATCCATGAATTTAGATATCCTTTCATTACTATGGACAAAAAGTCATATGTGAAAATGGACTAACACATTATTACTTCTATTATCGTAGTAATAAAAAGTGTCATTTTCTGGGTCCACACGTTAACTTTTTATTCAATGATTAAACAGATTGAAATACCCTACAACTTTGAGAAGTTTTAATTATGAAATGTCATATTAAGTATCAGATGTTTTAAGGAAGTCACTGGAAAACTATTTATCTAGAAATCATATTGTGAATAAAATTCATTTCAAATATCAAAAATATTTCCAGAATGTTTAGTTATCAAAACAATGTGTAGCTTTTGTTCACCTGCCCAACAAAAAACCATGTGATTCTGAATATATTAATGTTATATTTAGAACTTGAATTTTCGCAACACTGCGTAAGTCTTTTGCACTTGAACGCTTGAACCCTTAAAGTCGCAGGTTAGAAAACAAAATACGATTAAAAAGGAATCTTATTCCAACCAGTGTCAAATATTGTACAAAACCACTCGGGTATTTATACTTTTTAGTAAAAACGAAATCATCATTACAATATTCCAATCCATATGCAGTGGGTTTTAGCATTTGTTCAATCGAGTTGCTACACATCGAGGTTTTGGAATGTTCCTCCAAACGATGATTGGACGGAACATCTTTAACTCTTTCAGAGCTTCTTTGAATTCACCGATAGCCGTCCCCACATTTAGTATCAAAAATATTGTTGTAGAACAAAGTAAGGACAATCAAAACAGGAGATTATTAATATAAAGTGTTTTTATCATTCTGTTAGCTTTTAATCTCATTTATTAGTGATTTACACCTGTCACATTAATCGTGTCATGCATTTAAGTCTTATTGACTTTTGTGGTGTGAGATTCATTAATTTATGCATTGATGTTCTTCGATCGTCCTTGATTTATCTCATTCCGTTCTGCGAAAACAATACTTAAAGAAATTTGACGAAAACACTGTTTTCGTTTGAATAATGCCCGCACACAACCAATATCTACCTGTCATGGTTAATCATGTTCTGCTTCCGAGGTAGAAGATCTAGATGACACGATCGAATGATTTCTTCAGTTTAACTCAAGTAGTGGATAGCTTATAAACTATTATGTGAATACAACTGTATTTTTAAGATCTCATATGAATTATGTATCCTGAAATCGTTTTTAATTAGGGTCGATTGTTGAAAATAAGATCCAGTTCTCTTCGACTTTTGTTCTTCAAAACAAAATAGGTTTTAATTTATAAAGAGAGAACACATCTAATTATGTAAATGACAGGGATGACTATAAATAAGTTAATTATGTTTCCTTCTGTTTAAACTTTAAGAGCATCGTTTTATCCCTTTTATGTTTATGATAATTGTTGTACTTTTATTATCACAATTCATACTTATTGATAATGTTTAGAGCTTCAGGTGTTGTTTATATCGGTCGAGAACTCCAGTCTGGATGTCGTGTAGCTATTAAACAGATGAGTCTACGACAACAACCTAGAAAAGAATTAATCCTAAACGAAATTTTAGTTATGAGAACATATCGAAATCCAAATGTAGTCAATTACTTAGATAGTTATTTAGTAAGTTCTGTACCGTGATTTATTGTTTTTTTCATTTACTACTCACCCCATTTTTACTATATCTTACTTAATTCAGATTACTTCTGACGCTGTAAAATGCTTAACTGAATATTCAATCTGACTAATAATAACGTTTTTGTTACTGTCATTCTATACTACCTATATTGTCTATGAATTTTGATTCTGTTATTTCATTCGACCTAATTTTGAACATAGTGAATGGTTAACCAAGTAATCATGTGGTGTTAAATCCCGGATGATGTAAATGTACGATATTTTTTAAAGATTTCCACTTTATCTAGTTATCCCGACATACTTATTGAATTCATCACGCAAAACCCGATTATTCTTCGTTGTCATGAAGAGTTTCCGTGATGCCTATTAACTGTATTGGAAACACCAACTACAGTATATCATATGGGAAGACTTTATTGACTACTTGTTCTGGCTGAATTGTGGTGATATATTTTATGAATTCATTGATTTAGGCGCTCTTAGAGATTGGTGATTGCACTAAAAATTGTCTCGGTATCACAGTGAGATTGATAATATTTTGATTATTGTCATCTACGCAGGCTTATGAATCAACATTTTATTATTTATCCGGCTTATTTTATCATATTCTAATAATATTTAGGCAAGGAATAGCTCGTCTACGTTAGATGAATTTCTGCAAATTTTATTTAACAAAATTTAAGTTTGCACTTTATCTTTAACTTGATACCTAGCTAGGAGATGAATTATGGGTTGTAATGGAATATTTAGATGGTGGTTCATTAACTGATGTCATTACAGAAACATGTATGAATGAATCACATATTGCCACAGTTTGTCGTGAAGTAAGTCCACTATAAATCTGTATTTTCTAATTTATTTATTTCTTAATGCTAAAAAATAAATTCAATTATCAATATTTCACATAACTACTGTGTTGCCACTTGTTGTAACATGATTCATGAACTGTCAAGTTCAAGTATAATTATGAAACTAAAACAAATTTGGACAGATGTTTTTGGTTAGCTTTAAGAATTCGTAACATAATGAATTCAATATCTTATACATTACAGTCAGATCACCGTGGAGATACGTTGTTTGAATGATAAACTTCAAAAATATGGACTGAGAGCTCTTCATTGATAATTTCACGTCTAGGTGAAACATGGATGATGTTTTAATAATATACTGTAAGCATTTTGATCTACTTTAATTCTTAGATGGAATTAATGATAGGCAGAATAATTTCATACTAATTTATGAGAAACGAAATAGTATACTTCTGAGTTAGACAAACGATGACTCAATAAGACGATCAAGTTATAATGGACCCAAATAAATGTTTTCATGGATACGTATATGTGATGTGCCAGCGTATTTAAAATATGGACATAATCCATTATATTAGACATTTGACTTCTAAACTAATATAAAAGAAGATACCCAATAAAGTTTGTAAACGAACGTTTATTCATAGGAAAAAGACTTATTTTACATTATTGTATTGCAAGTAGTCAGTCATTTATAAATCGATTGGTAGTAACTGTGATATGCTCTTAACATATTCGTTTATTACTTAACCTTATAGATTATGCTGTCGAGATAATCAGCTATTTTTTGGTAGGCTTATGTATTTTGAATAATGACAACAACAATAATAATATAGATAATAATATTAATAGTAATATGTGTTTATGTATCCATATTTACTTGTAAACCAATATAAAAGAAACAAATCAATAGCAGGATATCGAATATCTAACTTCAACGGGATTTATTATTTTCCACAAGGTCAGAAAAGTACATCGAAACCGTAGTGTACTATTGATAACAATAACTGACTGTAGGTTTATTCACGTACAATATCCAATCCATTATAGAGGTGATATAAGTATCTTTGAATGAGGATAGTATTTTTAAAATGTTCTAATTGCTATAAATAAACTTATTTGATTTGCATGATTTAGTTGAAAATAGTTCTATTTACATCATTTTTAACATGGATTTAAGAAAATAGCGTAGTTTACATTTTCGCTAATGAACTTTGGACATTTAAAATAGAAGTATCAACTAACAAATCTAACTGTACGCAAGATAAATTTATATAAGATAGATTTTATGAAGTAAAGTTGTAATAAAGTAAAGTAAAGTAAAGTAATTATTGATCTAACTTACTTACTCTCACTGCTGCTCCTTGTAGGGTACAGGCCACTGATCAGGATTCTCCAACCAACTCTATCCTGGGCTGTCTTTTCCCAGTTGTTTCCTAATATTATTTTGATGTCTGCCTCTAATCCTTAACTCAATCTGTTCTATGGTCTCTGTTTCCATTTTACTCTTAGGATTCTAAGTTATTCCTGGCCTCGTGATTCAGTTTATGATTTCCTCAATGTATGTCCTCTCCAAATCCAGCCTCTTTTCCTTATTTCCTCTTCGAGGAAAGCTGGTTCGCTCTCTACCACAGTAGGGTACTGCTGATGGTATCCGAACCGCGGACACTAAGTATTTTTCATGGACAAGTGTTTTAAATACCTGAACGTTTTCGATGATGGTTGTACTGGTTCTCGACGTTTCAGCTTCATATAGTAGAACTGTCTCGACGTTCGTATTGAAGATTGTGACTTTGATATTGGTTGACAGTTGTTTTGAGTTACATATGTTGTTCAACTGTAGGAATGTTGACCATGCTTTGTCAATCTTCGCCTTTACGTCTACAATGAATCCTCCTTGTTCATCAATGATGCAGTTCAGATAAGTGAAATTTTTCACCTCTTCCAGAGCTTCTCCATCTAGTATGGCGTTCTCTGTCTTGTATTTGAGGATTTCGCTTTTTCCTTTGTGTATATTGAGGCACACCTCTTCAGAAGCTGCTGCTACACTGTGAGTCTTTGTTGAAAGCACAGAAATCTGCAAATCTCTCATCGTTTTTGTCCCTTTCTCCCAGTTCATTTTGTCCCATTATATCTTCGTACCCAGTGTCGTCCATTCCCAGCTTCACGTTTAGGTCTCTCATCAATATTTTCAGGTTCTTTCCTGAGCAATTCTCTACCATCGTCTGCAGATTCTTATATAACTGATCTTTGTTGTCTTCATTTTTATCATTAGTGTGTACATAACACTATATAACATTCATTGTGATTCCCTTCTTCTTTGTTTTGGAGGATTCTTTAGTGATTCTGGATCCCAACCGATAAGTGCTTTTCGCACTTCTTTGGACAGCCTTCTGCAACTCTTTGAGTGTGTAGAGCATTTTATTTCTCATGACTAGAGTACAACATCATCTCTCCCGAAGCTTATCTATTCTGTCCAGTTTGGGTCTAGTGGGTTTCACTTATTTTGAGTATAACCATTTTGTACCTCATCATTTCCGCAGCTATCAGACTGAAATGTTCGCTCTTCCACATTGTGCGGACATTCTATATATCTATGTTAATTGTTGTTGCTTTGGTTGTTAGGGTGATAGTGTCCTCGTGACTTCCGAAGAATCTCGGCCTTCACCATGTGGCGTTATAATTCTTCTGAAAGAAGATCGCTCAACTCCTAGGACAGAGTTTAAATGGCTTAAATAATTTTTCTAGTTTGCGTTTTCTTATGGTAGTTATTTTCTGGAGGTTGGTGATGCAGCCCACATTCCCAACCCTCCTTCTGTACATGGGCTTGGGAGTGTGATTAACTCTTGAAAAGCGACAAGCGGAGTTTCGAAATTACGAATCATTTCGTTTTGATAATCTAAGCTATGGTAAACACAAACACACGTACAAATAACCTCAAAATCCAGTCACAGAAATGATCGATTTTACAAACCCTGATATTAGTCTACCTATGATTACTTACTGCCATTATGTATATTTGCATGACTATCCTAAAGCCGTCCTTTAAATTTTGTGCTTTATAAGCAGAAATCTTAAGTATTTGTAACGTTTAAAATGTAAGGGGGTCATTAGGATGTGTCAGTCAGTTACAACGTATGACCAGGAACTTAAATGCATCGGTACAAGTTCCAACACCTCATTAGCACAACAAGATGAAAACCGAATTCATAGAATTAGTTACTTTACTGGTAGTAATACATAAAATAAAGATAGTATATAAGGATATAATACAGGGATAAAGAATTAGTTCGTAGAAATAAAGGTATAAAGCAATTTTAATCTCAGGGAAAACCAAGAGTGTATACACCTACACCATTGTGATCGATTCTGAGCCATCTCACCCACAGTCTCCAACGAATCTGCTTTGTAAAGAATATTTAATTGCTTACAGATAGGTAGACTCTTATGGAGTTAACTCGAAGTATAAACTCGTATTTCACTCATCCTTTAATTAGTCACTAGTGATGAAAAAATGCAGAGATTCATAAATCAAAACAATTCATTAACTTTGGAGAACACACATTTATGTGCCAAGTCCATTAACATCTCTCTCGAATTTAGTGTTTATTTACTAGAAAATATGGTTCTTCGTATTTTGTACACACATTTTTTACATGTGTAACTATTTCATCAGTAAGTTAGGAATATGTTTTTAACTGTTAATACATTTCATTATCTATGCATAATTTTCTGATCAATAAAGATTTCACATTGAATCATTCAGCCAAGATGCAAGCATTCTCAACCTCACGCAACTTATAGTCATAAACTTCTGACCTTATTTCAATCATGATGTATATAAATCTCATCAATGAGTAACGAGGTGCATTTAAAAAGTATTTATTACACTTGTTCGAATTTTATGATCAAACCTACGTACTTTCATAAAGGTGGTGCCGCCATCCATCATTCCATATAATTTTTTCTCATACAATATTTATTATCAATATGATGAAGTTTTACTATCATGACTGGTGGAACATAAGATTAGAACGGAACTGTTCTTCAAAATAATTTCTTTTTGAGATTTATTTCTGTTCTATAATACTTTATCATTACCATACACATTACCTCAATAAAATGATAATACCTTAATAAATAATTGTATTTATTGTTTTTCTATTTTTCTCATAGACTTTACAAGCTTTAAAATTTTTGCACAGCAAACATGTAATACATCGTGATATAAAGTCTGATAATATACTCTTAGGATTAGATGGTTCTGTAAAATTGACAGATTTTGGATTTTGTGCACAATTGTCTGCTAAAAATGATGATTTTAAACGAACTACAATGGTTGGTACACCTTATTGGATGGCACCCGAAGTAGTAAGCAGAAAACAATATGGTCATAAAATTGATATTTGGTCATTAGGAATAATGACATTGGAAATGCTAGAAGGTGAACCACCTTATTTAAGTGAAAATCCTTTAAAAGTAAGTACATTTAACTGTATTTCTTATAATGTTAAAAGTTATATTTTAAAATGATTGTTACATATATTATTGTGGATAGACAAAGAGAATGAGAGTATTTAAACAGTTGTTAATAATATTTAGTAGAATGATTATGCCGAAAAAAGGTACGTACTAGCACTATATATTTGAAACTATACTACTAATTTTTTTATTCTTAAGAAAGTAGATTAAAGATTTTACAGACAAATTAATTTTTTCTCAAGTTATCACTAAATTATTTATGTATTTAAAAAAGAAATCTATTTTTCACTTAATAATTAATATCTCAGCAAGATAACCAACAAAATGTGTAAATGTTAAATTGTTAATGATAATTTCTGATATATGAATTATGTAAACTTGTTGTGTCAAAATTACATAATAGTATAAAGGAAATACTTTAAAAACAAAGATCGAAATGACAGCTTTTTGATAAGTCTTCTAACTGAACGCTAGATTTGATTCCTAAGCTTTTCTAGTAACCGCCATGCTAAATCTACACAACAGCTTGAATACGAGAAGAAAGGCGCGAAATATGGAAGAAAACACTTCTCCAAAGATTCGTTCAAGTACAGAAAAGCTAGGATATTTATAGTATCTTAGATGGCCTTGAGTTTCCGGAAAATTCTGGAACGCTACTAAGCACATTAGTAGTATAAGTAATCATCCAATCACAAGCTCAGCATGTTTCTGTTCAAACGTCTACTGAATGCTGGTTGAATAAGATGCTTCTCAGCTTTTTCAGAACCTTTTTGGATGTTTTTTTCTAGTTTTCTAGATCACCCCCACCACTTTTAAAATTTACTAATGTTTTTAACAATTATACGCTTTCAATTATGAAAAAAAAATAAATCTCCACAAAACCCCTTCTGATAATTATACATGTATTGATTTCACTCATTAAGGAATCAATGTATTTCACAATATGCCGTATATATTTTTGCAAATTATTGTCACAAATTTACTGATATTCATTTTCACAACTGCATGATTTCGTAGGATTTTCTAATGAAATATGTACAGTTATAAATTAAAAAGTCATATTTAATTCCAACAAATACTTTGATAAACAATTTGTCCAGGCTGGAAATGTCATCATTAAGCTTAGATTGATTAAATAAGACTTAAGCACTTTCTTGAATGGTTTAGAAAGTATCAAAACTTTTGCATTGATTTGTAAAATGACAGATACATTGCACGTCATCAGTCAACAATTTTTATACCAGTGTCGGACGTCACTGATATCACTGATTTTTGACAACATATTACCGATCCTTTTGCTCTCGTCTTCATGTCCAGTTTGCTTGAAATCTATCATGAGATTACTATGTATATTCCGGAAATTTCTCTTAGTGCTAAAAGAAAAGCCCTATCAAATGATCTTTCAGTTAGTTTGCATTTGGGAAATAAATTAAGCATCACCATAGTATGATTCTTAAAAACCATTACCATGTGTTCTTCAGCTTTTAAAAATATGACTACATTACCTGATATTATTTTGAGTATTGGTTATCAGTAGAATTCACAAAGTCCATTTATTGGGATCCAGTCTTAAATATTGACAATGAGAAATACAAATCTTTAACATTATAAACACGTGAATAGTAATTATCTTTTTACATACAGTACTATAACATTTCAGTTAAAAGTTCGCAGCATAAACTAATGCAACAACTCAAAGGCAAACATTTTGGAATAATATAACGAAAAGTATCATTAGAGAATACGAAAAACTTAATTTTAGTTTATAACTATTTCTGTCGTGATTTGCCTCCATAAGAATTATAAGATTCAAAAAGTCTACGTTTACATTTAAAATTTCTTGAAAAAACCATTTAATGAATTTTTAATTATTCCACGACAAAGTTCCATCTACCACAACCATCTTTTTAATAACACCTAAACGATATGAATATTACATTCCTAGAAGTTTCTAGGGCTCTCAGTTTTTTTAAATTTATTTGCATAATTATCTATATCTATTGACATGTTAGAATGACATCAAGAACACAACATCTATCAGCTAATTCATGAATTTACTTGTGAATAAATTTTCTAAAATGACTCCACTGAGTTATATTTACTGAAATAGTATAAAATTAAAATCTTACACGAGTTTAGGGACTGTTATGCTTAAACTCAATCTATTAAATTTTATTCATTATTTTATTGTTTATGGAAACTTTAACTATTTATAGACAAATCCAAAAGTTCATGGTGTCCCAACTTATCACTAACAAATAAAATCGATTTTACTAAGTGTTAAAAAGCATGAACTGTTTCAACTATATGCTTTTATATTTAAAACAGCACATCTGTCAGAATAAACAGAAAAAACGTTCGACTTATTAATTACGAACTTCACATTGAAAGCATTAGATAATTATTCCCTTCAAAGTCGATAGGTTGTTTTCAGTTTATCTATAATGAGAACTTTTTCTTGCTTTATGGTTGTATGTATGTGAGAGGTAATGGACATCATTTTATGGTAGATGGTATAAAAAACATTTACTACAACTGGAAGGTTCTAAAATTTAGTAATAGATTTTAGATAGAATTTCATTCTATACATATACTTAAGCACTATCATTCAATATAAGCCTTTTCTATTGAATAAATTTTGTTATTTACTTTTCAGTCTGTGATAATTCCATAAAGCATAATTATTCTTTGATGGTAATAATCTCTTATCGAAAAGCTCATTATTTTAAACTTATTATAGTCATTTTTACCCGGAATACATCCGGAAGTTAAAAACGGTGTCACTCCATGACCATAAAGCATCATGTCCCTGAAAAAAAAGTGACTTAATCATATTGTTTGAATTCCAACTTGTTGATCTCTCCACTCTAATAGTTCACTAAATTGTGAAACCTTTGTAATCAACTCGGTGTGTACTAAAGTACTTGGGATTTATGAAAAGAAATTCTCCCAGATCAGCTCCACGTTGCGTGTAAGCATTTTTTACACATTGTGAGCAATATTAGTCTTACACACAATATTTAGAACTTATTTATTAATGGATTTTAATAGCGATATAAATAAACATAAATAACCATGAATTTACTTAGAAAATTTCGAATATAGTTTATGACATAACTTACATGCCATATAAAGTCCGGTACAGAAGCAGATACATAGAGAAACTGACCGATTATGAACAAACAAGTTTACTATTCCTTGTTCTACCCAGAAAGCTTTGCTAATAATGTCGATTTCTTGTGATATGACTGAAATATGTATCACTCATTTGCTAACCATCACATACTGAATATTATACAAGTATATAACTAAGCTGAAAGAATGCACAATCAAAAGAAAACATAATATCAGTTTGTTAGGTCGTTGGTTATTATTTAATACTGTTTCATAAGGTTCAGACTTCTGGATAAATGTAGTCAGAGATTTGTAATTTATGCTTGAAACTCTAGATGTAATTATCACAGAAGAACATTTGAATTTATTTTTTTGCAGTTCTCCAAATATTTAGGTAAATATTATTTTACGCTTCCTCTTTGTTGATTTCATCTGTTTTCTTTGAAATATATTTCTTATATTGTCCTCACTATGACGGTCAGCAGTGCTTTTTCCTGTTTTTAATCATATTCATTTACTGTTTCTTATCTAATATAATGCAAACACAGTTTAGATTGAGAAACATTTGTTCTTAATTTTATGTTATTTATGTCTATCTCTTAATAAATAAAACTCATTTTTATTAAATTTACTCTTTAAAAATACATTTTATCTGGTTAACAGATCTGTCTTTGAATAACTCTTTCTGTTTTAATAGTTAAATCACGAAAAGAGGCCAGGAAGCAATGGATAGCAATTTCGTCCTAGTATGAGACATCTCGACAATAAGCATCCGAAAACTCTCGGTGGGTCAAATACAAAATTATTAGGTCTCGTCACGTCCTTGATATTTAGACCAATGACTTGACACGCAAGGATTTAGGTGTTTCACTTTAAACAATTCACAATATTTTTCAACAATCCTCCTTCGTCTTCGGCGAGTAACTATCTCGCATCCGACGTCGAACTCCACTGGTCCAAAGTTTTACTGACCGAGATACAATGTCAGTGACAGACCAATAGTTCTCCTAATGTTATATTTGATCAACGCAGTTATTCGGCAAATATATAATTCAAACCAAGAAAAACTTAACAATAAATTTAAACCCCTTATATTCATAATAACAAGACTGCAACAATGCAGCTAGTTTTTTTAATGCAGTGTAAACAAAATACACTCAAATGTGAGAAAATCGAGAGTGAAATGTCCAAGACTTACCAATATAGGAAGACTAACCATTTAGTGGTAGTTTCCTTATATAACATGGAGAGTAAGAAGACGTTCAGTGCGCACAAAAAAACGATTTTGATACAAAGCAACGATTTCATAGTAAGAGCGGATGTAATGCAAAACCGACTTCGTATGTTCTTCAATGTATTTATTTTCTAAAGTAGATAACGTTGTGCGGAAAAATGAATCAATAAGCTCTATACCATATTCCTATGTGAAGACATAAAGTTTGTACATTTTAAGTTATCAACCTAGTAACGACCAACGAATTAGTACAGATTTCCGTGAAAATATATTTTCCACCTATAAATATACTTGTGTAATCATTTTTAGGATAGATATTTGCAAGACAAAGTAAGTAAAAAAAAAATGAATGAAATCAGTTTAGTTGTTTAAAAGTTTTGTTAAAAGTGTGTCAACGAAATTCACGATTTCGATCATTTCCATAGGATTTTGCTGTACGGAAATTCTATCGAAATTTTCGAGTCATGTTTTCTGACATGGTTTTTTAAAAAACTAGACGGATTTTATCCATTCTTAGTGTATCTTTTGCAGAATTGCATGTTCCGTTGAACGAACGAACAATCAGGAAGTTTTGTTCAACAGCAAAAACATTTTTTTTAATTCCCATATTTTTTCTGAAATTCCGAACTCCCCGAACTACCACTCTAGATCACCTATTAGTGAACATATGGTCAGTACTACCATATGAGTTGGATTTATTCCTCGTGTAGTAAGGTTTCATGACTATAACAGCAAATATTTCATTTACTATGTGCTTTATATTTTATTTAAAGAATAGAAATAACTTTTGTATAGAAACACCTTACTTCACAAAAAAACAGTTTTAAGCCTGATGCTTCAAGGTGTCTTCTTATTTCATAAACAGAAAAAGAATATGGTCACAGTACTGTGAAATATACCAATTCATTGTATACTAAATGCAAACATATTCTCAAAAGAATGTAGAAATAAAACAAGGAACATTTTAATGATTTAATTATATCATTATCTTTCATAGATAAAATAAAAAAACATTATTAATATTGCATTGAATTAGTCTGTAGAGTTCAACTATATTTTGTCTAATATATATCTGAATTGATAATTTCTTTTTTATCAGAAGGGGTTTTTTGTGGAGATGTAGTATTTTGATAATGCTTCTAGGTTTTCCCTGGTGGTCTAGTTTCAATTGACTCAGGCTTTCAACTATGAAAATTTCGTTTTTCTTAATTTTAACTATACAATTCTATTTGTTTAAGATATCATGTAAGTTGAAATAGTTTTATTTAAACATTCATATAAGTTGAATAGTTAAAATCATGAATCATTTGAAGCTAGACCATCATGGAATTCCTGAAAGAACATTCATCTAAGTTGAATAATACTATTTACATCACATAATTTTATTCTATAAAGTGAGTTTTAATCGAAAAACAAATCTGAACTTTTTTCTTTTAATATTCTCATTCAACAAATATATTCAATTATTAATTTATCATTGACAAATTTATAGTGAACATCAAACATATGAGAATCTTTTATTCATTGAAATGGATAATTTATGTATTATTCAGGTACTTGTTGATGAAAGATGTTTAAGGAACTATCATTTCAATCGTTTAAAGATCCCAATCATATTAAAAGACTAATATTTGAACGAAGAATAATTTTTTCGATAAATTCTCTTCAGGTTCTACATTTATATATCCAAATTAATAATCAGAATAAATGGTCAGGTTAAGAGCAAAGTACATCGTTTAATGCATGTAAATTTAGGATTGTCAAACCAAATAGAATAAAATTGTTAATGTTGATATAACTCATATAGAATGTTAACTTGAATCTGTATATTATGTTAAGTGAAAATTTAAGATCTGTGATCAGAATATAAATATGGGTCAGATAGGGTGAGAGAGATATGATAGTGCAATTACAGTTCGATCAAGTGGAAGACTAAATATGTGAAAAATTAGTGAGATGTAATAAGGAGGGATCAATGCGTAGTGAATGAATCATGTACAGGGGAGATTAATAATGATGTTTAACCAATAACATTAATAATAATAATAATAATAATAATAATAATAATAATACAAAGATTTGTGAATGAAGGTAACAGAGACAGTTACACTTGACTACGAAAGGACGTAAGTGCATAGTTAAATTACATCATCCGATAGCTAAGATTACTATCAATTAATTGGCCCTGTGGTTTGCCAAGGAAGGTGCAGGGGTTAGAGATATTTCTTCTGTACGCATAGTTCGGTTTTCTTTATCCTGATGTCAACTGCCTCCGCCGTTTGAAGAACTTTAAACCTGAAAAGCTTTGGCAAAAGATTACTGACCCTATAAATAATTGAAAAGGATTACTTTATACTGGCACTATGACCAGTTTGTACTAAATGGGCCAATAACGAGCTGTTTACTTTCTTCACCAAACCCTTGCTTAGCCACTCTGGGAGGTGTTCTCTCACTCTATCTGATGCATATTTATTATGATCACAGATCTTAAATTTTCACTTAACATATATACAGATTCAAGTTAACATTCTATATGAGTTATGTCAACATTAACAATTTTATTCTATTTGGTTTGACAATCCTAAATTTACATGCATTAACCTGACCATTTATTCGGATTATTAATTTGGATATATAATTGTAGAACCTGAAGAGAATTTATCGAAAAGAATATTCTTCGTTCATATATACTGTTTAACAATAATGGTAATAATAATATTTCGGTAATATCTCCCCACTCGTACATTATTTCGTTTAGAAAACTAATGTAAAATTCTTGATAGAAGGGTGTCAATTAATATGCATATTTAATTTCTATGTTTACAATTAGTAAAATCGAATCAAGTCAATAACATTTTTTTTAAATAAAAAAAAAACTGATCTAGAAAACAAAATGAATTTAAATGTTTAAAAAAAAATTCTCATCAGTTTTCTTTTTATTATTTTTCTTATTAAACTATTTAGGCATTATATTTAATAGCAACTAATGGTAAACCAGATTTTCGTAAAGATAATCTTAGTCCAGAATTGTTAAACTTTCTTGACAGATGTTTAGAAGTGGATGCTCAATCTCGTGCTAATGCATCTGAACTAATTGAAGTAAATATTTTAATTTTTTGAAATAACTATGATTTATTAAATAAGTCAATATATAAATATGTATAAAAGTTTTGAATAGATTTTATAATGTTGTATATGAAGTGAATTCTATTCAATTTCTCTATAATTTTAATGCGATTATAGCAACAATAGTGTTGAGTAAATCTTATTCTACTCAGTTTCATTTTCAGTTAGAGAGCACAATGAGATCAGAACCATTTTCCAACCTAAATTCCGAACTATAAGCTTGTAATATAGAGAAAAAGGATATCAGTATCTAAGTAAAACAGTGCAAAGTAAACGTAAACGGTTATTCTTTTTTTTAAGTGAAATTCAACAGAAGAACGATGCAAGCGCCTAATCAAATGGTTTTCGTGCTTATCGCTCCTCAGAATTTACATCCATGTGTTTGATTGTTGAAACATTATCCTTTTTGGATAATTGTCACTCTGAACAATTTTACTGGAACCTTTTATCTGTTAGGTCAAGGATTTATCCATTTGATATAAAGAACTACATTGTAATGACATATTTCGACTATCTGTACATTTTGCTTTAAGTCAGCTCTAAATAATCTACTACCATGAAATTGCGTGCAGTTCTGAAAGTGCGGGATTTAGGATAATAACATTTTCTCAACTGGCAGATATAAAACTGTTGAAAACATGAGTTAATTGAAGCTAGACCACCATCGAAAACCTGGAAGCACTGGACGGCCGATTCGTCCTATTATAGGACTCCTCAGCAGTGCGCATTCACGACCCCGCACTCGCGACATTCGAACCCAGGACCTACCAGTCTCGAGCCGAAGCCCTTAACCGATAGACCACTGAGAAATAAAACTGACAGTTGAGGCTGATAATTGTTGGCGACATGATCATATTCAGGGATTCTTAAGAGCAGAAATGCAACAGTTTCCTAAGATTCAAGCTCCAACGAAGTAAAAAGAAACTAATTAGTTTTCTATCGGACGTTGAGAAACTGTTCCAAAACATTGATGACAAAGTATGACTCATTATCTTTATCAAGAACACATCACGGCTATTTAACCTGCAACTAATATAAGATTAATTAATTAATTACCAGTTTTAATTAGTGTTTCTGTTAACTGAAAAATATCAACCAAATTTGCAACACGATGACTCAAGCAAATAAATTCCAAATATGGTTTATATTACCTAGTCTAATTGGGTAAACAAAGCCGTGTTCAACGAATTGTTTTAATATATTCATGAGAACGCTTTCAAAACTATCTATGTTAAATAGGCATGAATGACACCAGAATGAGAAGTATGTTTAGCGTCCATTTCTCATTACATTACTTTATGTACATATACGTATTTTTCCATGTTAATAATCTTATTTCAATTTGTTCTGTTTCTGCATGTGAAGCACCCATTCATACAACAGAATGCTCGCCCAGTGATAACTTTAATTCCACTCATTCTATTAGCGCGAGAACAAGCTCGGTCTGTTACAGAAACATAAATCCTCGAGACTACTAAATTTTGTAAATCTACAACTCTGGTTCAACGTTTGTGTAAAAAAAGGATACAGAATACTTCACTATATTTTAAAAAAAACCACTGCTTGTACGTATAGATTGCGTTTCTAGTTCTAGATATTATGTTCAAGAAACTTTCTCACCTTATGAGTGATATCACTGCTCTATTTTACTTTTCGGTTATTGTAAAGATTGACTTCTATTTTGCTTCATTCTTTCTCATAATGCTAATAACAAACGAGCTGCGCCTCTACTATTTTTTTATTAACTTATACGCTACATAGCTAGAGATCCTGGATTTATTTGTTTCATTATACTAAAAGATAATGATGAACACTGGTTTTTTATATTGTATATTTATTTGACTGTTGTTACATCACTGCTTTTGTGATCAATCAAAAAAAAAACACAATTACACTTGCAACCGATTATGGTATTTTTTTAATATGAGAGCAAATGCTTTTTCTTAGGTATTACCTTACACTAACCCAACTTATTTAATTATAAGAGAGTGAATGAATTTTTTTTTAAAAATTGCCTTATAAAAACACTTATTTAATTCCAATTTATTCAAACTGATTTTACAAGGTGGATTTTTATTCACTAAACGACTAGTTAGTTATTCCTTTATTTTGTTTTTTTCTTAATTATTGCTTCCCTCTGTGCAATTTCATTTGGAAACTTAGATCTATGTGTATGTGTGTCTTGTAAACAGACAAAAATATATGATTTCGATTTAGCATAATATAAAAACAGAATGACAGTTGCCAAAATTAACCATTATATTTATCATTTTATTATTATTCATTCCAAACCGAATAATCATTTCCATGTAATCTACAATGATTTAATTGTACGATCGTGTATATCGAAATTGATTTTATCGGTTTCTGAATACAAATTACATAAACTACAATTATTATTAGTATGTCATTAATAGTAACAATTGTATTCTTTTTTGCTAATTAAAATCCTAGCTTAGTGACTCTCCGTTATAGTCACGTTTCATATATGATAGGAAATTTGAACAGTTTTATTTTTATTTCTATGAAATCATCAGGACGGGAAAAACAATTCTTAGTTTATTGGTTTGTCAATCAAGAAATGCGAACTTTTAATGATGAGTTTATAAATAATTCCGAGACATCCAACGTGCTCGTAGTACTTAAGAGGCGTTTAAAATTAAGTTTATTGTCGAAATCACGATTTAATTGAAGCTAGACCACCATTGAAAACCTGGAAGCATTGGGCGACTGTTTCGTCCTATTTTGAGACTCCTCAGTAGCGCGCATCCACGATCCCGCCTCGCGAGATTCAAACCCAGGACCCATTGATCTTGCGCGTGAGCACTTGACCAATAGACCAGTGAGCAACCATTCACCAATGTATCAGTGAGTTGATATCTCCCAACAGACTTGGTTGAACACCACTGGTTACTGCTTCTCACTAGAACTCCAGGAAATACCTCATGGAGCTAGTCACTGGTGAGCATATGATCATCATCAGAAGGGGGTCTTTGTGATTTTGGTTATTTACTATATTACTAAATTCTCCACAAAAACCCCCTTCTGATAAGTTTATTGTGTTAAATCATGGTACACGATGACTTTGGACGAGTGCAGGCTCCGTTGGTAGTCGTCTAATCCTTACAAACGGACTTGAATTGCATTTGTTCAAATGTTAAGATTGTGACAAATCATGACACGATCAGTGCCTTTGTTTTGCACAAACGTCTAGATATACTTAAGTAAAGATGACAAATTTCTATTCACCGACACCTTTTCACTGACCTTATATACACAGAAAGCAAGCTGTGAATTCTCTCAGAAAACAATTAAGAACGGAGTCTTGCACGAAGATATCTGCACTACATTTATTCTAACTTTAAGAATTCAGTGTTTTATTGTTTCCCAATGCCTATCTGACTTTACTTGACTGTGTACTGCTGATTCAATAACATGTGATATAAACATTTTCTGTTTACCTTAAAAGTAGCCTTTTTTGACACCAGATCATAGGTTTGGCAACTTTGCATTTTATCAAGTACATGAATGGAACCAAAATTTACACTTCCTTTGGATCAACTAAACAAAATGATAGGCAGTTAGAGAAAATAATGTTCCACATTATACTCAGAACGAATTGTACACTAAGAATATATGTGGTTCGCACGGTTCAGAATGAGTAGTTTTCTAACACAGCTATGCAACTAAAGCGATTTTTGCTACAAGTTTACCCTAACAATAATGCGATGAAATTCCATAAACTGAGAAAATAAACCTCAAGGTACCAACAACTAGTCAGATCTAGAGAAAAAGATTAGTTGTCTATATCATAGTAACTTAGAGGACAGCAGCTTTCTAGTTTGATGGAGCATTAATTAATGAAATGTTAGTAAATTTATAACTAAGTGGCTGATAGGTCGTAGACGCCCAACTTCGAGACCAACAGGCTGGATTCTGTAAGGATCGATCGTGCAAAGACCAAATCGCAACTCTATGGATCATTGCGGAACAATCAATTGAAGGGTCATAGTTAAATCCTCCGACATGCAAACTATTTTCGTAATCTTTGTGGCTTAACATTACAAAAGCCTTCACTCGATACTGTCAAATTATAAATAACTAACAATCATGGTGCCAATATATGGTATTGCAGATTGGTTCAGATGAACACCCTTAAAGATCACATCACTTACACTATTTTAATTTTATTATGTTGTTATTTTAATAATCATACAATCCAAAGGGAAACAATTAATTCTTTCTCGGACTTAAAAAATGGCACATAGCACAAAACAAATAGAAACGCATAGTCTGGTTGCATTTTCTCATAAAACTCTAAATTATTCTAATTTTGACATGTTTAGAATCTAGGTAGAGTAACTAGTAACCAAATTTATTGCTTCCCCGAATAACTTGTGTAAATTCTTCTTTCAGAGTCACTGTAACTGACAGAGTTGTATTTACAAAATATTATCGTGATGGTCAAACATCATAGAAACATTCAAAAACTAGGATTCCGTCAGTCATATTGATTGTGAGGAGTGAAAGTTACAACATACACACCGTCAATTCTATTATAGTGTGGCTAGCACATTCCAAGTCACGTTATTTTCATTGCACTCAAGAACTGACTCATTCTACTGAAAGAAAAGCATATAGTGTAAAGTCTGGAGAACAATGAAATAACATGCAAGTAATCAAAACAATTTTGTAGATTGTTTAAAATTTATATAACTAGTCTGTGTTCCGACAACTTAATAGCACCGATGTAGTAGTGATGACATATAGTAATACAATTCATCAAAATCAAATCTCAGTAATAAAAGAATGCAGTGTATCGCAGTTTTCTATTCCACTTCAACTGCGTCATTAGTTAGACAGTGACGCATGTAGTTCAAAATATCATATCTCTATCTGAATTTTCACTTGGAGTGCAATAACTAATTTGCCAAGTAAAGTGTAAATAAACGATAGCAAAGATCACTGTAGCTTTTAGCTAACCAAAGATGATAGCAAAGAAAACGATAAAATAAGTTATTAATCAAAACTTTTATATTTTCTCATAATCAGTGAAACATGTTTGCTGGCTACCAGCAGCTACAGACACACAGAGATATGAACATACACTATTTAAATACCAACCATAAGAGAAATATAAGGAGATTAGAACAGAAAAATGATTGAAAGACAATGCAGCATTATTATTACTAATATTAGTAGTAGAAATAATAATTGTTTCATATGTGAAAATTATCATTCATAAAATGCCCTGTAGGACATATCCAATGTACTATTAGCGAAAATTTCACATTAAAAGAAACTATATATATATAAAGAGCAATCCATTCAAGATAACAGTTTACATATATACTTAAATTTTTTTGGTGATTTGATTGATTAGGCTTATATATTAAAAGATAACAAAATAGTACTTAACAGAGAGGAACAACAAAAATTTATACCCGAAAACAACCATAGGAAAAAAAAAGAAAACTAACGGTAACATGAAAACGCACTAACTAATACTTAAAATTTCTTTTTACAACCTATAATCATCTTCAGGTAGATGATATTAAATTTAATTGATAGTTAACGAAAATGATTATTCATTTAATAGATAAAAAAAGCAAGGACAACACACAAAAAATTTGCGAACTTCGATGAAACAATGATTGTAATAAACAATAATGTGTATTGAATAACAAGGTCATGAGAAGTATGTAATTTATAGAATAGTAACTTTTTTCGCCTCAATTTACTAAAGGGCAAAATATGCAGTAAAACTGTCTTTTTTTAACGAGCTACATATACGAACACGTATATGTTAGAAAAACACAAGAATAGATTATTCCCATGATAAAAAGGTGACAAAGACTAACTAATAGGTGTTAAGGAATGTGAAGAAAAAAACAAAGTTGAGCACATTGAGTTTGTTAAATTACAATTACACAGCACATATTGCTGATATATATTGAGTTAAGAAAATATTTTTTCATACAATACATTCATTGCAATAAATCATATTACAAGAACAAAATGATGAGAAGTCATAAAAATGAAGACAGAATAGATGTACTAAAGCGAATATGATTGTGTATCAATTTTACGCTAACGGTAATTTAAATGAATATATATATAATAAACTGATGAATATATAAAACTATCCACGATAGGAATGGGATTGCTGGAAAAATAGAAAACACACAGAAGATAAACAATGGGATTTAGCCAGATTATTAAATAAGAAGAATTAAATAACTTCAAAATTATACGAATCCCCTAGGTTATATAACTGGTTTCACTACAGGGTTGACTAGCACAAGCATCTAAAACTATTAAAAACGCTTTAACATACAAGAATTACTATTGTTCATCACTCTTTGACGATATGTTTACAACCAAATAAACTGATTTTACTTTATTCACACAACCAAATATTGTAAAGAATAGATTAAGTTACTGTCGATTGCCTGTAACTCTCGACAATTAACAAATAAATTTCAGATTCTGGTCATCTTTGGAGATACGACAGAAACAACTATTGGTAGTACATACAACACGTACCACGGAAAATAGAATAACAACAAGATAGAGGAGTAAAGTAAAACAAAATTTTGATAGTCAAATAACAGATAATTTCGAAAATAAATAAAAGATATATATTTCGGAGTAATGAAATGTGAAGGAAACACATTTATACCCAGATGTTGCAAACGAGGACGTTTCGGGTTAGTGCCATCATATTATCGACAATATGTCTTTCCAAAGAGTGATAGTACAACTCATTTTGATTGTATTTAAACTGCTATGTGTTGAAGCGCAGGTAAAAATGACGAGAAGACATTGCTTCGTTTAGAGGTTACGTATAATCCCGAAAATGAACATGATTTTACAGAAAATATTTTCGAAGTTATACATTAAAAACACAGGTATCAATAGTACAGGATCGAAAAATGTAGGTATAACATACCACTGCTATTGGAAAATAATTTACATTAAGAGTCGGACGAATTCATGCGTAAGCGATCTAATACACGACGCCTAACATTGGCAGATAATCGTGGATTGCTATCCAATACACGTGTTAGTAGCTCCGCTAAAAATTCAGTTGTATACTGAGGTGACGAAGCATCAACTGCCTGAAATGTAGCCGCTAAATTAGAGATCGAATCTGAAGCACCACTAGTGACTTGACTGTAAACATCTTGGAGCTGAAGAAAAAATCACAAAACATTTGAAAGTGATGAAAATAGAATAAATGTAATATGGTGAGAATACATCACAAAATAAAACAACATTTGAGTGTATAGTTTAACAAACTGTAGATTATTTTGAGATAACTCGATTTTTAACAGTATCGTTTATACAAGTAACCATACAAAAACCTGAAGACAACACAAATAATAATAAATCAACAATTTTTTATCGAATCAATTAAATTGTTTGTGTTTCATTATATATAAAACAAAATCAGATCATACATACACTTGATAGGCTTAGACGGCGAATCTTTGTGATGGGAAATCCCTTACTATTACCATAGGTGGTTTGTGAAAATTGATGGATTGTATGTTTATGTCACGAACTAATCTTAGTTAACAAAATTTTACGAACCAAAAGACACTGGATAGTTGTTTCGTCCTATTATGAAACATCTCGACAATAAGCATCCAAAAACTCAGTAGGTCGAATACAAAACTATTAGGTCTCACCATAAGTCCTTAATATTTAGACCACTGATTTGACACACAACAATCCAGGTGTTTCACTTTAAAAAATTCACCATATTGTTCAACAATCCTCCTTTGTCTTCGACGAGTAACTACCTCACACCCAATGTCGTACTCCATTGGTCAAGAATTTTCACTATAGCTACAGGAAAACCTAACTTAGACACCAGATGTTAGTCTAATTAGCATTCAGTCTTAGTTTTTATTTACCACAATTATTGTCCTAGACGTTTGACAACTATTAGAAATTCTATCGATCAAGTGTCGAAAGATTTCATCGATTGAAACTATTAATTACTCTGATAGTTTTTGACTGAGGTAAGATGTCAGAGATTAAGTTCCTCTAATGTTATATTTGACCAACTGAGTTGTTCGGCAAATATACGATTCAAACTGGGGAAAACAGCAACAAAATCAGACGTTACACAAAGTTACCACGAAACAATTTTTTTCATAAAAATGAAAGCCATACGCATAAAAAATGAGTAGAGTGTTAATGCAAAATAATATATCTTACATCCTGAAGCAAAGGTAAAACGTGCTGATGGAAACAAGATGGTTTATTCAGATTTACAACCAATGGTGGTGATTGACTATGTTGAGGTTTGTTATTAGTTGATGTAGAAATATTCTTTGAGTTGACTAATTTTGAGTGTCTAGGATCACCAACTGTAAGAAAACGAGAAAAGGGAACGGACAAAAACAAGTGAATGTCTACTTGGAAACTAACTGAAGTTTTCGGAGTGTCTAACTGATATGAATCAAGTCTCATTTCGTACATCATTGTTTTTCCTACCACTCAAAACTACTTGATACTTATTAAAGCATACATTTCTGTTGGGGATGTCAAATCCCCAGAACTTACTTGGTAAATGGCTTAGTTTTGTAATTTTATTTTGAAAATTTGAATTTAGCTGTTTTCGCGACAAACGCGCTCTTTTTACCTTCACGTCATATTTCCCACTTGTAAACTACCTTAGACGCTATTGGTCCATTGTTTCTTTGTGTGTGCTATTTACCAATGATGTTCAAGGACAAATTGTTGCTGTATAAATGCGCTTGACTTTTTCCCTTATTTGATTGCTTGTACTCGGCTGCTTACGGAATACATATATATTCCCCTACTTGCCTTGGACTTCTTCATCTAGTTAGCGGGGCCTGGGACAACAGAATAGAATAGATTATCGTGTCATTGGCTTTCGTTCGTTACCGCGGAATCGATTTAGTTCAAGCATAACAATTTCTTAAATGTAAGAAGCTGTATGAATGTGCATACAAAGTACATACTTTATAAAATTATACCGAAAGCGATTTTATCTCTCGTCCTACTTCATTAATGAATGGCATGCACCACGAGATATACTTACATAACTACACAACAAATACAAACGGAAGCTTCAAAAAATATACACCTGGTCCAAAGGTAAATAGATACGAAAATCCTGTACCGGATGAGGATAAATAAGATAAACAGAGTCAGATATATCGATGTGCGATTTCATATGGCAGTCGACTCATCATATTTTTGAATAGTATACAAAGAAATAGTCAAGGAAAATGAAGACGATAAATAGAGAAAAGATCAAAGTGGATAAAGGAATATAAATTAATAGCACAATATTGTTTACGATCCACATGAACATTGAATACAATTGCACCACTGTGATCCTAATTCAAATCACTCCAAGTCTAAAATCATTGATTTTAATCTACCTATGAAGTTGTTTTCACGATATGAATCAAACCAATAAGAAGTGACTTTATGAAGTGATGAAATTGTCGTCTCTAAAAATAACCTTACTACAGTCGGCAACGGTAGTTAGATTAGTCAATAGTTGACACCTCTGATACAATAATGGTTCAGTTACCACATTGGTTGTATTATACGATAATATAATTGGAGACTTTACCTCGAAGAATGACAGGTAAAAGGAACACTTTATTAGTATAAATAAATAGTAAGTTTCATGACCTCCAAATTCACGGTATGATTCTCCCACGAGATATGATGAGATTGAACAAACAGTAACTACACAGCGAAAAGAAACATCGCAAGGTCTCGTAAATGAGCAGAAGCAGCAGCATTATATTTGTACCATATAAAAAGACATGTACCCATTGTAAGGGATAATTGTGCTTTTAGAAAAATCTCACTACAAAGTACTGTTTCACACTCGTTACTAAAATCAAAGTGTTACAAAACAAAAGTTAAGACAACTCAGAAGTATAAGACTTATCGCTATCATTCATTTCACTACTTATAACCTTTAATCTATAAGCAAACACAACTAACCATAAACTTGGCGAGACTGAGGGATATCACTAGCCATAATTCTAGTAACAGGTTGAACATTTTGTGGTCGGATAATCGGAATATTAGTAGGGCCAGAAGATGCGTTAGGACCAGCGGTATTCTGATTCGAATTCATTGCTGAACGTGACATTTGGACACGAGAATTTTCGTCTGCTGTACATAAACCAATTTGTGAAGACTGAAACCCGGAATGAATTGGTCCTCCTATTACAGGGTTCGAGGCACGTCTAATTAGATAACAATTTGGAAAATGGACAAAAAAAAGGTTGTGTGATAAGTACTTAACGATTACTTTTAAAGCTACTAATTAGTGCCATTTTCGTAAAGAAAATATATAGCATTTCCAATACAGGTCAAAAGAATGCCAAAAGAAGCAATATAATGTTTAACGTTACAAGAGCGCGTTGTATCTACGAAACATAACATTCAGAAAAAATAAACAAATAAATAAAAATCTTACTTAGTTTAAGCATATTCAGTCGCACAAAAATATACACTTTCAGTACTTCCACATACATTAGTAATGTAATAAAACGAGATAAAAAGAATGCAAGAAAACCACAGGATCCTTTAATTAGCTTTCGGGGTAAAAACAATAGCATGTTTTCTTTCTTGATTCATCATGATCTTTACTTAATACGAGTTCACTATACAATCCAATGTGATAATCTCTAAAAAAGTTGTCTTATTTTTAGCATGGTAATTTGCTCAGCATAAAATTGATTTTATTTTTAGTATGAGATTTAATTATTACAATATTCTTTGGATTAAACTAGTGTGAACCTTGTTCAGTATGATATGCATTATGTGTCTATGTAATAATTCTGTGCACTTTTCACACTAATTAATTATCAAATGGGTATACAAGATAAATAAATGTATTTTTGTGGTTAGGTGAAGTGGATTTTGAAAGGTCAATAAGTCTTTGTTTGTATAAAACTTTTGTGTTTTCACTTTCAGTCGTAAGGATTGTGGTGGTTTCTAATTTCAAGTACTTACCAATAATACCAGAGACACAACAAATAAATTGGATAGATAAATGAATTGAATATCAAAAATGTGTAATACTAAATAGAAGTCATCATTTGTCCGGTTAAACGATGAGTATAGTGCAACCGGTACTAACTGAAGTTCAGAAAATGTCCAGTATGAACAATGTAACGGAAAATAAACTAGGCAGAAGATGAGCAGGTATTAACATTAATGCACTTGAAAATTATATGATGAAAGCTAAACCAACATAAATAATGTCACGTATAACTAAATAATACGGCTAATGACCACAGATTTTAATAGCATCTAGGTAAGAACAGAAACTTCAAAATGTGGGAAACACTACAGAGAGTCCAACTAAAAAACAAAGTGACTAGATCATTTCTGCTTGCAACGAAATATACTAATAAACAACTAAATAAAAAATATTGATGTTTAAATTGTGATCAATTAGTAGGCTTTGGACGATTTGTTTACGAGTCATAGTTACACTTATATAATCAAACACTAGATTATCGATAAGCAGCTCAGATAAGGCCGCTACATTTGAAAGTAATCGCCGTAGATGGTAAATCATGAAATGCGTACAGTATAGAACCTGGCATATGTGTACATCGGTTCAAGTGTCACACCTCACTGGCACAGTGAGATGAAATTTCTACGATCAATTCCATCGGAAGAGATATTAACAGTATTGGTGTTAATAAAAAAGATTACGGGGAAGAAGATATGATTTGAGATTCATGAATTAGAGGGAAAAAATCATTAAGAAGTAATTTATGAACTTACGTCTAAGAGTGAACGCAACTGTGCCATTGTTCCAAACAGTTCTGAGCCATGTCACACAAAGTTGCTAGCCACTGGTTAAGATAATCGGGCAGACCCCAACCAAATAATCTGGAACCAGTTACATGGATCAGTCCAAAAGTCGGTAACTTCATGCACTGATGCCGTGCATTTAGTTTGGTCAACCCTAACTTTCTTTCAACCTACTCCTAGACCAGACATCATCGTGCATCGAAACAGGCTTACACACTATGTAACGAACTGGAAGTCAGTTTTATTGATAAAGTAATACCACTAGCACATTCACCATTTAGTGTGTGGATTTGCAGTTACTAAATTGAATGAGTTACAGAAGCCTGTTTATTTAGTATAGATACTTTTATACAACGTTAAAATTCAAAGTTACACATCGACAATAATAACGAAAACGATACAGTGTAATAAATCTATTTCAATCAGGAAATCTTCGTACAATCTAAAAAGAACAGGAAACGACGGTTGGCAGGAAAAATGGAACCTAACCATAGAACAATCTATACAAAAGTAACATTAACTGACAAAACATTACTGACGGTGATTTTCTGAATTTATCAGCAGTTACTGTATGGGTATCATTAGAAAAGTGTATACAGTTTACAAGTTGAAGCAATGGGTCAAGCACAGTATGAGACTCTTATTATATAATCATTTCCATGTACAATATTGGAATGAGTATTTAATCTGCAATTTTCTTATGGAAAGTGATTGTGTGAAAGTCGCGTTTCTATGTTTAAATATGAACGGCCGTGAAGAATCCAAGTTATTTTACACGCTTTTGTTGGAAACGTTTTAATAAATCGTTTATTAAAGCTTTCAATCACCATTCAACTAGTAAATAAAAGACATTTTAAACAATTACAAGTATGAGGATAAACATACGACATCTAGACTCATCTGTTTTACTTTTATTAGGAACTATGTCCGCAATACTCCCAATAAATGTAATGAAAAGTTAGATAGTAAGAAATGGAAAAACCAACCCAATAGTTACAGTGTTTAATTTTTAGCGATTACTTACGATTCATATCCATCAGAGAGACGTCGTTCAGATTCAAGTGCAGGACCACCAGGTGTTCTCTTGATCACAGGCTGGACATCTGAACTGGATAGTGACGATGAAGAAGAATGGTGGGCAGAAGAAACATCGGGAGAAGAGTAAGTTGAACTTGTATTATGAGAAACCTGTGCGGACTGTGATGGCACAGCACGAACTGTTTCGAAATTCCACTTGAATGTATCAGATGCTTTTCCCGGTCTCATACCATCGAAATGTTTCTTCTTTTGACCAGGTTTATCTGCACCGCCAGGAGAATTTGAATGAGCATTTACAAGATCTTCCTCGTCCGGAACACTAAGAAAATTCAAATCGCAACAACCAGTCTTAGTGCACACGGAAGTTAATACAATAACAACAAAGTAAAAAACGAACTCAACTATAATTCATCACTTTCCATGTTTTCCATATATCACGTTATTTTTGTCGAGAAGAATGCTTTAAAAACAACGTTAACTTTACAATTAATGAAGTTAGACCAACTAATGAGCATTTATTATCTCACCGAGTTGATGTTTATAACGTCGTTAACCAAAATCATGAAGCATCCATGGTCGGAAATCGAATATAACATAGTTGTAGGTTAGATAATTATTATTCTATTATTATATTACCGCTTATGAATCACTTTGACCGAAATGAAATGACATGACATTGATCTATTCAGACCTGTTTTTTTATTGATCACCTAATATTCGTGTTGTTCCGTTGTACTATTTAAAATTGGATAAATGTGAATTTGGTTATTTATTCTCTGAAGAAATGGCTTACACTGAGTCACGAAACGTCAGAAAATCTAATTTTTCTACTCATTGGGATATTACAAATATATTAATTTATTTATAACAATCTACCCAATGCTCAATTTATTCAAAATTATCAAATCAAATCTTGGTAATGATACCTATATTATATTACCGTTTCATGTACTAGCTTTCTGTAAATTCTAAATCCTTTATCCCACACTATTTCAGAACTCTTTGATGACAAAATTTAGTTTTTTATCAAACGTTTCACTGATTCGAACTTTTAGCATCTAATAATAATACTTTCATTTGGGACTTCAGCTTAGGCACATATCTAACAAAATGGTGTTCAATCTGGATTCAGTTCTAACAATAGTTTTCAAGTCATATACGAGTTTCAAACAAATTTATTTTTAAAAAACCTGTACTTTTAATCGGCCATTTATCAGCATATTTCTTCCAATTTTAAAATGTAAATGGATGGATAAGTTCAATAAGCACTTTACTTAATACCTACTTGTGGAATCTGTAAAAGGACAAAAAATGTACAAGAAAAAAGAGAACAAAAACCTTTTCAAGATTTTGGTGCAACTGGGTCACTGGAAGCCATTCTTAGCTACATTGCTTAAGACCCATAACCAATAATTTCGGTTATAATACGAAACTTACAAGATAAGTAGAAATATTAAGGTTGTCAAATACTCCACTCCTTACTAACAGACTAATATTGAAGTAAAATCATGTCTTTAGAGAAAAAGGAACAAATATTAAACATTCTTAGATTGTCACTTGAAATAACATCCAGGACATAATTTTGTCACAGTCTTCAATAAGTAGGTCTACTCTTTAATAATACTAATAATAGTAGTAATAATAATAATAGTAATGATAATAATAATATTATTATTATAAAACGACAGAAATGAGTAGCATCGATACTATGATTGATTTATTTATTTATTTGAACACATAAATATTGGCACAAAGAGGCACCAGATACATATGCGCCACACAAATCTCATTAGATTTGCGTGAGGGCTGTGATACTGCACAGGTGCCCAAACTGAAGCAGGATCGATACTATGAAATTTCAAAAGAAATATTATTGATATATCTTGAGACACTTGGGAAAAATGTTAAACAAATAATTTCATATTTAAAAATTTAATGTAACAAACAATTTTTAAAAATAAAAGAGTTTAGTCTAGAAAATCATGAACGCTTTAACGAAATGTAATTACAAACTAGATAGAAGAGTATAAACCTTCATTACGTAAACGTTATGTGGTTTCACAGCATTCCTATTTAATCTTGAGTATAAACAAATAATTACTAAACATTTACTTGAATTTCAATGTTAAACGTTGAAAAATTTTGAAACATTTATAAATAACAAGTAACTAAATTGTAATAATACAACACAATTATTTGAACAAAAAGATCAAATTACGTAAGTACAGACATATATACTATGAACAAAAATTGTTTATATGCAGCATATATGCTAGTCTTTCTTTTCAGTGAATTACACTATGGAAATAGAATAAAGAAAAGAAACAAACAAGAAACACAGATCTTGGACAAATCAGTACCAAAAAAGGAATGTGAATGTGCGTATATGCACAAAAAGACAATCCAATATTATTTTTCATATAGAAAAAAAACCTCTCTTCACGTTTATGTAAGTTGTGTAAGGTATGCAATACTCCATTTGTTTAATTGGCAATTATCGATTTGACCAAAAATTAATAAACTTTACATGTCTAATGCCGGAAACCAAACAACCATATCACTACACAAACTGATACCACACAACACCATGTATAGGGTTTGAAATTCATTAACTGAAGCCTGTTAAGGATCTGAATCATGTAGTCGTCTAAACATAGCTTAAAAACAGCAATTGAATTATTCGATCAAAGAAACTATGACCTTTTACATTTGATTAGATTAAAATCTCAACGTAAAGTAAGGGAATGTTCCTAATACGTGATCTGTAAATATTTAAGTGATAATCGAATAATGCAGGACAAATGTTGAGCCATCTAAGAATAAACGCAAATTTTATGGAAAATTTACCAAATCTTTACCTATGGCATTAGGTGGAATGATGAAATGTGCCAACGTAAAAGTGCGGAACCTAATTGACAGGGTGATTAGAAAATTTCAGCTGTGTAGGTATATTCAATACGTATTCAATATGAAGTTGATGCCTCATAAAGATATTCGCATATTGATACACATTTTTATGTGAGAATCCTTTATATATAGTTTCTATACTAATAAACTACCGGGCTTCCGCAGTATGATGTTTTGTTAAGAAATGATCAATAGATTCAAACCACTCAGTATTTTCAGCTGTTGTTATTACTGAACAAAATACACCTAACCAAATAATTGACAATTTGTTCCATACAGAACTTAGAGTTTGCAGAAAAACTCCTTTAAATACCTAACATTTCACTGGGTCGCAAAAACATTGTACCACAATACATTGAAGAAATCATCAAACTGAATCACGAGGTAAGGACTAACTTGGGATCCTAAGAGTAAAACGGAAAGAGAGACCATAGAACAGATTGAGTTAAGAATTAGAGGCAGACATCAAAATAATATTAGGAAACAACTGAGAAAGACAGCGCAGGATAGAGTTGGTTGGAGAATCCTGATCAGCGGCCTGTGCTCTATAAGGGGTAACAGGGATTAGATAAAAGTAAAGATACTTCTTTACAAAATCGTTGACAACATACTTCAGCAAATGCCTGGAACCCTAAGTAGAAAAAATCATCCAAGAGACAATCAACTAACAAAATGATATTCCTTATTATAAGATCAAAAATTGATACTGTAATAAAGTATTTCCGAAGTTACTTCTACATTATACGCTGTGTTATATCATGTAGGAATGGTGCAAACTCTGATGATAACAATCTGATATCATGGTTCGCAATAAAAGCGGTTGGGATGACTAGCCAAAATCAAAAGAAAACAGACTGAATATTAAATTTGAGATAGTTGTTGTAGGCTCAACTGTTTGAAGCTTAAAGAACTAAACGAAATGAGTTATTTCATTTCAAAACTCATGTCTACTTGTCCGATAGTTAAATATACTTCGGCAAAATGATTCTCCACAAAATACAATTTGGACTTTGACTACATTTTTTCTTGTATATCAACGAATGAATAGTCAGTCATTCACACTAGATCTTACAAACAAAACTAGTATATATTTAGTGAACAATAATTCCAGTTTCTAATATTTGGAATTTTTGATGTTGATTCATCGCAAACATGTATTTGGTCAAGTGATATGTTATTTAGATTTTTGAAAATATTAGGATGATGTTTTCTAAATTTTGGTTCAAGCAAGTGTGGTGTTGAAATCATCTTAAATACAACATATCCGAGGTCATGACTATCTTCCAAGAATAAAAAATAATAATAATAGTCCCGGAAGCGCTACCAGAGTGGATCTACAGAAAAATCAAGGAGTGACAATAACTTCGTTACCTATTTAACAGTCTGATATTCAAGCCTACCCATAAGAACAAAAGTGCAGTGTAAATGGGTACTTACACCGACTGGACGCATTTGCTGGATGATAAAATTGTACACACCACAATCATCATGAGTAAACATAGTGAGACATAAACAGTCAACTCTTAGTCACTGCAATATGGAATTATATCAGCCAATTATATTTTAATGTTTGCAGGTGGATAACACAAATTGTCCTTAGGTCAACAGGTAGACCATAAATCAATCAGATATCTTCAATTCGCTTTCATGTTTCACATGCCGAGCTTTAAAGAGAAATTAGCGCTTCCATAACACGAAGGACATAATCAACTTTCATAATAAGAATGACCATAACTATTGACAACTCACTCATTAGGTATAACATACTCATTCCATTTTAAAAATAGGGGAAGTGAAGCAGACCTAAAGATTAACAACAATCAATTACTTTTTCACACTTAACAGTAATCGAGGAACGAAATCTTTCTTGGCTTCGTTTATATTACAAGTTTTTTAAAGTTGTTTCGTCATTGTATGACTTCCCTCTTCTACAAAATACCATTTCCTTTAAAATGAAGAATTCCTAAGTGTTTTGTTGTGATGAAACCTATAAATAGATGGTCAGTAGTCTTATATATTTCCTATGTTTTTTATAGACTGGTTTTCCTCTTACCATGAAACGGAAACTAAACTACAATACTTTAATGAGCATACTGACGATAATTTAACTCCAATCTTATCTTACTTGAAAGAAACAAAGTAGTTTAGATTTGTACTTTTATGTCCCTTATAGAAAAACAGTGAACTCAACAATAAAGCCATTTTATCACACTTCAAAAGATTTTGTCCTACATCCCTGATCATATCAGGTAGAATACGAAATGAAAATATATTGATTTATTGATATACTGAAGGTTATTGGTTAGAAAACAGATTTTCAACAATAAAACTACCAATGTTGAATGTTGGGTTTATAAACTGTCCAATTAACATTGATATGGTCATACAGATTACATTTACAGATAGGAAGAGCTTGTTTCTTAAAACTTAATAAGTGCTTTTCTCTTTTGCAGTCGAAATTAAAACTGTCCTTAAAAGTCGTTCTTTTGGTTTTCCAGCAGTCAATGACTACTTAGGCTTAATAACACGTAAAATGAATTATGAAGGCCGTAGTTTACAATTCCATTACGTGATACATATGACTTCCAAGAGCTAAAGAATTCAAAATGTCTAAGAGGGCATCAGCATTTTCGCAGTAAAACTTTATAACGACCTTACGTTGTTTATGATTGCATGAAACCAAGGATTAAGATGTTTGAGTGGTGGTCTACGGATGAAATATAATTTTTAAAAAATCAGAATTTGAAAACCATTTACACATCAACTTGAGTATATGCAATGACTAACATTAAACAATGGATTATGTTAACTGAAAGGCCAGGACAATAGGAAGATATGATATGTTGAAGCAAATATTGGTGAGAAAACATTTACAAATTGTTAAGTAATTGACAAAACTAAGAAACTTAAACTTATTACCTAGATTTTTTGGCTGAATTATTGACCCAATGTCATAGCGTTAGGGATAATTATAATAGGCAATTGACGGTAGTGAAATGGAGTGAGATCTGCAAGTTTACCAGAGTGATTAGGTGTTGTATCTAAACCAGTGATTAGCAGCTACACAACAAGATAGGATCTAAATTATCATATGTATATTTAAAATCTAGGAGATTTTCAGTCAGTCAGTGCATACCTCATACCATTATTAAGAAAATCTCCCAATTCTGTATAATAAAATATGTTGTACACGAAAAGAGCAGTTAAATATGTTTGAACTTACAGTCCATCGTCGTCAGATTCACCATCTGCATCATCATCTCCACCTTCATCACGCCATTTTCGATAGCGCTCAATTAGCTCTTGTAGAAAAGCTGTTTTACGAGCCTTTTTAATAAAACTGTGACGTAGCAATTCATGTGCGGTTGGTCTCTGGAAAAAGATGAATTTGACAGACATAAAAGCAATTAATGTACAGAGAATATGGGACAGACTAAACTATTTACAGTAATGCATGAATAAGTTGTTTAAGTAACCCTAGATAGATTACAATGAAAAATATCTGAAAAAGAAACCATACAAATACATAACCTGAAAAATTTGTTTGATATAAGTCGTTCTACAGCAAGTATGTAAAATAAGAGATGATGGTTACAATAGTATCAATGAATAAAGTATTTACGGCAGTTTATTTATTTATTTATTTAAACACACAAATATTGGTGCAAGGGGGCACAAGATATATATGCGCCACACAAAAGAATGAAAATGGGAAGAGAAAGGGGTAAGATGCATATAAAAAAGTAATGGTGAGGGGAACTGAAATGTACAACCAGAAAAACTTTTCCAGTTAAGGAGGTTATAAGCACTCTTTATGCAGAAAGTAAAAGAGGTTACAGCAGGATCGCCATTGGCTTCTATTCTGAGCCATATCTGATAACATATTTAGCCACTATTTAGCACCATCTCTCGTACCCCAGCCAAGGAGTCGTGAAGAGCCAACAGAAGCCAGTCCTTTGAAGCTTTCTTTCATACCACGACACCATGTCATACTGACCACCTCTTCGCTTTTTCCAACCAGTCCCAGCGTCGGCAAATAATGCACGACGTGGAATTCTATGGGACGATATTCGTAGAACATGCCCAAGCGAATGTCCGGCGCTTCAACCAGGTTGGTGAACACGGTGCGTCCACCTAGAGGAGTTGGAAAACCCTGATTCCAAACCAATGGTGCACATGGGCTCCAGTATCCTGATGGAACGAATGGCGAATGAACCTGCTGTTTGTCACCGGCTACCATGGGACTGCATCTCCTCACGATGCTCCATTGCCTTGTGGGTTAGACCTTTAGGTCAAAGGATCCGGGTGAGACCCCCTAAGAAAGCCACCTGCTTCAGTTTGGGCACCCGGGCAGTATCACAGCCCTCGCGCAAACATATGAAATAACGTTTTCTGCTCACGATGCTTTTCTCGCTCCCACTAAAAGTCAGACAATTTACATTATTATTATTATTATTATTATTATTATTATTATTATTATTATTATTATTATTATTATTTACCACGCTTACTCACTCCCTTTAATTCTTAATTTTGTATATCCTTACTTTCCAACTTATGCGGCAGCTGGCTTATGGTCGAAACTCTGTTCCATCTAAACGTTCTCCAGTCACTGTCTGGTCAAACGTGAACGCTTATACTGAATACGAATTTACGGCAAAGCAAATTAGGAAATAAAGAACAGTACAAAAACAAGCGACCGTTAATAAGGTACACAGCAACCTGATCACTTAGTAACTCATAATCATTACAATGCGGTCTCACTAAAATACCTTTTCTAGAATACATCATCTTATTGAATATTTCGAATAACTGATGTCACTTTCACCTATATGGTTGGTCGCTTGTTTCACAACTTGTGGTATCACTTCAAATCACTGACATTGTTACTCCAGTCTACGTCCTTAACTTCTAATTAGTACATCCTAATTCGAAATTGTGAAGATCCAATGAAATTTGAGCGATTGTTTAGCATATATATATATATATATATATATATATATATATATATATACCTGGCTAATAGGTTACAAAGTTCTTTTTACTGAAACCAGTAAAATCATAACTCGGTAGAGATAAACAGGTTGCATAACCTTGTGTGGTGAAAAGCAAGTGAATAGTGAGTATTACATCAGCAGAAAGTTTTTAAAAAAAACTGTAATTGCATAGCATTAATAAACAGAAAATTAACAGATAATCAAAATAGAACTAGAACTTTACTAGCTTCTAGAAATAGTGACTATTGTACCACATATAGATTTATATACGAAGAAAAGATCGAAAAAATTTAAATTATTTATTCAGTTATGTAGAGGCATATATGTTTTGAAAAAATTGAAGACTACTAGCGTGGAGTTGTGGATAAACAACCTAGACAGTGGATGGAATATGAATACAAAAAAGTAGCAAAATTATTAAAATGAATCTATGAACATAATGTAGGTATGACTACTTCCTTCCATGTGTTATGTGATACATACAGAATACGTGTAAGTTATGAGTAATATAACCAAATGGTTTATGGACTATATACAAAACATCTAAAAGGAAATGAATACCACCAGATAGATGACATTTTACATAATGGTGTTAAATAATAATTTTAACATCAGTTGGTGAGCTAACAAAGTATCATTATATTGATAAATGATCAATATCATTGTGAAAACTAATTCAATATGAAGAACGAAATTGCGAATAAGTCATTCATAGCACAAGTCAAACTGTCTAGTGTAGTCATCTGACTTAAATGAACCCTAAAACATTTTGAATACTTGACAATTTATCAATCAAAAGATAAATATATACGTATTTGTCCAAAAAATTGAAGGTTTACTTTAAAATATTGATTTACACTTCAAGCCAATCGCACATATATGACCTGAGTCGTAAAACCATAATACAATCAAAACATGTAAAATGATCATCCTAATAATTAGAATCGAAATCACTATTATTTTTGCCCAATAGTACAAAATTACTTAAATCTGGCAATAATTGATTGTAAACACAATAAGAGATATTTGTACGATTGCATGGATTAGATTACCATACCATAATATGAGCAAACAAGAAGCAACCGTTATTTGGTTTTATGTTACCACCTATCCATAAAGAGAGTACTAAGTTGTAGTGATCCTGTTTATTACATTTAAGAGCATTAGACAGGAATCATACAAGACGTAACTCAATAGACAAATACAGTGTACATGCATTAGGTTTAACGTCACAGAAAAAATAATTAAAACAAAAATTAATGAACACGAAAAACATCCATTAAATAACACAAGAACAAAACGGGTAGACTAAATTGTAATGGTACATTAATTTGAACAGAGAGTGATTCTAATCGTCTCAAGAACCCACAAAAAAATTTTGTAAACAGTTCTGGGATTAGCAGAGATGGATAGTGGCTAGCAGTGGAATCCAGGACGCTCGTTTCGTCCTATTTGGGACTCGTCAGCTGGATGTACCTGCATCTCAGAGTTGATGTTCACTCTGGGATTCGAACCCAGTACCCTCGCTTCAAACGCCATCGCGTTAACCACTCGGCCAGAGTCCTGATAGTCACTTGCTTGTGCGAACATCAACTCTGAGATGCAGGTACATCCAGCTGACGAGTCCCAAATAGGACGAAACACGCGTCCTGGATTCCACTGCTAGCCACTATCCATCTCTGCTTACCATGCTTGTGAATTAAGGTATATCGAGGCAATACGCACCTTATGCACATATGCCAATTAGAGACTGACCAGTTGCAGTCCTAACAAATCGATGGGAAGATTCAAACAAACAATACTAAGTTAAGTTCTGGGATTATTGAGCTTTCTATTGAGGTAAGCAGATATTAAAAATAGGCGGAATTTACACAAACAATTATCAATGGATGGTTGTTCAATATTATAATGATTATAAAAAGTAAAGAACGATTCGAAACTCAGTCAATTTACTCAATCGCAGTTCATTCAAAATGAGAATCTAGTTCATTCAAAAGGATTAAATTTGAAAACCTATATAGTCTACTCATTTTCAGTATAGATTACAAGAATTACCAGAGTCCCAAAATGAGATCTGTTTGAAAATGACGTGAATGTATTACGACACGGAAACCAAGGAAACAAAAGAACGAATTTGTACTGCATTCAGAAAACTGATATGATGAGAAATAATACTTGGGAATTTAACAATAACCAGAAATACATCAATATTGAATAAAAATAATTACTTTAATAACATAACCGGACAAATAACTAAAGACTTACATTTTCTGGAACTTTAGTCAAGCAGCAGTCGACAAAATCTTTGAATACCTTACTGAAATCGCCAGTCAACTGAGGAGAAGGGTTTTTTGGAATAAGCATGAGAACACGTATCGGATGTAGGTCAGCATTAGGTGGTTCTCCTTTAGCTAATTCAATGGCTGTAATTCCTGTAGACCATATATCTACCTAGAAAATCCAAAGGACAATTTACAGTTGGTTATTAAATAAAATAAATAACCCGGTAATTTGAAAGTCAGAAATTTATTAAGCAGAAAATACAGAAAAAAAAGGAAAGTAACGAAGATTATTTCAACAGTGACTCTTTGAAGGATTCAAAATAGACCAAATAAGTAGCGAGTGTTAAAAGCTGTGTGATATTAGTTCATTCTTATCACTGATGATTCCTTTGCTGACGAATGGCGTATGAATCAACTGTTGGTCACCGGCTACCATGGGACTGCATCGCCTCACGATGCTCCACTGCCTTGTGGATCAGACCTTTAGATCGAAGGCTCCAGGTGTGGTCCCCTAAGAAAACCACTTGCTGCAGTTTGGACACCTGGGCAGTATCACAGCCCTCACACAAACCAAATGAGATTTGCGTAGCACATATGTATCTGGTGCTTTTTTGTACCAATATTTATGTTTTCAAATAAATAAATAATAGCTTAGGAAGCTAATCCTTCAAGACTTGATGCTTTTCCATAACTGAGATTAGTTACTACATTTTCTCCTTCCTTAAAAATTCAAGGTTCGATATCAAACTCCCATGAAGGTTAGCGATAATTGGGATGCAGTTAAAGTAAATGAGGGACGTTTGAATTGTCCTTTAAGCTACTCTACCTGCTGTTTTAGTCCCTTGGTTTAAGAGCATTACGTCATTGTAGTGAGTTTTACTGACACCCAACTGCTTATCTCAACTACTTGATAAGATTGAACATACTTTAATGTTGTCTATCGTGGCTGCCTTTTCCACTTGTATTTGCCCACTATTGCCTATGACTATCCTGTGGACATTGTATGTCTAGGTTGTTTACAATTTTTATACCAATTTGAATTCGTTTGTATAAGATTTTAAATATTTATTAGTTAACCAGTAACTACTGAAATTTGCTAGAACTTTTGGTTTACATTGATAACAGAAGTAACAGCTGATTTTACAGAAAAGTACAGATCATTTAAGGCTACCTCAGGGGTAATCTTTTCGTGTTTCGCCTAGCGACAAGATAGATTTTAGTTAGATACATTTCAGCATTCGAAATGTGTTTAAAAAAGTTCTCTTGTTAAAAACTCGATGTGTCTCGCAAGACAGATACATGAATGTTTGAACCAAAACATGATCATACTGTAGAAATGTACCTCAAAAAGAGCGGTAGTCTCCTAACAAGCTTTTCTAGAAATAGATTATGAGAATATGGTCTACTTGTGCTCGCTGGCACGAGAGACCTTAAAGTCAAACATTGTTTCTTTGCGCCTAAAACGGTTAGAGAAAAATTTTTTATCTAAGTAGAGCTTTAGTATGTATCCAATAATATTTTCCGAGCTGGAATAATAGAACATATCTAATTAATTTTAGCTTAACTAAATTTGTCGATATGGTCGTAAAAATCATCCGCTACAGCTACTGGATCTAAGTGCCTTGTCTTACGGAAAGGTTTTAAGGCTCTTGGTTAAATTTATGCTACATTTATCCCGACTGTTGCTGCTACCTTGACGTGGTGGTTGGGCTAGCCTATCGTGATGAAACAATCGAGCTATGCTGGCTGGAACAATCGTTTCTCGAGGTCCTACCATGCCAGACAGGTCAGTTGAAGAGCGGTAAAAATAAAGCAGTAACCCCAAGGTCCCCAAATGCCCTGGTACGGCCGAGAGTGGGGAGAGTCACCTCTCCCTCTCGAAATGCTCTCACATGGACACGCGAATATATAGCCTCTGCCAGGGAAGTCCTACTCACTGCATTCTCGTGGCATGGGTGTTGTTCACAAAAGTGAGAGGACGAAAAGCGAATGTCCGGCGCTTTAACCAGGTTGGTGGATGCGGAGGATCCACCTAGGGGAGTTGGGAAACCCTGATTCCAAACCAATGGTGCACATGGGCTCCAGGATCCTGATGGAACGAATGGCGAATGAACCTGCTGTTTGCCACCGGCTACCATGGGACTGCATCTCCTCACGATGCTCCACTGCCTTGTGGATCAGACCTTTAGGTCAAAGGCTCCAGGTGTGGCCCCCTAAGAAAACCACCTGCTTCAGTCTGGGCACCTGGGCAGTATCACAGCCCTCACACAAATCGAATGAGATTTGCGAGGCGCATATTTATCTGGTACCAATATTTATGTTTAAATTAATAAATAAAAATCCCAAGGTCCGGAGGCGAAGTCGTACTGCCGACTGTACAGAGGTGTGACGGCAGTAAGGTGTTTCCTTCAGACAACCAGCATGACAGCGATGCTGCCTTCCCACAAGGAGGGGTGGGGTTGGAAAAGGTCGATCCTAAAAATGCACACCTCGCCTTATCCCACGGATATCCGTCTCCGGCGGTAAGGTTTTTTTTGAAGAACGGAGCTAACACAAAAACTACCCACAAAAAAGTCGTGTGTGACCGGCCTCAAGCAGTTGTCCCTTGGGCACTGCGATCACGCTCTCAGGTCATTAAGACCAACACTAACCCAATTTCATTTTCAGGTACCTCTAGAAGAACCCTTCCACGGTGTGGGCAACCGGGAAGTGATAACTGCTCTCATACCTCTAACACTCAAGACCACTGTATTCATTATCAATCTCCTTCTTTAATTCCTACCATTCCTTCTACCTTGACTTTCAACACTAAACTTCCTCTCTCGGTTTCCTCCTCAAGTGTCACCATGGCCAACGATTCTAGTGCTCGAAACGCTGTCCCAGGTCTACTAAAACCTCGCTCCAAACTACACATTGGAGCCTTCAACGTACGTACTTTAAGTCAAATCGGTCAACAGGCCTCCTTAGCTAAAAACCTAGAATCTCGTACCATTGATGTATGTTGTGTCTCCGAAACACGCATACAGGATCCCAGTGTGGTCATTCACTTGACCTCACCTCGCCAAAATGGACAGCAAACGAAATACACCCTCCGTGTATCTGGCGACCCGTTGGCTAGTTCTCGCGGACTTGCAGGTGTAGGCATAGCACTAAGTACAAGGGCAGAACAGGCACTACTAGAATGGATCCCCGTTAACAGTCGCCTGTGTGCTGTCCGGCTAAATGGTTCCGTAAGAACTCGGAAGGATAGGGACACACGTTGTTGCCTTTTCGTCGTTTCTGCCTACGCTCCCACTGACTGCAGCCATGATGAAGTGAAAGATGATTCTTACAGAAAGCTCTCTAAGCTTCTTTAGAAAGCTAAGCGCTCAGACATAGTGAACTGCAAACACGAGAAAATCAGGCTGGCTTCAGACCTGGTCGTGGCTGTATCGACCACATATTCACCATTCGTCAAGTTTTAGAGCACAGACATGCTTATCGGCGTCCGACAATGATAGTTTTTCTTGACTTAAAAGCAGCATTTGACTCTGTAGACCGAGAGGTTCTGTGGCAGTGTCTGTCATTAAAAGGTGTACCTGAGAAGTACATAAACCTAGTGAAGGCTCTTTCCTCGAACACTACCAGTCGAGTGAGAGCTTATGGCGAACTGTCATATGATTTTACAACCTCAAGTGGTGTCCGTCAAGGCTGTCCACTATCCCCATTTTTGTTTAACTTCATTATAGATTTGTTGCTGGAAATAACACTCTCGTCGACTGAATTTTCAGGAATTGATCTCCTACCAGGAGGTTCACTTGTCGACTTAGAATACGCAAATGACATAGTCCTGTTTGGTGAAGACGATGATAAAATGCAGAGTCTTCTGTTGGAACTCAGTAATAATGCCAGGATGTTTGGGATACGTTTCGCCCCATCCAAATGTAAATTGTTACTCCAGGACTGGCCCGCGTCAACATCCAAACTAAGGATAGGGAGTGAAGTCAAATTCACGCGTCGACAAATTCACTTATCTTGGAAGTCTGATCAGCCCTAATGGGTTGGTGTCTGACGAAATCTCAGCACGGATTCAAAAGCTCGTTTGGCTTTTGCCAACTTACGTCACCTATGGCGAAGACGAGATATCCGTCTATCGATTAAGGAACGAATATGCTGCGCAACAGTTCGCTCTGTCCTACTTTACGGTTGTGAAACATGGCCATAAAAAGTAGAAGATACTCGTGGGTTACTAGTATTTGACCACAGATGCCTTAGAAATATTGCTTGCATCTGCTGGAATAACCGGGTAAGTGATAGTGGGGTTAGACGCAGGGTATTAGGGAATGATGGTAAATCAGTTGATGAGGTGATGAATCTTCATCGACTGAGATGGTTGGGCCACGTGTTACGTATGCCTGAACACCGATTACCACGACGCGCTATGATGACTAGTGTAGGGGATTGTTGGAAGAGAGTTAGGGGCGGCCAAACCAAAACATGGCATCAGTGCTTGAAGTCACTAACTTCTAGTCTGAGCCATGTTGGCAGATCCAGACTACCTGGTTGGGGTCCGCGTGACTATCGTAATAAGTGGTTGGAGACTCTGGGTGACATGGCTCAGAATCGATCACAATGGCGTAGGTGTATACACTCTTCATCTTCCCTTAAACCTTGAGATTAAAATTGCTTCATAACTTTTTTCCTTCCTATACTATAGCTTTATATACAACCTTTCTTTATATACTACCACCACTAAATTATTTACTTCTATGAATCCGGTGTTCATCTTGTTGTGCTAACGAGGTAATGGCAACTTGGACCGATGTATATATGTACCTGGTCCTACGTTGTTGCTGACTGACTGACTGACATTTTATCTAGGTTGTAGTCAACACAGTTATGCTCATAATGGAGCGTAGGCTTAGTAGCAAAGGAATTAAAATTCACGTCACTAAGTTCTAGGTTTGAACCCCGCTCCACCTACTTCGGTTTAGGAAGCTGGTTTATATCATTAGCTCTCATATCCAAGTACCCGGTGAACGAGTTTATTTTTTTAGTTATTTATTCGTATGTAAAAAAAAACAAAAAAAGCAGTAGCATCTGTCCCCATCCTTCTGAATCCTTACATTCCAATTTCATTTCACAAATCATGACCTAATACAAACGTTGTCTAACGAAATCAATACGATATAAATAACAGATATACGATGGCAGCAAAAGTGATATCAATGCCACGATGCTAAAATGATAAGCATAAAATATATGGTTATACAAAAAAGGGTTGAAATAAAGGGATAGAAGCACCAAGCATTATTAAAATTATAAGTTTAGATAATAAATGAAATTACTATGACTCATCAATAGAGGTCATTAAATAATGTTAATGGTTATCACACAGAGTCTGCACTTCACATACCAACTAAAAACAGCCAAAAATGACCCTATGGACAGTGTTTGATAGCCTCTAAAATCCATTGCACATTTGGGTAGCTAAAACTGAGAGTAATACATACTTCAAATATCTCAGCGGATGATCTACAGGTACATGAAACGACTCAGCATTCTTAAATACTGTCCAGTGTCAGCATCACTTACACGGAGTGACAATTGAGATAATATCAACTGAATTCAGTCTCGAGGGGCCCCTTTTTACACCAAGATTCTCAGATTCGAGAGACGTTCAGCGTCTAGATAATCTGAGGTCAGAACGATCACGTTATCCAACCTGAACAATACTATAAAGTTCATGAGTGCTCGCTGATGCAACTTGTTCTCTAATTTGAAGAAATTCGAGCACTGAAATCCTTTACAATCAGTTAAGTATTATTTTGAAAGCCCAGAGATAACATGCCCCCAAATGTCCTGGTACGGCCGAGAGTGGAGAGAGTCCGCTCTCCCTCTCGAAATGCTCTCACATGGACACGCGAATATAGCCTCTGCCAGGGAAGTCCTACTCACTGCCTTCTTGTGGTGGGAGTGTTGTTTACGAAATTGAGAAGACGAAAAGTGAATTTCCGGCGCTTCAACCAGGTTGGTGAACACGGCGCGTCCACCTAGAGGAGTTGGAAAACCCTGATTCCAAACCAATGGTGTACATGGGCTACAGTATCCTGAAGGAGCAAATGGCGTACGAACCAATTGTTGGTCACCGACTACCATGGGACTGCATCGCCTCACGATGCTCCACTGCTTTGTGGGTTAGACCTTTAGGTCAAATTTATTTGAAAACATAAATATTGGTACAAAGAAGCACCAGATAAATATGCGCTACACAAATCTCATTTGGTTTGTGTGAGGGCTGTGATACTGCCTAGGTGTCCAAACTGCAGCAAGTGGTTTTCTTAGGGGGCCACATCCTGAGCCTTTCACCTAGAGGTCTAACCCACAAAGCAGTGGAGCATCGTGAGGCGATGCAGTCCCATGGTAGTCGGTGACCAACAATTGGTTCGTACGCCATTTGCTCCTTCAGGATACTGTAGCCCATGTGCACCATTGGTTTGGAATCAGGGTTTTCCAACTCCCCTAGGTGGATCCTCCGCATCCACCAACCTGGTTGAAGCGCCGGAAATTCACTTTTCGTCTTCTCAATTTCGTAAACAACACTCCCGCCACAAGAAGGCAGTGAGTAGGACTTCCCTGGCAGAGGCTATATTCGCGTGTCCATGTGAGAGCATTTCGAGAGGGAGCGGACTCTCTCCACTCTCGGCCGTACCAGGGTATTTGGGGACGCTTACAAAGGTACAAAGTATTGAATACGATTTGAGTAGTTATATTTTTATATATCATAAGAAAGAAAATTAAATTTGAGAAGTTTGGAACAACAAAATGTGAACCCTTTACTTTTCAGTCATTTGGGAATTTCTGAATGCGAATCGAATCCTTTGCTTTAAGAAAAGCCTTTACAGATGAATACCTGGGTGTTAAATACTGGATCAAACTTTAGACAGTCCTGAGAACAACTGACCTTAAAATCGTACGCATATCGCTGAATTAATTCAGGAGCCATCCAGAATGGGGTCCCCACAAAGGTGCCACGCTTAGTTATAGTTGAACTCAACTGACCAGCGACGCCGAAGTCGGCCAACTTTACATCACCACTGTAGGAAAGCAGGACATTAGCAGCTATCAAAAGGCGAATGATATACCAATTAATTAATTAATTCCAGTGAAAATAGAAAACAAACTTGGAAAAGTAAAGCTAAATACATGCAAATGTCAACAACATGAAAGATATGTAATGGTAATATCAACCAAGCCGTAAGACAGCACTAATGACCTGCTCAGTTAAAAACAGGGACAGAATAAACAAGCAGGAATATTTAAATTGATAGTTGGTCACTTTAGTCTACTATCGAATTGGGAAAAGCCATTACTACCCATGAGTAGACATATATAGGCTATCCATAATCAAAAGTACACCAGTAATAAAAGTCAAGCTAGCCGAGATAGCCTAAAATATGTGGAGTCCAAAAACAGATATTCTTAATTGTCTTTTTTTTTTAATTAAATGAGCCTATGAGCGAAAAACACATGTTAACCTGCAATACTTAATGTTATTTGATGTTCACGTAATATTTAACGAACAGAAGTCACAACACCTGTTGTAACGAGGATTTTTGGTTCATCACTGGTTTGGCTGCATACTTAACGTTCACCGTCTAGCCTTTATTTGAGGATTATAAATGAGATCATAATTTATGGTTTGGTGGTTAGGGTTAGGAATCAGATTTAGGGTTTTCGCCACGAACTGATATCAGCTATAATACCAAAACTCTATATACCTAAATAAATGAGTGGATTTCGCGCCAAAATCCGGAACCTGTTATCTTACACCCGATTGGTTCGTCCATAAATTATAGTCTCCCTTTATAAACCCGGAAGCATCGACGAGATTTATTATTAGAATATGTTGAGTCATGTTTTCCTACAGATATTCTACAAACCACTCAACATACCTACGTTGACCTTCTAAATGATGATAGACTAAAAATGAGGTCTGTTTTCGACTTTTACAAATAGAAAACACTCATTAGCTGTGAAAACTTTTGAAAATTCACCAACACAAATAATAACAGATAAGGAACTGTCAGAATTCTACGAAACTGAATACCAACGGCTTGTCCACAAATATGAAGATGAACCGTCACCAGAAATCTTTAGAACAAATGAATTTATTAAACGAATTTAAGACTGAAATGTTACGAATAACAAACCTTTTATATCCCTGTGAATTTTACTTTGACTATGTAGGTAATCTAGTCCCTTTAATATCTCTCTCAAAATAGTAGATATATGAACCTCCGGTATAGGTCCAGGCTTCATTAAATCAAGTGCAGATCCACCACCTAAGTATTCCATGACGATCCATAATGTAGTGTCTTTCAAATAAGAACCATGGTACTTCGTGATATACGGGCTGTTGCACTGAGAAAGAACTTTTATCTCTTGCTGAATATCTTCAATCTCATCCTCAGCTGCTTCCAAATCGATAAGCTTGATAGCTACAACTTCTCTTGTCTTTCTATCAACACCCTTATAAACTTCCCCGAAAGAGCCTCTTCCGATCCGTTCAAGAATGTCATAAATGGTCTCTGGGTTTACATTCTATACGGCAAAAAACGAAAAGTGTGAAGGTTGAATATCACAAACATGACTGTTATAATAGATTAATGAACAAAACACTCACAACTTTTAACTGTGTTCCTCTTGGATCAGGCATAATGTGAAAGAAAACTAGAACCTGCCGCTTTACCTAGGTCGATTAAAACGAAGAAACCTATTACGGTCTCTGAAAAAAATTTAAAAGAAAACTATTAAACGTTCAGCCTTTATATCAAAATTAATTTTAAAATTGTTTGTATCTCATCACACTCAATTGTTTACATGTCAACAGAAACAAGACAGTTTATTTATTTTAAACCTTGACTGTCTGGGTGAAAATAGCAGAATGTTTGCTCCTTGTCTCGGTCTTCAGTTAAAGGTCTGAGCTGTAGACAGTTACAATTCTTGCTTTGATGGCTGAACTTTCTTAAATGGTGATTGAAGAGTCAAGCTTTGTCTATGGAGAAAAGTGTGGTAATGTAATGGACCAAAATGAACAAAGATGACATTTAACTAACATCCATCATCAGCATACTACACTAATTGCTTTTAAGTTTAAGCGTAATTTAAGCAGCGTAATGATTTATTCTTTTCTAAGTCCACCACAGGATATAACATAATACCTTTGTATTTGGTACTACGTCACAAATAAGAATGTATATTCAGACATTCACTAGAAAATGTGTACTTTATGCAATAGAAACGTCTATTTTCAGTTACATCACTATAGTAATGAATTCATGCAAGCGACCCCGACGCCGTTTTGCTGTTATCTCTGGCATGCAGTGTTACAAATGCAAAGGTTGGTTTTACGAAGCATGCTCATATCTGACAGTAGTTGCTTACAACAGACTTGATAAGTCGGATCGTAGGTAAATGTGTAGGGCGAGCGAAATGAATGCTAAGGTTTTGCTGAGCGACATCATCCTCTTGACAGGCCTGCGGCAAAAGCTGTCAACAAACCTGGGAAAAGGTAGTCCTAAAACGGATGAACAGACAAACACGCCCAGTGAATGAAAGAAAACGGACCTCAACAACGCTAGTGTAGACGGAACGTTTACTGACACCAGTGAGGACATGCTGAAGCTCAGAGACATAATAACGCCGACAGTACTAGGCTCCCTCAGCAAAGTTGGATCTCCCAGCACAGGATCGCCAAATGCAACCGTAGTCCCCCGAAACTGTGTGCGACTGGACCCATGTGAACAAAGTTGAGAAGGACCGTGTGTCACTGTCTAAGAATCAGGTATTGTATTGAAATGAACAAGTGATGCTCTGGAAAAAGGTAAATAGGGAGCTCGAACTTTTCAAACTGAAGCCGTTGACGGTCACACGGCTCACTCAGGGAAAGAACTTCAGACACCAAAATCACCCAAAATTGCTTCGTGTAACGCTTACCAACGCTGCCGGTGTAGAGGACGTGTTACAGGTAAGTCACTTACTGAAATCAGATGATGATGTAAGAATATTGACTGACAAACCGTCTTCTAAGAGCGATCCCATGTGGAACATCCCTAAGGAATCTTCCGAGAACCTTTTTTGCGGAAGAAATATCGTTGTGCAAGGTGTACCAGAAAATACGAACACTGCTCACACAAACTGATATTTGGAATTGGAAATTCACCAAGCAGGCTCAACATGCAGTGAGATTAGCCAAGAAGGACGGGGATTCTAGACACCAACTGATGAAGATTACCTTCACATCTTCTCATATGGCGGCTGCAACTCTGGAAGCATTTCGTGCCAAAAGACGCCGGTCGACAACGGGAACCCATATGCATCCAGATAGGCCACATGACGCCAGGATCAAGCACAAAGGCAAGTTGGAGCTGACCATTCTCGATCATAAGAAAACGTGGAAAGGACAGGGACTACCAGCTCGAAAAATCTTGTATAGGTGGCCTACCTGTCCATTCACCTAAGGCTCATGCAGATAAACAGAACAGGGGAAGCTCATGCATTCCAAATTGAAAGCATAAACTGCTTATACATGAACGCTACGAGTTTATCAAATGAATTGGATGAGCTACGTGAACTGAGTAATGCTAATAACGCTCATATGATAGGGATATCTGAAACTTGGATATCTTCTCAGTATACGAACCAGGAGCTAGCAATACCCGGGATGTCTTTGTTAAGCAATGACAGAAAAACAGGAGTTGGGGGTGTAGTAGCTTTATACTTATGATTATGTCTGGAGGCACATCAAGTGCACAACCAAGAGTTTATCAATTTTGATGAATCCGTATGGTGCTCAGTAAGATTGTCTGCCACCTTCAGATGTCTAGTTGGGATCATCTACAGGAAGCCCATTGCTGACATGGAGTACGACAGTCGTATGCTGGAAGGATTTTCCCTCTCTACTCGTCTCGGATTCACTCATATCCTGATTCTAGGGGACTTCAGTCTTCCTAAAGTCAGTTTCGCGTAACATACATACATTGGAGGTGAAAACTCAACTGAAGCTTAGTTTTTCTACCTCATTGAACACCTGGGACCACTCGAAAATGTGAAGTCGGCAACTCGTTGGAAAAACAGTCAGATGTCTCTACGCCCTGAATGGGCATTTACAATTCAAGACTTCCTAATTGATAAACCATTAATCTTGGCTATCTTGGGTCAAACTTATTATGATGTCATAGCCCTCAGTTTTATCTCCAAAACTGATTTAAGACATTACACCAACAACAGGCGCTGGAATTTCGACAGGTTGGATGTTACAGCTTTACATGACAATCTACAGCAGATGGACTGGGAAGTACATCTTTAACATATAGTGGATGCTCACTGGGATTTCCGACTGCACACGATCCTATGTGCTACAAAGCAGTCTGTTCTTCTAATGGTTTCCAAAATCTAGAAGCAACCTACAGTCATAAATCTACATGTATTTATCCGAGTACACCAAAGGTTTTTTATTATTGTTACTATCATTATTTTTTTCTGCTTTTCATTATTTATTTAATTTACTTTTTCAATTATTTGTTTATCTCAAAAGTCTATATCCATTACACTATTATTATCATAGTTGGACCCTTTCACTAGATGTTCATTCCTTTTCTCTCTTTTTTTCCTTCTAAATAAATATTATTCTTAAGATTACGAAGTTTTTGGATTGAGACAATAACTTGTGTTACGCTTAAATCAACTCAGACTCATTTGATTTTCACTATGCATATAAGACTGATACATATCGATTATCTTTTGCACTTAATTGAGACTTTCATAGCATCACTCCAAACTATGACTGCACAAACACTTATTCTAACACCATATCTTACCGCAATTATAAGTTATTTATTCATCAATTTGTTTTTTTATTTTTATTACTCATTTTGCGATATATACATAACTGTTTATCCTTGTTCTGTGTTAAGCTACTTACGTAATCCGCGTCTCCTTTATTTCTATTTCCTTAGTTTCTTCCTCTCCTTCTCCAAAATCCATTCAAAATTCTCGCCAATTACACAGAACCTGATTTGCTATTACTATTCCATTATTAATATTTTATTTTCCTTTTCCTTCCTTTCTCAAACATGGCAAATGTAATGCTAACATTATTGAAACTTGTGTATTGTTGCACATTTGAAGAAACCCGAAATGGTTTCTTCACAACCCTTATTTACCCATAAGATGTTTGTGAATAATAATACTAATAATACTAACGCTTGCGTGCCTCATAATTTTTCTAGGTGATCTGTCATGTTAATGACACTTGGTAGCATTTGTTAATTCCATTCATCTAGAGTAATTACATGTTTTATCGCAAAGATGTTGCTTCAAACAACCTTCAGTCAATAGACCATTACATGCAAGTGTAACGTTCTCGTGTGAAGCATCTTAAATTTGATATCACGCTAACACCATTTAGTTGTCTTTAATTTTACTGCAATATGTTTTTTCGTATTCTACGTTAAACCAAATATCATAACCTCCAGAATAATGTCTACCCTATCTCCATTATTTTCAAAGTAATTGTTCTGTAACGTCCCAAATTTTAGTTTTTTTAGTTTCGTTTATTCCACATTGGCTTGCACTTCGACTAAGCTTATGTATACGTTTATATTATATTTCTACAAGTCCATTGGGAATCGCTGATCACCTGAACTGAGCGTAAAATCTTCCACTAGATTTATCACAGCTTCCACAGTTATGTGCATTTGAATTTATGAAGTTCATCATCGGAATAATGATCTCGGCAGTTTTAACACAGAGAAGACTATGAACTATAACAGGGACATCCTTTTGATATATTATCACGCTAAATTTTTCGAAACATCCCTTTTATTAGTACGATTAATGATTTTGGATTTTAGTTGTGGTCCCGTCCGTACAATAGCCATCGCTCCGCTCTCAAGGAGGAAACTGTCCTCCAAGGACTGGTGTGGATTTATGGAACCTATATTCGTTCCTCACTAAGTAGATATAAAAGGACCTGAAGTCTGTCCCAGTAGGCTTATTACACCATACCCGGTACAATCGAAATGCGTGGCTCTAATTTATACACATAAATGCTTCACAGCTCTTTATAAAATGGAGAATAAAGTGTTTACACAAGAAAAAGAAGTAAACAAATGTTTTTTGATGATATTTTGACCCTAGGAGGGGTGTGTTGACTTGTCTTAAGCCACCCAACTTAGACTTCAACCTCAGCCTGCCCCAAGACACGAGCTCTATTGAAACGTTGACATGATAAGTCTGTGAACCAGAAGCAAAGCAGTTCAGTGTCTGTGGAAGACTATATAGCATAAAATGGTGGAAATTTTTAACTCGTGTGGATGATTTGAGTAGAGTTTTGCTCTGCAAGCTGGGTAGTTTGATCAAGGGACTTTCATTGCCCTTCTGAATATCATAAACACAACCTCTGTCTGCAGTTCGCTCTAATGATGTTCAGAAGAAAAATTATGGTTACACGACCAAACCACCCGGCTTAGAGAACAAAATTCCACATGAACGATATAGCCTCACGAAGAACCGCTGTAACTCTGAATGTTTGACATAACTATACTTTCAATCAATCATTTAATATTCAGAAGAAAATTATTCAAAAAACGAAAATTTCTATAGTATGCAATGTTTTCTACAGTATATATCTTCTCACCACGATCAATCTAGCAACAAGAGATAGTATCAGTTGAATCTAATAATTTATCATATCGCTCTCTGCTCCACTACTAAATGTTAAGCATTGTTTGTCGCTCATATTATTATTATTATTATTATTATTATTATTATTATTATTATTCACAAACATCTTATGGGTACATAAGTGCTGTGGAGAAACCATTTCGGGTTTCTTCAAAAATGCAATAATACGCAATTTTCAATAATGTTAGCATTACATTTGCCACGTTTGAGAAAGGAAGGAAAAGGAAAATAAAATATTAATAATAGAATATCCAAATGCCTTGCTGCTCCTCAGTTCCTTCTTTTCTCTTCAGAATCTTGCCCTGAGGGCGAAGCTGAGGAACTCCTTACATGCGGAACAAACTCAACGTACGTGCTCTCCCAAGGTCACAGTTCGCATCAGGCGCCCCACAAGTCTACTTTATGACAACTTTAAACTTAAAACGTTGCATTGCATAAATACTTAGCACGACCAAATCCTAATACAATTTTTGCGGAGGTTGGATCTGATGTGTAACGTGGACACGATGCCCCTTTAGAAAATATTTTGAAGAGTACGCAGTATATCTGAACGAATGAACTGATATAAACTCTCATAGATTATATTTACCAAACAACTATGCTTGGGATGCATACTGTAAATCAGTATATATTGTAACTTGTAGATCATACCTGTAATAATTGCGTGTACCTGCCATTGCAGAAATTTATTCTTATTATTATTAACACTTGTTAGATTTATAAATGGAAGGGTTACACTGAAGGTAATGTTTAATGATTGGGGTACAAATTTAGTTAATAAGATCAGGGGAGGGAATGCGTGAGGAGCTATTACTTTGGTACAGGATTTAATCCTCCTCAAACTAGTCATTGTGCAAGTTTGTGGGAAAGATTGACTATAATAGTAAAGCGTTAACTAAGTGCCATACGTAAGATGGAGTGTTTAAGAGACGGAGCGTCAGAGGAGCTGTGAATAAAGCTAAAAGAATCTTGAAAGGTAGGTCGTTGTAACCGGTGATGAAAATGCTAGGGACGTGGATGTTTTAACTCCGAACAGAATAATCTTACTTAGAAGCAACGGAAGATCACAACATAGTCTGGGGATCGAGAAGAGCGAAATATTTGGCATATGTGTTTCGAAAGAGACTGTACAAGGAGTAAATAAACACTCTGAAGTTGCACGATAAATAGACGAGCTTTGTGAAGAACTTCCAAAGAGAGGATGTCGTAATTAAATCTGTTAAGTTAGCATCAGGAGGCTGGCTTTTTAGAATAATACAAATCGCTTACATCAGTGCGGATGGGCTTCTCAAAACTGTGGGCGTGTTTCTGAGTCATTGTGTTTACCCACACGACGTCGCTAATAGTCTGTGCTCATCCAAGTCTATTGGCCAGACAAAAAGATCCGGGAAACCTTAGTGAATGTTCATTTAATTAATTGTTCTCCATAGTGGTCTAGCTTTAAGTGAATCATGAATTCAACTTTTAAATTACTATAATCTACACAAGACCCCTTTCTGGTGATAATTAATTGTTATTTAATTGCTGCCTCAGCGTTATTCGGTTTTCTGATCTGTGTCCAGTTGTGTGATATTATTGGGCTAACGGTGTAGCACAACTATAACTGGTTTAAGATGATCCGCGTACAAGTTGCATCGAGGGGAGTTCAGACTAATGAGCTAAACCACCACGTATGTATTAGCGTAACCCTATCCTGTGGGTCATAGACCGAAAGAAGTCGATAAGAACAGGGAGAGTTAGGTGTTCCGTTGAGTGCTATCCACCTCTTTTAGACCTCCACAAATAGGCACATAATTCCATTGTTTTTCTAAGGTTTACTTGTGTAGGCTGTCTTTCCTGTGTTCGCAGACCTGATCTTAGCAGTACAGACGTAGAAAGACGGTCTGTTCGATAAGTAAAAGGTGACACCGTTCCATTTTGGTGGGAAGGGGCTTTAAGATGTTGAACGATTTAACTTCTGTGGTCAGGCTATCATTCCGCTCTCTGTTGTCAACATCAACATGTCGTGACTGTTCATTATTGGAATCCAGAGTCAGCGAAAATATCCAACGAAAGTATAAAGACATTTACTCTTGTTATTGTCGTGCCAGTTTTGTTGTACCAGTGGATGAAACTTCTGTAATTGTTGAATAAACGGATTCCTGTACCATCGGTCGTTGCCTGGTTCTTCTTTTAGGAGTTATGGGCAGTTTATTACACCATATTTTACGCTATATGATGGTGTCAATATTCCAACGAGGTCAGAAACAAATGAATAAAATTGGTTAAGTGTTATGGATTTCTCGAATGGTCTTGTCGAATGGTCAGATACCATGAGAAATAATATAATTATACGTGACAGGTGTTCGGTTCTACGTAAAGTCTCGATCTTGCAGAATGCATCAGCAATTTAGGAGATAGTTGCAGATTAGTTATCTTAGAAATGAGTATACATGAAAGCAGGATATTACCTCAAGACTAATGTCACTGTGAAATCGCCAGACGTCTGGTTCTTTGCTACTCTACGTAATACGTGACATCTGCCTTTTACAACCTGGTTCTAGACCACGGGTGCAGGTAATATCCGCCGACGATAAATGAAAATATAAACATACAGTTCATCGAAATTATAATGCGAAATAAATGACGGTCAATCCTCATGGTCTGTGAAACAAGTATTCTATATTTCAACTATGATGAAATTAGTTTCTGTGCCGATAAAATTCAATTATTCCCGTAATCCGCGTGAAGTCTAACATTCCATACTTTATCTCAACCTTTCTCTGTTGCAATTTCTAACTTTCAGGTTGCGTCTCACCCTCGCATGAGTCAGGGAAATCATGGTATTGTTCCTTATCAAACTTGTGATTTCTAGGCGCCCTGTATGGTGTTTACAAATATCTCGATTGACGTAAAACGGTAGGGAAAATGTCCAACAGTGTTATCCAATACCGCTGTCGATAAACACGACCTACTTTGTGATGCAAACTGTTAGACAATTGTTTTCGTTTGCAAGTTACTCACAGTTTTGATAATTATCAGTGAAGTTGTATCCACTGCAATAGTTTGCTTGTTTTGCTCTTAGCAGTCAGCAGAGTGTTGAGGTTGATTTACATTCTGAAACATTAACAACATGTATAATAACGAAGATTGGATCAACTAAAGCTTTCCTACTAGCATGAGCTAAAATAGAACCACACTCAAATACAAATGGATCTTCAGTGTCTTTTAGAAGTAGCTTATGAAGAATAGACTCTATATCAGTAACACTATTGTCGTCAACCATGTTTTTTGACAGATGTCTACTTGTGATCGATTACTAGCGTTGTTCTCGCGCGTATTCATACTTTTATCACGTAGTTTGTTCATGGTCAACTCTTTGTGTGTGATGTGAACCGCAAAACAAGAAGCCTTAACAAATTACGGAAGCTATTTTTGGGGACGTTAATTCGTTTAATTCAAAGCTTGTAAAATTGTAACATTTACTTTTGTCCCTAGCCTATTCTACAGATCATAAGCTTTCGTTTGATGTATAATTCATTGCCATAGCATTTTCTGTTCTAAAGCTATTGTCATTTAGACGTAATCTTTTGTACCCTATTTTCTACTATAATTCCCCAGTTTTGGACATGATTGTATTTTTCTAATTATTGTACGTTGTGGTCCGCTTAGTCATCTATTTATTCATGTAACTTTTCACCCTAATCTGAATTGGGAATTCGAGTGCTAGATCGGGTTGGAATAAAGTGATTAGTGTTCCATCTGTCTTGTCTTCTCTCTCTCTCTCTCGTGCTTGCCAGCCAATCAGGGACAGAATAGTTTTCGTCTCTCTACCCCTATTTCGAACTCACGCATATTCGCCTCAAGGTTAAGCCAGTCAGTCTATCGTGTCAAGGTCTTAATCTACATTATACTCCGCACTAAGTGGGTAGACAGATTCAAGGACGTAACAGTGTGTATTAGGCAATGAACCTCTCGTAGTTCATTCCAATGTTATTCTAGACGCACAGGATTCGTCGGTGTTCAAGAGTTTTAATTTGTACAATCCATGGACCACAGGAACATTATAGCCAATGAGCAACAGAGTTCACCCATTCATGAGCCTCACCATACTCCTTATGAGAGAAGAGTGAACAGGCGATTAATCTCCAACAACGCTATTTGTCATGGGTGTATGTCTTCAGTTCTATAACTCGTCTTGATCTGCACAACAAAAATGGACCGAAACGGCATGGCGGGCTCGGTCAATCTTAATAACCTCTTGTTTTCTGCATAAACGTATTCTTCATAAGTGTTAGATGTTATATTGCAGATTGTCACCATAGGGCGAGTAAGTATAGACAGTGCTGCGACTCGCGTTAGATAGTCATATCACTACAAGTCTGCCATTTTATGATTAGGTCTGTTATAGTAGCGAAGCCAGAATGGCCGCTACTTTTTTTCTAAGAGGTCAGATGCCTTGAGCATCCATAGAGTGTCCTAATAAGTCTAAGTAGTTGGTTCCGATTTGGCATTTCTGAATGTTTACAGTAATGCCATGTCTTTGAGGTCGTTCGAAAACAATGTTCAGATGCTGGATATAGGATTCTCTGTCCGGTCTTGCTATTAGAAAGTCATCAACATACGCATGTACGGAGTTGAGACCTCGGAAACCTTTGGAAGGTTTGAACAGCATTTCTTACACCGAAAGGCATTTGTAAAAATTCGTAGAGGCCGGAGTGAGTTATGATAGCGCTCTTGGAATGTCGTCAGTAGCCATAGGGATTTGGTTATAGGCTTTGACCAAGTCGATTTTGTAAAAGACAGTTGTACCTGTCAAGGTAGCTGTTAAATCGTGAATGTGGGGTAACGACTAACAGTCGGGAATGGTCTTAGCATTCAGAAACGGATGAGTGACCAAGCGCATTCAGCTAAGTGAGTCCAGTAAAACTAACGCAGTCAGAATCAAATGTCGAAGACTTACAGAGTTGTCAACCGCTACAGACAACCTGAAAAGCGGGTGATATTATTTTATCGCTTCATGAGTGAAGGTAGTTATTACGAACACCCGGTCACAAAATTTGCGTAATGAAGTCAGAAGGCTGACTACCTGTGTGCTTGTTGAGCTTTAAAAGAACTCTGAAATTTAGTTTGTTCACATATTTACCAGCATATAATTTTGTGTGTGTGTTGATCTAGTTACTTTTTCCCCGCCAGGCACTGAACAGTGTTTGTTTTACTAATTAAATAAGCTCTCAGCCCGAGTTTGTGCGAGAAATGAACTCTAACTAATAGACTGCAGTGGGGATGTAAGTTGCCGTGTTGCGTAAATGTTTCACATTGAATAATAGTCTAGAGTGTTTACTCAAGTTTGTAACGTTTGATGTCACCTATTTACACACAAGGATTATCGAACTATTCATTTTCAAGCCCTATTTTGAGTTTACAGTTTTGAGATTATCACAGCAAGATGACTTTCAGCAATATTTCGAAACATTTGGCTAATACTCGGAATTTAATATTAAGCTGCTCAAGTTTAGTATTTGCTTAGGTGTCCTATTTTCTTCGCAGTCATGAGGTAGGTGGTTTATAAAAACTGCATTTTTTTTCAGACTGACTAGTGGCCAAATTTTTTAAAGCTTTTAATTTAAATATATCTATCAAAAATCTGACTTTCGGGGTTTCTCAGTTTTCTAGGCACCCCATGCTTGTTTTTGTACGGACGCCGTGATTTTGTTCCTGTTGATCTTAGGGTGTCACTTCCATAAGTTAGATTAGTTGACAGGGAAAGCGGTATGTTGAGACAATAAATTTTTTCACGCGTTGTACTTGTCGGGATTCCGTTCTTTATGTTTCTTTGTTCAGGCCTGTGTCCTAGTCTTCGAGTCGGATTTGTGTGCATGCACTAACAATTTATGATTGAACTCCTAGTTAGAATCAAATTCAGTGTCGATCTTGCGGATGCTCTTAATCAAGACGGTCAAATTTTACGACATTTATAATTCTGGATATTCAGTAACTCTTATATCACGAGCTGGGACTTGTCCTCCACTGATATTAGCCACTTTATCAAGAAAGCAATTAGATAACTCAGTGATAATTTATAGCACCTAGCTAGGGCGGTTAATATTTTTATTTTGTAGATTACATATGTAAACCGAACCATTATTTAGTCGGTCTCGACTGCCGCTTGCTTAATACATTCAAATTTATCTGCTAACTGAACACGATATACATTTCATTGTTATTTTTGGTATATTTTTAACCAATGGTTTGCGAATAAATTATCCTTCGTCTACAGTCAACATAACTATCTCATTCTGTTGTTATAATTAGCAAGTGGCAGTTATTTCAGAGTCATAATAAACCATCTGTACCATTATCAGTATCATTTTCATCGTTACAACATGCTTATTATAATAAGTAGTTTTCAAAATTCAGTTTCAGAATCAAGCATGATCTATAAACGTACATGTGTTTACTGACGTGATTCTATTTTGCTTTTTGTGTACATTTAATTTAGGACTCTATAACATAACCTGTGGCCCGATAATTTTATCTCTACTTATAAGGTATGAGAAATTGAACCAATGTACGTGAATACAGGGTTCCACGTCGTGACTGATGGTAACATGCATCATTTGTTCTAGGTTAATTGGTCTTAATTTTGATGGTCTAGTTTTTCTACTTTTAGAAATTCAGTGTATTTTTGTGAAATATTTTTCCAATCTAGTCAAAAGCAAGGTAGTTTTACATTTGTGTGGAATACTTAGATCTAACAAGTAAATACTACCAAAATTTCAGAGGGCTATTGTCAACTAAGATTCCCTGATTAACATCGCGCGTTAATCAAACCCAGGACTTTCGGTCTCTACTGCTAATATTTAACCTCTTAACTACTGACCTGGAAACCAGCAATGTCTAACTTCAATCAATAAACGATAAATATCACAGACAAGTAAACGTTACACTGTGAAAAATCGTGTATCTGTTTTGGTTGATACACAGTGGTAAAAAGTTAAGTAGAGTTTATAACCTCATGTCTTCAAAGTTATTTCTCAGACTGAGGAGATAGCCTACAGTTTCCGGACGCCATACACTTTATGGTCTTAGTCTAACCAAGACGAACCTGTTTTCATTTCTATAAATCTAGGTTAACGGTTCGGCGAAAAGGGTTTATAATCCCATATTTTGATTTGATTCTGATTAGCACTTCAATCAATAGCGCGATTACTTACTCGGGGTTTTTGTCGTGGATGAGTGATTTTTTTTATTTTATTCATACACATAAATATTGGTACAAACGGGTACCAGATACATATGCGCCCCACAAATCAAAAAAGGTTTGTGTGAGGGCTGTGATACTGCCCAGGTGTCCAAACTGAAGCAGGTGGTTTTCTTAGGGGGCCACACCTGGAGCCTTCGATCTAAAGGCCCCCAAATGCCCTGGTACGGCCGAGAGTGGGGAGAGTCACCTCTCCCTCTCGAAATGCTCTCATATGGCCAGCGAATATATAGCCTCTGCCAGGGAAGTCCTACTCACTGCCTTCTCGTGGCGGGGGTGTTGTTTACGAAAGTGAGAGGACGAAAAGCGAATATCCGGCGCTTCAACCAGGTTGGTGGATGTGGAGGATCCACCTAGAGGAGTTGGAAAACCCTGATTCCAAACCAGTGGTGCACATGGACTCCAGTATCCTGAGGAAACAAATGGCGTACGAATCAACCGTTGGTCACCGGCTACCATGGGACTGCATCTCCTCACGATGCTCCACTGCCTTGTGGATCAGACCTTTAGATCGAAGGCTCCAGGTGTGGTCCCCTAAGAAAACCACCTGCTTCAGTTTGGACACCTGGGCAGTATCACAGCCCTCACACAAATCGAATGAGATTTGTGAGACTCATATTTATCTGGTGCTTCCTTGTACCAATATTTATGTTTAAATAAATAAATAAAATAAATACTCGGGGTTTTTGTCGTGGATGAGTGATTTTTTTATTTTATTCATACACATAAATATTGGTACAAACGGGTACCAGATACATATGCGCCCCACAAATCAAAAAAGGTTTGTGTGAGGGCTGTGATACTGCCCAGGTGTCCAAACTGAAGCAGGTGGTTTTCTTAGGGGGCCACACCTGGAGCCTTCAACCTAAAGGTCTGATCCACAAGGCAGTGGAGCATCGTGAGGCGATGCATTCCCATGGTAGCCGGTGACCAACAATTGGTTCGTACGCCATTTGCTCCTTCAGGATACTGTAGCCCATGTGCACCATTGGTTTGGAATCAGGGTTTTCCAACTCCTCTAGGTGGACGCGCCGTGTTCACCAACCTGGTTGAAGCGCCGGAAATTCACTTTTCGTCTTCTCAATTTCGTAAACAACACTCCCGCCACGAGAAGGCAGTGAGTAGGACTTCCCTGGCAGAGGCTATATTACGCATGGCCATGTGAAAGTATTTCGAGAGGGAGAGCGGTCTCTCCCTACTCTCGGCCATACCAGGGCATTCGGGGGCGATGAGTGATACTCTAAAGATATAAGTGATCAAATGATTATAAACTCTATCAGTCTTTAGTTTTCAGTTATATTCTAAAGTTGTAACAGAGTTAACTGGTGCGTAGTGTACTATTGTTAATAGTCACAGTACGAACGAGATGAGAAAAAGGCAAATAGACCATTTGTGATTTTCTTTAGAAACTTTGCCACCAACCCAACAGTCAATAAAAGTCAGTATTGTTTTATCCTTTCAGTTGGATCTCTTTCCATTGTCACTTTAAACAAATAGACATGGTAAATTTAAGACCCACCACAAGTGTGTCATCCAGTTTGCATTTGTCTGTAGTAATTTTTTGTATTTGGAAAGTAAATAATACACACAGACTACTTATTTTGTAAAGAGGTCTATTTTAACAGTGTTTCAGTGGTTAAACAACTTGGACCAAACAATGGGCCTCACTTCCAAACTTCATTAAAATTGCTCAGGTTTAGTGCGCCCGATGGTATCACCAGATCTCATATTAAATGTTGCTCAAAATAAAACACATGAATTCGCATTTTATGAGTAAATTACATCACTGTCTATATAATGTATCGAGGTAGGAACTCAATTCATTCGAAACCAGGTATTATTTCTTAATTATGGAGTTATTGAGTATTCTTAATAGCCGGAACTTAACATATTTTTAGCTTTCCGTTATCCATGACACGATGAGCTTTCAAATATAAGCTTTCAATACTATGAATTACTAGTAGGCATTCAACTTGAAACATAACCATGTCAGTCAGTCAGTCAGCTACAACGTAGGACCAGGTACATATATACATCGGTCCAAGTTGCCATTACCTCGTTAGCACAACAAGATGAACACTGGATTCATAGAAGTAAATAATTTAGTGGTGGTAGTATATAAAGAAAGGTTGTATATAAAGTTATAGTATAGGAAGGAAAACAGTTATGAAGCAATTTTAATCTCAAGGTTTAAGGGAAGATGAAGAGTGTATACACCTACGCCATTGTGATCGATTCTGAGCCATGTCACCCAGAGTCTCCAACCACTTATTACGATAGTCACGCGGACCCCAACCAGGTAGTCTGGATCTGCCAACATGGCTCAGACTAGAAGTTAGTGACTTCAAGCACTGATGCCATGTTTTGGTTTGGCCGCCCCTAACTCTCTTCCAACAATCCCCTACACTAGTCATCATAGCGCGTCGTGGTAATCGGTGTTCAGGCATACGTAACACGTGGCCCAACCATCTCAGTCGATGAAGATTCATCACCTCATCAACTGATTTACCATCATTCCCTAATACCCTGCGTCTAACCCCACTATCACTTACCCGGTTATTCCAGCAGATGCAAGCAATATTTCTAAGGCATCTGTGGTCAAATACTAGTAACCCACGAGTATCTTCTACTTTTTATGGCCATGTTTCACAACCGTAAAGTAGGACAGAGCGAACTGTTGCGCAGCATATTCGTTCCTTAATCGATAGACGGATATCTCGTCTTCACCATAGGTGACGTAAGTTGGCAAAAGCCAAACGAGCTTTTGAATCCGTGCTGAGATTTCGTCAGACACCAACCCATTAGGGCTGATCAGACTTCCAAGATAAGTGAATTTGTCGACGCGTGAATTTGACTTCACTCCCTATCCTTAGTTTGGATGTTGACGCGGGCCAGTCCTGGAGTAACAATTTACATTTGGATGGGGCGAAACGTATCCCAAACATCCTGGCATTATTACTGAGTTCCAACAGAAGACTCTGCATTTTATCATCGTCTTCACCAAACAGGACTATGTCATTTGCGTATTCTAAGTCGACAAGTGAACCTCCTGGTAGGAGATCAATTCCTGAAAATTCAGTCGACGAGAGTGTTATTTCCAGCAACAAATCTATAATGAAGTTAAACAAAAATGGGGATAGTGGACAGCCTTGACGGACACCACTTGAGGTTGTGAGGAGGTCAGTGTATGACATGTGAGGAGGTCAGTGTATGACATGGTGTCGTGGCATGAAAGAGAGCTGCAAAGGGCTAGCTTCCGTTGGTCCTTCACGACTCCCTGGTTGGGGTCCGAGAGATAGTGCAACACAGTGGCTAGAGACGTTATCGGATATGGCTCAGAATAGAAGCCAGTGGCAATCCTGCTGCAACCTTCTTTTACTTTCTACATAAAGAATGGTTCTAACTTTCCTAACTGAAAGAATCTTCTGGTTGTACATTTCAGCCCGCCTTATCTTTTCATCCCTTCTCTTCCTATTTTCATTATTTTGTGTGGCGCATATGTACCTGGTGCCCTTTTGTACCAATATATATGTGTTTAAATAAATAAATAATACTTGAGGTTGTAAAATCATATGACAGTTCGCCATAAGCTCTCACTCGACTCGTAGTGTTCGAGTAAAGAGCCTTCACAAGGTTTATGTACTTCTCAGGTACACCTTTTAATGACAGACACTGCCACAGAACCTCTCGGTCTACAGAGTCAAATGCTGCTTTTAAGTCAAGAAAAACTATCATTGTCGGACGCCGATAAGCATGTCTGTGCTCTAAAACTTGACGAATGGTGAATATGTGGTCGATACAGCCACGACCAGGTCTGAAGCCAGCCTGATTTTCTCGTGTTTGCAGTTCACGAGTCTTAGTTAGGCGCCCGGTAATTATTGAGGCTAGTATTTTAGATGCTATGTTAGTCAGGCTAATCCCTCTATGGTTATCACAGGATGATTTTGGCCCCTTATATATTGGGACAATCAGAGATTATGACCATTCAAATGGGATTACGTCCGTCTCTCAGATTTTAGCCAGAATATTAGTCAACCTAATCGCTAAAATCGGACCACCATATTTAAAGACCTCTGGAGCCAATCCATCTGGACCAGCTGCTCTTCCTCGTTCAGATTACTTATAGCCTTTTGAACTTCAAGTAAGGTCGGGGGGCCTACTTCAATGTTCCATTCAGGTTTTCTGGGAATAGTGGGTAGTTGTGCAGTAGCTGAAGGCCAGCTAAACTGCTCCTTAAAGTGTTCCGCCCATCGTTCTAAACGTTTGGGTTGAGAGCAGATAAGGGTTCCGTCTTTTTCCGAGATTGTCTCACTTACACTTGACTTCTTAATTCCGGTTTCTTTTATTAGTCTGAATAGTTGCCTGGTGTTGCCTACGGCCGCTGCCTTTTCCATCTCTTTTGCTTTCGTTGCCCACCACTGCTTACAATCGTTCCTTAGACTTTTAGTCAACCTATTTTTGATTTGCTTACGCTCTTCGTCGTGTTCGGAGCCTGATGGGATGAGTTTACGCGAATCCATCAGTGAAATAGACTTAGAAGAAATCCACTGCTTTTTGGAGCCCTATGGTTTAAATGACTAATAGATGTTACTGCTGTTTCCACAGCTGTTCGTGTGTCTTTTCAAGCAGCATCTGGTTCAGTCTCGTTTACAGAACTGCCTAGATGTGAACTCAGTTCTTTCTGGAATTCGCATTTGGCTTTCTCGTCCTCCACTTCAATCCTAATGGGTCTTCTTAGTGTAGTTTTCCTGCGTTCATTGAGGCGCAGACAAATGCGTGCTCGTATTAAAGCGTGATCAGAGTCTAAACAAGTATTCCAATACGAGCGACAATCTTCTATTGAGCCTCTCCAACGATGACTGATGACAACATGGTCTATTTGAGTCCATCGTTGGTTTGATGCAGGTAACATAACCATGTGATGTCAAATATAATTTACACATCTGAAACTGCAGTTAGATCTAAACAGCATGTTTGCTGTAGAACTCGGTAAACAACGTATGTAACTGGTAAATCAGCAACTGAAACTTTTTATTTGATCCCTCGTTTGCTACTCACATGCAAGATATCCACCTATTCAATGGGTTAGTCATTAAGTTTTTTAAATGTTAACCACACCTAGTATTGTAGTGAACAGAACACTAGTTGGGGACAATCGAATGTATTTAAGCAAACATTACAGACTATCTCGGTAAATTCTGATAACCAAACAATGAACAGTCAATTTGCAAATTAACAACCAATTGTTTCAATCTTCACTGTTTCTTCTCTAATTCCATTGCTCATGCATTTTCCATACGATTGCGCTTCATTTCCATTCTTTCCTCATCGGTCTTCTGCCAAAATACATTCTATGTCTGACCCACACCATATACTACTTATATGGATATAAGTAGACCACACCACAGTATTACTATCGGTTCCTCATTGATGTTTAAATCCATCTCTATCTCTTTGGTCAATTGTAAGCTTTTGAAAAAAACGAATAGCTTCAACTGACTATGAATTGTGCAAAATTTCAGGCTTAGGTTAGATTTCTTTCGAAATGTTTCATAGTGGTAGTCAAAATTTTTTGACTCTCATTTTAAGATGAATTTATTTTCGTGTATCTGAATTCTTGTTAGGTAGTCTGATGTTTTCATTTATTGATAAATGGCTGCTTGTTTGACCGGAAACATTTCATGATGAAACTAGTTGGAGCTAATTCTCCTGTTACTCACATGTTACTTTTCAATTTTCAGCATACAGTTGGAGTTGTATTATGCATTAGAAGATGAATTTATTTGTACAAATCCAGCTCAATTGAAAAGCATACTACAATAAATGCTATACATAATTCTAAACTGTTTTTTACAAAATTTTTGTCAACTAAACATTAGTTGGTCAATCCCAATGCCTGTCAAGACAGTATCATGAAATATGCCCTCAAGTTCCCATCCAGCCTACTATTCTAATCCAAATAGTGTATTACCCCAAGAATCTATATCAATGCAAACATATTACTACAAAAACAGTATTCCCGTATCCGGTTTGGGTCCAAACCCATCAACAGCGACTCCCCGTGCATCAGTGCTCCCTCAACAAACATCCCTAAATACAAATAATCATTTAGGTGTTCCTGGATCCGCCCGTTTATCATCCCAGTCACCTCATACTGGTCATCCATATGGGAATTTTCGAAATAGTCAGTCAAATGGTCTTCCTAATAACCAAGACGTAATGTCGGTTTCAATGCACACCCCGTCAAATTATTATTATTGGCCATCTGGGACTACGCCTGGGCCTAACACGACGCCATACAACTACAGTGATGTCTCGTCACATACATATGCAACCCCTACACCTGTATCCAAACCAAACAATACAGCTGGTTATCTTAACCCTAATAAAAATGGTCTGACTAACAAAAATAATCTAACTAATCGGGGAGCTCAGCAGTTAAAGAATACGACATCTAATTCAAATGGTAGGCCGTTATGGAAAGACCGACCACATGTTGGGAAATATAGTTTAATCCAAACTATCGGTAAGGGGAACTTTGCAAAGGTCAAACTCGCCCAGCATTTGACAACCGGAATGAAGGTTAGTCTTAATGTTTTCATTCGTTACCTATTGGTGACAGTAATGAGACTTTTAGATAAAAGATATTATTGTTGCTAATATGATAGAGTGTAATTTTTCTTGCCACGAATATTCCCACTTTTATCATTTCATCTGATTTTCTTTTATCGTTTGCTTTAGTCATCAAAAATGATTAGTTATGTGAATGAAAAATGTGCTACATAGAGAGCTTTTAATTGTTTTCAAAAGAATTTTTGTCCCTCATAATTTTGTGAATAAGTTATTTAATTTAATGCTCATGAAATTTTCTCTCCCTGCTTAGAATTTGGTTAGTTGTTCATCTTCCTTTCTGTCTGTTCTGTTTGTGAACGGCTGCTTCACTGTAACGCGTCATCGAATTAAATTTTCACTAACTTCCTGCCAGTTATTTGTTCAAATACTGGTCGCATTTTATACCATCTGACTTGGGGTGTGAATATTTGTTTCCAAGCAAAGTGTTTGAAATTAATTATAGTTTCCAGATCAAAATAAATTTCTGATATCAGATTTGCTTGCTAATTTAAAACCTTTAGATTATTTTCTATCTGCATTTTGTTATTTTGTCTGTGAGATTGGGTCAACTACCTGTGCAGTTTATAATTGTATGTTGTCAATTGATTTGATTTGTTTTACAACCTCTTACGCGATGGACAGTTATCGTGAGTGTGCTAATTGCTATAGCACTCTTTAGGGTGTTGATAAGACCAAGTTATGCGTTAGAATTCTTTGATATCAGACGCATTCACACAAGCTTTTGTTAGTTTTACGTACAGTCTGGGAGCTAATTGAACAGAGAAAAAATAACATTTCAAATAGCAAGGATAGATGAAAGTAAAAAGCGCAATAAGAAATACATTAGTATATTTTTAGTTTTTACATGAGAAGATTCTAGAGTCTTCTCCAAGCACCGACTGGTGCTGATTGAATAGGAATTAGCCAATCAGCGTGCACCAACACAATCGTGCATGGAACATGCTTTAATCCAATCTGTCCCGCTAACACTAACATATTTCCTAGCACACTAAAACCAAATATAAGACAACCTGTGGTTTAAGTTACTTATGTCTACAGATATAAGTTGTATGTAACACCAATCAGAAGTTGAAACCCTGGCAGCAGAAGGCTAAGAAGATAAAGTTGAAGGGAAAACAGAAACAAAGATAGAAAGGTATTGTGAATTGCAAGAATCGTACAGAATGTGGAGGATACATGATGGAATGTTGCAAATGAAGTATTCAATGTATGATTCTCATATTTTGCCAAGAAATTCTGTAATTTTGTACTCAAATACACTTGGTCGTCCCCACCTGTGTTCTCTTTCATTACAAACCCACTTTTTATTGCGTAACCAAGTTAAATTTACAGGAAAACTTCCAACTGTTCAGTATCTGTTGGACTTTTGAACCGTTAGCAATATCAATTTGTCTCAGTGGTCAGGTTATTTTCTGATTATCATAAATATTTGTCACTATGCATTTCAGAATCTTGGACTACTTTTTTCATTGATAACATATGACACGGTTAATAGATGTTAGTTTTTTGATACACTCATACGCTAAACATTGAATATGTCTTCAAACACATGCTAGTAAAATAATTCATCTCTGTGTTATGTTTTAACCATGAGACATAATACAGATAAATTTCTACTTCTATGAACATTGTTTTCAGGACTAACTGATTTCCAACTATTATTCAGTTAGTCAAAAGTTAACCACTCACAGACTAGAAACTTTGTCCATTTCTTAACTTTGAAAAAGATAACGAGTTATGTCTAAATGTATTATATATACGTGTTACTGTTTAAATCTGTGTTCAAAAGTAATCCATTTAATAATTCTAATTGATGTTTACAAAGTTTCCGTAAGAAATATATGTAGAATTAAAAGTATGGCATAAAACCAAGCTCATGCTTGAAAAGAGTGATAATTAATGTAATTGTTCCACCATTACCGATTTTGAATCATGTGATTTCAAGTTTCTCATTTGAAGTTGCCATTATTCCACTAATTGAATTTGCTGATACAACTTGGACCAATAGTTAATAACTTTGTGACCTAATGTTATATTTTTAACTGCCTGCCCCTAGATTTTTTCACAACCTACTCCAATGCTAACCAGCTTCTATTGTAAAAAGGGAAAAGGGTATCAGTTTTCAGAAAATGAAATTGTTCTCCATGATATGTTGCTATTCATGTCTGGTCTACTCAATTATTCTGCTTTTTCTTTTTTCCTTATTATCATGATCCTCGTCTACAAAGGTTGCGGTCAAGGTAATCGACAAGACATTATTGAATCACTCAAGTCTACAGAAGGTAGGTAATTTTTCGATTGAGTTTTTTATGTTATTTTATGGAACAGGAAATTTAATCAGTTAACAGTAGGTTTTATTGTCAGTCAATTATAGCCGAGCGGATTTCAAAGCTAAGGGCTATTGAAAAGTTGTTCTGTTTTGTGTTGGGATCTTTTATCATCCTGTCTATCGGCATTAAAATTGTAATCACTATGACAGTGATAATCACTGTTCTTAATTATGACTTTAACTGATTTGTGCTGTGATATAACTTATTTCATTGATGTCTATGATATTGTTATACCGAACAATATCAGGTTAATATGAAATAACTGGCCATTGTCCTTTGGTTTCCAGTGATCTCTTGATGTTACTCTATTTCAAAGACTACCATTAAGCTTAATGATCTCCAATCAATTTACATGGGAAACATTTTAAAATGTATATTCACATACATGTGTATAACTATTCTATGAATGCTTCCATAATCACACTCTTAGGATTATTATCGAAACATCCTACACAGTGGTGGTTGATTTTTAATGATTTATTTTTGAGTAATATTGACTTTTCAGGAATGACTGTCCTTTTTCCATGGTAATCAATATGGATTTCTTCATTATTGCGTTCAATATGTATTATGTTAGCGCTGTTTCGCAAGTTCTTATTAGTCCTAGTCTAGACGGTTGTCTTGAGGAGGGTTTCTTTTCATAACTATTTCCGGTTGAATTCCTCTTAACTCAACAAACTCAACTTTAAACCGTGTGTTTCTTAATTGTTAAAAAGCACGAAGTTCAGCAAAGGAATCTCTCTCCAACGAATTTTTTATCAAGCTTCACAGTCGCTATATATATATACTCAGCATTAATTCTGAAAGGGCATATGATTAAAGAATATACATGGTGGTGCTATAGAAAGGTTATAATGCTAGATTATGTAATGTAGACAGTAACAGTAAAAGATTGTGTATAAATAGAAAGCCTCGTAAAATTAATAAATTAGCAACGAATTATATTGTGAATGAAGTAAAATAATTAAAACATTTGTGTTAAACGTAATAGGGGAGTTAAATGAAATAAAGTGATATCAGAAAGAATTATGAATAAAATCATGGGGATATGAGAAGTAATTAAGAACTGAAGAGATACTTTAAAATATGAAATATAATAATAAGTAATAGTAATAGTTTAAGGGCATGGTAAAGATAGGGATAAGACGTATTTCTTTCGTATGAACAGTTCTAGCTTCATTTCATGAATGGCAAGGGCTTCTGCTGTTTTAAAGAGTTGAATATGAAAAAAGTTTGGTAAATTTGGACAAACTGTATAAAATCAACCTGTGGATCAGTGGAGCGATTGGAATTGATTAAGTGTCCAAGATTGGAAATTTCGACTGCTTTCTCCTCGCCCTTGTGGAACAACACTGGGACATATTCTTGTATCCCAGTTCAAAGCAAGCCCTAACCAAGTCCGTTTTTTAACTGGATATCAGTCAATACGATTGATCGTTTTTTGGCTTTGTGATAAGTTCATTTTGTATAGAACATCACAATAAGTCATTTTATTCGATAGTGCACTCTAACCTTGCTTTACTGATTAAAATTTGAATTTCTTACTATTATTACCATCATCTCAAATTAGGCGATACTTATTTCTCAGTCCACAAACCTGTAGATGTTTTCTGAAGTAAATTTACGCTATTCTTGTTCTTATTGTCCTTGGCCATAGTTCATGTAAGAAAAACCATCTTCCAGTTATTATTGATTTCTCTTATCAGAGCTCTTAAATATTTTATAACTTCTTGTATGGTTTATATTGATCAACTCTCCGATATAATATTCTACTCGCCTTTATTTTGTCAAGTGTCTAATTTTTGTCATTAAGTAAAATATACTTGACACACCTTTAGTACATACTAGAGTTCAGTTCACTCACTGTTAATAGTGGTAGGATTGACTTGATTCTCTTGAATCGACTTAATAAAAACCTTCTAATCTCTTGGAGTTGTATAATTCCAGTAGGGTGTTTGATTATGAGGTTCCTTTCCTATACTATATCCTTATATACAACCTATCTTTTATATACTACCACCACTAAACTAACTACTTTTATGAATCCGGTGTTGATCTTGTTGTGTTAACTTCACTCGATATTTGTTTATATTTTTTTTCCAATAATTGACAAGAACATCGATTATTTAAGTAAACAGATTTGTCCTGTTGCATTGTACCCGTTCAGTGTAGTCATCTTTTTTATACTCTCTACTCAAGAAGTTTATTGTCATCTCTTATTCAGGAATATCTATAATATCGAGTATATATATATATATATATATATATATATATATATATATATATATATTACTCAGTGCTCTGTGATGTAGTAGGTTATTGGGATAAATAAAAATCTTATATATCAACTTGTTTTGTGTTCAGTGTTTTCATTAAGCTAATTTTAACTTTGAATAATTGATTAAAAATTTCATAGCTTTCTTTTGATCCCCATTCATGGTAAAAACATGGTTTTAATAAAACTGGTGATATCATACAAAACTTAAATATAGCCATAAACAACAGTACATTTACGTTGTCTTATTACTGGTGATATTCATCCGCTATTCATACTTATCTCTTCGGAATACCGATCATCATTTTTGTTAACATTCCACATGATTGCGTTAATGCATGGTAGTTTGATTGCGCAGCTGTAGGTAATTTGCACACACACACAAACACGTTTAATTGAAGTGATTTCAAAATAAGCTTTCTCTCTGTTTCATTATCGGGAGGTTTTCATAAATATTGGGAGATTATCATCGTGCGTAAAATGTGATTTCTACCGAAAATCTCAGCCTTTCAATCGTGATGTATTTTTTCTGTCCTTTTGATTTTAGTTTGATGAAAGTAACTAATTTATAAAGTTGATCAATTCTATTCGTTACAGAATTAAGTTCTCGGAATTATTCCTAAAATGCGTATTAGACTGAGTTTTTCTTATTCGTTTGTCAATTAGATACAGTGTTTATGAAAGTTCCTTTTTCAGATTTTTATTATTGCATTACAAAACTTGGAAAAGTACAATTTGTCGTAATGTACATTAATATTAAACCCTTAATGATCGTGTTCATTAGTAATATAACCAACCCTCTTTTATTTGGTTTGTTCCTGTTATGAATATTTACTGTTAGGAATGTTGTTTTATCCCGTTAAGAGCATAAATCCACTGCAGTACTACAGCAGGCGACAAATCATAAAGAAATGAATATGATTGCTCAGGAAGTTTATAATTTTCACTAATATATGAAACCTTCAACCTGAATTTTCACTTTGTTACATTGATATTCCACACTGTTCATTGAAAAACAAAACTTTTATGGCTAAAGTACAATTGTTCAGGCTAGATTTAGGTCTCAGAGTTTCATAATTTATCGATTGACATTAACCATAAAGTTCATTTTAAAAACATAGTTTACCTAGACAATGGAACGTCTAATTGTGGAAACACAAACCTATCAATATGGCAAACATCGTTTAGCCATAACTGTTCGACATATTTTTCGCTTATTATATGTTTCATATCAATTCACATTAAAGAAATTTTTACTTTTGGATTGTAGAATTGATTAATTTATAATTTCTAAGTAAAAATAGTCTTAATAATAATAGCGTAAACAAATGAATTTAATGTTTCAGAGCTGTACAGAAACAGATTATTATAATATAAGCATTTTACTCACTATACTTTTACGACATAAAACGAATTATCAATTACACTTTTATTGACCAAACTACTATTAAAAAAAGTTTAGTAAAGGAAAAGGACGTAACATTGACCACGCCTTAAGAAAACATATTCATATCAGTATTTGTCACACTTTGGCCATGTACTTATTTAAAAAAAATAGTTTTTCAATTTAAATAGTGCTTACCTGTCGCCTAGACTACTACTCGCTTGTGACGTTTGATTTTAAATGGTAGAGAGATATTGATTTGCCTTGTATTCCATGGTATTAAGGAAGAATTAGATTGCAGGCTGTATTTGTTAAATCACGTTTCAATTAATAAACTACTTTAACTAGCGTTATTTTTTCGATATTCATAATATATATCTAAATTTATTTATCGTGTTTGACTTATGACTAGTGAGCTGATTAAATTGATGTCAATTCATTTTTGTATTGTTTGTTTGAATCTTCTCATTGATATTTAGAACCGCAATTGATCACTCTCTTATGGGCATATGTGCATCCTGTGTGGATTGTCTTAAGTCATAAGTATTGTAAGTAATGCTTGTCCTGGAGTGAATATCAACTCTGGGATGTAAGTACACTCAGCTGACGAATCCGAAAAGGTACAAAACGCGTGCTACCGTCCATCTTTGCTTAAATTGAGTTCAGTTCTCGAAAATTATTTTTGTGTTAACCAAGTATTTCAATAGGCCCCAAACGCTGAGGATCCTTCATTTTCGCCGCAATCCATGATGCTTTCTAGATATTAATCCACTGATTTTTTAATATGCTATTTTTCGGACTATTTTCAAGGATATTGTAAATTTATATTTATGCACTGCAGATGTTTTCTTTGTCAGTATTCTTTGGTACCTCATATAAATTCTTTAGTGAAAGTTTGACGTCAATGTTAACTGATAGTTAAGGAAGGAAAAGAAGAGTTGTTTATATTCACTGATGAGGAAGTTGTAATTAAAATTAATTCACTTTTATTACCAAACGGTTTTTGTAGACCATATTTAAAGTGAACAGAAGGGAAATACTGGCTTGAGTTTTAAAAAAAACCCATTTCTGTTACCGTGCTGGGATTTTGTATACTGCATGAAGTACGTAAACGTTACAGCACAGGCGTCAACTCGATTTGGAATGGGGATAATATTTATTATATTTATTCTAAAACTTCACACCTATTTAAAGCATTTTTTAAATTATTATTTTTCGTCTTACTAATATTATTTATTATCTAGTATTGAATTTTAAATCACACTGTTGGTTTTTTAAACTTTTCATCCTCTTTTCGGCTTGTTTACCTGTCGGAAAATGAGGGGCAAGGAACTTAACATTAATTGTACTAGTATTTGTTAGCGTACTCACTGATATTTGAGATAGTGCTCAAGTTTGATTCTTCAGTAATTTTTCTCACCACTCTATTCACCTACAAGTTACTTTTGGTGCGCCTTCTTTTTTTTCTTTAGAATTATATTGAGGATCTCATATTGGTGTACCACATCTTTTCCTGATTTTTTTAATCTCTGTGAGAACTCTAATTATTATTTTAATTCGCTCTAGTTGAATGCTTTTTATAATCCTAAATTGTTCTAGCTGTTATTCCTTTAATTTTCTCAAAATGTTTTACTACTGACCAGTTTTTCCCACTTGACATAAATACTTAAATATTCATTGTATGTTCTTGGCCTTCTTACTGATTCACTAATTCCTTAAGCTTTTTCTTTTAATTGTATACGAAACGTCTTGTATTTTTAGCGGTCTTTATTTATTGGTTGTAACAAATGTGTTTGTTATGTACTACTTACATTTGTTGCTTAAAACAACTTACTTCCTTAGATCTTGAAAATGAACGTATAATATGGATTTCCAGCTGAAGTTAATTGTTGTTGATATTGGGACTGTTACATTTTTAATTATGTATCAGTTGACTGGAGCACCGATATTTCAGCTAGAATAACTTTATATTTTAATAGCTAAATTACAAGAATATTTTTTTATTTATTGCTTACCTGATTTTTTTCTGGTTATTGTTCTTTTAACAGCTTTTTCGTGAAGTTCGTGTTTTAAAAAGCTTGAATCATCCGAATATAAGTAAGTCATAAACTTTATTTTGAAAATGTTTGGTTTAATTAACTTAATTTAATGTAAATTTAGAAAACTGAGTATTGGTTCGTGTATAAATAAATGATATTTACTAACCTGCTGCTGCCCTAACTAAGCTGGAACTTGTTCCAGGAGACCCGGTAGTACATGATTGTTGAGCGTTTGATCTTGTCATACACTGTTTCCCATTATTCAGTACATTTTTTAATGTGTCATCTCATGTTAAGTTAGTTTGTCATCCCCAGTTTTGTTTTTTATTTTATGATCCATTTTCTTTTTAGTTATTACTACTTGATAATGATATTTTCTATAATTGCTGTGGTTTTCTTATTAAGATACAATTAATATTTGCGAATTATTTTTGTAGGCTTATTAATTGTGGGGTCTATATTGTATTATCAATCATCTAATCAGAAGTAATTTTTACGTAAATTTATAAAATATAATAAGTGTAAATCACAAAATCCAGTAACTAGAATAGTCAGATCTTTATTTGACGATTTGGAATATAGTTTGCGCCTCGTAGATAAGAAATCGAAGCAAATTATTTGTTGATTTTTGTTATCATTGATCTTTTCTGCAGTTGATCTTATAAAATAAATTGCATGACTCATAATCTAAACTCCATTCTGTTTTCGCAATGTGAATTTTATAGAATGAACTTAAAAGATTCTTCAATTATTTGTCGTTTGCAAGATGGTCTATTTTTATTCTTTTACAATCTATTCAATTAACACATTCTATTTCTCTCTCTCTCTCTCTATATATATATATATATATATATATATATATATATATACCTGTTTTCTTCCTGACTTTTTTTTAATGTGTCAATTAATTTTTATTTGCACGAATGTACCAATTAACTGTTGCATGCGAGATTTTAAAATAATTCCCATCGGTGGAAAAATGTATTAGGTCATGTGACCATATATTGTATTCAAAATTTATACCACTGTCCTTATTTATTTATTTTCCTTGTTTTTCATCCTAGAGACAGTTACTTAGTGGATGTAACTTAAATTTTGTCTTCATATTTAGCTTTATGTTTTTGTAATGACAATTTTTGCTTGTAAATATTGATTCAGCCTGATGAAAGCGAAAAGAAATTCTTGGGTAAATAAGCTCTAATTTGTGCCTATGATAATCACAATAATCTTAGTTATTCGAACTTGTTATCTGTTCCATGTTCAAATTAGAGTCTTTGAGTTGTATGTGGCTCATGTTCTGTATTATAGGATCAGTTGCTTTCAAATTCCTTTAAACTATGTGTGGTAATTTTTGACGAAAGTGTACGATACCATTGTATTTGTGTTGCATTTCGTTTTAGGTTTTTGTTTGTCTTAATATTTATATGTTTCTAATGTAGTTAGTCTTCATTGGTCTGATTTTGTATGCTAAAGTGTGAAGTTTCGTAGGTACTTCTTCAATTTGCTCATGAGGAATTGGTAACATCGCCAACGTTTGATAAGGAAACGGGCATTACTATACGAGATTGACGATCTTGGGCGACCCTAAAAGTAATAACATTGCAAAGAGTTACAGTTATTAACCTGTCAGATTGCAGGTTATATAGCTGGTTTATTTATTATAGAAACGTAACACCAATCTAAATGGTAAAATCATTTTCTTTTTCAATGCATCGGGACTTTGTATGAGCCGACACAGACTTGTATTGTGTCCTGAATCACATCGACTTGTAATTATCGTTTCATATACAATATACTGGTGTTCATCGTAATTTAGTTTTCACATGTCGTACTCACTGTATGGTTACTCGATAAGTATGTTTATCCATTTTAAGCGTCTTAAGAAATAAATATGGGTAAATACCATTTAGCTCTTAATAGGGTGCAATCTAGCTATCATCACGTTTTAAATTTCGTTCAGAAATCGAACCGTCACTACCTTGAATTTGATTGGCTCGTTGATATAGTATAGTTTTCTGAAATAACTTTTTTTTCAAATTACATCAAATTGAGAGTTGCATTAAAAGGCTTTTGCTAATTATATTTTCACAAACAACTGTCTGTGTTGATTTTTCAATGAAAATCTATAAAGTACACTAAACGTAGTGAAGTTAAAATGTTTTTACCTATCCTACATATATCATTTTGCTATTTCTAGTTTCTATATTAAATAGTTCATTTTTAAAAACTTCGATTACTATGACTTATTTTTAGATCATACATTTTCTCGACTAAGTTTTATTATTTCTACCGTACTTGTTGGTCAACTTCTCTAGTGTTCTACAACTAATAAGTTGTTTCTACTAACTACACTATTGTGCTAGTAAAAATCCATGGTGACTGAGTACCAACCAGTAATCTGATACTGAGTTTTTGATCAGTTTATTTCATGTATCATAATTCAAATAATATCGAATCAATAATAAATGTATTCGTTTACGTCAACTCAGCTGATCCTTTTTTCTACTTTTCGAAACTTGTTAAAAACATATACAGTTAATAAGGTGATAATCCATAAACCTACTTTTTTTCATGTCATAATGTAATAAATCACATAAGAAGTATGATCTTATAAGTTTAGTTCCTTCCTGATTCTGACTTATTCGTGTCATACGTGTGGAGTTTACTACAGAACTTGTCTTGTATTTATTCACTAACTGAATTGTTAAATGTTCATTTGATGGTGTTTCTCAGGGACTGATTGTCATAGAAGTAATTATTATTGTGAATCATTGTAATTGCTATCTGTAAAGTTCTTCATTCCTATTGAGAAAACACATTTAGTGAATAGATCAATTTAAGCAATGAGATGAAGCGATAGTTTATGTGTAAATTCATTGGGGAAAAGTGCGATATTGAAATTTGAAGTCACGCCACTAGCGTCGTGACAGTATAATATTTTTAAAGTTAGTTTTTTTTAATCTAGTTGTCAAAATCAATTAGTCGTAAGGTATTATTTTCGGAGTGAACAGAATTTTTACATTGGTAAGACGAATAAATGACCTTATAAGGTATTTGATGTATATTGTGAAAATATGCGTAGTTTTCAAATCGATAGTTCACATAGGATACATTGATACAGAACATTTCATATCTATCTACCTATACGCTAGAATTTCTTTAATACGCACAATATTAATCATTTTTCTGCCCACGATTATTCTTATTCATCTACCCACTCATTATAAACGAGCGTTTATTATCACCTTGTGAACAGCTGTACAGTTAATTTTGTTTGAAAGTATAATTTTTAAAAATCAAAGTTCCCTTCTATTTGTTTCCCTTCCCTTCACTAAAAGAAAAAAGATTGAAAGCGACATTTTCCTAATTGTTGACATGCCATTATTTATCGGTTTCGGGCTTTGAATCTTTCACTTTCTCGTCTTCATCCCCTGACTGATACACACACGAACATAGAAACATTTTTTCGCTAATGCTGACCTCGTTGTCCTTATTTGTTCTCAATTCGGATAGTTAATTATTTAACATTTCGTTATCAAGCCCCCTTATTAACCTAATTTTATTTCATTTTTTTGCGATGTTTGATTTCTTTTCATTTATTGCCAGTAGGAAAACTCAAAAGACGACTGAATATATATATATATATATATATATATATATATATATATATATATAGGAGTATTTTGTCCCTTTTTTCTTAAATACGTTGCGATATTCTTTGCTTCGTTTCTGTGGTTTGGGTGGTGACATTGTTGGCTATTTTTCACCTTTTTATATATAATTATTCTCTGTTCGAGTCATGTATGGACTTTTAATCAAAAATTATGTTCGATTACTTCATTCTTAGTGGTTTAATGGTTACTGTACTTGATGTTCAACCGTTGTTATAGGTTCAAATCCCTCCTACTCCTGTTTAGACAGCTGGTTAGCGCCATTAAACCTCGCAATAAAAATAACAAGTGTGGTTCCAAACTAGTTACGTGCCTATATGTAAACAAATATTTTTGTTTATTCACGTTTAGGCATGTCGACGTGCATCGCTGTTAACTACTTCGGTTATGTGCTTTGCGTAGCAACACAATTCTGGATAACAATGCTATGTCGAACGCAAGAATTTACGCACACATAATTTATTCTTCAGTCAAAATTAAACTATACCCTTAGTGGCTTTTAACCTAGGCCGCAACAATTGAAAGAATAAAACAAAAGTTATCAATTCAGCCAGCTATGGTACGGGGAAAAACTTGTAAATATTTATTGAATTCTTAGGATGTCCTTGAAAATCAGTCTGAATTGCTCTTTTCAGTAGAGTGGAACTCAACTACTGTGCGACATAAAAATGCGCAGTCGTAATAAAAAAAATTTAACTTTTTTTGTTTATGTTGACGTTTTAGGAATTAGTGTGATCTCCAATGAAACTTGTTGAGGTAACGGGAGTCGGTATACCTAATGACCTGAAATTTAGATTCAACCATCACTAGGCTTAAAGGAAATTAAAATCCTCTAACTGAGAGTGAAACTGTCAATTGTTGACTTGTATTTCAAATGACTGTCAATTAAATACTGGTTTATTATAATGTGGGAAGTTTTCTGGTAATTTTATGCAGTTTCAAAGTTATTTTCTTGATGAAGTAAAGGTATTTGGATGATTTTAAGAAATTAGTGAAAAAAAGCTGGACAACTCTCTTATCCTAGTTTTTGATGCTTTTTCAGCAGTATAATCTCAAGATTCCTTACTGAATTGAACACAACTTGATAAACTTTCATCCCAATGAATCAGAATTTAATTGTTCACATTCTATTTTTCTCGTTCACATAGATTTGTACTATTAGATCGGTTTACCAGTATACCGGGTTGTGGAGGTTGAGTTTTTATTGAGTTCATGAACTGATCAATGTTAGACGATCATTGGAATCCTGGAAGCGCTGGATAGTCGTTTCCTTCTCGTATGTGACTCCTCAGCAGTGAAAATCCACTATCTCTCATGTGGGACTCGAGTCCAGGACCTTTGGTCTCGAGCGTACACCTAACCTCCAGGTCCTGTGTTCCAGCCCCGCGTGTGGGATCGTGAATGCTCACTGCTAAGGAGTCCTATACTAGAAAGGACTGTTCAGTGTCTCCAGGTTTTCATTGGTGATCTAACATTGATCAGTTCATTATCTTAATAGGTCGATTTACATTGAATCGTCATTGATGATTTAATTTCAAATCTTCAAGTTGATTAAGTGAAAAAATCAACATGAATATGTATTCACTATTAACTACAAAGTTATTATCATTTTTAAAATGGAAGGGGAGAGGAGTTGCGAAGACTTTGATTAATAGTTTATTTAACTTACATACTGAAGTCCATTTGTTTTATAAATAGCAAGTTTTGTTGGATATTCAGTGTATTTCGAGTCAATTATTGTGAGATATTCATATTCACTGTTTTCCAATTTTTAGTTATCATCATGCCCTTCATTATATTGACATAACTAACGTTATTTATTTGATATCTACTTTGGAAAACAAAAACAACTTGAGGAATTGTTTAATAATTCTCTGAAGGTAGCAATGGAAATTCAAAGAAACTTTCTGATTTAGGCTAGATGAGATTTCTTTCGAAATTTTAGCAATAATAGATTCGTCAAGAATAGGATACGTTTAGGCATAAATTTTTTTTGTAATGCTATTTTTCGTTTAAAATATTTTTCAGTCGGTAAGCAGGAGTTCCGATTTTGTGTTTATCTGTGAATGTTCTAGAAAATGAAAACAAACAATATAAAATCTTACTTGTTCATTTACTGTAAATTGACGTGAATAATCTGGTGAAAGATGATTATATAATCAACATAACATCATATTTTATAACCAATTTGTCTCATTTTTCAACGGCAACTATTTTGTATATAATAATGTTTGCGTATTGGTCGGTTCTGTTTTATTTTTCTTTAAAAAAACCCACTCGAAGCCACTGTGAAATATGCATAAATTATGCATAACAAAGTATTATGCTATGATTTATACATTTGTATGATAATTAGATTATTATTATATGAAAATCATTGTGATTATCAGTCAGTGATTAGCTAAGGCAATAGTCCTACCATCGACAGTTACCACTGGTTAAATTGACGCAGATTCAAAGAATTAGTTACTCAATGCTATTTAATATTGTAGTTTCTATATCCAATGCATTAATACTTCTAATCTCATAAAATGAGATATATATGTTTATATATGCAGATTACGGACTCTAATCTCATATGGAACAAGTTTGGCCGATATATATCAGGTGCCCCTTTGTACCAATATTAATGTGCTCAAATAAAATAAGTATGGAACATAATGTTGTGGCCCATTAAACATATAACCACTAAGTCCAAGACTACTTTCTGATTGCTTTCAGTCATCTAACACACTTTATTTCCTAGTACAATTATCTAAGTCACTTCAGTAGAAATATATATCTATTAATGTTATTGATAAACTGATTGGACTGATCAATAAACTATGATAACACTTTCCCTTTTGTAGCACAAGAAATAAGACAGCATCTTTTTCTTTTCAACATATGAAATACTTCATGAAATAAAATTTCCTATAAATAAATAACATTAATCATATGGAAATGATCTGTTGTATTAAGAATTATTCAAGAACTCTTTAACATTGTGCGGTTATAATGAGACTAACATTGTGGTCGGTTAAATCCATATCAGATGTATGTATTTCATTTCGTTTACTTTTTAAACCACTTTTTCTATATGCTTTAATTTTTCTTAGATGAGATTAATGTACAATTTCGGAAAATTTCAAATTCTCGTTACATATAATATATATATATATATATACATATATATTCAGTGGAGTTATAACCTTTTTTGTTTCTTCTTTAATTAGTGTATGTATGTTTAAATATGCATTTAATTGAAACGTGAACAATTCATCGAAAAATCAATAGAAATGATTAACCTTCAAGAGTGGCTGAAATTCGATTGTGTGTGTTATTTGTGAAAATCAATTATGTAGCGAATAACTATGAATAGATTATTAATTAAATGACCCTATGTATATATATATATATATATATATATATATATATATATAATCAGAGAGCACAGTACTAGTAACAGTCCTATTAATATCAACAGTAAGATGACAATGATGATTATATTTAATTTAGTTATCAATTTTGTGTATATTCTAAAACGAACTAATATTGAATGGTTGGCTGTATGTGCATTATATTAGATACACATAACATAATGATATAGAAATCAACTAATTTTCTTTTCAATTGATTGTTACTGTAAAAAAAGCTTAAGTATTATATATGAGGGGGCTTTTCGTTGAGATTTTTAGTAATTTTTTAAAATGTGTATAGTTGAAATCATGAGCCAATTGAAGCTAGACCACCATGGAAAACCTCGAAGCACTGGACGGCCGTTTCGTTCTTCTGAGGAGTCCCACAATAAGACGAAACGGCCGTCCAGTGCTTTCAGGTTTTCCATGGTGGTCTAGCTTCAATCGACTCATGATTTCAACTATATATATATTATATATGAGTTTTAGAGAAATATTTGTGTCTGTGCACTTGCGTTTGTAAACGTTTTTGGTCAATCAGTATAGCTAAACTAATTCAATGAATTCTATCTTACGCTTTAAACTCCGTAGTTTTTTTCAACTATCCGACTGTCTATTCTTTGGATATATAATGTCAAGTAAATTCTCTGTAAGATATTATCTTTTGTATTTCACATATTGTTTTAAATCCCTAACACTTGGTTAGCCTCTGTAATTCTGAATTAGGCTGTGTCCTTGCTTCTCGGAACTTTATTTTTTTTTCAATATACTCCTATTCCAATGAGCGTTTATGTGTCAATGTAGGCAGTGGTTGTGTTTAGATAGCACACATTACAGCCACCTCAATTCGTAAAGATTTATACCCTCATCAACGAATTTATCGCCTTAACCTAGTACCTCCGAACCTCGGAATAGCTTAATTGGTTGTTCTAAAACGCCCAAGTAATCCTTCTAGAAGCTTTAAATAGTTAAAGAAACCTGTCATTTATCCCATCACGTTTTTAATCACCCAAGAAATGGTTTGTCCGCTTCCCTCACGGGTTGTTAAACAGAATGGACATGGTTAATTGACCAATTCTTCAATTGGTTCACCTATTTACTTTATTTGTATGGTGATATTTATAATTCAAAGTAGTTTCTTAAGCTGTATTATTGACACTTGTTATAGTTTAAATCAGTTCCTTTTGAGTTCTCAGCAAAAATGTCGTATGTGGGGTATCTCATATTATAAGATAAGTAGTATGTGTATATTCTTTAAGGTGACTGTTTAATTCACCGATCTTTTGGCTTATGCATTCATGTTAATCATCTTGACAGTTTTTAAGCGGAATAAAAAAACATTTTCTTTTACTCATCTGTCTTAAATTCTTCATATTCGTACACTCATCTCATCATTGCTTTTAGTGGATTGATCGATTTTTAAGTATCAAGTTGTTGAATTTGAATCGTAACCCATCTATTACGCACTCTAGGTGAACACTTGTGACTTCATGATTCTTACTTTCTATTTATCATCTCTTTCAAATACATATCATTTGAGATTGAATGTATGCTAAGCACATATGGTTATAAAATACAATAAGTGTAAGGTAATTAAGTCACTACCTAATCTGTTCAATGTAATAATGATTGCTCAAATTGAAAAGCATCTTTTTTTTACTTCTCTTTACTGTATGATGGCCTATCAAAAAAACAAACAAATAAACAAGTGTATTCTCTTGTATGTTGAATCGCCATGTGATTGATTTTTTTGTTTAGAAAAAGGCACTAATGAGAAGCTTGATGTAGTTCTCACTTGAATTCTTCCTTATTTAAAATTTTTAAAATGCACTTAATTGTTTAAGTTCTTCAAAAGAAAAAACAAGATAGTTTTAAAAGACATGGGAAAGTTGTTGTGGCTTGGTTTACTGATTCATTTCGAAGAATCTAAAAGTGTAGTTAATTGTGCCTTAATATGAGGCTGTTTTAGCAATTAACGAACTTTTTCTGATGATTTGTGAGTTATATGGTTATTTAGGTAGTCAAGTTCCCTTTCCATTACAATGTATGTATATTTCGGTCATATTTATGTTGGTGATAGATCCGATACATTTGCTCAATTACTTGCCAAGTTATTCAAACACATCGCTTGAATTCTTATAATTAGTTTACCATAACTTGTTATCCGAAAATATTCCACAATTAACATACAATCTAGAAATATCTATCGAATTGAAATTATTCAGGACAATTTAAACCTTACTTTCTTCGAAATCATATCTATCAAAAACATCATGAATACTACATTGTTTTTTTCTAAAAGTGAATGAATGAACAAAGTAGGTTAAAGTTGGAATTAGACATAATAGCTATAAACTGACTAGAAATACAACTTAACTGTTCATATGATAGGTAAAATGATAAATTGTACATTTAGGTGCAATATAATTCATCAACACTTAAGCAGTTATTGCATTATTATTTAGATCAATCAATTTTCCTATGAAAATTTACCCACAGAATGTGCAGTTGATGGGTAACAACTTAGTCGATAATTGCAGAGAAATAAAATAACAAGAAATTTTATCGAGAGAAATCTTGTTTTAAAATCTGAGTAATTACCATAGATTAAATATTGCACATAGATCATTGAATTAACGCAATCCAAATTATCCTACATTAACCCAGATCAACTAATTCATTATCATCTTTAAAAAATATCAGCTGTTAGCCATGCTATATTTTTTATAGAACAATTGCTCTTTTTTTCGTAATAACATTTACACAAACATTGTTGATAATGTTCACATTTGTTTCATTTAAAGTGTATTACTATATTACAATAAATTGACTTAATTAAGCATTTGTACAATATAAAACTTATAAAAATAACTCATATTTCTTAGGTTATGAGTTTTATTTTAACTTTTCAAATTAGGCGAAATAGTTTCACAATAATAATAACACTGAGTTTTTCTTACCAAACGATGATACACATGTAGCAATAATTAGCAGTGACGGGTAACTGCTGATGCTGAACAAAAAATAAATACAGTAACGAGTTCAATGTTCTCTTTGTGTCTTGTCTGGTACGGGAATTGGATAACAGTACAGGAATACCAGTCATTACTATAAATTTTTATTGCTAGATTCAGTTCATTAAATAGATATGTTAATTATAATGCGTGGGATTGGAACGATTAATTGTTAATATTATTAGCATTAGGGAATAAACGTCTGTGTATTCACTTGGTAGACAGTATTATTCATTGCAATGTCATGTTATAGATTATCGGATCACAAAATTTTCTTATGTACTGTCAATATGTGTTCCATGCTGACAACGTTTTATTTGATTCTTTTTTCTGAATCGATTTTACTCTTCCTTATTCTTCAGTCTTAATTTGTTAACTTCAATGCTTAAGCCGGTAGAGAAGAGATAATGAACTGTAAGTTTTATGAAATGGTTATGTGCTTGAAGTAATATCTTATTCTCCACTTGCTGTGGCTGTCAATCGTCCACCCCTCGATCATTCTAGTGTAGTTCTGTTCGACTCAGTATGATAAATGTTCTAGTTTGTGGTTGTTTTGAAGTTATCTTTCCTTAGCATTTCCTTCCAAGTTGGTCAGTTGACCAATTTGCACTTAATTCTTTAAACAGTACAAGTTTGGTTGTAATATATGCCAGCGGATTTATTGTGAAGAACATCACTGCAGAGTCACCAGGCTTTGTGATATACTCTTCCCAATAAAATGTAAAGTTCTATAACTGAAATGCTAACCACAATAATTGATAATTTTTTGTCATCATGTGTAATGTCTGACTTCTTTGTTCATTATGCTCTTTTCAATCATTGAGAAAATCTTTCTTTTACTATTGGTTATTCATTCAGATTTTCACATTTCATTCACCAGTGAAATTGGATAAGTATTAAATAGTAACATGTTCACTTCAAATTTCTCAGTTATTATGCATGGATCCGAAATATCAAATATCGACTGGAAAGCTCATAGTCTTCCGAATGCTATACACAGATGTTTCGTGATCATAGGACTAGTTTCTTAATATACGTTTTAGTCAAAAGTTTATTTACTAAAGATATTCATTTGTGGGTTTTTTAGTGTTTTTCTTTCAGTCGCTGTTTGTTTTCATGAAAAAGTTGTTTTGTTAGGTTTGGGTCTTTATCAATTATACTTAAGCATGAATCATGGGTTCAAAGGTTCAAAAAAACGTGGGTAACTAGTTGATTAAGTTGGTACTTTGGATTGAACGAAACCGCTGAAAGATTCTTCAAGCTTTTTGTATTTTATGTCCGGTCATTATAAGTATAGATTATTGATTTAAATTTATCTTGAAAATATCACGCTTTTTAAACGTGAATGTAAAATATCATGCAGGTCCGTTGTTCGGCGTACGTGATATTAGTTTTTAGAATTTTCTCTCGAATAAAAATTTCATTTCATTAGTTTGTATAATCGTACTATTTGGGTCTTATTACTCTGTTTCTTACCATTCAGTATGTGAGTTGTGTTATTCGACATGTCTTCTTCTTTGTCGTCTTAACTTACCCATGCAGAAATTTATGCCCTGCACTATTCTTGTTTTTTTTCTTATTCACTTTCCGTTTGTATTCAGTGTTTCATTCTTGTTCATTTCTATTCAAACAAAATGTTAAATATTTTGTTTGGAATCACGAATAGTCATATATATATATATATATATATATATATATATATATATATATATATATATATATATATATATATATATCGTGTCACTTTACCGTTTTCCTACTTTGTATGTGTTTGTGTATGGAAATAAATAATCGATTCCAGTGTCTAGACACGAGTTGACATTGTTATTTATCAACATTTACATGCACCCAGTTTATTTGCATACACTGGTGCCGTACACTCAAATACCAAGCTTATATATATACATGCCATTAGTCAGTGCACCTATATTTTCTCATGATATAAGCTGCTGTATTTCTTCCCTTCAAACATCTCATCATTTGTTTTTTGCTTCTGTATATCGTTTCTGTATTGATGATTTAGCTGTCTAGTTTTATTGAATAAGTCTATATGGGTTTAATCTTTTGTCCTTGTAAGCCTGTTTTTTTAACGCAGTTTGATTTGTATGATTGACCATTGAACGAAAGTAAAAAACGGAAAACGAAGCAACATGCTAGTTGCAGTTATATTTTCTCTTAAGATAAGTATCTATTATCTTTTGTCACTGTAATTATCATTATTATTTATCAATTTTTTCCTTAAGAATGTTAGTAATGGCTCTCATATTTATATTAATCAAATACAAATAATTTACTCTCTTTCATGTACTACATATGTAATTTTATTTGAGATTACTATCAATACACAATTGTTATATGTTTACTGATTTTGATTTTCTTTGTTTGAATCTACTAAATTGATTTTCGAATCAGTTACGATTGGAAGAGGATAAAAATATTGTATTTTGTTACATCTCTACGTCACTTAGCTTAACATTAGCAGTCATTGTTTATAGGTATTTACAGGTATTGACGCAGGTGGTCTGTTGATGAATCCTCACAGTCATATATGAGAAGATCATAAGACATCATATCATTGATTGCTTCTCATCTAGGAATTTGATCGGCTTCAATATTGTTAAAATCTATCATTTTAGCTTTGGTTGTTTCATTTTTCGATTAGTGATTATTTTTTTAAACGTTATTTTTCAGTTTTTTAGATGGTTGTACTTTCTAACAATCGGTTTTAACTTTTCATTTAATGGAAATATCAAATCTTCCTGGCTCTTTAAGTAAAGAATATTTTTAAATGAATTGAACTCAATTCGTGTTTCCTAATAATGATTATCATATTCAAGTGAAAAACAAGGACAAAATGGACTTTAATTGGTTGTTAATTAGCTTTAAAATCAGGAAATCAGTAGACTAAACGGAACATTCGTTTACTATTTCGTAATCCTCTATTTCCAGAAGTAGTTATCTATCTCAACAAACCTTAGTTGTCTTCGAAATGATTAGTATGAATACGTCATTTGTTTAAAATCCTCGTATTTTGAGGCAAATGGTTTTATTTAGACGTTTATGAGCTTTCTTTTTGATGTAATAACAACGAGCAGTAGTTTTGAACTTATTCATCTTAAAAATTTCGTGCTACATTTTCTCTTTTACGGTATCCTACCGAATAATATCGAATAATAATTTGGTGTTGAGCTACCAGGAAAGATGAAATGAAAATGATATTTAAAAATGAAAGTTTCTATTTGTTTTGAATGGTACATACTCTGTGGTGTGTGCCGCAGATGTTGACAAATATTGTTCTTATGTATCATCAATCGGAAGTGAAATGCCTGATGGTGGAAGGTTAAGAAGATGGAAGAAAAGAGAACGAGAACAGAAAATGATTGCTGTGAGAAAATGAACAGTGAAGTCTGAGGCGATTGATTGACATTTTGCAAATGAAGTATTTACTGTATGGTTCTCAGATTTTACTAAGAGATTCTGTAATTTTGTATTTAAATACATTCGATTGTCTCCACTTGTGTTCTCGTTCACTACAACCGATCACATATTTTACTTTCTGCATATACTAGATATCTCCGATGAACAGGTCTTAATTCACAGTTGGTTTCTGTTGTTTCTAGATTTTTTGTGATATGAAAGCCACTAGCGAACTCTGTTCGCAGCAAAGAACACATACATAAGATACCGTGTTTGTTTTGTTAGGGATAAACAATTAGATATTGCATTTTTAATATGTATAGCGATTGCACGGTGTAATGACTAATTATCATATTGAAATAAAATGTCCATGAAATGACTTGTAATCCAGTTTAAAACCCTTGATCAGATGTTTTTTTCTAACATGTATCTCTGTAGTTCCGTTTTATTGAAGATAACTCAAATTTCTGACATGTTATAGCTCCTGTTACTATAATTTAAATCATATCTTTGGTTTAACGATCGATACTGTCTTTTTTGCTTATATATATATATATATATATATATATATATATATGCGTCATATAGAATATCTGATGCAATTTTTGGACACATTCCTTCTCATTGCGAATGGTTATTTATATGTGCGTGTCTTAAACTAGATAAAAGTTTTTTTCTAATGAGTACGATATCCTCTTTAGTTTATTGTGTTTTACTTAAATGACTCTGAGTTGTTTGTTTCATCTTTTCTAATGTTTTAGTTTAACCATTCTTCAATTTGTTTCACTTTCATTCACTCAGTTTTTGCTTGCTTGTTTGTTTTCTTCATCTGTCTACATAATGACAACAGTGACATGCTTATATATTTATTTTATATATATTTACTTTGTAGTTTATACTATCGATGGACCCTCAATTTGCCGTATCGAATACTGGATGTAGTCATATATATATATATATATATATATATATATATATATATATATATTACGTAACTCAGAGTTGATATATTTGTAGTAACTAACCACAGTTGAAATTGGTATTTATTTTGCTTATTATTCAAAGCTGAAAATTAAGTGTATGTGTATGGGAGTGAGTGTATTAAATTTTACGTCCTGATTTTTGTTTATAGCTTCTTTTTTCCCTGATCTTTGGAGTATGTTCTTTTCATTATATCACTTAAACTGTAAGTTGGAAAAAAACTAGAGTTTCTTTCGTACGTACTCTTTTGACATTACATTACACCCGTATGTATGGGAAAGTTTTTCTTTATAATAAATACTGCTGCATAAATGAAACATTTCTGGTGGACAATTTTTAAAATAACTCTTATTTGTTTTGATCAATGACGTCAATGGCCGATTGCGGAAACCATTATTGCAAACTGTGTCTTGATTTGTTGATCAATACCTTGCCCTGTTTTACTTTATGGCTGTGAATCATGGCCTATAATAGGAGAAGGCTTGGGTCACTGTTTATAAGTGTTTACGGGTATTAAATCAGGTGGTTTTTGATGAATCCTCGCAGTCATATATATGAGATCATAAAACATCATATTATTGATTGTTCCTCATCTTGGTGGTGGATATGGAGGATCCACCTAGGGGGGTTGGAAAACCCTAATTCCAAACTAATGATGCACATCCTGAGGAGACGAATGGCATATTAACCAATTATTAGTCACCGACTACCATGGGACTGCATCTCATAAAGTCGCTCCACTGCCTTGTGGATCAGACCTTTCGGTTGAATGCTCCGTGTGTGGCCTCCTAAGAAAACCACTTGCTTCGGTTTGGGCGCCCGGAAAGTATCACAGCTCACACACAAATCAAGTGACTTGTGTGGCCTCTTTGTACCAATATTTATGTGTTCAAATAAGTAAAAATAACTGATGAAGGCTTGGGTTAGCTGAAAGATTTTAGATTGTTGTGTAATAAGTTTTAAATGTAATGAATCAATAACATCGCTTGTATACTAAACAAATAAATCTTATCGAAGGCAAATCATTATTTATTATTTAGACACATAGACATTGGTACAAGGAGACATCAAATATATTTGCGCCACACAAATCATTTGTTTTGTGGCAGGGTTGGGATACTGCCTGCGTGCCCGAACCGAAGCAGGTGGTTTTCTTAGGAGCCTATAACCTAGAGGTCTAATCCATAAGGTAGTGGAGCTATGTTTTGAAATGCAGTCCCATGGTGGCCGGTGAATAACAATTGGTTCATATACTATTTGTTTCCTCAGGATACTGGATCCCATGAGCACCATTGATTTGGAATCAGAGTTTTTCAACTCCCCTAGGTGTATCCTCCTTGTCCACTGACCCGGTTAAAGCACCGAACTTTCGCTTTTTGTATTGTCAATTTCGTAGACAACACCATCGCAATTAGGCAGTGAGTAGGACTTCCATGACAGTGTCAGCATACGCGTGGCCATGTAAGAGCATTTCGAGAGGGAGAGCGGACTCTCCCCATTCTCCTCTGTACCAGGGCATTTGGGGGCTGAAGCAAATTAAACTTGTTTGTTTTGCTATAAGAATGTTTGTTTCATGTGTATATGTCATTTCAAAAGGAAATAAACTTTACTCGCTAAATGTTACGTACATCTTGGTATATATGTTAGACGTAAACATTCATTTTCCATCATTAACGTGTACAAATACTCAAATCATATTTTCAGTTGCACTTATTATCGAAACAGAAGTCGTTGTTGTTACTTTTGTGGTTGTCAGTGGTAATGATGATGATGATTCTAGTATCATTTTTATCTCTTCATGTGTAACAACACATTAATAGAAAAAAATAAACAAAATGATAACTTATTGGTGTCTTTTTTCTAAAAAAGGATGTATACTTCTGAGATTGTAAATCACGTGTTGTATGTCCCATGTTATGTATCTTAAGGATACTCGGGTATTTACAACTCAATTATTGTTATTATTATCCATTTAATTATTTAACTCTTCATTTTAATGATTTTGCCTTCCGGCTTAGGTAATTCTCTGTAAACTGCTTCACATTTGTGACTTGTTTTCATTCTAAGGTATTATTGATAACTAGAATGTTATGTTAAGCTATCGGTTTCTGTTTATTCTTTAAAAGTGATTTTTCCTATATACTAGCATTAAGGCAAGTCGAAGTTTACAAATATTAATAAAAGTTCTCAAGTATATTGAATAAATGTGCTATTCGCTCGTGATACTCGTTTTCATACAAGTTATTATACACTTTCTTTGAAAGATTATGCATAATAGACATTTCGTTTTTTTTGTGAGTGCAAGTTTAATTGAGTAGCATAGAAAACCATGAATTTCCTTTACTATCGAGATTTACACAATCTTTTCAATTAAATTAATAATTCTCACCAATCAATAAAACAAACATTTTAATAAAGGAAATTTTCATCTTGACGATTTCATTTTTAAAAACTGCACAACCTAAACATGTTTTATATTTTAACTGGAATGTATGTAATAAATGGTATTCTTGAAGTACAGTTTATAATAATGGATAAAATAAACTAATTATTAAACCAAACTGACTAGAAACTACAGGTCAATGACACAATTATGGCATAACAGTTTTTGTAATGTGGTTTTTCCTTACACAAACCACTATTTCATAGCTTCTGAAAAAAATTTCTCGTCGTTGAAATGTTAGGTATTTGTGTCATATATACATATGCATAATGCACTAGGTTTATATTATATGTTAATATACATATACAAATCCAATATTTCAGTCCATTTAATATTTAGGATATTTATTGGTTTGTATAAAATCATTAGTAAATTCCGAGGTCGTTTCCGCTACTGTTAGACTTGCATTAAACTTCGGAAACTTATTGAATGCCTTAAATGCAATAGGATCTTCATGTGATTTTGAAATATTAAAAATTCACATTATGAAAATTACAACAATACAGTGTAGTTGTGCGATCTATTTCACTGACTTATAACTGACCTTAATTAGTGTAAACTTTCCAAAAGAATATTCATGTATATTAGAGTAAAACCTGATGACGATCTTATAGAAAGCAGTGTTGTCCGGTTATATGTGTTGTTCTTGTTTTCACAATGGGAATCGTTAATATTTCAAAATCTCATATAGATCCTATTGCATTTTATTTTTATTGATTATGATTTAGTGTTAGTGCAGACTGATGGTTTTTATTATCAACTCATCTGCTAATAACGGATTTTTATATCTGGTTTTGAATCAGATTTTAAGAGCGTGAGCTAACGATACTAGCCGGTTGCCTAAATGAAGTAATTAGATTGGGGTTCAAACCTGTTATCAAGTGGCTTAGTGTTGAAAACTCTAATCACTGAGCCACTTCTTCACTTGGTATAATAATGTAGTTCAAAAGTGTTTTAAGTCTTTATTGTCATTACATTAGCTATAAAGAATTGGTATCGTGTATTATTACTTGGGGAATATTCCAAATTAGTGGTCTTTTTTCCTGAAAGAGCACTAATACTGTAATACTCACTTGTCATAAATATTGTATCCGATTGTTTATCATAATTACCTATTCTGTTTAAACAGTAGTATTTCATTTATAACTAACTTTATAACTATGTACCATTCTGTATACTTGACATTGGACATAATTTAGCATGTAAACTGATATTAATACTTTATTTAATTATTCATAGTCGATAAAACGCGAATTTACATGTCAACCCCAATAATTTCAACTCTTGTGCTTTAATCATTGAGCTACCGTTAATTCATTTGATTGTTAAGATAAAGTATGTATAGATTGTTTTGGATAATATGTAATTGAAAGAGTACAGATTTCATTTCATTATAATTATAGTTTGTATATTTTACGTCTTTTTATTTCAGTCAAATTGTTGGAGGTTATTGAATCTGAAAAGCATTTATACTTGGTCATGGAATATGCCAGTGGAGGTAAGTTGTATGGTAGTATTTTAAGTTACTTTTGTCGTTTGATACAATTGTATGTGTGTTCATGTTACAAAAGGTATCAGAATGATTATGCATCTCTCGTGTCTTTGCATTGAAATACTATAATATCGACTGAATAACTGTACTTCAAGCTTTTTCTATCATCGATCCACTATGTTTCAAGTGATCTTTTATGAAACTATTTTTGAGATAATTCATTTTCGTATTATTCGTTTGAACCTTCCTATTGATGTTCAGGACTGTAACTGATCAGTCTTTTATTGGCTTATGTGCATCCTGTACGGATTGCCTCGATATTGCTTTTAAGACATAAGCATTATAAACAAAGATGATGGTCGCTAACAGTCAGCATCTTCTCATTGATATTTAGTACTGCAATTAAGCAGTCTCTTATTTTTGAGATAATTGATCATCAGAATAAAGTTTTGAATTTCACGATAAAATATTTATCTATGTAACTAATTGCAATTGGATTGTTTAAACTGTATTATATCAGGGAACAAAAGTGCTTTTACTCATTACCTTTATCATCTGTTATGTTTTTTATTTGAAAATTCCTCCACTATTTTTAAATTTTTAAACGTTTATTTTGAAACTTATTGTTTTCTATTCGTACAGTACTATTCCATATTATTTTAGACGTTAAGTTTATACACATTAATTCTCCGTGTCCTACTAATCCTTATTTGCTTTTTTTTTCTTCAAAAAAGTACTAAGATCAGTCGAGGACTTTCAATTTTATTTTTTAAACACGGATTTTAAAAATATCACCTTGTATTTTTTTTAAACAAATATCTATCTACATTTTCAAGTGAACAGATTTGTATCTGATTCGACCAAGGTAAAATTGTACTGCCTTATATGGTTTTAAAAAAATTATCTTGTGTGTATTCATGAAATCCATCACATTTGTATTGACTTAGTTTATTTAATCAAATGTTGGCTCAACAATCAGAATGTAAAAGGTTACCATGCCTAATACATGTGTACACTGTACATGCTTAGTTATATATTATGTTAGATCATATTTACATATCTAAACACTGACCTAAGAAGATGTGTTATTATCCAACATGCATAAACAACTGAGCTATTAAGTTTACAGGTCATGCATACATCAAACGTGATTGTTTATTGATCAAAATTTTTAGTTGCTTTTCTGATAAGCCATTTTGTAAAAAGGATTTATGTTGTCTATTTTTCTGGTTGCTTCATATATCTTTCGAAAAAAAAACATATATTCAAGGAGCGTATATAACTACTCGTTCGTTTTGTTCATAAAAGACAATCTTCTGTAGCCGTTTCAAGTACTTCAGTTTTTTTTTAAAAATTTTGTAAATATTCTTTTGATCACGTCATCTTTACTATTATGTCTATATTCATTTGATCTGTTAGTCGGTCAGTCATAAACAATTATCTGGCATAAATATGTATCAGCCTGAGTTTTCCCAATTCATATTAAAATTATCATCATAATAGTAATAATACTAACAATAATGACAATCTCTGACGGAGGGAGGTATAGCTTGCAAAAAATGTAACACCAGTGAGTGGAAAATATTTAATTTGAAGCAAAATTAACAAACAATTCAACTGTTAGTTGTAACCCATAAATTAAGGATATCGGATTAACTCCAACTAAGGTAATCTGAAATTCATAAAATAATCCAATTCAACTATTCGTAATTACATGGACTAGTGTAGTGTCCATTTGATCTTGCTTAAACCTTTTTTATTTTTATTTTATTTAAACACATAAATATTGGTACAAGGAAGTACCAGATACATATGCGCCTCACAAATCTCATTCGATTTGTGTGAGGGCTGTGGTACTGCCCAGGTGCCCAGACTGAAGCAGGTGGTTTTCTTAGGGGGCCACACCACGAGCCTTTGACCTAAAGGTCTAGTCCACAAGGCAGTGGAGCATCGTGAGGAGATGCAGTCCCATGGTAGCCGGTGATCAACGGTTGATTCGTACGCCATTTGTTCCCTCAGGATACTGGAGCCCATGTGCATCATTGGTTTGGAATCAGGGTTTTTCAACTCCCCTAGGTGAACACTCCACATCCACCAACCCAGTTAAAGCGCTTTTCGTCCTCTCAATTTCGTAAACAACAGTGATACCACGAGAAGGCAGTGAGTAGGACTTCCCTGGCAGAGGCTATATATTCGCTGGCCATATGAGAGCATTTCGAGAGGGAGAGCAGACTCTCCCCACTCTCGGCCGTACCAGGGCATTTGGGGGCTGCTTAAACCTCGTATTATCTTCTCTTTTGCTAGCTAGCTCTAATGATAGTCAAGAACACTGGGTATTTGTTCCAAATACTTCAATCAGTGAACGTTCACAGCCTCATTATTTTATTGATGATTTCTACCCAGAAATTTAAATAAAATTTTGGTACAATAACCGTCTACCATAGCATGATCAAAATAGCTTGTTTGGTAGCCGAAAATATGACTGAATTATCTCCGTAAGTTTGGGTAAAAAGTAAGTTTGGATCCAAGAGATTGAAGCACCTTGTAATACAAGTTTGAAAGTTGTTTCGATATCAGTTTATTGCGTTCAAACGATTTTCTAATCAGTCGATCAGCATATTACATAAAGTATTTTTTTTCTACTGATATTTAACAACTACACGTGTATTGATTCGGTCCTATCAAATGGCATGTTTCTTTAAGATGCCAAGTCCTTGTGATACTATGAAGTACGTGTATAAAATCTTCCCACTTTCTGTCATATTATTTACTGAATCAGTTATATTTGTATTCTTAGTCATTTACATGATTTATGATTATCTTCATTTTTGTTATCAAGCATCATATAGACCACATCATGAGATCTAGTGAATATTTGACGGCTTAAGATTGATATAATTTTATTATTATCAGTATTGTCATGTTCTGTTCATCATATCACTGGACTGCTTTCGAAACATGCGAATACAAAGTTTCTGTAGTCTAAATATAATGATCAAGTTACCCATTAGTAGTTTTGATGAACGAAAAGGAAACTCGAATGTAAATGATAATTTTTATTCTTTTATCTTCGTTCATGGACTGTAATTTTCAGTTCATTCCATCGATATGTATGTATATATGAATTGAATTTACAAGATTTTAACAATATAGTTTAACGATAACCGAAAAAATATACATCCCGGGTAAAATATGTCAGTCTATAGAAATATTGGAGAAAAGATACTATTAAGACACTCTGTATTCAATTTGTTTGATAGTCTCGTAATACAATACAAACAATAACAATACAATAACTTTAGTCTATCGTTATATCTACACTCATAATTATTTCTTACTTCATCAAATTATTCACTTTGTTAGTTTAGGATCTAATTGATCTCTGCTTTTTTAAATCAACCGTTTTCGCATGTCCAGTACAAACTAACTAGACGTACAATGTTGAAAGTTGATTATTTGTCAGCAGTTATTAAGCCGACATATAAAAAGATTTTTCGTCTGCACCACATCGTCTTAACACTGGGCACTTTGAACGAATTGTCATTGACAACATAGTAAAACTAGATCTAATTTTTCGGAAATAAAGATTTACTGCTTAGGGCTTTTGTGTCATAAAGTCCTTCCTAATCTTTCTTAATACCATTATAGACATCATGGTTTATAATGTCTTTCTACATCAAATCAACATAGATTTCAGTATTTAATGGTAACACATATAGGCAATTGAAGGCTTTTCTGCTGGCTAATAATAAGTCGTATGTTTTGACCTGATTTTTTAGATGCCGAGGTTTTATTATAACATTTATGATGTCATGTAACTGTTATATAATATCAATTAAAATTAAATCATAGTTTTTAGCATTAAATCTGGTGTACAAATATTTGAGCTCATTAATTTTACCCATTATCTTAAACTTCATTCTAAATTACGAATTGATTAAAGTTTTGAGGAATACCGACTATTTGTATCAGATCTGAGTATGAATGTCATTTAAGCAATGTAAATTAGTTACATACCCATTGTTTTCTGATTTTCCAACGGTCTTCTAACTAATTTATGGTGTGTTGAATTTCAATGTTATGTTTACCAGTCTAGGAACTCCTCCAGAACCATCTAATTCCAAAGTCCCAAATAGAGTGGACATCGTAGGTTGGATTTTACCATTAGTTCCAATAAAAAAAATAATGTAATTCATGTCTTTTTTCTCAAACATTATGATTATTTACGACACATCCTGCATTCGCTCAATCCATTTCAACTGTAATCTTTTTTATAGATACATATTTTAGGTTACCAAAATATTTATTTTTTATATTTAATCAGAGTACGTGGTTGAATTTTCGAGAACCAATTAAATGCATCACTATTAAGCATAACGTTAAATTTTTTCTTTGAATCCTAAATATTTAAACATTTCTTTTTAACGTCTCTATTCAATTATGCATTTATATCTATGTATATACGATAACATCATATATCTGTTATAACTTAACAGGATACCGATTGTTATTTTTTGTTATTACTATTAATCCTCAACCGGTCCTATTCTCATTGTTGTTAAATTTCTCTGATTTGTTTTCATGTGCTCGCATATACATGTACAACATGTACGCACTAGTCTTTACATTTGTTTAGACATTCAGTTGCCTTTTATGGTTTCTTATAAAATATTTTGAAATTGCTTTTTTCCTTTATATTTTTTTAGATTTGGCATAGTTTACATTCGATTGTTTAACTTCTTATCCCTTCATTCAGTTTTGTATTTCGATTCCTTCTAGTTATTAAGATTCCGTACACATAATAATATTTGCATATATACCTGTATTCATATATGTGTGTGTTCATCATAGTGATCCATGTTGTTAAATGATGCACATAGTTTTTAACTTGAATAAGAACTGATATGGTTAAATTTTAATGCTGTTAAACCTGTACACCTATTGGAATGATTGAAATGTTTCTGTTTTGAAAGTGAACAGTTAATGTGGAACATTTACAACTAGAAGGAAAAATATATTAACTAGTTTCTTGTATTGATTGCTGGGACACAGATTGCAATCTGTATAGATATCATTTTGTATTGTTCAATTTCGGACACTGGTATTAATAATTTGACTCTTTTTCATTCCTATTTTATTTCCTCTAATTATAATGATAAGTAAAATTGTGTCATTATAGACTAATGCCAATTTTCCCCCACGTTTATATTATCTATGACTGATTGAATAACCTGTTATAGTATAGCGTGTTAAATAGATATATCTTCGAAGATGGTTAGAAGATCACATCATCCAATTTTTCGCTATTTTATCAGTCAGATATTACTCAAAATCATTTTTAGTGAAATTTTCGTTGCTAAATTTTCCATTCCAGTATAATGAGCACACAGAAAAAAGGTAGTTCACCCTCGTTTCTCGTAATTTGGATGTTTGCACTACATAAATAGGTATAACATCAATGGATCAATCAAATTAAATCTAATCCTTCGTAAAGATAATTAGTCATTTTTGTTTATGAAATAGATTGAATCAATATAACTAAGAATTATATCATCGATAGTTGGTGTAAATCTGACAACTTCTGTTGCAGAGGCTGCTGCCACACTGTTTGCTTTCACATGCATGCGATAGACAGCTAGGTCATCTGCGAAGTCTGAAACCTTGTTACATACAAACTGTCCATTGTATTCCGTGCTGCCCTTGAGATATGTATGTCTTCATAATCCACTCAATTATCAGAAGAAAGAGAAAGGGAGAGAGTAAGCATTCTTGTCTGACTCTGGTCCTCACTTAGAATGCATCTGTCAGCTGTCCTATATGCACGAATTTGGAGTGTGCCCCGTCGTTTGTACTCCGAATGATGTTGACGATCTTCTCAGGTATACCGTAGTGTCGAAGAAGTTTCTATAATGTTCTCCGGTTTACACTGTCAAGCGCCTTCTCATGATCAAGGAAGTTGATGTATGATAACGAGTTCCATTCATTTGATCGCTCAAAAGTGATTTGTAATGTCACGATTGGGTCTGAATACGACCGACCCTTACGGAGTTCGGTCCGTTGATCTCGAAGTTGGACGTTTACTAATTCATCCGGTTCAGCAACACTCTATCGAAGACGTTTCCTGATACTGGTGATAGTGTAATGCCTCTGTAGTTCTCACACTTGCTCGGATCTCCTATTTTTGGTATCTCGATTTGACTACACTAAGGTTACTTAAAAACTAGTTACATGATTAAATGAGTTCCAGAGCTTCGTCAATTGTTAGACAAATTTACTATTCACTGAGTATTAAACAAATAATAAATTTGACTATTCAATTATTTTACATTTTAATGAATTGATACATCAATATAACTTAGTATACTTCATACTAGAAAGATTCATTTAGTCATTTTCACTCATTAGAATGTTTATTCCTTTATTCATGGAATATAAGCAATAAAACTGCTGAAGAGTACATAACAAAGTTTAGAGAATTATAGAAACTGTATTTTTGAATACAACTGCATTTTAATAAAAAAAATGTGATCTTTTGAAAAAAGAAACCTGTTAAACGAATTAATTATTGACAAAATGTTGAAGAAACTTGCTATATTTTCCGAGCTAATAATATGAAATAGTAGACATTGTACAATGTACAAATTACACAACGCGATCTTCACTAAGCATATTAAAGATTATCCATTACTTTGTTAGTTGATATACATTTCAGTTGACTGATATATATATATATATATATATATATATATATAAATAGATAGATAGATAGATAGATAGATATGGCATATTTATTGGACAATTACCGTGGATGGAGATTAATACAAAGAGATACACAAAAATCCTTAACTAAAATTGTACTACCAGTTAGTTAGATTTAACATGTGACATGTTAAAACTTGTTTTTTATTAGAAACAAAAATTAATACCATGATACTTTTTTGAAATTACATTTGAAATGTAAATGTAAGTCTTAATGTTTAACGTTATTTTTATTTACAATTTCTACGATTGGATGCATTAACAAAGGATAACCTACAAGAATCTACAGTCACTGATACTTCAAGTCATCATTATACAATTCTAAATGTTGAGTAACATAAATTTTCAACATGAGTATTGAGAAAACTCAGACAGCTGAGATAAATGTTGTTTTGGCAGTATTAGTTTTAAAAAAACTAAGAATATGAGCTTTTTCTCCTAACTTCTGTTGATATTTAGTTGCAGTAGTCGCGTGTATGTATAGTGAAAAGCCAAAAAAGCTGGAAAAATTGTTACTCCGAAGTCATACATATGGAGTGAAGAGTGATAAGACAGAAATTCTAAACAACGAAGCCATATTATCGACTGCAGTGATCTTTTACAGCAGCAAAGTGTTTACTTAGGACAAATAACACATTGAACGATGTCGCTGTTTTGATTGAAAGGGGTTTCTTGAGTGAGGGATCAAACGACATAGAATTTATGACTCAACAATTGCTGATGGCATTGGTAACGTTTATTTTGTGCACCAATTTAATTTGCTAAACAATATACGCATCAAGAGAACAAGTCATCAATATGAATGGCAAAATAGTCGCAGTAATAGTAGTACACTTAAGGCAATAAAAAAGGTTAAAGAGAATGGTCCAGGGAAAATGAATGAATTTGTAGGTATAAAATAATTCCAAAATCCAAGATATACGGGGAGATTAAAAATAAATGAATCTGAACAACTGCGATTGGTTTCGAACTATAACCAAATACTTACACATGGATCAGTCTAGCAGTCAATGACTACATGAACTGCTAGCGCGTTTTGATCAAGCCGCAGAGGTTTAATATGTACAGAGCTAAAAGTAAAAAAAATAGCGATTCATGCTAAGGTCACGTGTGTATTAGTTTTCAATCAGCTATACCCTGAATTCCATAACCGTATTTCAACTATGATAGAACTGTCGATATTAATCCAGACTATCTTTCGAATTATTCAGTTATTGTTCCAAGACGTGAGCAGTTGGTAAGAGCTAATACAGCAAATATCTCTCGGCAGCACTTGAATTAATTGTCTTCCACCAAGTAATTTCATCGTTTACTACACCTATTTGTATTCTAGTTATCTACTAGGAAACTTTTGTATGTAAACACCATTTCAAACAAGACAACGTTTCACACGTCATTATGTTTTATCGACCAGTGTATTATGCCTATTTCCTATTATACAATTGTTACGTAACTAAACTATTCATAACCGTGTTTCTCTTATCATTAGCTTTCTTTTGATCTTTGATTTATTATCATACGATTCTTGAGTTATAATCAGTTATTGATTACTTTGGTTTGTATAAAAACCCAGTATGTTTGTAAATAATGATTCATATTGACGAGGCTGTTATCTGTGTTCTGTACTTAACGGGCTGTGCTAGGCAGATAGGAAGGACCGAATAGCACCCAAGACTGCTCGTACGATTTCAAGTATCATTTGCTCCCGATCAATAAATCCACTCCTCACTAATTCCACGTTCATATATATATATATATATATATATATATATATATATATATATATATTACGAGTGCACACGTTATAACACATTAACTCAACATTCTCATAATATAGGTGTACGCTGAATCTGTGGAACAAGTAAATAGTACTCTAGTATCGTTTGGTATTTAAAATTATCTAGTGAGTGTGGAGACACAACGTAATTAGACACAATGTACCGAAGAAACGTCTTGTTGTACGTGGAGATCAAGTCATAACAGTAATTTTGAAAGCAGAAGGAACAATCTTGAGCTGAATTCCTCTATTAAACTCGATTGTAAGAATCTAGAAGTATAATGATAGATAGATCCTCTGATTACATCTTGGTTGAAAGTAAAACGAAAGCATTCTATCGATCAAACGACCAGGAGGACAGCTGTTTACTCACCCTCTTTGCCTTTCTTCTGGTCGTCGATTAGATTATGAAGACTTCGACATCTGAGAGGGAACACGGAATACAATGGACATTTCGGAATCAATTAGATGATTTGGACTTCGCAAATGACCTAGCTTCTCTATCCCATACAGATGAACGAATGCAGATGAAGAGAACAAATATAGCAAAAGAACTGAAAAGGATCGTCCAGGACAGGGTTGGGTGGAGAATGCTGATGGGCAGCTTATACTCCTCTACGAGGAGTAACAGGCGTAATGTAGTCAAGAAATGTTAGTGACAGGAATGTTTTGTTGTATTTATCCGGGTTCCTGCTTCTTATAACTAGTTTTATTATCTGTTGTCCACATCTGTTCCTTGTACAGAAAATATTTGAATATTTTTTGAGTTGCCGTTTTCGAGGCTCTTCATTAATTATCAATTTGCGTATCGTGAAAGCTTCGAAATTCGAAAGACTGCAAAGGTATCAAAATATAACCCTCTTACGGAGCTGAAATGCTTCATTCATTTATCAAATACTGATAAACTAAATGCAGTATCAGAACAATTTCTTCATGTTGTTGGTTTGAAACATATTTATCGACGCCTATAAGTTGCTTTATCGTCTTCTTTCTACACTTTCTCTCATAAATCATTCCTTTCAGACTATTCGAAGGATGTGAATAAGGGGTGCTTTGTCACTGATCGGTTCGAATATGTTTAAATTTAGAATTCGCTTTACTATCTAGACAGTGACATTTTCACTGTGAATTGCGTGAACAAGGCTTTTTTATTAATAAAATTCCAATTAATTCATGCTACTTTATAGTATTTGCCAAATTTAAAATTAATTCATCGCGAAATTATTGTTTTGAATAAGGTAGCCGGTTGATATTTCAGTTACAAGAGTATATGGGTAGTCCCTGTACTCTTATTGTCTCCCTGCTGTCACGGAATATTTCGCGAGTGTTCGCTAGATTAGTTCCTCATTTGACGACTCAAAGGAATTGACACTGACGATGAATTTATGAGTCGGTTTGGGAATATAGCTAGAATCACACAATTAATGATATGAAATAAGGGAACTTTGATAAATGCTCATAGGACATCCTCTTATTGTTGACTCTTAGTCATTTTACAAGTTATTGTGTGTTTGAGAAGTTTATATTTCATTTAACAGACTTTTTATGGAATATTTTATTCAATCAATTCTATTAAAAAGAACCTTGTTTGTTCTGTTATCAGCATATATATATATATATATATATATATATATATATATATATATATATAATAGACAATTCTGGTGATAGATGTATGTGTGCGCACACATATGCCCACATATTTAGCATATCAATCTATGCTGTATTTACGTATGTGGATTAGATGTTTTTTTTATAACTTAAGCCTTACCTACCGAAGAATATAAATATCTATGTACATAAAATATTTTCTGTTTTTCGTCTTCTTCATTTTTGTTTTGTCAGTTTTCATTCGTTCATGTATTATTATTATTATTATTATTATTATTATTATTATTATGAATACTGTTATTATTACTGTTGCTAAAATGTCAACTTATCCTTTTATTGATTAGTATCATTAGTGCCAAATAATTTGTTGTTTTACATCAATGCATTCTGTCTTTTGTATAGGTTCATCCAGTTGAAAGCTTTTTTATAAGACAAACTAGATGTATATTTGTGTTTCTATAAATACAAATAAATAATTGTTTATCGATTCACCTGTTATGCTGTCTTAATATGAAAAGAAATATAATATAGAGTTGGGATAATAGAATATGTTAATTATTCAAAATAAATGAAACATTAAATTCATTTAGTATAGTTTGTTTGAATCTTCCCATCGATGTGTTAGGACTGCAACTGGTCAGTCTCTAATTGGCATATGTGCATACTGTGCGTATTGCCTCGATATACCTTAATTCACAAGCCACTATCCATCTCTGCTTAAATGAAACATTGTTTATTTCGGGAGTTTGACTGTAACTTATTGCTTTTTTTTATATTGAAATGATTCTGTCCACGTTACAAGTAAACTGATATTCATATGAATTTATGTTGCTAATAATTTTATTGTTGACTTGCGCTTTAAATTCTGGTCATTGGTTATAAATAATAGTCAATTTTTTGAACGCACTTGTTTAATGATTGCTTCGCGAGTGTCTTATTTTTGCGCATCATTGTTGTCTTTCTTCGTAATTTAGATTGAAAATTCTATTTTTTTTCTTGTCTGTTGTTTTCGTTTAGGTGAAGTATTTGATTATCTTGTTTCACATGGTAAAATGAATGAAAAAGATGCACGATGTAAATTTCGTCAAATTGTTTCAGCTGTACAATATTGTCATCAAAAAATGATTGTTCATCGAGACTTGAAAGTAAGTTGTTGTTCAATAATGTGGTTATTAATTTTATTCAAAACAACTAGTCTGTTATTATTTTTATTTTTTAATTTTGACAGTGTAAGGTATTTAGGCAAGACAACTTTTTATACCTTTCTCATTAGGTCTTCTCTCTTTATCTTTCTTGTTTCCAATTATTCCGTTTTCCACCTTATGAGCATTTCGTATATTTGACCTTTGTTTGTTTTCATATCTAAGTATGTCTTGACAAGTTTATTTGTGACCACAGTGTTTGTACTGTATTAGTTAAATACATTACACTTTTCAATTCAACTCCTCAGTATACTAACGAAATTTTTTTCGTTATTTATCATAACCAACCAGATTATTGAACTAGTCTATTTTAAAAATCAATGATTATACCGGACGATTCATGTAATAACAAATTAATACAATTTTTAGGTTGTCTTCTATGATTCCCAAATTTTATGCATATCGTCGTTGAGTTAAAGATTTAAATAATTTGAGTTGGCTAACAAAAATATCATATTTTAAAAAAAGTATGTATTTACATGTAAGTTATCTATTGGAAAGGAATTTAGTTGACAGGTCGTAAAGTTACTGTATGCGGTGATGATGAATAAAAACAAAAAAACCGAAAGTCCCTCATTTTTCAACATATTTTATTATTAAGCTGATGTTAATGAGTGAATTTGTTTTGTTTGTTTTTGGAAACTGATATGCTAATTTTTATTGTTGTGTATAATATGGCAATAAACTTTATTTTAAATAGACAATATGAATATCACTCTATCACCAATCTGTTACAGTGTAAATTTCTAATTGACTGAATTATTAATATGCACTCAATTGAAAATTTCAACCAAATAGACACGTCTCTATACGTCAGGCATTATTCAAGAACTAAAAAAAGAAATTATGATATTAGGTTTGATGATGAACGTTCCATCCTATTTCGAAATTTACTTATAACGTTTAGTTCTATTGTATATCCATTATTTATCAATACTTGGTAATATTCATTAAGTTGAACAAGTTTCTACAAACACCTACCTAGATAGTGATCATTCTAATTTTGATTGACCAGATTTTGAGTGGATTTACTGATTTCCCAGTGAAAATCTGTAAAGTTTGCTCAGTGGCAAATGAATTAGTGACTTATCAATTATACTTTCTATACTCTATTGTAAATGCTAACTTTGTTTAATGCTTTTTTGTGTGTACACACTTTGTATCTGTTTTTTATATTTCCTGTTTGTTGCCCTGTGATTTGGCATTTTATAAAAGTTGTGCACAAACGAATACAGTATATAAATGTACTTCATATTATATAATCATTTTGAAATTCATTCAACAAACGGTGTAATTAAATTCAAAATAATTCATGTTATGTTTGTTGGTACACCATTTCCCTATTTCTGTTATAAATCGATTCATTTGAATACGAAACTAGAATAATCTTTTTTCCATGCATATCGTGTTAGTATTAACTAACGTCTGTCCTGTGGCGTTTTTTTATAATCATCATCTGATAATAAATATTATGATGAGGTGGAAAATGAAGAGGTTGTTACGTAACCTAAGTGATATGAAGGAGTATATAATAACAATAATAAACACACTGTCTGTCAACTGATAAAACAATTTTGGATTGATAATGAAAATAGTCAAATGTCTTAATAAAATTGTTTACATTCTTCAGCCTATGTATTTATTTACGTGGTCTTGTAAAATGTTTGTATACTCTGAAAGTAATATTTTCAATACAAGTTGATATAATCTTAAATGAAAAGCAATTTAATACCAGGAAATGTTAACGATTATTTAATACAGTGCTCACCGTTTGCGTATTAAACTGACTGTTTTTGAAAGTCAAGAGAATTTTTGAAGAAATAAACCAAGTAGTCACATTCATCGTAAAATCTTGAGTCCAAAGTCTGTATTTTTGTTACCTTTATTCTTCCCACTTCGTTAACGTAAGACAAAATCTCAGCACGGATACAGAAGGCTCGTTTAGCTTTCGCCGACTTGTGTCATTTATAACATAGGCGAGATATCCGTCTACCAACCAAAGAACGGGTTTACTGTGCAGCAGTTCGTTCCGTCCTACTTTATGACAGTGAAACATGGCCGGTAAGAGTAAAGGATATTCGTAGGCTACTAGTATTTGATCATAGGTGTCTTCGAAGCATTGCTCGTATATCTTGGGACCACCGAGTGAGTAATGCAGTTGTTAGGAAATGAGTGCCATGTAAGGATGGCAAATTGATTGAAGAGGTAATGAGACTTCATCAGTTAAGATAGCTGAGACATCTGTTACGTATGCCCAACCACCGACTGTCCCGACGTGCAATGCTTTATGGTGTAGGAGCAGGTTGGAAGAAAGCTAGAGGCGGCCAGACCAAAACGTGGTACAAATCCATGAAGTCACTGACAAGTGGACTGAGCCATTTTGGTAGGTGTAGACTACCTGGTTGGGATCTGCGGGATGATAGCAATCGATGGTTAGAGACCTTGAAACACATGGCTCAAAATCGTTTGTAATGGTGAAGGTACATCCACTCTTTATGTTCTACCAACTTCTGAATTCCTCATGTCTCTATCTTTTTCTCTTTCCAAATTTATTTCACTGTATTATACTATTTCAATAACATCTTCAAACCCTAATCTTTCACTTAATGCTTATACTCTTACTACTTCTACCACTATGGGATTTGAATCGACAACTTCATCTCAGTGTTAATGTGGTATGGAAGCTCAAACTGATGTACGTCTTCTATAGTGTTGCTGAACCGGATGAAAGAATTAGTAAACGTCCAACTTCGAGATCAGCGTTCCAAACTCCGTAAGCATCGGTCGTGTTCAGAACAAATTGTGACATAAAAATGATTGTTGAGCAATCAACCGAATGGAACTTGTTATCATACATCAACTTACTTGATTATGAGAAGGCGTTTGACAGTGTGGATCGGAGAACATTATGGAAACTTCTTCGACACAATGGAGTTCCTGAAAAGATTGTCAACATTATCCAGAACTCATACGACGTACTACAATGCAGGGTCGTGCATGGAGGACAGCTGTTTACTCACCCTCTTTCCGCTTCTTCTGGTCGTCGACTGGATTATGGAGATCTCGACATGTGAGGGGGAGCACGGGATACAATGGACATTTCGGAATCGATTAGACGATTTATTCTTGTCTGATTACCTAGCCCTCCTTTCCCATACACACCAACAAATGTAGCAGCAGCCTCTGCATCAATAGGCCTCAACATACACAAAGGAAAAAGCAAGATTCTTAGAGCACGTCAAACATTAACCCAATCATACTTGATGGCGAAACTCTGGAAGCGTTGAAATTTTTTCAAGTATCTGAAAAGCATCATTGATTAACAAGGTGGATCTGATGCAGATGTCAAGGTGAGGATATGCATAGCAAGACCTTATCCCTACAATTGAAGAACATATAGGACTAACCATCTTCCATCTGAAGAGGAAATTAGGAACAGACGTATACTGCATCACGAGGGAAGCCCTAACTTGAAATCCTGAAGGGAAGCGGAAAAGTGGAAGGCCAAAGAACACATTACATCGGAAGTAGAAGCAGATATGAAATGGATGAATGTTAACTGGAAAGGATTACCCAGGACAAGGTTGGATGGAGAATGCTGATGTGCGGCCTTTGCTCCTTTACGTGGGGTAACAGGCGTAAGTAAGTAATTTTGTTACACTCAGTTAAAAAATTATTCTAACTATCTTGATGGCATCTGAAAGCATACATTCTAACTAGTATAACATTTACATACTTTGTCTTCAAATAAAATTATCTATTCTTTGTTGCACTGATAGTTTGCTTTGTTTCTTATTATTCTAATAACCCATACCGTTTCAAATTTCACTGTTAACGATTACGTCTAAATTTCAGTGGTTTATACGTATCAAGCTTGTTATATAAGCTGATGACATGTAGGTTCATCAATTTTAAATAATACAAATCTGCATAAAATACGTCATTTATTAATGTTCATTTCAAATGTAGAAAATACGATATTCATTGTAGTAGATACAATAATAAATGCAGGTCAAGACAACCAGTGTAGCAGCTGTCTCTGTAAGAGTTGGCCTCATCATACACAAATGAAAGCAAAAAATCCCCGAATACAAAATCGAGCACCGACCCAATCACACTTTATGGAGAGGCTCTGGATGATGTGGGAATCTTCACCTAGCTGGACAGACACATCGATGAAAAAGATGGATCTGATGTCTATAAAAAGGCAAGAATTGGCAAAATAAGGACATTATTCCTACAGTGGAATAACATATGGAACTCAAAACAATTGTCAGCCAACATCACAGTCACAATTTTCAAAACGAACGTCAAGACAGTTCTATTGTGCAGACCTGAAACTTGGAGAACTACTACAACCATCATCAAAAAGGTACTAATACCTATGAACAATTGTTTACGCAAGATATTCAATGTCCATTAACCGGATACCATCAGCAACAACCAAATGCTGAAGAGAACAAACCAGCTGACAGCTGAGGAAGAAATAAGGAAAAAACAAGTGGATAGGACAAGTGTTAACTTGGGATCCTGAAGAGAAAAGGAAAAAAAGAGACCAAAAAGCACATTGTTTCGAGAATTGGAAGTAGACATGAATAGAAACTGGCAACAACTGGAAATTGTTGTCCAGGATAGAGTTCGATGGAGAATGCTGGTGGGCAACCTATGCTCCTTCTAGAGTGGTAACAGACATAAGTAAGTAACTCACAAATACATATGTGCTATAATTTGTTAATAATTTTGGATTACTCTTTTTTTCATTTTTGTTCTTTAAAGGCTGAAAATTTATTACTTGATGCTGAATTGAATATAAAAATAGCAGATTTTGGATTTTCAAATTATTTTTCAAATTCACAAAAATTGGATACATTTTGTGGTAGTCCACCCTACGCTGCACCGGAATTGTTTTTAGGACGTAAATATGAAGGTCCTGAAGTTGATGTTTGGTCATTAGGTGTAATTCTATATACATTAGTTAGTGGTACATTGCCATTTGATGGAAAAAATCTAAAAGTGAGTGACAAATTTTGTAGGGAAATTTTCTAGAATTTATCGTTATGTTTGTTTTCTTTATTTATGTATGTATTTTATTTAACTTTTTCATTTACCTCATCATGAGTTAAAAAATATTTTACTCTTATGTTTTTACTACGAATGTGTTATTTTGTTTCAATAATGCCCAACCTTTTATTCTTGCATTTCAATGTTTTGTGTGTTCATTTTTCGTGTATTCATTTAATTCACTTTAAGGATACATGGCAGATTGTGTAGTTAAATGCTAACTAGTGATGTATTTAAGGCAAAGCATGAAATTTCCATTTTCATGTTGGTCAGTTTTGCGTTAGGTTCTTCAAATGTGTTTATGTATTCATTCATTTGTTCTGATTTTCATTTTTGACTATCCAAAACTAGTTGGAATTGACTAGAATTTGAATTGTAAACCATTAGATGCCAACTCGCTGGTATGAAAATTAAAGGCTCACTGTGAGAGCTAACAGTTCTTAGATCGACCCTTTTTGGGGTTGCAGATACTTAATGTAAGATAGTAGTTCTATACTAGGTAGACACACCTGAGTTATGCTCCCTGGTTTTCACCGTTATCTCAATTGAAATCTGTCTGTGGTAGATACAAATGAAGATGACACTTTATGGCTAAGCATAACTATTGAAAAGTCAGGATTTTGTAGATCATTTAGATGTAACAATTAAATTTACTTATTGTTAACCGTAACATAAGAGTAATGTTTTATTCAGATTTGTCGGATTTTTTCTTTTTAAAGTGTGGTACCAATTTTTTTTTTGTTTTACTAAGAAATGACGAGTATGGTTTTGTTTATCTAGGGCAATATGTAATATAAATTCGAAATTCTTAGCTTTTTTATCACAGAGGATATATGAATACGTGAACAGTTCAGAAAAATAATTTTTGAAATATGTTAAAATAGTCACCTCCATCTAATTTATTTTAAGTTTTTTAAAAACCCAGTTATATTGCTTATTCAAATTTTCTAAATGTAAAATGATTGATTAAACTTTCTGCTTGTAAAGCTGTGAACGCATTAACTTTTACTGCTTAATTCAATCTCTACAGGAACAATTTTAAGATATGCTGGATGTTTAGTGGCTTTTTATTGTCAAAAGAATTTAATGACACTCTACTTGATTATCGTATAATTTTAGTTTATGTTGAATGAAACGGAATGGTTATTTCGATGGTCTACTATATTAGGCCTCTATATTTTCTTAAAAAATAATGTAAAATATGAACCACTGATAAATAAATTCTATACCAATATTGAAATTAATAACTAAGTTGCTTTTCAATACTATCTTAGTGAGAGTTTTACTTTATGGTAAATTAATTCATGCTTAGTTCTTCGATTTTATTCCTTGTATGTAGTGGATCATCTACAAGGTCCACTGCAGTCACTGTTCACAAATGTTTTCTCCCTAAAGTTTGTACTTTCTTCAGGAGCTACTTTAACCTTTACTAACCTGTTATAATGCGCTTTACGATGCTGCATTCCGTCCTTGTCCTTCTACTACCAGTGATGTGGTTACTTCTTCTACTACTTTGGAATTTGTCTCGAAATAACCGAATCTCGCTGTGCTAATGTAATATGGAGACATGAAGTGATTCATATATGTGTCAGGTTCTACATTGGATACAAATAGCTAACTGTAATGTTGAGTTCATATATTCTTACTGATAACTGATTATATTCCAGAATGTAATTAGTACATATTTGGTACTTAAATGGTTCAAAATAGTGCTACTTATTAGTTTATACGAATGAATTGTGCTTCGTACACAGGTCACCTATTTATTTACTTTCGGATTGCACAAAATCGTGCAATTAGTTACGGTTGTTCAGTTTATTTATCATGTTATCTATTTTTATGCTTTAAAGGGTTGGGTAAGACGTACGTTTTATACACTAAAGAGCGGACAACATCACGCTGCAAGTCTTAGTATTCGTTATATCCTTGTATCTATCAATTATTTTCTTTCACTAAATAGCCGTTTTCTTCACTTTACTCTTTTTAATTCATTTTTTTCTCTCTCGTCCATTCTATAGGTTTTTATATTGAAAAAAACGTTATCATACCATAGTGTAGTTGACCATGTTCTCGTTATTGTTTACGTTTGTCACTGTTAACTGTATCATTCATTTCTTGAGATGGTTTTATTAAATATTTCTTTCATTTCAGTGTATTCTTATTTTTATCATTACTAATTCACTAAGTAATCGGTTAGTCAGTTTTTTAGTTAGTAAACAAGTAAGTTAGTTATGTGTGAATTCTTCGCACTGAATATAACTATAAATGAACTAGACACTGATCTGCATTTTGTTTGTTGTTTCGTATTTCAGTGTCGAAGTCAACTCATAAATTATTCAATACAACTTTTTTCGTTCTGCATCAATCGCTTTGTATATGAGTGTGCATGTTGAAAGGTCTGCTCTAATTATAAATAAACATTAAAATACAGTTCATATGATAATAAATACTGAGCGAAAAAAGTTTTTAAGAAATGGCTTAACAGTTTTTTTCTTATACGTAGGCTTGTCTATGTGTCTTGCTTGTTATTTTGTATGTTCTACTGTGAGAAAAAAGTTTGCTTAAACATATCAGTCATATATATATATATATATATATATATATATATATATATATATATATATATATATGGTCTACTGGACTTCCATTATTTCCTTGCTACTTTTCCTAATAATGTATAACTGCGTTGTAGAATGTGAATGTTTGTTTTCATTACTGAGAAATTGTATTTACATACAACTAAATGACTTAGTAGTATGTGACTATCGTCTTGTTTCATAATGCTCTACTGTTTATTGATTCTGTTTCACATATATATTGAAATTCATTTGGGCGGTTTTACGAGAATTCTGTATAACCCGAAGTTAATTCTAATTACGGAATGACATGAGTCGCTAGTATCATTGGAAGCTAGGAAGCCCTAGACTACTATTGATACTTCTCAGCAGTGCGCATCAAGGGTTGTATATAGTGTCGACCTTAAGACCATTAGGTTTTTAACATGCATGGTGATATTCAGTCAATATGCCCGTCTATTTGAACTTATTTTATTGCATCATTCAGCTAATGAAATTAAGTGACATTTATATATTGTCATCCTTGACTTAAACATTTTACTTCTCACCTGGTGCACTCATCCCGGCTATCTACTGAATAAAACGTTGAGAAATATTTATTTAAATTTCAAGTTAATTATTTAGTTTGATAGTTCTGTGCAAATTTCTTGTACGTCAAATGAATTCTTCAATACAAAATATAATCAACTGAAAAATCAATGTAAACCAGGAACCACCATCATCTGCTTTCGTTCTCTAATGTTATTTTCATTTTTACTGTTTATTTATTATATCATTGATTGATGAAAGCAGTTGAATGTTTTCTAATGTTTTTTTCTTATCAAATGTAGTATTGAAAGTGTTTCTGTATAAGGTGTGTTCAAATCTTTTATCTTTGATATCATATATATCTATAAGGTTAACATATGCACCATCAAGTATTAAATTGTAAACTATTTTCGACCACTAACTTAAACATATTTCGCATCACAATCTCCAAACAACCTCACACCTTTATATATATATATATACCTTAGTTACATTTCAATACATGTATGGTTGTAAACAGCTGATGAGAAACCACGAAATGTAATGAATTCATGTTATTCTGCCTCTGTTGTTTTGGCTTTATTCAAATTCATTAAGACAACCAATAGCATAATACTTTGCACTCCGATGCAAAACAATACATTGAAAGTAAAGTGGTTCTTCGCATAAACAATTTTCTACAAAATAAAATCTAGGATAGTTGATTAATTATAGGCTGATAACCGATCTTCGAAAGATTGCAATTTATAAATTGTTAGCTCTTTATAAATAAATAATATATTTGTAATATCCCAATGAGTAGAAAAATTAGATTTTCTGACGTTTCGTGACTCAGTGTAAGTCACTTCTTCAGAGAATAAATAACCAAATTAAATTGGTTGGTTATTTATTTGGTTATTTGGTTATTTATTCTCTGAAGAAGTGGCTTACACTGAGTCACGAAACGTCAGAAAATCTAATTTTTCTACTCATTGGGATATTACAAATATATTATTTATTTATAACAATCTACCCAATGCTCAATTTATTCAAAATTATCAAATCAAGACTTGGTAATGATACCTGTTAGCTCTTTAGTTTATTCACGCGATATTATCTTGATTGTAACGATTCAGACTGAGAACTCATCGTAATCTGTTACTGGGTTTCAGTTAAAAGTTTTCCTGACAACAAGTGGTAATTCTTACAAGTCTCATAGCAGATTCCATATACTGAACTACACTTTAATAAGTGATAAACCAAAATATTGTACGGTTTATTTAGAATTTAATCATTTCTGATGAAGTCTCCTCCTTCTTGTTTAACTTCATATATTACAGCTCACTGGTTTTAAACGGTGGCTGAATCTTGATTATGCATCTTTATATTGTTCTAAATCATGATGTCCTAACTTTGCATCTGTTGAGTTACTCAGTGACTTCGTTCTTTAGTGAAAATATTAAGATCGATTGACCCACCACAGTTTATTTGATATTGATTTAACCCACTATATGAAGACCTAAGTAATAGTTTAGACTCACGACGTGAACTAATTAAAAGATACTATTTCTTCACTGAACTTGTATTTTTAATACGTAATTAGAGCTTGTTTATTTTTTAACAGTTCTTCAGTTGATTCCAGTTTGTGATATAACAGAGAGCCGACCCTAAATTCCTATTTCTTGTTAATTTACCCAAATAAAATATAGGTTTACCGTTTTTTTTCTCTTTAAAAATAAAGAAACTTAATATATGCTATTGATCTGACTGAAAAGTAATCTTACCAGTTTACTGTTCACTTTACGATAAATGTCAAAATGAATTTTGATTAGTTCATTTTTTGAATAACTTTCGTAAATTTCTCACTCTTAGGAAAGTTGTTTTTTTACTAGGTAATTTTATTAATTTTCTAGCTCCGGCTTGTTTGTTTCTTCGATGCCTTTTGAATCTTCAATTCATAACTACTCTTCTGTCCAGACATACATTTCAATGATTGGCTTTTTTTTCGTAGTTATTTATAAACTCTTTTAATTAAAAGCAAAACATAGAAAAAGACGTAAGGATAAATTCTCGTTTATTTATTTCATCCCGTTTTTCAAATCAGTCTCTATTCATTTATCAATATAAACGAGCGGGCGATGCACATTCTATTCCCCCAACTTCGTTACTACTACTACTGAATATATTTATCTAGCATTTAATTCCATTCCAGCATCTAATTGTTTTATTCTTATTCGTCAGAAAATTGATTAACACAAGTTTACTAGTCTACGTGTATTTATGATCAGTCTAAAGGTGTAGGTCATTTATACATTCATTTAAGCATTGTTATGTAACCCAAAAATGTATTTTGATTGGTCATCACCTTTTAAACTGTAGGCCGGTTGAATATACTATTATTTTACTTGTATTTAGCTTTTTTTCTACGAGACGCTGTTGTTGATGTCTCTTTGGAATTGATTTATCTACCTTTTTCTATTAGTAGTGGTGACATTTGCTTCAAGATCACTAATGAAAACTAGTTATTATGTATTGCTGACAATTATTATTGGTACCCATAAGGATTTTAATTCATTTGTAAAATGTGGTGTGTGTTAGTATTGGTCTTTGTAAGCCTATTACATGTTAGTTAATACTTTAATATATATTTTACTTAGTATAATGAATGATATAATGCAATTGCATTAAGAAATGCTTATGTGAAAATAAGTAGCTAAATGTTTGAACCACTACGTTTTCAACATGTTAATCACAGATTTCAACTCTGCTGATCAAATTAAATCTTAGCTCTTGAGTAGTATTACTAGTCCTTATACAAATACTTAGATTATAGCTGGTAAACGTTTTTCGTTACGAAGTAACAATCTGTCATTCAAATAGTCATGTTGTGTTCAACAATGATGTTTTTATCTCTAATTAAAACAAATCTATGTTTTGCTAAAGTTAGGCAAATATTTCATTTATTATGAAATATAGAAATATTTCATAGGTATAGAATGATCGGTTGATTTCTTCCAGTATATATATTTTGTTAACCAAGTGTTTACCTTGTTGCTCTCCATTTAACACAATCATTAATCCGAATATTTCTATCAATTCGTCATATTTCTGTCCAAAACCATATAAATTAGTTTGGAATCAATAGAAAGGTTTACATACTTATTTGAGTTGGGTGTGTTCAGTAACTTTATGACAAAAAATGACTTTTTTCCCCCTTGGTAGATTTAAAATACCAATTGAACTGGTACAAAATTTAAATTATGTTTTATAATGATAGGTCATGTGGATTTTGTTAAAAAGATGAACTTTTGAAGAAAACAACAATACTTATTCCCGGTGTGAAATAGATTTTTCTTTTTAATTTTATAGAATCTTGTATATTGTTTTAGTAGTCTGAAGTTGAATGAAAAGGACAAAAATCATGAATTCACTTAAAGTTCATTATATAAATAAATATTTTCAGTGAACAGTTAATAGTACATATCATCAATTCTTACCCAGAGTATAGTTTGAATAAATAAATAAATATTCTAGTTCATTACAATTTTGTTGTTGTAAATCTACTATTAATAGTAATAACTGAAAAAGTGTATCAATCAGTAATCAATTGTAGTATATATGTTTGGAGTATTATCCTTTGTTAGTATACGTTAATATCTGGGTGTTGATCTAAAATAGTCAATGTCAACTACTTTATCCATTTATTTGGTCTGTAAATACTCGACTTATTGTTACGAACATTTGATGAGACTATAATTTATGATGATCTTCGAGTGATAGTGAAGTGGGTTTAATAAAATTCAACCGCTGATTAAAATCAGAAAAGGCTTGAAAATTAATGCAAAGAGGTACGAGAAGGATTCAAAGTTAGAAGTTGAGGTTGAGAGTTAAAGTTAGGTTTTTCATCACAAACTGATATCAGCTATAATGATGAATAGGTTTTGTCCAAAAATCCATGAACCTCTATCCAAAACTTGATCAGTTCAACAATAAATTAATAGACCCTCCAAAAAAATTTTATAATCAAGTTAAATAAAACAAAAAGTCATTCGAGACTATAAACCATTAAATGGCTATCTCTATTTATGATGTCACATAATCAAAGACACGGGACGAGAATGTTCCTTTAATATTTTAGAGTAAGTCATAATTTCTACGGATTATTTATTAAAATTGAGCCGAAAATAATCATGATATTGTTGGTAAATATTTGGTCCAGAGGATCTACACTTAGTAGCGTCATTAGCATTATTTATTAAAGAATATAATCAAGCTATTAAAATTTAATTTTACTATTTTGATCGTTTAACATATTCTTCTAATATTCTATTAACCTTTGTAAGATTTTGAATGGAACAAGATAACTAACTATTCATTTCTTAACCAGTGGTCGAAAATAAGATACCAGACCCGTTTATGGCTTCAGATCATTTGCCCTCTAGTTATTTTTATTTTTGGATTTAAAGGTTGCTCTCCATTTTTATTGATTTAGAGATGATGTTTTAGAACTATCTTACCTCCGAATTACGATTTTTTTAAAATGTGTTGTTATATTGTACAGCAGCGTAAATCTATGCACAAAGGTGTACTTTTACATCCCGGGATTGTACGTTCGTGTGAATGTGTCATCGGTAGTCTGAACTGACGTAAATAGTTTACCTGATTTCTCAAGAAAACCTATTAAATAACTCAAGTTCTTTACGGTGAACAGGTAAATCAATTATTTGCTGAGGAGAGTCGTCCTCAAACATCATAACAAAATAATTAATATGCATATTATATAACGCGAAAGTGGACATGATTACAATTCATTCAAGACGTAGATATTTTTTAAGATTAGTTAGTAAAATGGAGATTTAATCTATTAAGCTCACCTCCTACCCATCAAGGCGTTATCCATGGATAGCAAGATGAAAGTGAATACCAATAGAAAACATATTAATCGTTCGGAATTTTTAAGATTAGTAATATCATTGTGTTCAACTTTCGTTTGCTCTTTGTCATGCATTAGCAATTCTGAATAAATCTTTAAAATAATCTTAACTCATCAAATAACATTAAGTGAATTATATACTTGAATTTTTTCTCACATACTTTTCCTTTCTTTTATTATATTTCCAGGAATTGCGTGAACGTGTATTACGCGGTACCTATCGAGTGCCTTATTATATGACGCATGAATGTGAAATGTTATTGAAAAAAATGTTGGTTCTTAATCCAGCTAAACGTATTTCATTACAGGTAAAAACAGTTATGTTACCATTCTATTCAATGTTATTTTCTGATAGAGGTAACCCTTTATATATCATATGTGTGCGTGCACATATTGATATTGATGTGTATATCTCTCTGATCATAAATTAACATAAACGTGATCATGAATAATTCATTAGTGACCTTATAAACTTTGATGCTAAACTACCATAGATTTATGGCAATAAGAAAGACCTGCTGTTTGTCTAAGGTTTTTTCAATACACAGTGGATTAATTTTCTGCTAATAACTTGTGTATTGCATTTTGTTTCATTTATCTTCAATTCATATATATATATATATATATATATATATATATATATATGGTAATTGTGAAGTTTAACGTCAAACGTTATAGTTTCACTCAGCTTTCATACAAGCATAAAGTTTACGGATTGGACGTATTAGTTCATAATTTTATGGATTGCTTTTCAATTAGCAATAAAAACCCATTTTTACACATAATTATCTGATCTTCAGTGTTGCTGTAAAAAAGAACCAATTTCAGTGTATTAATGTAATCACATTTCTAGTTTTTCTTGATTTTCACAATTGAATTCATGAGTCGATCTAAGCTAGAGCACCATTAAACACCTGGAAGCATTGTACAGTCATTTCGTCATATTACGGGACTCTTCTGCAGTGTGCATCCATAATTTTGTACGGGGACTCGAGCCCAGGACCTTCGGTCTGGCTCCTGAACACCTAACCTCAACTTCACTGAGGAGCCCCGTACTAAGACGAAACAGCCATATATCGCTTCTAGGTTTTCAACAGTGGTCTAGGTTATATCGACTATGAAAATACCACAGTCTCCACAAATCCCCATAATTATAATCGTTATTCCATCAAGTGTTATATTTTTGTATAGATTGTTTCTTTTTTATTTCTTTAATTATCACATGTTCTGTATATTTTTTTTCGAATAATATATAGAAATAATATTAAAGTAATTAATTTGTTCGAACTGTTTATTTTGTACAATTGTTGAATTTTACATTTGTTTATGTGTTTTCGTTTTTCTAAACCATTCTCTTTATTTTATTTAATTAAAGAAGTATTTAATTAATTCATGATGACCAATTGTTAGGAGGAGTAAATTAACCAGATAAGAATTATTCGATAACAGTTGACAAGCATTTCAAATTATTCCAATGTAAATAATGTTAATCTTATTTGTAAGGATAAAAAAAATATTCTTTCGAGTAACTATGTTTAGATCTGCCGGAATAATTAAACTTATATTTCTGAAATGATGGATGTGTTGACAAAGATAATTAGTATGAAATAAATGATAAGATTATTTTATGCATAGTTTTAATATGTTCACTAATTCACTCCAAATTATACTTTTATAAGCTTTGAGTTGACACGGTCTTAACTAATTTTTTTTTAAAAATGCATTGGACCCTTATGTACCCTTAGTTAATAGTTAATTTATTTATATTTTACTGTCTTTGTAGTGTTAGTTTAAAAGTATTAATCATGCACACTGAAGAATGTACTGAGTTATTATTCAGTATAAGGATATACAATTTTCATCTAGCATTGAAATTTTAGGTTCAGATCTTTTTTCGTCTAAATTCGTTCAGATAATAAGAGCTAATATTACTAGTTTTCTTATCTAAAGTGTCCTAAAGCTGAGTTCATGATTCTGTATTTGATAAACAAGTTAGTTATATACTTAATATTCAGTGTGAAATATAATCTCTAAAAATTGAAGATAGTCATAGAATACTAGTATTTGATCATAAAGGTATTCTTAAGATTTCTCTTGTGTATTGGGACCACCAAGTGATTAACTTTAAATTCAGACGTAGGGTACTAATTAAAGTTGATATATCATTTAATAAGATTGTAGAATCTCCAACGACTAATGTGGCTGAGACATGTAGTACGTATACTCAACTATCACCCACCTAGACGCGTGATGCGTAGAAATGAACTAGAAGCAATGTTGAGAGTGCTAAATCAAAGCTCGGCATAAGTTTGTGAAGTAATTGACTATTAGCTTAAACCATGTCCAAGCCACCCTGCCCAGATGACTTACCTCCGGCTCTTTTTAAAGATGGTGGTGACTTTCTGGCTAAGGAACTGACTGTGTTGTTTGCAAAGGTTTGGGAGCAAGAGTGTTCCAACATCGTGGAATGAGTCGATAGTCGTCCCTATCTTCAAAAAGGGTTCACATCGTTCCTGTAACAACTATTGGGGAATAAGTCTACTTCCGATTGCGTCCAAGCTATTGGCTTCTATCATTCTTCGTAGATTGTTTAAAATCCGAGAACGATTGACTCGCGAGGAGCAGGCTGGTTTTCGTTCTGGTCGAGGATGCATTGATCACATCTTCACCCTCCGCCAAATGTTAGAACACCGTCATACTTATCACAGGCCAACAATCGTAGTGTTTCTTGATATCAGGGCTGCCTTCGATTCGTTGGACAGGACTGTTCTCTGGGATTGTCTATTGAAGAAGGGTGTGCCTGAGAAGTTCATTAACATCTTAAAGGCCCTGTACACGAACACCTCAGGCAGAGTGAGGGCATACAACCACCTTTCTCCCTTGTTCCATTCGAGCAGTGGGGTTGAACAGGGTTTTCCAACCTCACCATTCCTCTTCAACTTTGCCATCGACGACATTCTGGAAACAGCTCTGATGGATGTAATTAATGGCAGTGTGGATCTGCTGCCTGGAGAACGACTTCTCGACCTCGAGTATGCGGATGGAATTGTCTTACTGTGCAATAATGCCCAAGGCATGCAATCCGCACTTAATCAGTTGGCAATCAGTGTCCGCAGGTACGGCATGTGCTTTGCACCCTCCAAGTGCAAAGTACTCCTACAAGACTGGCAGGATTCTCATCCTGTACTCATCGTGGATGGTGAACAGATTGAATTAGTTGAGAAGTTCGTGTATCTAGGTAGCTATATAAGTGCTGGTGGTGGCGTGAGTGATGAGATTGATGCACGTATAAGGAAAGCCAGATCGGCTTATGCCAATCTGGGCCATCTTTGGCGCCTTCGTGATGTTAGTCTGGCTGTAAAAGGTCGGACCTACAACGCGTCGGTGAGAGCAGTTTTGCTCTATGCTTGTGAAACCTGGCCTCTCCGAGTTGAGGATGTTAGACGTCTCTCTGTGTTCGATCATCGTTGTCTCCGAAGGATTGCTGACATCCAGTGGCAACACCATGTTAGTAATTCAGAGGTTCGGCATCGTGTGTTCGGGCACAGAGACGATAATTCAATTGGTGTCACCATCTTGAAACACCGACTTCGGTGGCTTGGACATGTTTTACGAATGTCGTCCCAGAGACTTCCACGTCGTGCATCATTTGCCGACTCTGGGACTGGTTGGAAAAAGCGGAGAGGAGATCAGTGTATGACATGGTGTCGTGGCATAAAAGAAAGCTGCAAAGGGCTATTGGTTGGTCCTTCACGACTCCCTAGCTTGGGTCCGAGAGATGGTGCAACACAGTGGCTAGAGACGTTATCAGATATGTCTCAGAATAGAATCCAGTGGCGATCCTGCCGTAACCTTCTTTTACTTTCTACATAAAGAATGGTTCTAACTTTCTTAACTGAAGGAGTCTTCTGGTTGTACATTTCAGTCCGCCTTATCTTTTCATCCCTTCTCTTCCTACTTTCATTATTTTGTGTGGCGCATATGTATCTGGTGCCCTTTTGTACCAATATATATGTGTTTAAATAAATAATAAAATACCCTGCTGTAGTTCAGAATCCATCGCAATGATTCAGTAGCATTTACTCTTTATCTTCTCCTATATCTTCACTATCAGAATTGTTTTATTCCCTGTATCCTACAAATTCGTTCATTCTTCTTGGATTATCTTCTCTGTGCCTAATTTTACCACTGTCACTTTTATTATTACTGCTGCTGTGTTTTTCTTGATAATTAATTTCTGCGCTTGTTTTGTTCGTATGCTCGGTTCTACATCTCTTATGATTGGTTAACAGATATATCCGATTTGTTAACATCTAATGTTCAATTTCCAGGTACTAAGTCTCAGTATCAGCATTATCACAGAGATTAAGGTTGAACCAACTAACACGTCCTAGATAAACCAAAACACGCATCTTAGATCCCACTGTTAGCCATCTTATAACTTCACTAAATATTTACTTCGTGAATTTTTAAATATTCAAATATGTAATTTAGTAATTTGAACTAGGTTGTATTCATAGTAGCTATATTGAAATGGGCTAGTTATTCACCACATCCCAACATTTTGTTGCATAATTTTAAAATGTAATCATTTATCTTCGTTATTTCTCATAACATGATTTTTCTATTGAAATTCTCAAAAAGATTTGTAAAACATAAATAATTTTCAATTCCTTCCTTTTTTGACCTTTCTTATTTGAATAAATTGTGGACTGATTCTAAATAAGATGTGTAGGTCGTTACACATATACATATTTCACAATGATTTTGAACTCGTTTTCTATGTATTCTGCATCAAGTATATCAATCTCTTTGTTTACTGAACCTGTGTTGTTTTATTAGCATTAATAAGCTTAATTACTTTCTATTTAGTGTAAATTAATAGGATTGACAGATAAATCTAAATTAGTAATGATATGTATTGATAAACTGTTATACAACTGACTGAAATATCTGTCTTGTAAATGTTATAAGTTCTTTAAGAATTGATTAGTTTAATTTCAATAGTAGTTTGTGAACATCTTGTTTATTAAAATACTTGTACATGAATAATATGTCGTTAATATTTGTTTATTTATATATTACTTAATTATAGGAAGTCATGAATGATCCATGGATGAATCAGGGTTATGAACACAATATACTTAAACCTCATACTGAAGAGCCAGCAGATTATTGTGATCCGGAACGTATTGGTAAGTGCTCATTTGATCACTTGTTTTTTTAAAGATATCAATCAGTAGTTTAATGATTAAAAACGTTCAATTTTCCACAATTCTTATATTCCTGAGTACGTTTCAACAAACAAATAATATTGTGGTAATCGAACACTGGCGGGAGAGACCAATTTATTATTTAATTCAAAATTACAGAGTGCTTTGGCAAAATATGAAAATAACACATATATACATGATTTGCACATTTTCCATCAGTTTTCATTTACATGATTTACTATTCTTTTAATTCTGTTGTTATTACAATTACTTTCTGCCTCTCATTCTGTTCTCTTCAGTCGAATCTTCTCAGTCATCTTCTGGCATACATTCCATTTTCGATTAGTGCTACATACTACTTTTATCTGTCAACATAAATAGCATACACCACAATGTCAGTGTGACTAATGATATAAAATAAATGAGTAATTACTCACAGAATTATGTTATCAATCCCAAGTGAATAAATATCACAATGATCAAATTAGCTCTAAACTTGTGAACAAAATAATGTAGTTATTTTCCATATCATCTACCTATTACTTAGTTTGTTAGAAATCTAATCTAATCCTTGGTAAATATAATTAGTCATTTTTGTTTATGAAATAGATTGAATCAATATAATTAAGAATTATATCATCGATAGTTGATGTAAATCTGACAACTTCTGTTGCAGAGGCTGCTGCCACACTGTTTGCTTTCATATGCATGCGATAGACAGCTAGGTCATCTGCGAAGTCCGAAACCTTGTTACATACAAACTGTCCATTGTATTCCGTGCTGCCCTTGAGATATGTATGTCTTCATAATCCACTCAATTATCAAAAGAAAGAGAAAGGGAGAGAGTAAGCATTCTTGTCTGACTCTGGTCCTCACTTAGAATGCATCTGTCAGCTGTCCTATATGCACGAATTTGGAGTGTGCCTCGTTGTTTGTACTCCGAATGATGTTGACGATCTTCTCAGGTATACCGTAGTGTCGAAGAAGTTTCTATAATGTTCTCCGGTTTACACTGTCAAACGCCTTCTCATGATCAAGGAAGTTGATGTATGATAACGAGTTCCATTCATTTGATCGCTCAAAAGTGATTTGTAATGTCACGATTGGGTCTGAATACGACCGATCCTTACGGAGTTCGGTCCGTTGATCTCGAAGTTGGACATTTACTAATTCTTTCATCCGGTTCAGAGACACTATCGAAGACGTTTCCTGATACTGGTGATAGTGTAATGCCTCTGTAGTTCTCACACTCGTGCTGAGAATTCTATATTGTACTAGACAAAATATTGAATAAAGCCATTAATAATAATAATATCCTTTCTTTGGTATCTTGATGAGGCATCCTTCTTTCCAGTCCATCGGCACTTGTTCATCCTCCCAAATCTTCCTGAATTGGACGTGGAGAATGTTTTGCAGTTACTTCAATGTTTGACTTTAGTGCCTTTTGTGACATTAGTATGTCAGGTCTGATATCTATCATGATTTCTGCGGTCGTTGATGGAGTGACTAAACCCACTAGGTAATTATTAGATGCTCACTAGGGATCGCCATTTTGTCAGCAATGGTTGCTGTAAACTTTTTGTAGGGTAAAATTAGAATTCTCCCATTTTCTTTTTAATTTTTCCGCATTTCATCGTTCATCATAAGCTAAATGCTTATTTATTTATTTAAACACATAAATATTGGTACAAAGAAGCACCAGATGCATATGCGCCGCACAAATTTCATCCGATTTGTGTGGGGGCTGTGATACTGCCCAGGTGCCCAGACTGAAGCAGGTGGTTTTCTTAGGGGGCCACACCTGATCGACCTAAAGGTCTGATCCACAAGGCAGTGGAGCATCGTGAGGAGATGCAGTCCCATGGTAGCCGGTGATCAACGGTTGATTCGTGCGCCATTTGTTCCCTCAGGATACTGGAGCCCATGTGCACCATTGATTTGGAATCAGTGTTTTCTAACTCCCCTAGGTGGACTCCCCTTCTCCACCAACCAGGTTAAAGCGCCGGACATTCGCTTTTCGTCCTCTCAATTTCGTAAACAACAGTGATGTCACGAGAAGGCAGTGAGTAGGACTTCCCTGGCAGAGGTTATATATTCGCTGGCCATATGAGAGCATTTGGAGAGGGAGAGCAGACTCTCCCCACTCTCGGCCATACCAGGGCGTTTGGGGGAAAGCTAAATGCTACTTCAGTAACATGGAATTCGTGCCACAGTTTTTTTTATCTTGCCTTCATTAAATTTGATAGCATGGATTTCAATTGATTCACACATAAACGACCATTTTGTCTACATTTGTGTACATTCACATGCAAGTTAATACTCTCTTTCAATAAACAAACTGTTAAGGAGAATTTTTTAAACCTCTCAGTTGTAATTATTCAATTTCTTTCTTCAAAAAATGTCCTTTCTAACTTTAAATATTATGCCAAGTTTACAAGAACATTTTTTATATCTGGTAAAGGAACAGGATTATGATTTCATTTGTATAGGTTTGAATTTCCCCTTTCTTGACTTTAATAGCTACAGCTGATCAGTTTCTTCTAATATATACACAACCTGAACTATGTTGACTCATAAGTTAGGTGGACAATATTTTAGGCATTTGAAGGGAAAGGCACTGCGTTGTAGTCCTGGTATGAATATCAACACTGAAGTTCAGGTGTACCCAGCTGAAAAGTGGCAAATACAATGAGACATGCCTTCCTGATTCCACTGAGAACCACTACCAAACATTCTTTATATGATATAATTAAGAAAGCGATTGCGTGACTAGTAAATAAATAGCTATTCTGTCAAGTAGGTTCATAAAGCACAATAAAAATTTGATTATCGACCTGTACCAAACTCTAGACAAACAATAAAATGAGTGACTGCTCAATAATTATAACTGTTTGTGTGTGTGAGCAATAAGCTGGAACAAAAAATATAAAATCTGAATAATAATCAAGAATTTTAATTGCAGAACTTCTGCATTTTAATAATGCATTCAGAACAGATCCAAACTTTTGTGAATATTGTGTACGATCAAAATAACACTAGGATCTATCGTATATTGAGGGATCTAGCTAACTATTTTTTGTATAAATAACTGTTATTTTCAGATATGAATTATATTTAAAGCTTTAAGGATGTGGAACAGATAACTATTCATTATGTATTCATCCTACAAATATTGTCGGACAATAAATCTAAAAATGAATAACATGAATCTATTACATGTTTCAGAAGGCGATATAATTTACCTAAGTTGTCTTTTGTCAAGCTATTTCGGAAGGTGCTTTTGAATACAACAAACGTAAGGCCTGGGTAGCCCCCACCTCAACTCAAGAGTGGCTTGTTTGTAAACTGAATTTTGCCTTACAACATTGATTCTCTGTTTAAACATCCGTACCTTTAGATACGTTGGATCTTAGATTGATGCATTTAACTAACTACACCTTTCTAATAATTTTGGTATAATTTCATTTAACTACAGTTGTATCTCGTTGTCACGATGTATGCATGGGTTGGACTACAGGATACGCATTCTTTTTTTGGTGTGTCAATTCAAACATATCAATCATCGAAGACAATTTTTTCAAACTATGTCATTATCTTAATAATTCCTTCATCCTCCTTCTAGACTACTACTATCATCATCTAATCATTGCATTTCCACTATCTAATAAAGTAACAGTATATTCTCGTGAAAAAAGTTTGTTACAAATCAAATAATAATAGTTTGAAATTGTTGTTATGACAATTATTTACAATGACAACAATAAATAAAACAATTCGATAACACGTAACGTGTATGTATTGAATACTTTAACAAATTGTTTTTATTACATTCCATATGGGTTACTTGCATTTCTATTCCTCACTCCCTCAATGTGTGTGTATGTATGTGGACGTACGAGGAAGCAAGAGAGAGAGAGGGAAAGAGACCAAGTCATCAATCAATAGACTTTTTCCATGTGTGGAAACTTACCACTAAATATGAAGATGCGTAAATATAATTTTTATGTTTGTTTTTCGCCCTCTCTTTTCAAATTATCTAATCAATGTTCTAGGTATTATTATTATTACACAATAAATTATTTTATCAGATATTATTACTACATTATAAATAACTGGACTATCTAGTGAAAGATAAGAAAACTAGTTTTTTCTTTGTTAAAATAAATCCACTAGGGTAGTCAAAATGTTGCTTATCAAAGTATCAATTTAAAAGAAAAATTTAGAAACTATTTCACATGAATTAATCAGAGTCGAGAACATATTCAATTTAAATGGTATTGCCTAAAAACACGTTTAGAAAGAGCACACTTTATAAGAGCAATATAATCAGATTTAACTTTCAGCATTGTCTATTAATTTAGACAATCCGGCTTTATAGAGGTACGGACCAGAGATGTATCCACAGTAGAATTGCTAGCAAACCATTAACTATTTGTTAAAACAAGATTTATTATTATTGCTATTCTTTCGTGTTAATGTATATGTTTAAATTGTTTGAGATAGACAAAATATACTGTCAGTCAATTAGGTAGATCTATGCGTTAGACTGTTAATGAATAAGTCTTATCTACATTGTGAGATAATTAAGAGCTTAGTAACAAACTAATTTACCGTATTATTTTTGTTTTTGTCTACACTTACACCAATATTATGTGATTATGACTGTCATTACATATACCAAATATTTAGCATTAACTATTTCAGCTTACATGATGTATTAGATACTCAATAATATATGTGTCTTGTAGTGGTCGGTCTTTACGTATGTGGAGTAGTTTGAACATTATAGCCAAATGATAAATTTCAAAATGAATAATATCACCAACCAACGTAGTATTGAAGAATTGTTTCCAGATAACTTGAGAATTCCGATAAGTGAACATTCTTAAATAAGTATCTCAATTGTTATGTAATCAATTTCAGGTTACAATGAAATCAGTTTTTCTACAAATTAGTTGTTTAAATAATAACTGTGTACTCACTAATTGACTAACTTAAAGATGAATTCTATTGAGACCGTATCAATGATGTTATTTTCGTAGGAAACAAAACAATTATCCGCTAATATTATTGAAATTATAGAAACATTAATTAATTGATTACAAACATAATAATTTCAAAGTACAGTGGATATTGTGGTGCATGAATATTCTAATTTCCGTTTAACTTGTGGCTTCATTGGTGTTAACTGCTTATTAGTCAAAATACCTTTTTTTGTTTTTGATTGTGTTTTTTTTATGCTGGTGCTTAGTTTGAAATGAATACTATTTTTGAGTTGAAGAGATTTTCATCAACTATCTATGACAAATAATTAACGTTGATTCTACAAATTTTTATGATCAACTTTACTTTATGACCGTGAAAGCGTTAGGGTTATTCAATTCAATTCAGATTTTATTTGCTGTCAGATGTATACTTTAAAATAGTCCTATTCGTACATATATATATTTGATTTTTAAATAATTGTTCCTTGTTAGATATTATGATTCGTATGGGTTTCAAACGGGATGATATTCATGATTCTTTAACCCAACAACGATTTAATAACATTACTGCTACATATTTACTGTTAGCCCGTTATGATCCACGTGTTCATGGTCGCCTACGAGGTTTGCCTAGTACATCAACAACTAGTTTGAAATCGGATAGTCAGTCGGTACGTTCACGTCAAACGCCAGAAACACAGTCTAATACACCAAACACTTCAAGATCACAGTTTCACAATTCACCATCACATAACAGTTTAGGTACAACACCTACTACTACTGGTTCAGTAGCTTCATATTCATTAACAAATGGTGTTACCAGTCGTATCACTGATTCATTTAGTTCAAATAATAGACATGGACCTGCTCTTTCTCGTCCTAGCAAGGATACAATCACTGCTACTACAATAACATCAGAAAGCTTATGTACAGACTCCTATACCAATTCAAATCCATCTACGACAAATTCAAACTCAAACAATAGTACTCGCGGTTTTGCAAACTCAGTGCGCAGATCCATTACTGTTTCCGGACCATCAGATGCTAATCACGTGACAGCCCCTTTATCAGGCAAGTATTTTTTTATTCACTGTTTTAAACTTTCTGTCAACTTGCATAATAAAATGATTATTAAATTGTTTTCCTTCTGTTTAACTGGCGTTTTTCCTGTTTTCAGGTGTCTTATTAAAATCATCGGTACTTCCTACATTAACTACTCTTTCATCTTCAATGTCACAAAGTGTGTCACCTCCTCCACCGTCTCAAGCACCGCCATCTGATATTTCTCATCAGATACCTGCAACTCAACCTTCAGTTATTACTCTTCATCCTGCTTCTGTTACTGCTCATTTAACACTTGCTAATATGTCTAACGGACCATCATGTTCAATTCCATCAAATTCTAATTCAGTACCACCATTAGTTACATCATTTACACGACATAACTCTCGTCCACGAGCTGCTACTCGATCATTTTCTATTCAACCACAAACTATTGCACCATTAGCACTAGACGAAGAAGAAATTGGAAATTCAATCAGAAATCAACGAATGCATAGTCGAAAATCCCCATCAGTTGAAAATAAAATTAATAATCATACTAATGAACTAATGAAGGAATTATCAATTTCTTCGACAAGTTCTGAAGATGCAGTATCTGATGATAATGATTTATATGATAAGGATTCGGATTCTGCATCACCGACCTCTGTAAAATTATCTCATTCATCTAATAAGTCACATAGAAATAAACACTTTTATCATACACGTAAAAATCACGTTTCTGCATTCGTAACATCAACAACAACATCAACGGGAATCATAGTGACACCGACATGTGTTACTTTAGCAGCTGCCCCTAATATTAATTTTAATCATAAAGGCTATTTATTTTCATCAAATGAAAAACAAACACCAGGTAAACTCACATATATTACTTTTTCTTGAAAAAGTCCAGTTTTTTTCACTTTTTAATAACATTATCGATTTGCTCGTACCAGTACTTACAGATTGTGCTTAGATATTAATGAAAAATGAATTGTTGTTCCATGACTTTAACACTAAACACTTCTAATTGATTATTTATATTAGTTCTCTTTCTTACGTTTTATGAGATAGTGTTCGTTAATAGTGACTTCCTGTTATTGATGTATCAAATAAATTTTCCCTAAAGCACAAAGATTACATTTTCATACTAAGTTATTATGACATAATCTGGACATTCATTGCGTTGGTATTCATTATATGTGGGACTTCTAAAAGATAACTATTTATACAAACAGTTATACTTAACATATATAAGAACTCTCGTCTAAATTAGAGCGAATAGTTTCACAGTATTTGAGCGTCGAGTTGATGTATGACATTAAATAGGAATAATATATTTGTAAAATCTCAGCGAATGAATTTGTAGTAAATCCAACGTTTTGCCTGGCAATCTGGTCCAAGCTTTTTCAAGGAATTATATAATTCAAGGATTATAATTCCTTGAAAAAGCTTGGACCAGATTGCCAGGCGAAACGATGGATTTACTACAAATTCATTCGCTGAGATTTTACAAATATATTATTCCTAGTTATACTTAACATTTACGAAAATATAGATGATGCATTTCAACCGTGCAAGTATTTTAACTTAACCTCTCTTTCTCAGTATTTATATTTGTGTAATTGCTATTTATCAGCTATGAAACTTGATTATGATATAGATGATTAAAAGAATATAAGTAAGTTAACAATATGGAAACAATAGAACTTTTAAAAACGATACCCATAATTCAGTAAATTTCCATTGTTCAACATTTCATTTGCTTGTCTATTCACACTTGGAATACGTTTGTTTTCGTTATCGATTTTAACATGCACATATAGATAAACACATAAACGCAAAATACCTATATTTACTTTGTACTATGTTCTTTTATTTAACATTGGTAGAAGTAATGGCAGGAGTGATTTACTATTTGCTAAGCTTTTCACCTATATAAACTTTCTTAAGGTTAGGAAATTATGACTGTACAATCAAAAACATTAGATAACACAGGGTAATATAGATGCATCTGAATTCAGTTGTCAAGTATGCTTTCATAAATTATCCATGCAATATATTTTTTGTGGTTTATATATTTCTATTGACGTTGGTTGTTAAATTATAACATTTTTAAAACTCCTTTTCAATTATTACCAAGGTAAATGATCTTAATAGTAAATAAACTTTATATTGTTCATTGTTTCTCCAATTCGTTTGATTGAAAACATTTTTGTATACTTATTGTTATTCTAAACACAACATGATGAGCGAGATTTCGAGCTGAAATCAGTTCTCCATGAATAGCATAAATTTTTTGAATTCTATTAATTGCCAGCATATTTAATAGTTCGTTACTCCAGATTGAGGACGTAAAATTCAATAATTGACTAGACGATGATACATCAACTAAATTAACTGACGGTAGTTACCACATTTAAGGAAATGAAGTTAGTGGATTAGTTTGTGAAACTACAAAGGCTTCGATTCGTGTGTTCTTCCCACTAAACTACTGCTTAACTCAATGTAGAAATATGTTAACAATAGCTTAAGATGAATAATTGGAATGATTTTTCTATAATGAATGTTTTTTTTCTTGAATGAGAAATGCAATGTAAAGTACAATTATAAACGTAACAATGGTTTTCTGCATAAAACTAGTACTAATAATATTGGTCTTGTTTTTTTTCTTCAACCGTTAAATATCACAAAAACGGTTTACAACACGTGCTCTCTGTACAGCTGTTTTGTCCTAGTTTGTAACCTTTCAATGGTAACCACCTATAACCTCTCGAACGATCAAAAACTGTTTTAATTGTTCTACACTAATCATGCTTCCTCAATAAGACTCATTAATATTTTCCGAAGTCTGTCATTAGTAACCACACGATTATTATTATTATTGATGATGATTAAGTGGTAGAAAATGTTTTATTTATGGAAATAGATTTTTTCGTCAGTCGACTTCAGCATTATGCTTTTTAATACGCTAAGACACTAAATGATTTGCCATATCAAAAAATGTTGATCTAATGTTCTTTTTGTAACATTAATTATCTTTATTATCATATAATTCCCACGATTTATTTTCTTTAGCCAATAGCAGTTGTGAAGATACATCAACTATGAATCATGTCCAGCATCGAGAAACATCACAATTCAATCGGTAAGATCGGTATATATAAAATGAAACCTATATACTTGAGTAATCATACGTTTATAGATGAATATTGGTGATAAAGTTATCGCAATATGTTACTTTTCTTTTTTATTAATCATGTTGAGATGAAATTGGTTACACATCAGTAAAACGGTTCAACCGATTGTTACTGATAGGCCAATATAATAAAATTATTATTAGTAAACCAATCCCTAAAGCTCAACCCACATGTTAATATCATTATAAATATTAATTTTTTATTTTAGAGTAAACGTATTTCTAACGAATCATTTTCAAACTGTAACAGTATGATTACATTAGAAAATTTTTTTGTTTAGTCACATAAAAATTTTATGTGACTTTAACACCATAAGATTTACAACAGTAAATACAAACTAAAGATTCTATTCTTAGACTTTCGTGTTTCCATGGATACTTGATTGAAATAGCTAATAATCTGTCGTAATACTTTTATAAAACTGATTAACAGAGATAAACATATGTAAACTTTATCAATGTCATTGTCATTTCTTTAGTTAGATGCCTAGTTATAATATCTTTGAATGAGTACAACTTTCAAGTATCTTCGGTACCAAATTTCTTATTGATTCAGGTACTATTTTTCATCGTTTGATTCTGTATATGATGTAATGGTCACGAAGGTTGTATATGTTTCTTTGTGCCAATAATTGATAATTTGTTTTATCTTTATCTTTAGCGCTGCTCCAGTTCGACGCAAATCAATTAGTACAACAAGACCTAGCTGTTGTAAGTCGAGACATACTGCTGTGTTGATGTTTGCTTTTTTTTAATCCTTTCTATAGATATCTTTGTTTTTGTACTACTAACAATTTATAAAGTAGTCTTGGAATTTTTTATTCATTTGTTTTATTTGTTGGTCTAAACCTCATTTAAAGAAACTCTAGTTAGTCATTTTCTTTTCATTTCAGTGACAAACACTACATTGACAGTGAATGCGAATTCGCCACCCTTCAGTAATTACTCCGCAATATCGACCACTAACGATAAGGAAACTACAACTAGTTCTACTGTTTCATATAAAAATTCAGTTAGTTCAACAGTAGGAAATCGTGTTAATTTATTTAACAATGAATTAAATAAGAGTAACACATCGTCTTTAGATATTGAATCAAAAAATGTAAATAGAGAACAAAACCAACCAAGTATTTATCCTAAACCACGAACAATGTTTCGTTATCCTCCCAATGCTGCAGATATATTAAAGTATGTTGAAGAATTATTTTTTTTATATAGATACAATTATTCTACTTTATCTAATAGCTTTTATAACAATGCTTCGTTTTGGTAATAAGATTATTAAGTGTTTTTTGTTAAAATACATTTGCTACATAAAATACTTTGTTATAAATCGATGAATTTTAATTAATAATAATTCTAACGATTAGGAATAGTTTATAGTTTGTCTATGTTTGAGTCCATCTCATACTGGTAATTTTCTGTACATTTCAGTAGTCTTCATTTGATGATTCCACATATATTTCTCTCTTGTAATTCAGATATGTTTTAATTCGAAATATTTACGAATCCAATGCAGTATTGTAATTTACAAGGTACCAAATTATAATTGACTTTAATTAAGTGTATTTTCAGACATTTCATTTTGACTTATTATTTGGTTAAACAGAATCAGAAGAAATTTAGATTGTGTTTAATACCGCTCATATTTTATATGCTTACAAATAAAGTGCCATACAATACGGTACTTCTTAGCTTGTCTTGGTTAACTATTCAAAGTATTCAACAAAATTATTTTTGTGTCTAATAAATATCATGATAAATTTTGAATTTTATTACTTCTTATGTATCTCTCGCGTTCATTGTTTTATTTTTTTGTTTGTATATTTTTAATTTATATTCTTATTTTATATCTTCTAGCGAATCTAATCCTTTTCGATTAGTCAATGACACATCAACAACTGAGTCGTCAATTACACCACCGATTATCCCACCACATAGTTCTCGTTTACCTGGAGGAATGAATAATACAACAGTTAAACAGTTCAATAGTAACGGTAATACAAGTCAAACACATCAATTATTAGAAGGAATGACAAACACAAGTACAGTTAATAATAGTACTGCTCCGGTTAACTCGTTTGGTGCTACAATAAGACGTCCTACAGCACCTGTCCCACAAAATACTATTGGACCTAATTCATCTGTTTCTATTAATCCAGCAACACGTACTTCTTATGCTTATCATTCATTAAGGTACTTATTGTTTTTACTCTCCCTCATTTTTCGAGTATTTTTTGGCAATGGTACACAGCTAATTTATATCACTTTAAACCGTAAACTGTGTATGATATCCACATTAAACTTTTAATGGTTTGGTAACTTATCTAAAGTTTTGATTCTGCAAAAGGATTAGAATTTTAGTAGCTATCTATTTTGTGATGACCAGTTGTGCTTTGAGACGTTGATTCATCTGTTAGTTGCAACGAGATGATTCATATATCAATTTATCGTTCCCATTCATTTCAGTTTTATAATAAGTTTTTTGTGTCCTCTCGCAACGCGCACAATGATCTAACATCAGGATGACTTGTTCCCCAGTTTTTTTATAGAATACAGTAAGCTAGACTGGATAATTGATTCCTCACACTTTGTTAATGAATAGTGATCAATACGACCATATACGAGCAATTTCTCATAGCTATTTATGAATATTTTCAAATTTCCAAGTCCATGTTTCAGTGCCTCAAAGTAAATCAGAGCAGATTACTGTACAAAGTATTCACCCTTTGATAGACGGACTGATATCTCTCCTATTTTACAATTGGCGTATGTTGGCGGAAGCATAACGAAATTTTTGAATCTTTATTGAAATTTCGCCAGCTATAAACTTGTCAGGATTGATAGAAATTCGAAAATGAATGAAATTATCAATACATTCGACTACCTTACTATGGTTTGAAACATTATGACGCGAGAAAGGTAACTTAGTGATGGAAGTAAAAAAAAGTATGTGAGTTATCGTAAAGGGTCTCAGAGTAATTACATTTACTTATCCTACACACGATTACCAGATTTAAGTTGTGCCTTCAGTTGGCAACCACTAATTTCCTTAATTTATCATATTTGTTGCTTGAACGAATCTGTAAAAAGTCAATTCACATCACTTAAATTATTTTCAAAACTTTATCAATAGATCAACACTTTTTTACTACTTCAACATATCACCACTTATAAAAGATACCTCTTCTTATGTCTTTAAATATCATATGTACGTTAATGATTAAAACTAGAACGGTCTGTTATTCTCTTGGCAGATACTTGACGATTTCATTTACAGCCCTCATTGATGTTGATCAATGAATAACAATCTAACAACATATCGATAATGATACCTCTTCAATAGTCGGGCCGTTTTAGGTTATGCAAGTATTCGAATAGATCTTAAACTTTTTAAGATAATCATAGATTTATAACAATCAAAGGAAAAGATAATTTTCATTGATAAATTATGAGCTTTTTTCAAAAGTAGCCGGCTTGAAACTTACTGTGATTTTCAGAAACGTATATTGACACTGGATAGTATTTTTTTCATAGGTTACAACACTGACAATCAATATTAGAAACCGATTAAATTGTTGTTCCCCATATTGTCTTAAAAATCTTGAAATGAGATAAAGAACGAGGAAAAAATGACTAAAATACAATTTAAACTGTATGACCTTATAAGTGCACAAACAAACTATCAGCACTATTAAAACATAAATTGTTGCAGTAGAATAATTTTAACAAAACTTTAAATCATATACGACACTATTTAGAATTATTTGGGTCTAATAATATGATCAATTAAGTTAACTATATTTTGATTCAGAAAGTATTCACTGGGATGACTTCAAATGGCAGCCTGCTTAAACATCTAGGCTACCTGTTCCTGCCATCTAGATATTTCAACAAGTTATATAATTTTGTGTGTTTCCGAAAAGCGTACAACCCTTCGTTGTACAAGTTACAAAAGGCCCAACCATAGACATCGTGGTTGCTGGCAATGTACATCAAAAAGCATGTACATTATTCAGATGTCGATGCTAACTTCCAACTGGCGATCACTCAATATTTGTCGTCAGGATCGATCAATAAGTAAGGAACAGAAACTCGTTGAAATACTTTGTGCTGACGATTCTATATTGTACCAAAAATATAATATTGATTAAAGCTAATAATAATAATGTAGCTTTAATTTGTCGACCCATTCTTTTCTTTGTTCTAGATTGCCATCTCATACAACTGTTAATAGCTCTACTAATGAAATTCTTTTACATCATCAACTTGGTCGAGTAAATAATCAATTAGTTCGTCCATCAGTTACCTCCTTATGGTCCAATGGCGTTAGTGAAATTGGCTCAAATCAATCACCTACGAATTCTCCTTATACAACTGATTCGACAGAGGCTACTCCAAATCTTCCATTCAGTCGTAATCTACCAGAACGGTCAACGATTCAGCATGTACCAACCGGAAGAGCCAGGGAACGTCTTGAAGGGACATCGGGCGGTCCACGACTTGTTCGTCACCCTGGAACACAAAGTATTGCTCATCCAACTAATGAATCTCATCCTTGTACATCAGCTGGCAGTTCGAATTTTCCTACCCCAAGACCTAACAGTCCTGACCTATCAATATCCTCTGGAACTTCGTCCGCTTCCACTTTAAGTCATCACGGTGACCGAACAGATTATGATGAAGAATCTCCAACACCAGAAAATGAAAGACATGCTGGTATTAATCAAAGAAGCCATACTATTGAACCCTCTATTCAACCACTCACTAGAAACTTTTCTGTACGTCCTTCAGGTAATCGGTTGGAACATGAATCGATTCACAATAATTCAAATACTAATGGAGGTATCAACAATTTTTTTCGTACCCTAACAACTCGTATATCCAGTAGGTGAGTGGTGAATGTATGATGGGTATTATTTCACAATAATAATACTACTGCATACTATAAATATACTTATTTTAATTTAGTCGTTGAAGTTGGATGAACGTTGTTGTTAAAATTAACCAAATTACATTTCTTGTGTTATGGCTAGCCATGCTGTTAAAATATGTCAGGTTACAGTGTGACCATCAGTCATTGATTACGTGACCAACTATATGTCCATTTTCACATATATTCATTCTATTAACGTCTTGTATGTGGTAATAATTCTTTAGCTTTTATATCGACTGTAATTCAAGTAATGTTACCACACATAATTTTCACTTGTACTGAGTTCGTTTTTAAGATAAAAGAATTCATATACTCATTAAAGGTCCAGTGTGATTGGTAAAGTTTTAATTATAAACAAAATACTTACCTTTGTAATATATATATATATATATATATATATCTTGCTACATCTATACATTTCATTTCAACTGCAATCTTCTTTTTTTGTCACCTTGTTACTTTGGTGTTTATCGTTCTTCATAATACATTTCTAATATTCCTTTGAATAGTAACATATACACACAGTTGAATGTAGAGATGAATAAAGATTTGTAACGTTTTAGAAAGGTGGGAATAGTATAGTGACAGAAATTTCGTTGTCGAACTCAACCCAGCATATTAAATTCCTTTCGGTTGACAAAATTACATATTATTATTTATTCTCCTCAGCCCTTGTAGTCTGGTGTGTGACGAAATCTCAGCACGGATACAGAAGGCTCGTCTAGCTTTCGCCAACTTGCGTCATTTATAGCATAGGCGAGATATCCGTCTACGAACCAAAGAACGATTTTATACTGTTTATACTTTTACTACTTCTACCACTATGGGATTTGAATCGACAACTGCATCTTTGTGTTAATGTGGTATGGCAACTCAAACTGATGTACGTACGTACAAAGTTCTACGTTGTGACTGACTGAGTAGAAACTTTACAAAATGTGTGTTGTTATGTATATTAATATTTTTCTTCTTTTTTATTATGTTAATTGTTTTTGATAAAGAAATTTCAGGACTTATTATCCTAGAATCGCATAATATTCAGCTAACCCCATCGAAAAATACATTAATTTTATGTTACAAATGTGAAACAACCGTCATTATTATAACTAGTCAATCAGTTGTTTAATACCATTTATCTAAACAGAAATTCCTTTCAAACTTGATAAAGTTTTTGATAAAGTGTTCTGTCCAATATATCCAAGTTTAGTAATCATACTCAGTGATGGTTGTTGAAGGCAGAAAAGACTGAACGGTAAGAACTGTATTCTATTTCATTCAAAAGTTCCACCAATAAGATCCCATTAAATATATCACTTTTAGACGAGAAGTCTGGAAGAAAATAATCTTAAAATTTACTATATGATATGATTGATAATAATCACTAGGTCTCTCGCTGTAAAGGTTATTCACTATCTTTGCTTTGATTAACTATGAGATTTTTTCTTATGATAACGTTCCAATCAACACTGTCATATTTGATTGTTCACTAAGCATAGGCCATCATCGGGCACTAAATAAACTCATCAATTAAAAAAAATCCATTTGTGTACATTTCGATCAACATGAAAAATTTATTTATCTTAAACTTTCGTTAAACGTTTGTTTCTAAGTGGCATGACTATACAATATTACAGTGATCGATTATCACTTTTAAAATAATCAGAAGTATGTATTGTAAGAATGAAAATTTATAGAGATTAAATTTTTATGTAGAATAGAAATTACTATAATCAGAATATCTATACACATTTTGTGGATGAATAAAGTCCAGGATTTGTATGTGGAAAATAATTATTCATCTACTGAGTTGTTTAACATTCTTTTGGTACGTCTATGCATTATTTTCGTATAAAATCAACTTAATGCTGGCTAATTGCCAAGTTTATAATTTTTTAAAATATTTGTTATGTATGTTTCAATTTTTACAGCAAACTGTTCCGAAGGTCTGCAGTAATTCAACCCGGTTTATTGGCCACATCTCCTGAGAACAAGCCGTCTAATATGAATGACCCTAATGATCCCGACATGAGAATGGCACCCACAATGGAGCTTGATAAACTGGCTGTCGCATGTGGAAGTCCTCCGCCAGAAACATGTCACAAAAACAGTTCTATGAGACTTCCTCGAAGTCGAAGCGGAGTCACTCCGCATCGGGTCACTCCTCAGGGATCTCGAAGACTAACTGATTTTAGCACAGTTACTGTTGACGAACGTTCAAGTCGGAAGAATGCGGATACAACAGAGACTCTGAATCGAAGAAGAAATAAAAATGAAATGAATATAGATGTTACTGGATCTATAAATCGGAGACACAGTCCATTCTCTCGAGATTCTCGTTCTCAGTCAACACATCGTTCGTCTTCACGACATGATGATCGCAGCAATTCAAGACCTACTCCTCCACCAGTCCCAGCTCGTTATGCAGTTGGGATATCTTGTTCAGGTCAGAATAAGTCTCCTTCGCCAGGGAATGACAATTCAATATCGAATAACGGTATATCTGATATCACACTTGGACGAACACGTAGTTTGCGATTCATGTTTCGCGCTGAAACTAATAGTCGACGCCAAATAGAAGAAATGATGCTGGATATAAAACAGGTTTTAACTAATAATAACATAGACTTTGAACAGGTTGGTGACCTAAAATTGCAGTGTGCTTACGGTGATCCTTCACGTGGTTGCCAAATACCGAATTTGACAAATCATAGCCAAACATCTAGAAACTCTATCAGATTATCTCGCCTAACTGATAGAACAGAACATGGTGTTGTACATTGGGAAATGGAAATCTGTAAGCTTAACCGAGCCGGAGCAAATGGTATACGGTTTAAAAGAATTAGTGGATCGACATCTGACTTCAAACGTCTAGCAAATAAACTCGCCTCTGATCTGGAAATTTAGTTGAAAAACGCATATATATATATATATATATATCCATAGATATACAGAAATTATTGCATTTCTCTTTAAGTAGCTATCGTTTGGGTGATAATCAACTCATTTTGCTGTGTATGCTCCAGTTTTGTTTTGTATGTATATTTATTACTTTAATTTTTATGTAACAGTGTTCAGCTATAAATACAATTTGCCATCACTCCCATATATCAGACGCTTGATACTTTTCTCTTCTGTTCTCAAACCCTCATAAACATTGAAAATTATTTTGTGCCTGAATCATGCAACACTATTAATTTGTGTTCGCATTTTCTTCTGTCTTATTTAATTGTATGAATTAATCCGGGATTATTTTGACTTGAAAATCAAATAAACAGCTGATTGTATCTCATAATAATGAATGATTTCAATTAAACTGTAGAAAAGACTATGAGTATATATTTGTTTTACTGGTTAGCGGACAGTTATTTCTTTAGTAAAAAATACCTGTTGTTGGTCACTGATGATTGTGTATTATTCTTATTCGCTTCTATTTTCTTTCTATCTTTAATTGAACTAATAGAAAATAATTTTAGGCTGAACAATTACATTTGAGTTTAATGTGGAATTATGAAGAAGAAGAATAGGAAAGAAAAGGTTTATACTTTTATTTCTATTGTTATAAGAAATGGCATCCGATTTTTGTTATTACATTTCTTCATTTAACTTCACGTTATTATTTCTGTCAATTAGTTTTTCTATTCTTATTTGTTTCTGTGTGTGTGTGTATGATGATTGTTTGCTGATTAATAACGGATTTTTATTGTTTTGCCTTTTTAATCAGAATCGGTTCTTCGTTTGTTTTTTTCGCACTTAAATCGACATATACCTGCAAACACATACATAATCATATACAAATGAACCTGAATTATAGAAGATGAATTAGCTCATAATGATAATTTTGAAATTAACTTGATCTCGATTTTTTTTTATTATTGAGAAAAAAATTTATTCACTGATTGAATTATTGAAAATATACTTCGTATTTCTGCTCTTCTGTTTTAATTACTGTATGGAAGTTTGCAAAAACTGATACTTGCATTTTTTTGTGACCTGTTGTTAGTAAATCCAATTGTCATGGAAATTAATATTGTGATTAATGAAGGGAGAAGATAAGTTTCAAATCTGGTATGTTTAATTAAATAGAATTGAGTCTAGCAAGGAAATCTATATTACGCTTTTTAATGTGTTTGGGACTCGTCAACCGGATAAACCTGCATCTCATCATTTGTGTTCGTGTTTAAACTTGAACCCAGTCTGATTTGCATCAAAAACTAACTCTTGATTTACTGAGTTCAGATAACAAATAACTTCTTCATTAGTTTATCGAGTCCCAAATAAGACAATATACGTGACCTGTATTACACTGCTAGCCATTATCCAACTTTATCAATGCGTGTTGCTAAATAGTGATATCAAGACAATCTGCTTAGGATGCATATATTTTGGTAAAGACTTGTCAGTTTCATTCCTCAATACTGATGATAGGAAAATACATACTCCGGTTAGTAATAGTGTATTTAAGGTTGTTTACAGTGACATAAATGTTTGTGCGTTTCATAGACTACTTATCTTTAACTTCTCTGAAATAACTTAATACTGAGGTATTAAACTTTATGAATCTCACATTCACTTTCCGAATCCAAAAGAGTTAGGAAATAACTCGTCATTTGAATACAACGAATTTGTCTCTCTTGTACAGAATCCCAATGAGATCCACTGTTTACAAATTTTAATCAATCGATTGAATTTATTGTCATGAATGACATGAAAAACAATTTAGCAGATTAACGGGAAGTTTGATTGTAAAGGTAACCGCACTCGAATAAATATGATATACCAATAGCATCACTTCAAACTATTTGACCTTATAACTCTGTCATTTATCTGTATAGGACTGATCATGCCTGTAAATTAGTATGAGTTCTGTAGTTAGATTCATATCAGCTTCTGGCGGCGGTATTGTCAAACTCACGCGAAAATAAATTCCAGATCAACTCAAGTGTCTTTTCAACTAGTTTTTCATCATGGCTCTACATTAATTATATATATATAATGAAATAACACTCTTCGAGTAGATACGCTACGTAATAATTATATAATGTCATATCGATTATGAACTAACATTAAATAAGTGGAAGAAAGAGGAATAATTATTCGAAAATCAAGCAGTTGCTACGTTGCATAGTATACAAAAGGAGAAGGAAGTACTAACAAGATATTTTGATGAATGGTCAGTAATGTAGTAGTTATGTAAGAATCAAGCGACAAATGTTGAGAATAAGTAAAATACAAGAAATGGAAAAAATACGAAAATTGTTTACCAAAGTTCTGTTAAATCTTTTCACAAATTAAATCTATTTTGCAGCAGCAACAAAAAGAATTTCAAACATCCTGAACGAAATGATGGCAGAGAAGTTGTCATTTCAAGAAAAATCAGTACAGGTGTCCGAATTAAGGAGCTCGATTACCGAATCATTGATCAGCTCAATGGGTGAGTTTCAGTTTGATCCTGATGCTGGTGTCATATTTGAATCACGGTTCGAGAGGTATGAAGACATTTTCTTAAGTTGAGTTTTCTCATCATGATGACTCTTCGAAGGTGAGAATTTTACTTCATAAGCCTGGAGCATCTGATCATAAAAAGTATTCGAACCTTATCTTATCAAAAAACCCAGCGATTTTCCTTTTGATTCTACCGTACAAAAATCAACAGAAATTTTTAATAATCTGACTGCTTTATTTAATTTGTGACATAATTGTCTTAGGACTGTTAAGAGACCTGAAGATGATTTTGTTTCATATGCAGCATTTGTTAGTAAGCAATTCAAAAGTTTTAAGTTGCATTCACTTTCTGATGAACAGTTTCAGTGTTAATTTTGTATGCGGGTCGCAGTCATCATCAAACTCAGATTTTCGTACTAGCATTTTAAGCAGAATCGAGTCAGATCCCAACCTTACGTAGAAAGATGTCACAAATGAATGTCGTCATATTAAGAATGATACTTAAGTGATTGAATACTTGAATCCCAATGCATTAGACTTGATGAAAGTTTCTCGTTCAGATCGCACCACTAATGTTGCGAAGCTTGATTCGCGAAATTCTCCCCTCCCGAATCGAGAGTATAATGTTCATGACTAATTCACGTCTCTCTACAAGGCTTCCCACTAGTTGTTGAAACTATTTGGCATGGCGATTCTCTCGTTTTTCTGTCTATTTAATAAACATAAATGCCCGAAATGTGAAGTAAATAATCATAAGGCCGGATTTCGCAAACGCAGTAAACCCTCATCCCATTACCGAATACGAAACAGGATCAATTGTTTTCATATACTGTAAAATGCTAACGGTTACGCAAGTATTTATCCATAATTGATAATGACTGTATTATTATTGGGCAGTTAGACACTACATCTGGTGTTACTTTGATTTCTCGCAAAACTTAGTCAGTCAAGCATTCATCCTAATAGTGATTGTGTAGAGAATGCGTCGGGCATCCCTATCAAAATTATTCGAGTTATCAAATGATGATCTAATAATTAAATCTATTGGGTCTTGACTGAATCGTAGAATTGCAAATGTTCAACCATCCATTTAATCTTATTTGTAATTCAGATTCAGAAAAGCCCGGTCAGCCATCCAACCTTATTTGCAATCAATTATGTTAATGTCCTCATATGATGCACAAATGTAGGCTGAATTTTTTCTAGTGATTTTCAAGATGATCACATGGTGAGGCACGATCGACGAAATCACTAGGAATAAACCCGAATCCAGCCTCACTTAAGGGTATCTCCCCTTCATACGCAATGTTCGGAAGGAAGACCCCGATTTCATTTGATAGCATATATCCACAAAGAAGAAGACGAGATTATAAACCCAACTCTAAGAAAATTGAACAACAGTTTTTCAGTGGGCGACATGTAAATCACATCCGTGACAGATGAGTAAACCCAGATAAAGAACCTCCTAGCTCGAATTTGCGATTAGGTTATTTAATTGATACAGTCATTTTGGAGCATCAGGATCAGCGTGGAAGAGGTGATGGCCAGATCAAACGAAAATCATCAAGAAGGTAACATTATCCTCGACGCCTTCAGTTAAATCCAAGGAGCAAAACTTATTTTTCAGAATGGAAAGGTGATATGGAGGGACAATCAGAAGTAGCCTAGTGAAAAGGTCAGTCGATGGTAATCAGCAGTGACTTAAAGGACGAGTGCATTTCATTGGCTAAGAAATGGATCAATATCCTAAGGATTGGAATGGTATATATATATATATATATATATGAGTATTTGTGCATTTTATTCGGTAGCAAAATACACTTTCTCGTTTACTGTTGTGTTCTTGTTCAAGTAGTCATTTGGAAGGTTAGCGCGTAGCACACCGTGTATCAGTAACAGACATTTAAACACTGCCCGTCACTACAATGGTCATTAAGTTTAACTCCATACATACGACTTGGGATAACACTTTGAAACCAAACCTTACATTCATTAGTGATAGTGTATCTCACAATCCTTAGTTAACTCCCTGGTTCATGAGACCAATTAGTTTCTAACTAGAATGTACATTTAAACAGTTTGAAGTGTCTCACTACATGGATTGTCGTTTATATATTTTGGTAACTCAGTGTTTAGACGGCTGTCATAGATCGATCAGCTTAAACTTGACTCATCGAAAATCAATACAATATTCGAATCAAGAAGAGAAAAGATCAAGTAACATATTTTCTTAAACAGGTAATGTTTCTAAAACGGTACAGCGAATCACGTTGGTGTTAAGTTGTAATTTCGTGATATTGATAGTGCCGTCAAATATCAAAGATACTTGAACTTAATTTTTTGTCTTTATTCGAAACAGATAGTTTGCGTTTTAGGTAACAAGTGGTCCACTACTATCTTTCTCGTTACTTCAAAATAGTTCAATTTCACCATCGAATAGTCTATTTTGACACAAGAAATGAGTAATGTTCCTTGCAAACTATTTAGTTGACCACGGTACAACATATAAAATGCTCTCAACAGTGTCTACATATTTCATTATGTCCTATAGATGAGCTCCTAATATCATGTTCATTTTGAAAACTAAAAATATCTAAAGAAGTAATTGGTTTTTACATCAAATTCTCCTGAGATAAAAATTTAAAATTCATCCTGCTATAAAATCTCAGAGTTAAAAGAAGCAAGTATACAACGCTTGGGTGTTTTTTGAAAAATTCCAGTGTAGGAAAAAACCTGGAGTTTCGTTCTACATTCGAAAATTACAGAGTTTACACACTCAATCTAAACGTAACTATTGACTAGTCTCACTGTCAATGTGTTCTTGATTATTTACAAGAAATATTCTAGCATTACTGTACCTGTATAGGATTAATCAGTTTCATTCTCCTAAACTTAAAATAATACCTAAATATTGCAATCTACAAATTTCTTTATAGAATAAAACTGACAGATAGATAAAGAGTACCATTTGGCTTGATGAATCATAGAGACATTCCATTATAATAAATAAAAATTAGTTGCTTTTTTTTCCTACAAATTTGATGCTATTATTACACAATAATTACAAATGACATTTTCCAGAAACTCGGAGATGTTTAATCATACTCTCTATAATTGTTTACATATTAAGGATGTTTCGTTTACATTATTTTTAATGTCTTATACTATGTATGTATAATACTTGAAATACTAACATTTGTTACTAAAATAGTGTGTTCAATATAGTCTAGGACACAGCAAGAGCTTTGTAAATAACGTATCCGCTAGTCGAACTTGAAACCCGACATGTATTTTCAACGCAATTTATTTCATATATCCGCAGTATAATAGTGTACAGATATTCAATAATGGCTCTGGCACTAAATTGTATCTACTCAAGATGCCGTACTTCACATCAATGTGAAGTATGAAAACTTGAAAGTGATGACGACATCAGCAACAGAGGACTAAAAACAGAAGCAAAATAATTGTGTGAAAAACAAATGAATGGTGTAAAAAAGATAAAAATCAATATCTGAAACACGATAGCAATAAACAACTGTAAGCAGTATCACCCTTCCTTCATGGATCCTAACCAGGAAGTCTTCATTTCATATCAGTAGTTAATGACCATGTGATCCGCTTGAGCTATATTGCTTAATAAGTTTTTTTCACTGAAAACCCACTGGAGTCAATTGTCAATGTGACTCAGAAGCTAAGTATAGACTTATGTATCCTGTTTCAAACTAAATTTTGTGTGATTACTGATGCCGCTTAGCTGAATGAACTAAACTATGTTCAAAAGGGTTCGAATAATCGATTAGTGTGTGAAGGGTGAATCGATTAGACACTGAAACCACAACTCTTATAAGCTGAACTGAAAAGCAATAAAGGCGTAAGTACTAAGTAGGTATCAGTACGAAAAACAGTACACAACCTAACTCATGGATTAGAGGGGTTTGAAGCAAGGATCTGATGTTGAGATAACAAAATTAGACACTCATTTGAAAGGTTATGATATCGGTCTATATTGATTTCACATCGGTTTTATTATTATTAAGAAAATGTATTTTACAAGTACGAAAAAATTATACTTTACGTTGATAAGTTATGTTAAAATTGCACACAAGAATAATACAAAGTGGAGATGTGTGTCAGTCATTGTGATAATAATAATAATGGAAAAAACCAGTAACAATATAGTAATAGGAAATAGGTGTACAGTTTAGAATGCTATCGAAGGGAGTTTGACGAAATTCCGAGAGGGAATTAAAACTTTATCATTTGTACTGACAGGACCAGCTGAGTTGAGAATCAGACAACTCCACTATGATTCAAGGTAGACGAAGGGGTCGAATATATCTCATCTGGATACATAAACCTGGCTTATTTGAGTCCATACCAGTGACTTTGATGTATACGGCAGGAATCTTACGCCATTTGGCAAATTAGAAGGGAAAGAATGGGAATACTCATAGATCTGATGAACCCTTTTCACAACCCCACCTGGAGGTGTTGACTGGCACTCAAGGATAAAACCAATTGTATGTAGCCTAAGTAGCTCCACAGATGTAATGAACCTGACGAAGAAAGGTTGGTGTGGCCATCACTGATAACTTATCATAGATTGGTGAGATCATTAGCTGAGGTGATGTACCATTTGAGGTATTAAAAGTTATTTTGACAGATCTATTGGATGGGCTTATGACGCTCTATATCACCTTTGAACCTAAGCATTGACTAAAGAGCTCTCTTCACGAATGTCATTGCTGTCTCCCGCAATTTTTAATAAGCCTAACTAGATTATCCTCATTACGATACCCTTAACATTAGTTTCAATATTTCTTCTCATATGCTACCTTCAGATTATATACGTCTTAATAGTGTGAAAGTGTGATCAGTCCCTGTTTATTTTCTAAATTTATTCTTTCTTACTGAATAATTCAACTTATTTTGGGAGGATGTCAAGCCTGAAGTTATTGAGAAGAATTATCCACCAAAGTAGTTTTTCAGCATTCTTTTTTTCAAATGATCTAAAATGCCAATTAACGTTTTCAAGGAAGATCAACACTAACCCACTTTTCCTCAAATTCCGTTAGATAATCTTCCACACCCTCAACGATTGAAAAACGATACACGCAAACTTGTCATGAAAGTTACGTATTTTAACTAGACTACTAGTTATCAACATAGGATTGTAGAAATTGTTGAGTTTTAATTGAGGTCATGAACTGATCAGTGTTAGACCAACATTGAAAACCTCCAAGCACTGGACGGCCGTTTAGTTCTAGTATGGAAATAAGTTGTTAGTAATTAGTCTTCACTTAGCCTCATCAGCAAAGATTTCCTACTGCTTCATTCAATTAGTCAATAAACATGGTTTCTGGAAACTTTGTAGCTCAAGTAGGTGATATTCGCGGAACTGCGTACTTCGAAATGGATGGTTTAATAGTATGTTTCTATTGTTCCTCTGGACATCAACATGAACTTCTACCAAAGAAAGAAAATCGACTAGAAGATAGTTCTTTACATGATTAAAATGGAGGAACTCTTATTTCTACTCCACTCAGCTGACATTGACGCATTACAAAAACGTCACAATTATCACATACACTAAACGTTTCAAACTTCATATGATTTCCACTCAACTTTCGCGCTCAATAGAAATTCTAAGATTAGTGTTAACATTGTTCACCTGAGAACTCCAGCATATGCGAGCAGTTCCTTGAAGGAATCAATGGATAAACAGTTAACATCTTAATATAATCACCCACATCGGTGTCAGTTGAGTAATGAATGAGTGAGCACTGGTACGCTGATAGTATCGTTAGGATTATGCTGGCTATTCTTAATCAAGGTTTAGTGTAACTATACGGTAAAAAATAACTGATAACCTCGCTAGTTATCAATATATGAATACAGCTAGATACAGGAAGTTACCCTTATGTTGTCCTGTCGTCCGAGAATGCTACTGTTTTATACGCTTCCAATAAGCGTGATCAAACCAGCTGCTGAAGTGAGAAAACCAGGTGTGAGTATGAGGCTCCTGTCGGCGAAAGAAATCGAAAATACATCCACAAATCATTCTTAAATATAGACAAATGTCCCTCAGAAAATCAAATCACTGATAACGTATTTGTTTTCACAGAAAGTTCAGTCAAATCTTGACCAGTAGCGTACGCCAGTCAGAAACCTAAACCTATCATTTGGCCTGATTCTGATTGGCTCAGAATATCAGTCAATAATCTTAGACATTCTGAAAATCATTTGTCTAACACATATGAAATTTTCTGTAAACTCAAGGTAGTTGAATCTGATCCAGGAATAAGATATAATAAGCGAAATAAACGAAAAAAATATTTGAACTACATATTTATATTTACATAATCTAGTATTAAGATACATTATTCGTCTATAGATGGCATGAATTCTGTACACTCTGTGCTTGGAACATTTTCTTGTGTGTTAGGTATCCATGTGGCGAAAGTTATATAACCTTTATGACCCGGTATTTTAGGCTAAAAAGTGTAAAAGAAATATTCATTAACAATGAATTATCATAGAATTATGAGCATTAGAACAAATAATGTCGGAACTAGTAAGAACTAGGGAACTATGTGCACGATTTTTATAAAAAGTAATGAGTAGTATGTAATTATGAATATCCTTACTCTCTCTCTCTCTCTCTCTCTCTATATATATATATATATATATATATATATATATATATATATATATATATATATCGTGAACAGACCTAATGATACTAGTGAATTACAACTAATTGAACACTAAGAGTCAATAATTACACATAATATATACTACAGTCAATGGTTGGAAACTATAGTTTAAAAGTAGTTAACCGATTCCGCATCCAAACACAAGTTTTTACATTGAAAAGAAAGCTATACCATTGTGAGCAAAATACCTAACATATTGCTACGTTTGAAGAGATTGCGATATCACCTAAAACCGGAAAACGGAACGGAAGTCAACAACACAACGATAGAATAAGCCAAACAATTCCACTACGCCCCAGCCCTGCTAACTAGAGGAGGGGGAAGACCAGATTCAGCAGAGGAAAATGTATATTACGCGAGCAGTCGGAAGCACGAACGAACGAGCACACAACTCATACGTATATACAGAAAGAAAATGCCCTTAGAAAACTTCCTAAAGTAGCCTACTGAAAGAGGAAACAAAACAATGACATTAAGGTCCCTTCAAGTGGAAAATACAATCTGAAGCCAAAAATGGGCGCTTTTGGCAAGAAAATGGGAAATTCAAATTTTCAAAATAATATTAAAAAAGCAAGACGTTTAGAGAATAATTTCTGGAGATCTAGCATCCCTAACACTTCGCCTTTTTAACAGAGTTTGTTCTTGGGGCTCACTTGCCTCTTGACCGTTTTTGTTTCTGTCGTCGAAGTGACTACCTTTTGGAATGTAGATCGATTTGTTGTCGTACTTCTTGCGTAGAGGCTGCAAGAAGGTTGAAAGTATTTGACAGGACTTCGAGCGGAGATCTGGAGCTAACCGTTCACGTAGTTGATTCCGGTGTCAATTCCACCTGTTTCTTCCACCTCTACTTCATACATGACTTAACATAGCTTTCTGATCATACGTGATGCAGTCCAAGAGTTGTGGTTTGATCGGTAGTCTCGAGCGAACACCGAACATGCAACCTTGTATGTTGGCAGCTTCCGGGGCTTAGTCCATGGTGGTGGTCTTCAGAAGCATCGGGCTGTGGACCGTCCTCAGTCTTCTTCCCATGAGGATCTTTGCTGTGGACTTCTGCTCTGGTAACATATCGTTTGGTGTCGTTCGATAAACAAACGAGAAGTTCTATAGTAATTCGACTGGCATCCCCTTCCCTTTTGACTCAGGTAAAGCCCTCTTAAACGTGTCCAAAAACCTTTCTCCTTGGTCATTTGACTGTTGATGGCAAGGCAAAGAGAGGAAATGTTTGATGGTTAGACGTCGACAGAGTTCTTGGAACTGGAGTGAAGTGAACTGCGAACCGTTATTTGATACAATTACACCAGACAATCCGTTCCCAGGGATCACTGTCAAGAGCTGTAGTGTTTTGGTCGTCGTTAGTGACATGATGGGGAGGATTTCTGGCCATTTCGGAAACAAACCAACTATAAATATATAAGTACTTCTATTAATTGGGACGGCGAAGTCGATATGTATCCTGATCCAGAGATATTCAGACTGTGGCTATGAAACCGGCAATACTTTAGTGTTAAATTTCGCCGCTTCGTGACACTGAGTGCATCTCCCTACCAATTCCGTGATGGCCTGGTCCATGAGTAGCCAATATGCAAAACTTCAAGCTATAGACTACATTCGTTTTACTTCGGGGTGACCAATATGAAACTGCTTCAACACCTTTGATCGTGTTTATTTGTTTGAACACATAAATATTGTTTCAAGGAGGCACCAGATACATATGCGCCACACAAATCTCATTTGATTTTTGTGTGGGCTGTGATACTTCTCGGGCGCGCAAACCGAAGCAGGTGGTTTTCTTAGGGGACCACCGCATACGGAAGACTCGACCTAAAGGTCTGATACACAAGGTAGTGGAGCAACTTTATGTCCCATGGTAGCAGGTGACCGATAATTGGTTCATAAATCATTCGTTTCCTCAGGATTCTGGAGCCCATGTGCACCATTGGTTTGGAATCAGGGTTTTCCAACTCCCCTAGGTGGATCCTCCATAAATACCAGCCCTTGCCCCCAAATGCCCTGGTACGGCCGAGAGTGGGGAGAGTCTGCTCTCCCTCTCGAAATGCTCTCATATGGCATCTCTCAAATGTCTTGACATTTGTATTGAAAATTCTGATCTTGGTGTTGTTTGACAGTTGTTCCAGATGCTCTTCAGTTGTAAATGTGTTGCTCTTGCTTTGCCGATTCGCGACTTCACATCTGCATCAGATCCACCGTGTTCATCAATGATGCTACCCAGATATGTAAAGGTTTTCACATCCTCCAGAGCTTCTCAATCAAGAGTGATTTGATTAGTGCATGCTGTATTGTATCGGAGAATCTTGCTTTTCCCTTTGTATATTGAGATCTACTGCTACTGAGGCTGCTGCTACACTAGTCGTCTTCTCCTGCACTTGTTGTTGCATGTACGATTAGAGAGCCAGATCATCTGCGAAGTCTAAATCGTCCAGCTGCATCCTACCTGTCCATTGTATCCCGTGCTTCCCTTCAGATGTTGACGTCTTCATGATCCAGTCGATCACCAGGAGGAGAAAGGGTGAGGTAAGCAACCTGGCCTAACACCGGTCTTTACCTCGAATGAGTCAGTGAGTTGTCCTCCATGAACGATTTGGCAGTTTAATCCATCATAGAAGTTCCGAATGATGTTGACTATCTTCTTAGGCACGCCGTAGTGTCGAAGAAGACTCCATAATGTTGTCCTGTACACGCTATCAAATGCTTTCTCGTAGTCAATGAAGTTGATGTGGAGTGATGAATTCCATTCAATTGATTGTTCCGCAATGATCCATAGAGTTGCTATTTGGTCTGTACACGACCAATCCTTACGAAATCCAGCCTGTTGGTCTCGAAGTTGGGAGTCTACGGAATCCTTCATTCTGTTTAACAATACCCTGTTAAAGACTTTTCCTGGTATTGAGAGAAGAGTGATGCCCTTGTAGTTATCACACTTGCAGAGATCACCTTTCTTTGGCATTGTGATCAGAAGTCCTTCTTTCCAGTCTGTTGGTACTTGTTCTTCATCCCGAATCTTACTGGAGAGAATGTGGATTATCTTTGCAGTTGCTGCTACATCTGCCTCCAGTGCCTCTGCCGGAATGTTGTCTGGTTCTGATGCTTTGCCGCTCTTGATTTGTCTGATGGCCATGATGATCTCTTCAATTGTTGGTGGGCAGACATCGATTGGGAGGTCCGTGGGTGCTGCTTCGATGTCGGGTGGGTTCAGTGGAGTTGGTCGATTCAAGAGTTCCTTAAAGTGTTCTACTCATCTATTTCGTTGTTCATCAATGTTAGTGATTACCTTGCCTTCCTTGCTTTTTACTGGTCGTTCTGATTTACTGTAATTTCCAGCGAGTTTCTTTGTTGTATCATACAGATGTCTCATGTTTCATTCTGTTGCAGCCTTTTCTGCCATCATCGCTAAATCTTCCACATATTTACGTTTGTCGGCTCTGATGCTCCTCTTCACTTGCTTGTTTACTTCTGTGTATTCGGCTTGTGACTTGGCTTTTTCTGCTCTTGTTCGGCTGGTTTTGATTGCTGCCTTCTTGTTCCTCTTTTTTTGAATCTCATCCCGTGTATTGATAGTGATCCATTCCTTGTGGTGATTTTTGTTGCCCAGAACCTCCTGACATGTTGAAGTGATTGCCTCTTTTATCCATTTCCAGTTGTTCTCCATTGAAAAGAACCTATTGTTGAGGGTTATCTTGAATTTGTTGAGTATGTCAGTATCCTCAAGAAAAGCCGTATTAAATTCTTGTGATATCCGCCCCGTTGTCCAGTGCTTCTTAAGTTTTAATTTCATCTTGGCGACCAGCAAGTGATGATCTGAGGCTATATCAGCTCCTCTCCTGGTTCTTACATTCTCCATCGTCCTCCTAAACTTTTTGTTGATGAAGATATGGTCGATTTGGTTCTGTGTACTGTGGTCCGGTAAAGTCCATGTGGTTTTGTGAATGCGTTTGTGTGGGAATATAGTGCCGCCGATGACCAGTTTATTGAAGGCACATAGGTTTACAAATCTCTCACCATTTTCGTTTCTTTCTCCCAGTCCACGTCGTCCCATGACGTCTTCGTATCCAGTGTTGTCCATTCCAACCTTAGCATTTAAATCTCCCATCTGAATGGTCAGGTCCTTTGTTGGGCACTTCCCGACAATTGACTGCAGCCTATCGTAGAATTGATCTTTAATGTTTTCATTGTAGGCGTTGGTAGGCGCATAGCATTGGATGACGTTCATTGTAATGCTCTTTCTCTTTGTTTTGACGAAGGCTTTGATGATCCTTGGTCCATGAGATTCCCATCCTATAAGTGCATTTTGTGCTTGTTTGGACATCATCAATGCAACTCCTAGTGTATGTGGGGCATTATCTTCTTCATGACCAGAGTATAACAGCTCTCTTGAAGCTAGTTGTTGTTTTCCAACCTGCGTCCAATGTGTTTCACTGATCCCAAGCACCTCTAGGTTGTATTTCCTCATTTCTGCAGCAATTTGAAAGACTCTCCTGGTTTCCCACATTGTCCGGAAGTTCGATGAAAAATTGTTGCTTTCGTTGTTAGGAGCATCGGCCTCATGACTTCCGAAGAATCTCGGCTTTCATCATCAGGTATCATAATTATTCATTCAACTCCTAGGGCAGAGTTTAAATGTTTTGAATAATTTTTTCTGGTTAATGTTTTCTTAGCGAGTTAGTTTTCTACGGGATGAGGTCACTAACCCCATTCCCAACCCTCCTCCTTTATCAGGGCTTGGGACCGGCAGTAGCTCCCGGAGGGGTTACAAGCAGTTTGTATATAAGTACACTAAATTAATGAGATACTGTAGCTCAGTAATTACGCAGAGACTTGTCAAGACTACAGATATTGTTTGATCCCCCAAAAAGTAAATGGGCTGGGGCTCGAATCAGGGGAGAAATTCACTGTATCACGTCAAGCTACATTGTTAATATTATCATGTCAATGAACTTGAATGCCTACTTTCCATGAGGGTTTGTACGAAGTTTGACCAGGTTATTGAGCCAACTACATTGGCTTATGAGGAACCTAACCGTGTTCAGGTTGTAACTCATTTACAAAGTACAGATACCTGCAGTTGGCTTCAACTGACACTCGTTCGACGACTGGTGGCATTACCCAGTGACCTATGTACAAGATGGTGAAAAGTGTTTTGATTCAACGGAGTGTTACATTTCCTAATCTCAAACTGATTTGTTTCACAGCAACAGCAAGACTGAAATAAAATTATACTGAAATTTTATAAATTCACCTTGAAAAAATTTGGTCTCAAAGTACTAAGTCATGCTTTTTATTTAAAGACATTCCAGTGGTAAACAGACACTCTAGTAATGAAATACAACTTAATAAAACGTAAAACACCTCAACTTACTTGTAGAATTGGTTCCCAAGTAAAGTCATTTTCAACTTTTGTAGAACCCTCCACACCTTTAAGTTGTTTAACATTGATCGATCTACTTAGCTCTGAATTTGGATGAGTGCGTTTATAATGAAGATTCTCTATTTCGGATGTTTTAGGAGGAGGAAGCAGATGTTTATTGAATTTCGAAACAGAATTCACATATTCATTGAAACCACTCTGAAGCCAAATGGAAGCACTTAGTTGCCCTATAAATAATCACGAGGAGTAGTTAGGTGATAATTAGTTTAGCAGAAAAATTGAAATCGCCATGGAGCAATAAATATTACGTTAAAACAAGATTTCTAATATCTGGCATTACGTCCAAGAGTAATTGATGACAGGATTTCTAGACTTAATTCGTACAAAAAAGACTGGTAGTTCGAAAGATTATAAGTCAAATTAAAGTGAGAGATAAAAGATTTTATCTTAATATGATGTTAGATCTACACAGATGCTTTCCATTCAAAGTATGATAAAAATTTGATCACAAAGGAAAACGTCACAATTAAATTACTAAGAAACTTCAGTTATCACAAGTTATTGAGATCATGGACCGATCAATGTTAGACCATCAATGAAAAACTGGAAGCACTGGATGACCGTTCCCTGGCCGTAGCAGCTACCTTGATGTGGTGGTCGGGCTTGTCTATTGTAACGAGTAGACGAGTGGTTGACCTCTAGACCACTGAGTCAGCATCTAATAGTGTTAATGTCTAACTTCAATCAATCCACGACATTACGCGATCATCTTCCATTGTTTTCGGTGGGTAACTGTCTCATACTTGGCACGGTCGAACTCCAGTGATCATGGCTTCCCACTAGGACTCCAAGAATTCCCTCTCGAGGCTAGTTACTAACGAGCAAATGGTGGCCATGATCTCAATGGAAACTCAACAATCTCAACGACCCCTTTACTAGTAATTATCTTAATTTAACTTGTAGAGCAGAATGTCGACAAAAGCATAAGTGTTATAAACCCATGAACGCATAAGATTTTGTTTAACCCTTATCGTTCTACACAAATTAGATATGTTTGAAAAGTAGTCTTACTACTATATATATACGTTTTGACCCCTTATCATTCCACGTCATTTGTTCTATATTTACAGATGATTTTGTTGTATTTCTCTTTTTATTCTATACTACTACAAGTATTATATTTTTTATCCTTAGATTATACGTGCAGGTGACATCCTGATGCAAACTTTCTACTTTCACAAATGACTTTCAGGCCATTTTTAACCGCGACAAAATTCCAATAAATAACGCATGAGTATCAGTATTACAAAGAGAATACGGTAACTGATTTCACCAAGTCTTGTAAGATGTAAATTTCCTAGTGAGGATCGAGATTATGGATGCCCTAGATAGTATAATTCAAAGTTGATCACAATGGCACAGAAACATTTAAGATTTACTTTCTTTTAAATCTTGTCGATATTGTTACTTGACATCTATCTTCCTGTTGGATTTATATGCTTCATTCTCATTTTTCTATCATGTCATTCTTGTCAATGTTTCTCTACAATAATGCTATGCAGTATGAAATTTTAAGATGATGCACTTTCTACAGTGAATTTTATCTGACAAACTATTTTTAGGGTCCAAAACTGAGGATATTCATAGTACGAGCAGTCTATTCAGCTTGTTTAAATTATTACGGTTTTTGTGACATTTGAAAGCGTAAAAATATCAATTAATAAAATCCTTCTCCACCTTTAATAAGTCAAGAAAAATACTAGTGATTCGCAATCTCAATATCATAGAAAACAGGTCACAATAGTGATCTTACATCCAAAGTGATTCATTTGTTTTCTTGGCCAAATTATCTAAATGAGTCTAATGGTTACAGATTTTTGACAATCGGTGATTTGTATTAAGCTGAGGGGATTGAATCTATGAACTCGACATGTTTCTTAAATAATGATGGGATCGTAAAGTTATGTTGGAATTCAGAAGTTCTGTCTAATTTTCGTCTGCGAACATTTCTGTTAACCGCACAAAAAGTTCACAAACCCATTAGTTAATACTTCGAACAGCAAACCGCTAAGAAGTCAATCCAAACAAACGTTTTATATACCGTCTGTTATTTTTATGCAGATAATAGAAGTGATGAGTTTGATTAAGAGATGTGTTTTTATTACGTTATCTTTGCTTTAGTTAAATGTTGACAATACACTGTATTTCTGAGGAACGTGTGAAGAATTTTATATCCTGATAATATAGCCTCTGCCAGGGAAGTCCTACTCACTGCCTTCTCGTGGCATGGGTGTTTTTTACGAAATTGAGATAACGAAAAGCAATTGTCCGGCGCTTTAACCGGGTTGGTGGACATGGAAAGTTCCCCTAGGGGAGTTGGAAAACCCTGATTCCAAACCAGTGGTGCACATGGGCTCCAGCATCCTGAAGGAACAAATGGCGTATGAACCAATTATTGGTCACCGGCTACCATGGGACTGCATCTCCCAACAATGCTCCACTGCCTTGTGGACTAGACCTTCAGGTCAAAGGCTCGGGGTGTGGCTCCCTAAGAAAACCACCTACTTCAGTCTGGCCACCTGGGCAGTATCACAGCCCTCACACAAAGCAAATGAGATTTGTGAGGCGCATATTTATCTGATGTTTCCTTGTATCAATATTTATGTGTTTAAATAAATAAATAACTAATAAGCTTATGTAAAAATAATTACCCATGTTTGGAACATTCAACGTTGTTCGTGACACATCATATTCCCTTTCCAGACATTCGACTGTGCTTATATGTCTAAAACCTGATTCTAGTAAGGCTGCACAGGATCTCTGAACTTGTTCAATGCAAGGTGAGAATAAACACACACGACCAACTAAAAAATACAATAGATGTAGAAAACTGAACTACTCCCTTAATATGGTTGGCTACAATCAAGCTAAGATTGAGATACTATTAAAAATGACATAAAATTAGTCATAAATCAAATGGAGGAATCCCAATTCACTGTTAAAATAAAGTACAATATTAATCAAAGTGTGTATTTATTAAGCAGAAAAGACTATCCTTGCATTTTGGTTTCCATCTTGATTTCAGTTTGTTGGTGCTTATATTTTATCGTACATAATAAGTCACGACGATTTAATTTCTGACCAATAAAAAGGCGTTTTACGATGTACTGCAGGTGAACACCTTAAAAAATGTTGCCATACATATAGAAAATGGATTTTCAGTCATTTTTAAAAATGTCCTCTAGTTATCATTTTTGCTGATTATATGCTGACACACTGTTTGTTGCAACTTTAAAGTTCATTGACTCAATCAAGCTTCACTAAACTGATCACCGGAGATGAGACAAGTGTATACTAGATATACAAAATCCATTCTTCTGGATTTTAAAGAACACATAAAACGATATGCAAAAGTAACATAGAGATGGGTTACACGGTTTTTGCCTCGTTTCTTTCTGAACATTATAAACTATCGTTAGTCATACATAAACAATTTTGGGAACCAAGAATAATTTTTATGACTATTGCTTCTGTTGCCCCATTAAATTAGCCTTCGGTTGATTTCATTTTCATTATGGCTACACATAAGAAGCAACTGATCGACGATTCAGTAACCCGCAATTTATGGGTCATGGAAGTATAAACAGGATATTAAAGGCAACTGAATTTATCCCCTAATCAGCTTCAAAACCTACATTTCGTCACTGAAACTGTGATGAAGTGGTTAAAAGTTAAATAACTAAGCTACTGAGTCATAGCTACTCATGAAAAAAGGGACAAAATATTTAAACTTGTTTCGTACACTATTTTCAGATACTCGATAAAAAATTACAAACTTTACTTGAATCAGGACGAAGGATAGATCCAAGATGCGGAATAACTACCCATGGCCTAGGCAGATCCAGGACAACAGCATCTACACCATTTGGATTTAGTTCACTCCCGATTGGTGGAAAATAATCACTACAAACATCACGCATATTAACCTTCACAACATCCCCAAGTGAATGTGACTAAATAAATCATGGGATCAAATAGAAAATCATATGGAACTGAGTATTCTTGGAAAAACAATATCGTGATTTTATTCTTGTAAAACCAGAAGCATGGAAAAACGTATGCATCGAAGACAGAAATTTATGGATACGCTAATTCCGTGATTTTATCAATAATGACCTACACCCCAAACTGTTTTCGAAATTTTACTTATTGTAATGAATCACTATTTACTCTAAATACTCACAACTAGATAGTACATTGTAGAACATGATGTGATATGAAAGAAAAATGTATGGTGGTCCATATGTTATGACTGAATCACCAATTGTTATATCGGGATCGCTTATCGATTACACTTGTAAAACGAGGGACTACTGCAATTCTCACGACGCGAAAGTATACAAAGACTGGTACAAATGAAGGCTTATTAACACCAAAACACGACGATGACCCTAGTCGAAAACACGCCCATTTATATATTGATAATACATCTATTTAGATTATTAATAAGGATGAAATCACATATATGGAAAATAATTATAAATCATATGCTGAGTGTCATGCTGAACATAGTTCATGTTAATCTAATGCAAGAATATCGTATCTTGAACAAAAATCACAATGAGTAAAAGAATGTGATTTTGCTTTTTAATCCTAGCATATCAGTAAATAAGACTCAACTATGTTATGCCATACAAATTATTCTACAATAAAATGTGTAGTATCTACAGCAATGCAATTAATGAATAAATCAGTTCTAATAGGTATTACCTAAAAATTTCCAGTTTCTGAAATATTCTATCATAATGACCTGATAATAGACTTAACGTTTTCTATGCAATCAAGAGTAACGTTTAACTCAACAGACTCCTGGACAAGTATAGATATACACAATTTCCACCTTATCAACGACTAAACGAAATATACAAATCTACTTAAACTTGTATAAGCAGAAAACAAAACTCACATCGAACTCCTCAGACGCCAACTTAACACGTTCACTATGAAAATCGAACGTATAAACGTGACCATGGGGTAATACAGATTGAGCTAAGAAATGAGTCAATGATCCGCTGCCTGTCCCAGCTTCGAACACCCATTTCCCAGGAACCAAATCTAATCCCCCGACAATTAAACTTGCGTCACATGGATAAATTATTTGAGTCCGGTGGGGAAGTGTTTCTGACCATAGGGCTGGACTTAACGCTAATATATACACATATCCATGAGATGTTTGGATCTAAAAACTCAAAAATAAACCCAGTGATAATTATGAGATAGTTGTGACGACAGTGATTCTAATGTTCGAATCTAAGAAACGAACACAACAACCAATACATACAGAAAAAGAAAAGAATGAAACTATCTGCATCAGTAATCTTTATTGTTAGAAGCAAGCAAGATTGTATGAAAATTATTTGGATAAAAATCTAACAAATCAGTAAGAAATGACAGAAACTGAAATACTCTTTAAAAGGAAATATTGTCAGACTGAACGAATTATTTTTAGTCTTTACCATTTGAGAAAAACAATCAACTAGGGATCATGTCTATCCTATAACTAATGAACTATCTACCTTATAGGGAGAATCAATTCCGTTAGGAAAACCCGACGTTCAAATCACATCAGTGTGTGATATAAAATATACATTTTAATGGCGATGATTTAATTAAACCTTGACCTATTTCTGAAATATTGCAAATCACACACTAGAGCATTAGTAACGATAGACAAAAGGTAACAGTTTTGGACAACTGTGAGACTACTTCAATCAGAAAGGGGTGAGACCTAAATATAATTATCCCATGTAGTGGGGTAAGCAACACTAGTGTCTTTATCCTGAACATTTATTTAATAAATACTACTAGTAGGACTAGAAGTGATCATGGAAAAATCAGTCTATCAACATACCTTTGATCCATACTTTTTTCCAACACAATCATCATGTCTCATTGCTCCAAAACGTGTTTGCAACACACCACCCTTCTTAAGTACTGTAGTTAAATTCTTGAAACTCCCCAAATCGATTATAACACAATCTCCATACTGCGCTACATTTTTCTGAAATGCATCGGGAGACATGACGAATTTATATGCGATGAACCACTTGTTTTATATTCAGGAAACGTGTTACTGAGTTAAAAGGAGATACGGAAATGCATTAAATAATGATAGGATTACTCTGGAAAATTATATATATATATATACATACTCTGGAAGCCTTATCAATAGATGAACCAATAATTTATATGAAATACGAGCACGTTCAGACCGAAGTTCCTAGCTATCGCTTCAACTAAAGGTTCGAATGTTGCTGTGCCTGTACATAACCAGTCAAACTACTCGACAACATACACAAATATGTGAAAATGTTGTAGTTTCCGATGTGTCTAAATTAAAGATCATAAGGCATTGACATAATATTATGGATGAATTTCTTAACAATTTCTGTAGAATTTAGTAAAACATAAATCAGCCTGTTTATTTAATTCCTAAAAATACTGAAATGGAAACATGGAACTTGACAGACTCCAATAACGACTCCTGTTACTGAAAACTGCATAGAATTAAAACCACGAGAACGAGAAAGTATGAGATGAATTTGAATACAGACTTAGGTGCACACAATAGTTTACTTATCCAGTAGGTTCATTAAAATCTAATTTTTAAATACTACTACGATGGTAGTTTAGTGCGAAAACTGAAGCGCGTATTCTTCATAATCGGATTTTCAGCAAAAATCTGCTCAAATTGATTCATAATAAATGACTCAGCAAACCTACTTAAAGCTTGTCAGAAGACAGGTTAACTATGTTGCTGGGATTAAAAAAAGAGCGTCCTTACTTATTTTCTAAAGCGCTGACGCGAAAACCACTAACCACACATTGGCAACGACTCAGTGGCACCGTTCATTGTTGGAAGTCGCTGAGCACTTGAAGGTCAAACTGGCATAGGACAATTTATGCGTCGCCTCTACAATTTGTAATTTTTTCTGGAAGTGGTCAAAACTTGAAAGTGGAAGGGCGAACGTTTTGAGATGGAGTCGTGATTTGGTACTTGAGAATTAACCAGTCAAGATAATTTCGTGTCCTGTCTGGAAGAAGTACATAGGGTTCAAATGGTTCAAATGGTTGAGGACGGAATAGAAGAAGCTTTCGCTTAACGGGCTTCCGTGTCTGGTAGCAGTGGATCACCAATACCTCCAGGCAAGAACCCAGGTATATGAACGATAATAGAGGGAAAAAAAGAATTTGGTAAATCATAATAATATGTTATCCTTAGTCCTTAAGAATAAGTCAAGTTTTCTCTTAAAGGACTCCTGGGAGGTCGCTTGGACTAGCTCAGTCGGAAGCGAATTCCAGCACTCGACAACTCTAACGGAGTAGAAGTTGTGTCTGCAGTCTGTTCTGCTATGTAGGGTCTCCAATTTCTGGGTGTTACCTCTTAGGTTAGTGTTATGACTAAGCTTAAGAAGTTGTTTAAGGGGATGACCAGAAGTATTAAGGATACTATAAGTCATAAGAAGATCACCTCTAAGACGCCTATACTCTAACGGGTAAAGGTTAAGTGATTTGAGGCGCTCTTCATAAGGTTTGAATTTGAGACCCCGAACTGATTTCGTGGCTCGACGTTGTATACGTTCCAGAGTGACCTTATCCTTTTGGAGGGAGGGAGGAAATACTATGTTTCCGTACTCTAAGTGGGGACGAATAAAACTGTTGAAGATTATGTGGAAGGTTCTACCGTCAAACTGGCCAAAAATGCGCTCCAATGTTACCAGTGCAAGGTTTGCTTGAGAGGCGTTTTTGTCACAGTTCGCGTACGATTTAAGGTCGTAGGGTACCAACACTCCTAAATCTTTTTCAACTTGGGAAACTTCTAGAGGTGAGTTACCTAAGTTATAACTATAGTCTGCAACATGTCTCAGATGAACTACCTTGCACTTTGAAGTGTTGAAGGTAAGTCCGTTGTCGTCTGCCCAACTTTGAAGTCGAGTCAGATCCTCCTGAAGAACTAGTATATCATTGTGAGTACGTATCTCTCTCCAAAGTTTCACATCATCAGCAAAAAGCAATAAATCAGATGAAACTTGTTGAGGAAGATCGTTAATATAAATCAAGAAGAGAAGAGGTCCTAGTAATGAACCCTGGGGGACCTCACTAGGACATTCCATAGCCTGAGAGAGAGTGAAGTTAACCCTGACCTTAAAATGTCGGTTTTCTAGGTATGAAGTGATCCAGTCAATTAAAGGGGGTTTTATACCCAATCGTCCAAGCTTCTTGATAAGACATGCATGGTTGACCCTATCAAAAGCTTTTGAGAAGTTCAGGTAGATGACGTCAACCTTCCCCTTGCGATCAAGGATGGTTGTCCATTTATCCACCGCAGTCAGCAGGTTGGTCGTACAAGAATGACCTTTTCTGAAACCATGCTGTTGAGGCGAGAAGAACTTTGAGGATGATAAGTGTTCTAGTATGCCGTCGAATACTAGGGATTCCATAATTTTTAAAAATATGGAGAAAAGGGTCACTGGTCGGTAGCTTGAGGGTTCACTGCGTCGACCTCCTTTGAAAATTGGTGTGATGTGGGCCAGCTTCCATATTTCCGGTAGTTTGCCTCTGCTTAGCGAGTGTGCAAACATCACGCTAAGTGGTGTCGCCAGGATTGAAGCTGCTTCCCTCAATACGGCGGAATGAACCATGTCCGGACCAGGAGAAGTGTCTTTTTTTAGGTTCTGCAGTTTACGGAGCACCAAGTCAGCACTCAGGTCCACTTCGGAAAGTCCTGTACAGGTGCAGGTGAAGCTTTCGTCAGTATGGTTGATGTGGGTCAGTTGGAATGTCCGGGAGTAATGTTCAGCCAAAAGGTTAGCGGCATCACTGTCGTTGTTGGTCGGGCCATTAGGACCAAGCAGTTGGGAAACTCCAGTTTTGCCTTGTCGAAGAGAAGCTGCATAACTGAACAAGCTTTTCGGATTGGAGACGAATCTATCGATAAGCTTGGTCTGGAACTGAAGCCTGTCTTCTCTTATTGCCTTTGTGCATGTGTTCCTTATATGTTTGTATTGCCTGTACGTGCCGTTGTTATCCGTTCGTTTATATTCAGCCCAACAGTGCCTTTTGCGGCTTAGCAAACGACGAGTGCGGTTCTTGATGATTGCAGGTTGCTTGTAGCTTTTTGGGACCATTTTAGGAACTGAATGCTCAGTAGCACATAAGATCGTGTGCAGTAAAAAGTCCCAATGAGCATCCACTTCAATTTCAGGGCGAACATTCCAATAGGACTTCAGTGATTAATAATTCTTTGCACGGTCTACGCACACTGTCATAAAAGTATGTAGAAAGAACGATGACCCCGCTCGAGTATTTCTCGTCAGATATATCACTACATATTAATATAAACGCAGTGTATTAAAATCAGATGCTTGTCTACAAGATTTAGATGATGACATTGATCAACATTCTTCCGAAGAGCATTCACCACAAACTAGACAAATAAGACAACGTTGGTCATTTATATATGCTTCATTTCAAATAAAATTATTTTTCAAGTCTGTAGCGGTAAACAGATCCCCGAAGTAAGCAGTTCTGTAAGTCTCCGAAGTTTGATGCTGATCACATTAGTTTCACTGGGTACAATTAACTGAAGGTGCTCAGTCACGCATCCGTACCAGATCACGAGTGGGTATGTCGTGCTACGCATCTATTACAACCATTCGCCAGCCTATATCAAATGTTTCCCGAAATATCGGTAGATTTTCCAATATATCTTCGAACCTCTTCACTTCTGACTTTTGATTTGATTGGGTTGGGATACTATGATTATAAAGGTGTTACGTGTAAAGGCGTTGTCAAACTCCCAATAGCTGAGGCAAGTTTAAGTCTAAATATTACCACTGTCGATCTGGATTTGGGACTTGCGCAGCGAATGGTGAGCCTAATCACAATGCACAATATTCAACAACGTGCCTCGGTTTGTTTCGTTACTTTGATATTTTCAGTTCCCGTTATAGTCTACAAAGGACATTAAGCTGATCATTCTCCTGAATTCCGTGCACCTTGCCGACTAATACTCATCTTAATACACTGAGAAGCGTTTATTGATGACTGCAATTTTCCAGATTATTCGAGTAATTGCAGTAATTCATTTTGAAGGTTTAAATTATCGCCTTCAGTTTTTATCGTTCTCTACTCGAACCACAATTGATGATGAAAAAGGACCAAGAAAGTCGTTTGCATGCAGAAGAAATGACATCTGTCCCAAAAATGTACCGCGAGGCACTTTAATAGGCACAGTTTCTAAGCTATACAACTTGAATTTAACCCGTACTATTCACTGACCCTCACATGGGGAACTCTTTATCCGTATGAATAAGTTGCTTCCAGTTCCGATACCACCTAACTTAGATATGACTTATGTGGAACTTTGTTAAAAGCTTTAATGAAGTGTACATGTCTGTTAATCTTTTCGGTAGCATATGATTTTAATTCAGTTTCCCTTTAGCTCCTCATCTTTTTCTACTGTAAGCAAGAGACAAGCCCTTGAGAAATGAAGCTTCCAAACGCCGTAGTTTACGCCGGCTCTAAGGTATTAAGTCCCTTGCATTAGGGAGATTTAAATACTACATTTAACAGCCGGGATTGAATTTCTTCCATCTAATAATAATAATAATAATAATAATAACTTACTCTCAAATAACAGTTTGTTACATAAGGCATGCCAGTTTACAGGCAAGATCAAATTTTTACAGAAGCTACAGTTTTCACTGCAGGAAATTACTCAGCTGGGTCGATTTTTATAAGATATGAATGTATATGGTTTTCGTAAGAAACATGTCGTCAATATGACAGTTGGCGCATTCTATGAGATGGCGTTGCGACATGCTACTGATGGTCGAGAATAAATCCATGCGAAGTTGGGGGCTTTTAAAAGCTTCAACCCTATGTCCCTCTGGAATATCTGAAGCTTTAATAATGGTGAAAGACGAAGTCACCCGTCCCATATCTGTTTTCGGTGGTGTATCTGAAGATGACTGAAAAAAGGTGTAAGAAAAAGAAAGGGCAAGAAGCAGAGCAATGTTCATGGAGAAATAGTTGAGGTATAACTACTTAATCTATGTCTCTGTTATTAAGGTAATTATTAAATAAGAGCATTCTAATATGTTAAAGAAAATAAGTGTAAGCAAGGTATGAGTGGATAAGGAACTATATAAGTGAAGGGGGTTCAGAAAGAAGCTTGAAAGTATGGGATTATATGTAGTTGTAAAGTATAGTGCTGAAAACAGTATTCGGATACACAAATGGCTGTCTACCTTCTTTGTCGAAGCTATCTAAACCCTATTTTTGTTTTTAAATTTTATACGGTATGGAGCAGGATTCGCTTTTAGCGAATTGTCGAGTTTGCTTGTAATAGGATTACTCCGTAGGAAGTGGAACCAATTCAGCGTTCTGAACACGATTTAAAGAGGCATTTTGCAAAAATAAATGTGCATCAATACCGTTGGTTCGTAATATCCCACTAAATCATAAGGAGGCGCAATTTAACAACATATCCCGCATTACAGACACGGGTGGATTAAAGTTATTCCCCCCACCATTATGTTGGCTGGTCAGTAACGCCATCCCCCCTCCTTTTATAATGTTGGACTCTCTTACATTTGTGGTCAGTATGATTATTGCTTTAATTAAAGCCCATAGTTGGAATACAGTCTCTACTAGTTCTGTGTTATAAGCAAATCAGATGGCTACAGCACTTGTATTATGGGTTAGACACCCATTTATTATATTATACTACTATGAAGATAACTAATGGTAAAAGTTTTAAGAGACACATCAGATTATATGTAGTTAAGAGATGGTAAGGACTAATAGCGAACCAGAGGATATAAAAGAGTAGATTGTAAATTTTTCAGGATTAGAAAAATAAAACATTGAGCAACTCACAGGAATTTGGGACATTTGAGCTTCTTTTGATCGGCCTTAGTTGATCAACATCTATAAGATTAGTGAGTTATCTGTCTACTTGTAATAAGAAAAATAGAAGGGACATGACACTTAGGAAGAATAATGTGGTTTTAGCTATTAGAGAGATTCGAAGTATGAAAATGAGGGTTAGGAGCAGAAGGCCATGGTTAATAACCAATAAATAGTGGGGGAGGATAAAACATGTTTTCTTTAGTTTGGTTATATTCATACTAACGATAATGGGGTTCGTTATATCCTTGTTCCATCTAGATATTAGGCTAAGATGTTTCCCGTTGGCCAAGGGAAATATGAATGTTTGATTAATGAGTATGACCATTCACAGCCAGATCCTAATCTAAGAGGGACCCAGAATCTTCAGAACAAAAAAGGAGTATGGGATCATATCCAAAATTTGGACCAGTTTTTCTCGGATATTTACAAATATCATCAGAGGGGGGGTTTCACTGTGATTCTTTTGACGCAAATATTATGGCTTGTTAAATTCATATTTGTCATTTTTATTACAATCGAATTATCTGTATGCACAAGATGGAGTTACTTAACAAATAGCAGTTTATTTGTTCAAAACTGGACTGATGTATTTCAGCCACCAAATCAATGTTGGGCCTCACTACCATTTTTTGCGTCACTTCTAGTTGTTGGTTCTGTGATAACAGTTATAGTTCAAATCATATATGTTAGTATTCGATTAAGTCGATTTTGGGAAATTCGACGATTTTGTACTTATATATTAAATATGCCATCAAGCGATGTTGGGTTAGCTGATTTAACATGGTCTGAAGTACAACAACGTTTACTCCAATCACAGTTTGATTTTCAATTTTGTTCATGCAAAGTTAATTTAGATGAATTAGATATATACAATCGTATCCTTCGCCATAATAAAGTGCCCCATTGGTGGGCGGGAGTTAATGGAATAGTTGTTGAAGCTCTTTAGAGTCTAGTAACAGGGTTATTAGTCTTTCGAATTTGGCAAAATTGTCACATTTACAGAGAGGTATTGGCAACTCGTTCCACAATAAACTATACCGCACTGTAAAAGACTTACAACGCATTTATTTTTGGTGTTTAATGGTAAACGGTGTATATGCATTGTTTCTTAGTCTATAGGCTGGGTCATGGATCACAGTTGAGTAGGAGGTTGGAAATGAGAATCCATTTATTACTTTGTAGAGAAATATCAGATTGTTCCTTAGCCTACGGTGCCATAAAAGTTATAAGGAGAGGTGCTGACATCTACCTGTGTAATCGAGAGTGGAGTCACTTCCAAGCAGTTGGCGTGTGAAGCGTCTTTGAACATCCACTCCTATTTTGCCTATGGTATTCATAATAAAGAAGATAAAAAAGCAGTATTCAAGGAAGGGTTGTACACATATTTTGTAAGGGTTAAGCTTAGCCTCTGTCGTGAAAAATTTTTTCGTTATGAAGCCAATTAGACGTCTAGCTTTAGAAATAATAGAGGAGGAGTGTGCTTCAACGTTAAGGCTTCCTGTGTAATCAATTTCTAGATCGTGTACTGATTCAAATGTTTGGACCTTACTGTTATTTAAGTAAAGTTGTAGTTCATAGGTGTGCTTTCCAAGATGCATGATCCCACATTTGTGGGGGTTAAATGGTTATTGGCATTTTTCACTCCAGACAGTTGGGTTATTGAGATCATCTTGAATCAGAGATACGCTTTCACTTAGAGCCTTAGGCTTATAGTTGTACACTATTTTGAAATTATCAGTATATAAGTATGGTTTCCCAAATTTCATGATTTTACATATATCATTTATACACATGAGAAACAAGGGTGAACGCAATACACTTCCCTGGATAACGCGACTAGTTATTAGTCTAGGTGATGAGAGACAGTCGTTGTACTTTACCATTTGTTTACATCCCTTTAAGAATGAAACGAACCATGAATATAGTTGGTTGTTGATTCTGAAGGATAGTAGTTTGACTAGAAGCCTTTTGTGCGGGACCTTATCGAAAGCTTTCTTAAAGTCTAAAAAATATGACTGATAAAAGGAGTCCGTTGTCTCGTTTCAGAGTTATATTCCTGCAGTCTACTAGGTATGTATCACATGATCTGGACCTAAGAAATCCATTCTGGGAGACCGAGATGAGATTATTAGTAATTAGATGTTGGAATACCACAGCCTTAACTACTTTTTCCATCACTTTAGATACCACTGAAGTTATCTTTATGGGTCGGTAATTTTCAACATTTGCTTTAGGTCCTGTTTTAGTTTAAGGAAAGTGTGTAGTTTCCCAGGTAGTAGGACTACCTGGACTGTACATTTTTGATAAGGTAATCAGAAAGATATCTTGCGGCATTAGCTGGTGATGTTGACCTTTCATGAACCAATATTATACTGAAAGCGAATTCTAACTCCGCTGCTCTCGCTCTTCCCGATCATATTCCTGATCTGTCGATATGGCCAGACTTTAATTTTTCAACTGAGGTTTAGGAAAACGTTTTTTTTATTTATGTAATAAACAAGTTTTGTGGAGCTATAACAAAGAGTTGGGCTTTAATTTGGGTTAATAGACGACTGCAACCATTTGTTCCTTCATTATGCATTGGTGCCATTCCTTGATTTGATAATTTAAATGGTAGGAAATTCAAAATGTATCGGACAGTTTTGAAATGATCATGAAGTAGATACACAAATATTCTGCTTGAAGGGCTTGCTTGCCCTGTAGCTAGTGTCTTCATGTATAAACTGTGTCACACGAAACCGTCGTGTTTGGAATATCCACTTCTATATTCGTAAATAGAATACAGTGTACCTAGCTATCTTAACCACCAAACAGAAACCAGTGAACGAGTGATGACACAGAAATCCGTGCATTCAACAATTACAGCAAGTTCATTGGTTGATATAACAATATTGACACTGTGTCAATAACAACTGTCTAAATAACAGTGAATGTCTCCCTTACATTCCTCAAACATTCTCACTGGATTTGAAATCCAACCACAAACTGCAAGTCTCATACATTATACAACCACGTAAGAGTCATGATACGAATATGCTGATGCCAAAAAAGGAATGTTAGTACGACAGAACAAGATCAATGTTGTCAACGCCTGCTCCTTTGACAAGTAGTAATAAACCCTATCTAGCGTATGTCAGTTAACAGTTATTCGCCATATAAACATGTCTGAAGAAATTGAAGTCATTTCACTGAAACTGTCGTCTGTCTCCTGCAATTTCCGTGAGGATCTTTTTGTTGTTACTTTCTATGATACCATAAATCCAGCTTTCAATTTGTCGAAGGAAAACCGAGAAATCATTTTAACTGAAGATTACATCAGAGGCCTGAAATATTAAACATGTTCCCATCATGTAACATAGAGTTGTAAAAACACCATTTAGAGATTTGAGAAATTCCTGCAAGTAACTTACGCTCGGAAATTTACCTCAAAATCAGATTAGCTGACTAAACAATCAAATAGAATACAATATTCATGTAATAAAAACGGTCTGTAATAGCTGAAAGTGAACTAACCTCGAAATTAAGCTAATGAAACATGCATAAAAAAACTAGTGAGGTCAAATTACAACACAAGATAGGTTTTAAAAGTCAGGTTTAGCAAGTGGTATACCCTGTGTCCAATCAGTCTCTCGGTGTTGGATCAGAGTTTTAGTGAATTGACATCTATTAGGAAAGACGTTGTGACGACTAAATCCTCTAGAGTTATGTTCTTTGGCAGTTCGTAAACCAGACTTTCATATAATATCTATTTTATGTACTCCAAACTTGGCCGCACGAGCTCAACTGAGTAATTCAGAGGCTGTATAGTTTAGTAGTGCTGTCGACTAACTATTTTGTACTACTGATACTACTAATAATATTATATATTTCCATATTTGACCTTCCATTTATGCCCTGGTCTTGAGTGTGTGGAATAAAAAATCAGTAACATATCCGGACCATACAGAAATCCATATTACAGCAGCTTGTGCTTTTCAGTCTTAATTGAAAAGTGTTTGAAGGAACTTTGACACAGCAGAGGCATGAAGTGCTCATAACTGAGAAACAGCTGATGATATGAGACGACGATTCATAAGTTCGTGGGCAGTGTGAAATAGGAATACAAATAATCTAGAATTTCCCATCAGACTGTAGCACAAGATTTTAAATGGAAAGGTCTCTTTCGGAAATTTTCGAATTTTAATGGGTGGGATTATTACAAACGAAATTTTACACCCAATGTCTTCAGTACAAGGTCAAACTGTTTGTTCGAATTTTTATTAGGTTTCATACGAAAATTATGAAACTATATCCTCAAACATTTAAGTTTTGTTGAAAGGACCTCTTCTTTATAGTGCGCACAACGAGGAGACCTTAAATCACTTCAATTTTCTAGCTGTCAAAAGAGCTGCGGAAACGAACCTTTTCGAAATGTGATGTTTGAGTGACCCCAGAGTCCTAATCTCTACTCGGTAAATAAATATCTGATGCCATGAAATCTGCACAGATATTCCAGTAAACAATGAAAAGTTTACGATAAATCGGCTTGATGTAAATAATAAAGACCCATTAGAAAAGCTTCTGCACTCAACCACACTGAAGCTTTTTTTGTTTTTGTTTTTTTGTTTGCTTTGGTGAAAAACTTGTTGAACTTACTCGTGCTGAGAATTCGATATTGTACTAGATTATAATATTACATAAAGCCATTAATAATGATAATAACAACAATAATAAATTGAGCTGTAACCGAACATGTTATCACCGTATCAAATTGGACGTAATGTCCACAACTCAGTACCCTCAATTATTCTTCGATCACCGATCACACAGATATTGTGCGAAATTCTCGAGACCTGACTGGGAAGACCAGAATCGAACATGTCAACAGAGTGTACCTGGGTTAACAATAATTTGTCAACAAGGAGAAGTTGTTATGCCCTTTGGGCCTGTTAATATAACACATGACTAAATTCCCAATTAGAACACCGACTCATGTGACTATCACACTCTTCTAGGCCAATGACGCATAACTCCATATGAGCAGCTTAAAGTCAACTCTGAGTTATTATTGGTCCTCTTAGGTGATAGCTTAATGCCTAACCAGCCGGTTTACTTAAGAACATTGATATCAGCCTCCATAATATGAATAATCTATGTAAGACTTACACAGATTAAATACAAGCAAATCAGACCGCATCATACCATAAAATAGAAAATATCGATCGTAAAAGATCAGACTAAAAGTGGCTGTGAATGTGAGATACAGCAACTAAAAAACTGGGAGTAACTTTAGAATACTAAGCTGTATAATAGTATACTATGTTTCTGCCAGAGCAGATACACATCATTTTCACAAGCATGTTCTATAATTTAAAACATTGGTTTGCATAGATATTTTTCAATTAGGGTTGGTAAATAAATGGAATCGATAGAAATAAAAAAACCGTATTTTCGTGAAGACGTTCCAAAGAGTTAATGAATAGGTATATGTTTCAGTATTGCACTTTGTATATAGTTTTTTAATCCCTTTTGCACATCGTGCACCATGTCCGAACTCGGAACAATTGTGTCAGAAATCTGGTCGTTCTAAGTTCTTAACCATTACAGCTTTTTAAGATGTTTATAGTCATCATAAGGTACATTTAGTAGCCATTAGCTGTAATATGTGACCTTGAAAGACGTGCACATTAGGCTTGTTTCATATATATGAAGCTTCGTAGTTTTGCGCTGAGAGCGTGGTGCTGAAAATGAAAGAGAAACCAAGGAGCTGAAGGGCACTCAGATATAAACGCTAAGCAATGATTAACATTTTGTAGTGGAACAGAGTTACGATAGATCAGTAGATTAAATCCACACTTACACTTTTTGCTAAAATGAGAGAATACAGTAATAAAGAACAGTGAGTTGTGATATTTAACATTATGGAGTAGATTCAAATGATGGTAGGGAAGACAGAGCTAAAACAAAGACTGTTTATTAGAAATAATCGTTCATCGAAAGTTAGTATAATGTTATGAAACGCCAATAACCATAATAATATCATTTGATTTTCCGTATTCCTTTTTCGTGTGATGACGAGTTCCATTCAACTGACTTCTCAACGATGATCCGTAGTGTTCCAATTTGGTTTGTGCATGACAGATCTTTACTGGGTCTCGCCTGTTGATCTTGAAGCTGAAGGTCTACTGAACCTCCCATTCGGTCCAGCAACACTCTGTTGAAGACATTTCCTGGTGCCGATAGTAGTAAGATGCTTCTACAGTTCTGACATTTGCTAGAATTTTCCTTTGCAATCTTAATGAAATATCATTTTTTCAAGTCAATCGGCATTTGTTCTTCCTGAATAGAACGTGGAGCATGTTAAAAGTTATTTATGTGTGCGGCTTTAGTGCACCGGCTGATGTATTGTAAGGTAATTATGATTTCCCATTCTTGAGTTGTATGATGACCATCCTGATTTCTTTGATCGTCGGTGGAGAAACATCTATAGAAAGGTCTGTAGGTGCTGTTTCGATGTCCGGTGGATTCAATGTGGTTGGTCTATTCAGTAGTTCCTCGAGGTATTCCACCCATCTGTTCGTCTGTTATTGAGTCTCAGTGATTGGCTTGCATTCTTTGTCCCTTACTGGTCTCTCCGGCTTACCATATCTCTGCTTCTTTCTTCGTCGTGCCATATAGCTGTCTCATATGTCAGTCTCTTACAGATTTTTCGCTGTTGTTGCTAGATCTTCCATATATTTCTGCTTGTTAGCTCTAATACCCCTCTTCACTTGCTTCTTTGCTTCGGAGTATTCGGGTTGTGACTTGACTTTCTCTGTTCTTGTATGGCAATTGGTAATTGCTCTCTTCTTGTTTTCCGTCTTTCAAATTCTGTTCAGGGTTTTAATAGAGATCCGTTACTTATGGTCATGTTTCTTGTGGCCCAGAACCTCTTGACACATTGAAGTTAGTGCTTATTTGATTTCTTATCCATTTGTCCTCCATAGTTGTTTCTTCCTCTTTCAGTAGATCTTGGAGGGTTCCTAGTCTGCTCTTGAGAATTATCTTGGGTTCATTGAGTTTGTCATTATATCGAAGGAGGTCTATATTGAACCTTTGTAAAGCTGTTCATCCAGTTGTCTAATGCTTTCCTAGTTTCAGTTTCATGTTGTCAAACACGAGATGGTGGTGATCTGATACTATGTCAACTCCTCTCTTTGTTATCACGCCTTCCATTGTCTCTCTGAAAAATTTAGTGGCGCAAATATGATCGATCTGATTCTCTGTAGTGTGAGCTGATGCAACACATGTAGTTGTGTGTATGCGTTTGTGGGAGAATATTGTGCCACTTATAACCATTTTACTTGAACGTAAATCTTTCACTATTATCGTTAATTTCTCCCATTTCATGTCGTTACGTGATATCTTCATACCTGGCGTTGTCCATTCCGACCTTGGCATTTAGGTCTCCCATCAGGATGGTTAGGTTCTTTGCCGGGCACTTCGCTACAGTTGATTGCAGACCCTCGTAAAACTGATCCTCATTATCGTCGCTAGTATCATTATTGTGTGCATAGAACTGGATAACATTCATTGTGATTCCCTCATTCATTGTTTCGAAGGACGCTTTAATGATCCTGGATGCATGAGATTTCCATCCTATTAGTGCATTTCTTGCTTGTTTGGACAGCTTCGAATCAACTTCAAGAGTGTGCGGATCATTTTCTTCTTTATGAATAGAGTTCAACAGCACCTATATTGAAGCTCATCTTTTCTGTTCTGCTTTTGTCTAATTGAATTCAGTGATTGTGTGAGCAACCAATTTGTATCTTCCCATTTCTGCAGCTATTTGACTTGTCTTCCATGTTTCTCACATTGTATAGGCACTCTGTATTAATTTTCGCTTTGCTTATAAGAATGAGGATCGGTCTCGTAATTCCCAAATAATCTGGGCTTTCATTGTCGGATGTCATAATTCTTCTGAATAAAGGTCCTCTGACTCTGAGGAAAGATTTAGATGACCTAAGTTGTTTATTCTGGTTAGGGTTTTTTATGGACGCTGCTTTCCACGGGATGGAGATGATGACTGCAAGCCCGATTCTCTCCGCTTACCCGGGCTTCAGACCTACAGTAACCGTAAAAATGCTACAAGCGAGGTTTGTGAGTAGAAATGTGATAAAAAATATGCAAGAAAGAAGCTCATATTATCTTGTCACTCATTGTATTTTGCGCTACCCTAACCACTTGATGGGTGAAAAGCTCCATAGGTGCAAGATCATTGGTAGTAGGCAGGAGATCGTGCGTTGATCTTGACAACCCTTTAGGACGGTAGTGAGCGTACTTTGGAACCGACTGAAGTTGAGCTGTATCGATGGACCCAGTGAATCATTTGTCTACTTCAATTAAAAATTGATAAGGGACATATATCTACCGTTAGAAAACATGAACACTGGTACTTAGAGGCACAAAATACATATGCGTCACACTTCGTTGTTCAGTTTGTTCATCTGGTACAATTTCAATGAAGAAAGGTGACGGAAATTAAACTTAGAGTCCTACATGGTTTAGTTATGTGGAGTGTCTGTGATGTCTGAGTACGGTGATGTGTTCTCGCATGCTAGGTCAGTGCAAACCAAAGCTTCATCAAGCAGTCGTACAAAAGTATGTAATCCATCGACCAATTGTATTTCAGAGGGAAGAGAGTTCCATAATAATGCAGACTAGATGAAAAGGAAGCTTTCTCGAGTTCTTGATCTGTATTTTTCAATTTTAATCCTAGGTAATTTATCTCAAAGTTCGTATATATGTAAGCCTTATATAAGAACTGTAGTTGAAGTGGAACAAATAAGATTTTTGAGAGGCTTGAAATATAAAGTCAAATTAGACCTAAGTCTTCTTTTACACAGGGGTTCACATCCTAGAATATGGTATAGGGAACAATAATCACTGAAATAATCAATTTTGAACCTTTTGTGAGTGAAATTCGTTTGAATTCCCCTCATCTTCAGCATATCCGATAGTCGTCAGTTGGAAATTAGAACGAACAGCATTCAATGATAGGTCTTACACACATCTTGTAAAAAATGATTTTGGATTCCCTTTGAAAGAAGTTACGAAGAGTGAAGCCTAGAAAATCTCAGCATTTCAGATGCTTTAGTGGAGATATGTCATGAGGAGTCCTAATCGTGGGAGTAACGTTTCCCAAGGTCAGCTATTGACATGAGTTTGGGCGGTATGTTCTCGCTAAGTTTTAGTCCTATTCTGACAGATGTATCTCCAGTACATACCCAGACGCATTTCTTTGTGTTTAGTTCAAAGCTAAAGAGCTTACACCAGTTATCTACCTTTTCAAATTCACCCTCGGCTGTTTGCATAGTAAAAAGCAAATCGCAAGTCATAGTATTACGGATGACTTTTATGTCATCAGCGTGAACGTAGGCCTCGCCTGGGTGATGTATGTAGGGTGGCATTAGTCAATAGATCTAACGGAAGCTTATAATAAAAGGAATGTGAATGTACATATGATACAGTTACTTAGTTATACAATAAAATATATAAATACATATACATTATAGTCTATAAATGGACCCTTGCAATTACCATTCACTTATTCTCCATTCAAGTATAAAAAATGGTAGAGTCACTTTTTAAGAACATGCTCCCTCAACCAATTGCCTGAAAAATCTCTCTTCACTAGCAATAACTGAATTTGTCTGTGTCTACACTCGTAAGCGATATGGTCACCACCGGTTCTCAAAAGGAATGGCGGATGGTAAGCTTATTGACGCTGTTAGAATACTAGTGTAGATCCGCTAGAATTTTATGGAGAGGTATGTAGATCACCGACGTCGATCACCCGCGTCGAGTTGGATGGGAATAGTGTGACTGACCAGCTAATTTCGATGTCACACCTCACGGTTAGTACCTAAAGTGAACTACCCTTTCGTAGTATCCACAGCTATTTATGGCTACTTTGGTGGCCGTACGACACTAATGACATCACCACACAAACATTAATAAGAGCAGGTACAAGAGACAGAAAGCAACCTCAACCTCATGGGGAAGTTCATGACGTGCAGTTGACCGATGCTCACCAGTTGTCCTTAACTTTGATGAGGATCGGTGAACTGTTTGGTGTTCAGTGACCGGACTACTCAACGATTCGGTTAGGACTCAACGACTTTTCGTTGACCCTACGGGTGCAGCCGCTTGACTTATAGTGTCTTAGGCTGAAGATTTACCTTTCAGCCATTCAGTTATCTGGTAGGGATAATTTTCGTTGACAGATAACTTAGCTAGAATTCGTCGTCATCTCACTAATCCGAGAGCGACCGCCCTACTAAAACAATCCCAGTCCAATTCACCACAGAATGTAGAGGGTTGATATTCAGCCGGAAAACACCAAAAGATTAATAAGAGTCTTCCGATCGTTGACTTCCTGGAAGATAACTGAGAAGGATGCAATATCAGCTGATCGGAAGAAACACTATAGAAATAACTTACGGAACTTCAAATTTATTCTGAATATTCGTGAAATTGACGTATGGAGTACTTGCAAGTACGCTGAGTGATAATAATCATGGTAAATAATGACTTGTTAAATAAACGTTTATGCAAGCCTTAGTAGAACGCAGTGTTGAAGGTTGGATAATCGTCTTACGTCAGCACTGTTCAAATATTTTGGGATAAAAGTAGTGATGCTTATTTAGCGGAACAATCAGCATGTTGACAACTGATATGGATAAGTGTATGGCGATTACTTTAAAAACTGAAAATCGATTTCTATAAATAATAGTGCTGTGTCTGCATATGTTGGTTTCTAGTTACATTTGAACTAGTATGGTGACAGAAAAGCTGATGGATGGCCACAGATAAAAAGAAATATCAATCCTATAGTTTCCCAAGATTAACTGAATGAACTTGAAATAGTTTACTAACACTGTAAATACATACAAACTTTCACCAACCAGTGATTGTTAAACGCAATGCAATCCGGATAGAACTAGCTTGTGGTAACCAGACGAGTGCTATTGTATTTGGGAGAGACAGGCTATCGAACTAGTTTTATGATACTAAACAACAAACAGATCAAAATTATTAACTCAAAGAGAAGAATACGTGTGAACTTTTCTGAGGTTAGAATCTTTAAACGGTGGGATTCCCTGTCGGTCCATATGGCTTTGAATACTTCTGGGATGCTTTCGAGAAAAGTGAAGGATTTATTTCAGTCCCATCGGCTCTGAATAGAACTTTTCAAGTGCTGTTTCATCGTCAATTAATTATATTTCCTTATTGCATATTTTCGATTAATCAAAACAAAAATCAAAACTCTTCTCAATCAAACAGTCTCTCCTAAAACTCAAATATTGATCAAAATAAGTTAATCCGCAGCTATTTCTGCATTAAAGTGTTTGAATTTTTGGGTTAGTTTTTGCGTGCTAACTTGTTTACGTTCATGGTCAAGAACGTTTTCAAAACAAGGACTTAGTTTTCGATTGATGGCTTATTGTCCAAACAACACTTTTTCAGTAATAAGGAAAAGAGTTGATGATGCACTTTATGGCGTCCAGGGTTCGAAGAATGCTTTTTTTATATAAAAAGAACAAAAACAACCAAAATAATCAAGATTCCAAAACAAATCAGTATGTTAAAGTTATTCCGTTTGATAAAAAGAAATTCGACTTGAGGAAAGTTGAACTATTACGTACCATCGGTGAGATATATCGTTTTTATTTGATGTTTCCGAAGTGCTTGAGTTTTTAAATTTGAAAATTGCACTATTCTTATACTACGATTGAAAGTATACGTACGGTTCCCAAGTTTTTCCAAATTTATGAATAATTTTCGATCTCCTTCATTTGTTAACAAAGAAGCGTTATGGCTATGTTTGTGATGTCTTCAACTTGGCTATACAAACATTAAGCCACTTTTGACCAAAATATCTTCACTGGAAAACAAGACGCAAGGATTATCATAAGTTCGTCGACCTACTGCCCTTATTACTAAGAACTGAAGACTAATCGTGCCTTATTATTCTTGTCTTTTTATAAAAAGGAAAGCCCAGATACATTAGGAAATAGCGTATGTACTTATTTTATTACGAACAATAGATTTGGTACTCAATACGAGTGGATGGATAAAGGAACATAGATCAGTTAGCCTCAGTACTATTGAATTTGAGTCAAAAATCGAGTTTTCCTTCAAAGCGATTGATAAACATTCTCACTGATATGCGATTTACATATAAATTTATCATCAGACAGCTCATTACCATAAGAAATTTTCTCACATATTTTCTTGGTTGTCGATTCTTAGTAGTTCAATGGGAAAGTGGATAGCTGGTCGGTTTTCAGTTATGAAATTCCAAGAATGAGAAATATGGTACCAAATCAAACGCACATTTTTCAGCAAATTATTTGGAGATTCTGATTAAGTCACCTCCAGTACTTCTGAGCAAATATGTTTAGCTTATCTAGTTTCTGGTCACACTGAATATGTGGGATTCCAGGACATTTTAGTTGTGGTTCTTTGGATATCTGTTTGTGAGCAAAAGCTTGTTTCTCATATCTAATACTCAAGGTTTGGGTGGAGAAACATAATTCGGTGTCAGTAATATAAAATTTAAGTGACTAAAAGCTATACTCGCCTACTGAATGACTCTGAAGCCTTCAGTAAGTACTATACGGAGGTTATTTTCACATCTCATCTGAAAAAAATACCACCTATATTACTCTGCGTCTGATTAATAAGCAACCACAACTTATTTGTCGTGTATTTATTTGTGCATTCATAAGCAATGTTCACTGTGACATATTTGGATACATTAACAGTCAGTAATCCAGCGGTGGTACCACATGTTGATTTTTGCAGACATTTCTGAAGCTCTTCACTGTCATATTTGATTTGTGTTGTTATCTAGATTCTAATGTAATATAGACATAACAAGGCTGATGTTAACAAAAGGATGCCAAAATCATTTACATACAGGAAAAATAACAATGATTATAAGGTTGAACCTTATAACACTTCGCAAAGAAATGCTTTTCATCCAGGAAACCTCGAATTAGCACATAAGCTTTTTTGTGCCTGATCTGAAGCCCGTTTCTTTATAGAAGTAAACTGTCTAAATGTTCTCAAACATTGATAACCAACTACTTTGTAAAACTTTTCAAAGCCATTGATGAAGTTGGTCAAGGTTAAATTCATAGAAAGATGACTGCCTTTATAGGGCATCGGCTTTCCGTTGCTACTAGTACGTTTGTCGGATAGACATAACCTGTTCAAATAGTCATGCTTTTCTTTCAGAAAGTATGACATTTTAGCTGAATATTTTAGAAAGTTCCCCAGAAATGATCTTTAAAATATTAAAAACTGCTCTGAGATGTTTTATGGTTGTGTTCCTATTATTTATTGATCATTGTTTCGGCTAATTTATCCACGTTTTATTTTAACAATTTGGAACTAAGGCCTTAGAACTCACTAAATAGTTAGACTAACTGTACTAATGAAGAGAGTTGAGGAGTAATCTTTTATATACATGAGCTAGAAAGGCTTCTGCATACCTTCATGGAGTCTATCATATCTTCATTATTAGTAGATGAACTTTAGAATATAAAGTTCCTCTTTGTAATATGAAACAGCATGACTAAGAAACACTCCGCAAGATATCAAAATCATCCAGTTACTCAGTTTTTGTTAGATACAGTCATTAGAATTCTATGGTATTAGTAAACGGAAGTGCCAAGTGATGAAGAAGCTCTTATTTTAAGACAAAAATACTTTGTAAAACATCACTGTTTTCAAAATTTATTCTGAATCATGTTTCGTTCTGGGTTACTTTTAGTTTAACTATGAACACCTTGGGTCAGCTATCTGTTTCCGGTCAATTGTCTTACATTTGACAGGATATATAAGGAACAACTAAACGTTTACAGCTTTATAAAATTTATGATCCATTTATAATGGGGTTTAATCTTTCAACACAAACTCAGTGACCAGCAAAGTAAATTTTGACAATAAGCCGATTATTTCGGTTCTCCTCATATGTTTTGCATCAGGTTAACCACTATCGCAAGTAATGAAAACGATATATGTATTTTTCCTTTCCCAAATTTATTTTTATTTCCTCTTTAAGAGTTGCTTTGAGTGTTATATTCAGTAAGAAGCCTCTCGCTTGAAGGATTTCTTGAAAGGATGTAGTATCCGTTCTATTACTCTTGGTTCTTATTCGTGGCTCATCAACTGTTTACCTTATTCGCTTTTGTTCTTCAAGTAACAATTCAGCAAACTCATTCAACCTTATCACACTAAACACATAATGATTAGATCAAATACGTCATATATATTTCAATATCCGCCAGCTTATCGAAAATACCTCGGGTTCAAGGTATGTAGATAGTTTATAATCCTGGCGATTACTTGTTTGGAATGGAGGTCAGATATTGCAACATAAGCGCTGAAGACTAGTTCTTATCAACAGAGTCTTACACATCATTTTCTTTCGTTACCTACGCCAGTAAGGTGTTGGCATCACTGTGTCAGGACTAGATACGGGGAAAATACGTTTGATACATCGGCAATCCCCTCTCAGTTGTTCAAGTGTTGGTGCTCAAGTCGTTTTGTCTTACAAGGACTCTGGTTATAAAAGAATAAGGTTTTAAACTCAAGATAATGTTGAAATTCAACAGTATTCCCCAGGATTATCAAGGCCTTAGTGTTTGATGGCAGGCAATAGGGAAATGGTAAACGACTAAAAAATAATATTATATTCAAATTCATTCAGTATTGTTTGTTTGAATCTTCCCATCGATTTGTTAGGACTGCAACTGGTCAATCTCTAATTGACATATGTGCATACTGTGCGTATTGCCTCAATATAGCCTTAATTCACAAGCATGGTAAGCAGAGATGGATAGTGACTAGCAGTGGAATTCAGGACGCGCGTTTCGTCCTATTTGGGACTCGTCAGCTGGATGTACCTGCATCTCAGAGTTGATGTTCACTCTGGGATTCGAACCCAGTACCCTCGCTTCAAAAGACATCGCGTTATCCACTCGGCCACTGAGTCCTGATAGCCACTTGCTTGTGCGATAGGGTGAAGTTTAAATTTACCTAAATGACATCTGAAAAGAAAGTTTATTTTTCTGGAGGCGAAACAGTTGTTTACAACACTAATTTTAATTGAAATCGAAAGTGTGAAGGTAGAAGAAGTAGTTTAAGCTAGTATCTCTCGTGTCAATAAAATTTTAGTATCGACGGAGCGTCATAATTTCATCAGTTTTTTCCACGAAAGCGCAAAGGTTTCGGGTGATGTAAATTTTGATAACCAAAATCCTCACTGAATATTTCCCTTGACTGTAACGTTTTTTCACTTTCTTCATGGTTATAACCATTGAGGTGCTTTTTTCTAATTATCAGTTTTGAGAGTTCTGAGATTAGTCTGAAAAAGTTATCACATTTAAAAGTATTTAAGCATGCGGGTTGCGCACGTCCTAGGTATATATTTTATAAATTCAGAGAAACTGGTATATTGAACGTTAAACTGGGAAAGTGGATCATTTTATTAGTTACTATGATAATTTTAAAATCGATCACAAAATCACAGATTCCCAGCTAAAATCCCGTATCATAGTCGAACTAAAAAGAGATAAGTGAAAAGAAGAGTTCCCTGTTTGCACACTTGATCAACTTAAGACATCAAGTTGATGAGAATAATATGCTCTAGACTCTCTATCCCAGACCATTCAGTTTGTTTCTGCACTTACTGCATAAATAATAATCAAGTTAATTACGACCAAAAGAGTTATAATGAAAAAGGATTACAAAATGCATTTAATTATTTCCTGTGTTAAGACACTTTGTAAAGTCCTTCATTTCCTAGTACGCATTATATCGCTAAGTTCTACAGTTCACAAAAAAGATATGCCATTTCTCCAGTACGCGTGTTGCACGCGTATTTAAACTGATTATTCAGTCTTTTATTGTTAGCTGCGGACGTTAATTAGTAAAAATGGTTGTGACATATATATGTTTTACTCAGAAGCATGTCTTATGATCTCAATACAAAGATAATCATAAAGATCAATAGATCTAACTAAATATAATTTTTTAGAACAGGTGAACATAATTCAGCGTGTAAGGTTTAAAGAGTGAAACCGATCGATATCTTATTATGGCTAATTCCATTGTGTATATTTTGCTACTGCAATTAATAGCACAAAAACCCATCATGATAAAAACACGCTCAAATACTTCTACTTATGTCAATCACAAACGTAGTATGGTTGGAATAGTTTGGTTTACAGTGTTAGAGCTAGGACGAAATCAAGAATTTGTTCATTATTATGAAAAGATTATAGAATAATTCAGTGACTTTAGATGGTAACAGTTTACAAAAGGTTAGGCATCTTGTAGCTGACCATTGGATTATTAAAGAAAAGCTCACTCTAAATAAGTGATCAACGGATAATATTTTATTCGGAAGTAATCTAATTTTACTAACGAATGGGTAAAACGTGACCATGTGGTTTACCCTGCCCATGGTGAGTGATAATAAATGTTTTGGGATATCTCCCTATGAAAACATTGGGAAAAAATCAAAGTCTGAAATATTCAGTCATTTGTCTTCATTTATTAATGAAGAGCAAATAACATAATGAATACTAAAATAATTAATTCATATCTGAAAATGGAGTTAAACATTTTACAACTTCAGAAAGCTTGGTCTGAAATTAAGCAACCAATTAGAGATAAGTAGTGTCAGACATGATCAGAAACTTATTCCCAAGAAATATTTGTTCTCCCAACTCGTATTTTTGTTGTCTTAATATGAAGATTTAACACTAGAAATTACAACGACAACAGTCAACTTGGGTCTTTGGCAATCCAAATCATCCAATCTGTTGTTCAATGAAGAGAACATCTAAATCGCATTATTTGACTCACAGAAACGCTTATAATAAGTGGGTATTTCCCATATGAGGTACTTAGCTTTATAAAAATCAGTAAGTATTAAAGCCATTTTAATTTATCAGTTCATATACATTTCAAAGTCATTCTTTCTTGTCACAATCATAATAACTGTTCATGATACCATGTGGATCATAGTGTTTAAAATTTACCGCGAATATTTACTTAAACAGCAAACTGGTTAAGACAGTGTTACACTGAATAAAATATTTACATACTTAAAAGTAAATATTTACCATCATAATGCAAGCATCTTTTATTCAGGAAGGGGTTTTAGAAAAATCATTTTTCAGAATGTATATGTAGGTTGTTAATATATGTTAGACGATATTCAATTTTATCATATTTCGCTCATAGTTTCTGGTTAAAATATATCACGTTAGAATGTAATCAGTCCTGTAAATATTTTATAGATTAGACAAACTGGGCAACCGATTCTCCGGGTAGACTTCGTGAACCCTTGAGGGTAAAAATATATAATTAACACTAAACGAACAGTGAATACTTTTGCTGTTTACTCACTTATACCCAATAATTACATATTTATATAATATCTAATTATGTCAACAATAAATCTTTATAATAAGTGATTCCTTTAGCTTTGCACTTTACTTTAATTCTGTTACAATAAGAAACTAAACATAAAAAAATTGATGTACTGTACGAAGGAAATAAAGTTTTTGTACACCTAATCACTAAGCAAATATTTTTTATGTCAGTGATGTAGTCACATCTATCAAAACCTATTTTCTCTATATAAAAAATACGGTTTAGTTGACTATCACTAAATATGTCACCAAAAAGGATTAATGTTTAAGTGGAATGCGATTCCTGTGAGTATGGGCTGTAAAATTTGTAATAACTACTAAAAAGATAACGAATTCACTATTAGACCCAAAGATCTTGAGTTCAAGCTCTGACATGGTCATGGAAAATTGTTGTTTACGAGTCCATAACTTATACTTCCTTGTCTAATAACAATCTTCATGCAGTAAGAATTTAACTGTTTATAGATTTTCAAATATACTAAGAATCATGTTGCCTCTACTAGTCAACTTGTTTTTAACTAAATGATTTGTGTAATAATGTATCTAAGGTACTTTTCTTCAACAATCTTACAAGAAAATTTCAATTCTAATATAAGTTCATTCTTTTCAGATTAGGGATTAAACGCACTTCAGATTATCAGTTTAGTGTTGGAATAAATGTTAATTCATTGACTTATGCATTAAATTTCTCATCATATTTTCTAGTAATTCTGTAACTCTATCACAGTTTCCTTATTGTTTTCTGTGTCCGTGACATTAGTGACATAAAATCATATTTAAGTATGCAAGTAAACTTGTTTTACTTTAGGATTGACAGCTGTCTTTTTGCATTAGAAGTCATCTTTGAGAATAAAGTCATTCTCCCGAGCGACTCTATACCAGACACCTCAATTAGCAATCTTAGTAAATCAGTCAATTCATGAAGTAATATACCTAATTTTTTAAAGATGAAAGTGGGTAATAGGGAACTTAGAATTTTGAATTCGTATGTTTTTGAATTCATTAATGAAATTTGTCTGTAACTCTGAGGAAACTGATGAACATTCAGGTTAGTTTATATAATTTATTATTGGAACTTATTTACTTTCAGATCTGCTCATCAATTACTTTTTTTAATACAAACATAAGTTAGTTTTTTCAAAAAAATTGGAATGTCACTGAACATAAAATCATATTCCAAAACTTTCTTCTGAATATTTCTGTTATCAAGTATGTTTTATTCATGTAAATCGTGCATATGAGTATGATAAGATTTGTGAACAATACATTATTATTCACCATAGGGACATCCAGAGACTTATAATTTTTTTATAATAGAGTTCTATTTAGTTGTCTGAATGATTAATTCTGTTATAATATGAAACAAAATGTTAAAATAACAATTTTTTTCAAGTTGCATTAATCGTTGATCTTTACAAAACTATAAAAATTTACCACTGAATAAAAAAAGCAGGTAATGTTACTCAGATATTAAAATTTGTAAACAATACTGGAATTTTTATATATAGTTGAAGTCATGAGTCAATTGAAGTTAGACCACCATGGAAAACCTGGAGCACTGGAAGGCCGTTTCGTCCTATCGTTGGAATCCTCAGCAGTGCGCATCCACGAACCCACTCTCGCGAGATTCGAACCGAGAACCTACCAGTCTCGCACTTGACCGATAGACCACTGAGCCGGCACCCAACGGTGTTAATGTTTAACATCAAGAAATCCACGAAGTTGAGCGACCATTTCACCACTGTCTTTAGTGAGTTGATGTCTCCCAACAGACCTGGCTAAACTCTACTGGTTACTGCTTCTCACTAGAACTCCAGGAAATACCTCATGGAGTCTCAAAATAGGACAAAACGGCCGTCTACTACTTCCAGGTTTTCCACTGTAGTCTAGCTTCATTTGACTCATGATTTCAACTATATATAAAAATTACTAAAAATCTCCACAGAAAATAATGGAATTCATTTAATTCGCTTCAACGTCATTGACCTTCAACAGTATTCTAAAGTGAAATGTAATATGATGTGTTTAAAAGAAAATAGAATTTTCACTTGAAAAAGGTTAATTTCATTTATACAACATGTGGTTTTAATTAAATAATATTTGAACGTGGCTATTTAAAATGTTGCAAATTATTACAAATGTAATATAAGTAAAACCAAGTATTATAGAAATATCATGCTTTATCTAACAATATGAAAGTGTATGTAAATATTATTACATCTATTTCCTTCATTCAAGAAATAATTCATCCATTTATTTTAAAAAACACCTGAAGCACGGATTATTTAAACGTCAAGTGATGCTTCATCATGGAGCCGAATAAATTAAAATAAATGTTTAGATGAATTTTGATAAAGTTCACTTATTTAAAAAAAAGCTATCATACGTTTCTTATGATTTAAAGCACAATCTTTAATTATGAAATAGACTTTTTATTTTGATGTGCAGAAATTTCATTAAATCAGTTTAGCTCTCTAATAATTCATTTAAATTTTATAGTTGAATTCATGAGTCAATTGAAGCTAGACCACCATAGAAAACCCACAAACAGTGGACGGCCGTTTCGTTCTATTGTGAGATGTCGACTCAGTGTTCTATTAGTTAAGCGCTCGTGCGCGAGACTGATAAGTCCTGGGTTGGAATCTCTCGAGGCGGGATCGTGGATACGCACTGCTGAGGAGTCCCACAATAGGACGAAACGGCCGTCCAGTGCTTCCAGGTTTTCTATGGTGGTCTAACTACAATTGACCCATGATTTCAACTATATAAAATTACTAAACTCTCTACAAAACTCCCTTCTGATAATTACAATGTGTAATATTTCAAAATTAAAACTACAAATGATGTTTAATATGCCTATAGAAGTGAACTTTTTTTGGAGTTAATAAGTACACTTTTCATTATGGTGTAGTAAAGATCTAAATATAATTAATATGACCAAATAAAATGTTTTTTTTTAAAAATGTAAATGTAAAATATATAGCAAATGTTACTGGTTATGAGGTACCAAAAAAAATTATAAATGGTTTAATAATGAAGGAACTGAAAATAAATAAATGTCAACTATAAACAACATGATTCAAACCCAAGTATCCATAAATAAAATAATGAACTATTCAGTAGAAGAAAAGTCACATGGTGACATAAACAAACGTGAGTTAAAAAAATAATGTGATGTAGTAAAATGATAGTTCTATTATTATTATAGGAACTAAAAAAAACAACAACTGAGAACTGTTTCATTTTATGTAAATAAAACAGCCCTCAAGTATTTCGTAGCTATCACTTTATTAAACGTGAGAAGATTAAATCTTGATGGTTTATTAATCACTTCAAAAGTTTCTAAAGTAACTATGTTATTGTGATGTATGTAAACTGAATAACTGAAGGAATTACAATTAAAATAAAATGAAGTTTACACTTGTAAATAATCTTTAATGAATATATAAGAACTTTCGTCTAAATTAAAGCGAATAGTTTCACAGTATTTGAGCACCGAGTTGATGTAAGACATTAATTAGGAATAATATATTTGTAAAATCTTAGTGAATGAATTCGGAGTAAATCCAACGTTTCGACTGGCAATCTGGTCCAAACTTTTTCAAGGAATTAATTTCAGGCGAAACGTTGGATTTATTTCAAATTCATTCGCTGAGATTTTACAAATATATTATTCCTATTAAATCTTTAATGAAGTTTGTCGTTTTATGATCGTATGTTATTTTGTTTATCATTTTCATATGCAGTTTATCAAAGAATATTTAGTTTAAAAGACATTCAAAAGACAGTGTTTTACCCACATTAAAAACATTATTCATTGGGAATCGAAAGTTGTTTAACTCTACTACATACAGACTTGTATACATTCACTTAAAGTAAATTATAATTCAATATAATGGAAGACAAAATTCTCCTTTGTAAACCACTGAACTATTTCGAATTACTGTTTTTACGTAAGGAAACAAGTGTATAATAAAATGTAATATGGACAAAACGGTAATCAAATCATATTGTTTTACGACTACATCGTGCAGTATATCTTGTGCAAACATTTTGATGTGTTGCGTTTATCTTACTATTTAAACCTTGGGATAGTAAGTGAAGCTGATACACAGTGATTTTTACTCTGCTTAATGTTACACTATTCTTAATAAACCAGTGTGATACTCTTCAAACGTACCACTGAGGACAAATAATTTTGAAGTTTATTACCCATGATACCCCAATAGATATTAGAATTTATATTTTTTAAATATCCATTAGAAATGTAAGTTAAGTATTTCTTTAGCATGGCTCTATATTAATTATATAATGGGTTTTACAATTAAGCATAAAATCAATATAAGATAACTGGTGTTAATTCAACTTAATGAAGTATCTAAATATTTTCTCTAAAGATATTGTTCAGTTGGTGACACAGCAGATGCAAAATTAGGTCTGAAGACATTTAATAATCGGACAGTTATAACAACCAGTTGCCTAGGATTATAATAAGAATTGAGTGGGCAGAGATGGATAGTGACTAACAATGGAACCTAGGACGCTCATTTTGATTTATTTAGAACTCGTCAACTGGATATGCCTGTATTCCGGAGTTTGGTTTTACTCTGGGACTCGAAACCAGTGCCGTTTGCTTCAAATGCCGTCGCGTTATCCACTTATCAAGCGAGTCTAGATAGCCACTAGCTTGTGCAATGGGGTGACTTTTAATCTATATGCATTGCACATTTGAATCCTCTCATTGATGTACAGGACTGAAACTGATGAACCTATTTTGGCGCATGTCCATCCTATACTATTTGCCTCGATATTCCCATTGAGTTACAAGCATTTTAACCATAGATGGATGTAGTCCTAAAAATAGATGGGAAGATTCAAACAACCAATATATATAAAGTAAAATTAAGGATCGAGTAAGTTTGAAGATCCTGAATATCACCCATCATGTTTGATTAAAAGACAAAAAGTAATGATAATGATTGTTTTCGGACATCTAGCTGATACCGGTCACTGAAATGAATGAATAAAAAAGGTAATCTAATTTCAGGTCAATATTTTATGTATCGGTTTAGTATGAACTTCATCCAGTATGACAGGTACGGATTCGAAATGTGATACATTTTCTGCAATAGATCAGGGGAAATATAATCGATGTTTTTCAGTAACTATATATGTATACATGATGCTGTTGTGTATATGAAACGGTATATAATTAAGTGTATTTCGGTCTAACGACGACGCGTTTTAGTGAAGTTTTTCTGGAAAATCAATAAATCCTCATTTACACCCGTTTTCGATGTTGTTCTTTTGCGTCGTGAGAGTTACAGTGATTCCCAAATGTTAATTAGTAGCAGTGGGACAGAGGATAGAACAGTCATCACATTTATGTTAATTTAACTTTCAAAGCTATCTTTGGACTTCCACTGAACTTTTCATATGCTTCCGGAATCCGTCTTCTGGATATAGCAAAAGTCATATTTGTACAGATCAATTTATCTAATAATTATGTGAAGAAAATGTTTGTACAGCCTTTTTATTTAGCTTGACCTTCAATTTAGTTACCTATATAGTCCTCAAAATCTTTCAGTCTTTGTTTCTCGTTTTGCATTCACATAATCCGTGTATCTTATAAATCTGATTATCAAATTCTTTGTACTAATTTTATTGGTTTTACAAATACTATAGAATATGTATTTTTGATTATTTTTGATCTTACCCAATTCTTAGTTTTAGTCTTATACTAAGTAGTTTTTTTATCCGTCGGCTTACTAACTGATCGCTATCTTTGTAGAATGTATTAACATACATCGTTAAAATGATCCGTCACTATAATATTTGAGACATATTTTGTACTTAACTGTAAACATGTACATTAGTGTCCAACTGTGTTGTGGGGAAAATTGTAAAGGAATACTGTTTCTCTCAAGTTGTATTTTAAGCTCACATCGCACCCGTTAAAACGTAACTGATGCTTTTTAAGATGTTTCTCTAGTAACCATTACTAACTTTTCCAGGAAGTGAAATTACAATCTATAAATTATACGGTTTAAAGGAAAACCTTTAAAAATATCCCGTAAACAGCTTAAATTTTCATTATAATCAAATTATTATGTTATTTTATGTTCAACTAGTTCCAATTTAAGTTACAGTGATCGTGTTTTTCATTTCGGATATTTCACTATTAAGATCTTAAAGCGACCACACTACACCGTTCTTATCTGTGCAACATAAATAGTTGTTATTTTAGTGACATCGATAAATGTCAGTTTAATGCGATTGCTTCATAGAAAAAAATCATATTTATACTGAATTGAATAGATAATCACTTACCGATTTTCATGACCTTGTTCATATATTTGTCACTAAATGATACTTAAGATATATCGTCTTTTGGTACCATAACCTTTCTGAAATGTTTATAACTAGAAAGGTAAAAGGTTACGTACAATGAAAATATCTCATTATTGGTTCGGTATTCGTGTATATGGAATACATGCAAAGGACTATTTTTTATAACATACAGAAAAACGTCGCGACTGTTTTTAAACATTAATTTTCCTGCTGTTCCTACTTGTCAGGGATAGAGACAGTTGTAAAACAAGACCTACTTGTATTCCGGATAGAACACGTGCAACATTTTAGCTTCAAGATGGTATTACTGAATGCTGTGGTAGTAGTATTATTTAAAATAGCTGGTTATTGAAAACTTAGTGTATTCATTTTCGAGTCAGCATATGTGTACAATTCTGTTCACCTGTCATTATATTGACAGATTTACTGCTGACATTAAAAAGGTATGTACATGAACTAGGTGAGACGAATGGTTAAATTATGTAGTGTTTTCAGTGAAAAATCTTTGTAAAATTACCAGTTACCAGTTTTCAGCGTGAATCTCTATACAATGAGGTAAGCTTAATTATGTAAAAGATTTCATTGTGTTAAGACTCACAGAAAGTCAAAATAATAAAGTTGACATGTACAATACATATAAAGCTAATTCATTATTACAAATGTCAATTTATCACGTTCAGAAGTAGCTAGAGATGAATGTGAACTTCTTTATATATTTTTTAGGCACAGGAACGTTTGGTCGTGTAATTGTAGTTCATGATAAATGCTCACAACAATACTATGCATTGAAAGTATTGGTTATAGAAGAATTGGTACGATTGAAACAAGTAGAACATGTCAAAAACGAAAAGTCAATACTAATGCAATTAAACCATCCTTTTATTGTAAAGCTGTAAGTTTTTAAAAAATATAGTCACTCGTTATTTTATTAAGTTGTTAGCTATTTGGTGCACTGTGAAAACGATAAATTTCTATTAGGCTGTATATATAGCACATTATGTAAACCGACAGAATGAATACAAAGGGACCGATGCAAGAGGTAATACCGACAGGTTTCGAAAGGGATTTTTTTATCAAAGACAATCAGAATTTAAACGATAACTGGTGCACAATAAATAAATAATGTTTAGGAAAGTTAAATATTTTACTGAATTTCTAGACATTTCAACGAACTCTCGGTGCTGAATAGTTTTATCATATAGATAAATTGATTGTGAAAGCCGCATGAAGATAGGTTTCTTAACTTTATTATCACAGTGGAAATGCTAGTCATTAAACTAGGTCGAATACAGGAATCATTTGTTTGGATTTTATTCCCATAGTAGTAGAAACACACTGTTTACCCGTGTTTTTTATGTATATTTGGTTTTCATGTCATACACATGGTAGTTAAACACTTAGGATTATATGAATAAGTTGAGTGACTGTTTAATTGTTCGGTTTGATCCCTCGCAAATGTTATCTATTTCAACCATATTTATTTGCTAATAATTATCATCACTGTTTGTCTTAGGTATCTAGAATAAATATTTATATGTACGACATTCAGAATAATATAAAAAGTGCTAAATCTGTTCTTAAAAGAAGCTCCCGTCACGTCACAACAGTCGACAATGAAGCACCATTTTTGTTGTCTCTGGATCAGCGTAAATGTACCCACTGAGGATGAAACAAGTGGAGTATTTCCGACCAGAACAAGCGTTTTGCTGATTACGAATTTCTAGTAATAAGTAATTCATACTTTCTTTTCATCTTAGACGAAGTTAGGTACTACTTCCAGTCACTTAAGTGGAAAGGTAATCTGTCTATTGAAAATCAAAGCAAAATAAGGTTTGCTTTCACAGTGAGATTACTCGATTCATCTAAAATAAAATCGTGGTAAACATTAATGTTATATCGATTGGGTGCGTGCATGCCCTCTTTAATATATGAGTGATATGACCGCTCAATTAGAGAAGAGAGAATTATCGATCGGAGCAATGATACACAAAATCGTATGAGCAGTCTTGAGTACTTATCAGTCCTGCTATTTGTCTAGCCAAGCCAGTTAAGTCCAGAACACCAATAACAGCCACTGCAATATGAATCATTGTTCTCAAACATACTGGGTTTATATACCAAACAAACTGACTACATCGTACCATGAAATAGAAAATTACATTTGTACAAGATTTGGCCAAATGTGGCTGTGAATAGGGGGAACAGTAATCAATGGACTGGGGATAATTCATGAATGGTAAACCGTATAATAATAGTTTATAGATCAAAATAAAGCTTATAATAAGAGGAACATGAATAGGAATAGTTAAGTTACTTAACAATTATACAATAGGAAATATACATATTACATTAGCCCATAAATAGCCCTCAAAAGTTACCATTTGCAATTCTATTCGGGATACAACAATTAATAACATGCATTAAAAGCATATCTTATTCAGGAGATATTTAAATTCAGACAAGTTTGTTACAAAGAATAATCTCTTCCATATATAAATATTACTTAAATAGATAAGTCAAACGAAATTGCGCTAACACAGTAAGAAAATAAAATATCAAATGCAACACTACAGATGAATTAAATGTCAAGTATTTTGGAAGCATAAGTAGATTGATATTTCCAATGAAAAAGCACATTATCACAGGTTGAATTTTATGTTTTAATGTGTTCTTTCTAGTTTTGGACATTATATTAACCTTTTATGTTGTTTGTTAAGTTTACCATCATGTGTCAGTTTTTTGAATCGTTCCTTGTTTATTATGAAAATTAAGTTACAATTTCCGAGATGTTTATTAGCAGTCCACGGAACATATACTGTAGTTTATATTGCTTTAAACGGTAATAACATTAATTTTTGCTTCACATTATTCCATGACAAGAGAAAAATGAGTAAACTGGAAAATTCCGATTAAATAATTAACAAAAAGAAAGTAACATATATGTAACTGTGGTTTAGAAATGATCGTTTTGTTTAAAACGTAATGGTTGATATTTTTAGTTAGTGTAAAACGGTTCACTTTAATAGTGGCATCCATCACAGGTTTCACATTTTGATTAGACGATGACGGAGCACAAACATTTTACACTGAAGTGATTTTTGCTAACTACATTTCTTATTTGAACAGATATTATTTTTCAGTCAGTTACGACATTAATTGTGGTCAAATTATGACTGTAAATTAACTTTATCAAATTGAGCATCTACTTGATACACTGACTATAATTACATAACAAGCATTATGTGGATTAAAATTTAACGAATTAAAGAACTAATGTCTGATAGTATTAAAAAAATCATGAAACAGAAACTTTATTACAAGTTATCAGTCAAAAATCATGCAAAATTATCTTAGTAATTGTACTTATGTTACAGTCAACAGTCAACATCCTCATCACAAAGAATATCTTTGTCAAAACACCTCATATCTCAGGTAAGGTATTTATGGTCATTTTAGACACTAACGTATGCATATTCAACGCTACAATTGAATTTCTTGTTCCGTACGTATATAGGTCAACTTAAATCAGTCAACGTTACATTGTCTAAACCATAGTTGAAATTACAATACGATATCAAGATAAGAGGTTTAACACCATATTTGATAATAATGAGTCTAAAACAATCAATTAGAAGTAGAGTTTGGTATGTCATAGCATAATGTAAACTCCAGAGCATAATTGTTGCAATCAAAAATAGCCACTATAGATACTCAGTGATGATTATCAGTTATAATCATAACGGAATTAAGTTGAAATCATTGAATTACCTTGCGTTTCCTGTTTTTTCCCGCGAATATATTCAATTCATGAAATCTTTAACTAAACATTCCTTCTGAGTAGCTTTATACACCCAACGACAATTGATATTTTAATTTGAAACTAAGAAAATACTTTAGTGCAGTGTGACAATTGCTTAGGTAGATGAAAAACTTCTCTAACCAAATTAAAATGGTCATAACTTTATATGCAATGAACTACTCATACCACTTTTTCTTATATGCATGTAAAAGTTGAAACAATCCAATTTCTTCTTCGAACGCTAATAATGAGTGAAAAATTTTATGCTTATGAAATCAATATTATTCTGATATATCCGTAGATTACATATTTCCTTGTTTCAAAACAAAAACTTGGGAAGATTATTCACAGTTCCAAATGAAAGAATATTTTCAGGTCATTAAGAATAAAACAGAAAAGGAGATATAAAGTATCATTTAGATAGTTATTATTGATTTGAACTAGTTTAGAAAGGTATTTAGATTACTAGTAGCTTTGACCTTGACACTTAACGGGATTATGATTCGTTAAGATCTAAGAGACAGGAAAGCTAGAATACTATGTTTTTAACTAGTTTATCCGATGAAATAATCTATGGTGATATAGTTGTAAGTTCATTTCATAAAACTAATCAGAAAATGAAAATGTGATAAATCATTGGATACTTACTACTCCTTGAATTTTACTAGCATTTTACCTTTTAATTTAATGAACGATGTATTAATGACCAAAAATTTATGATCTGGTAAATATTTCTTCATGGAGGAAATCTCAAGGTATTTTGGTTATTATTTTATTTATTTTATTGATTTTTATATGTATTTTATTAAATGCTTTTTAAATCTGAAACTTCTTCGACATTATGGAGTTCCTCAGAAGATTGTCAACATTATCCAGAACTCATACGACAGACTACAGTTCAAAGTCGTACAGGGGGGCCAGCTGACAGATGCATTCCAAGTTAGGACTGGAGTCAGACAAGGCTGTCTACTCTCCCCCTTCTTCTTTCTTCTGGTGATTGACTGGATTATGAAGATCCCGACATCTGAGGGGAAGCACGGAATACAATGGACATCTCAGAATCAATTAGACAGTTTGGACTTCGTAGATGACCTAGCCCTTCTACTCCATCCATATGAACAAATGCAGATGAAGACAACTAATGTAGCAGCAGTTTCTGCATCAATAGGCCTCAACATACACAAAGGAAAAAGCAAGATTCTCAAATATAAAACGGCGAACACTAACCCAGTCACACTTGATGGCGAAACTCTGGAAGATGTGGAATCTTTCACGTATCTGGGAAGCATCATTGATAAAAAAGGAGGATCTGATGCAGATGTAAAGGCGAGGATCGGCAAAACAAGTACTAGATTTCTATAATTGGAGAACATATGGAACTCAAAACAACTGTCAACCAACATCGAAATCTCAATCTTCAATACGAACTTGAAGACAGTCCTACTGTACGAAGCTGAAACGTGGAGAACTACAACCATCGTCAAGAGAAGGTACAAGTATTTACAAACAGTTGTTTACGCAAAATACTCAACATTCACTGGCAGAATACCATCAGCAGAAACCTTCTGTGGGAGAAAACAAATCAGATTCCAGGTGAAGAAGAAATTAGGAAAAGACGTTGGAAGTGGATAGGACGTACATTAAGGAAATCACCAAACTGCACCACGAGGTAAGCGCTAACTTGGAATTGTGAAGGGAAGCGGAAAAGAAGAAGGCCAAAGAACACATTAAGGCGGAAAATAGAAGCAGGTATGAAAAGGATGAATAATAACTGGTAAGAACTGGGAAGGATTGCCCAGGACAGGGTTGCACGAAGAGTGCTGGTGAGCAGCCTGTGCTCCTCCACAACGGGTGACAGGCATAAGGATAAAGGTGTTTTACAACCTATAAAATTAAGAAACTGAAAGTCGCAATTTTTTATGATTAGATTAATTTTTACTAACAATATATTCAACAAATGAAAGAAAAACAAACAATAATTTACTGATTGTACATCAATCAGAATGATTGTTTATAATTCCCAAATCTATTATAGTCTTTTTATTGAAATAGAGTAGTAGATTAACATTTAAATAATCTAACTAAAGGTAAATCAAGGTGGCCATTGTCCTACATTAGTTTTATTAAAATCAGTTGAAAATATCGAAAATATAAATGTTTCTTAAAACTCTTATAGTAGCCAATGATCATTTATTGAATGTCTGGTAAAGAAATTAAATTAAAGTAATGCCCATGAGAAAAAAATGATTTTGTTTATTACAGCTTAAGATGGACTAAAAGTTACGTCCTAATTTTGTTGATGCCAATTTTAAAATGCTGCGTATTGTGAAATTTTATTTTAAATATTTTTTTAATATTTTTATTCAAATGATTATAGCTTGTTTTAAAAATAGAGAATTAAATATTGATTACTAGTCTGTATGTGACTTAATTGTATAATGAAAGAGTTAAAATAATCATAGAATAGCTTTAAATTAATTTTACTGCTACGTAGTTGCACCATTTTTAGATCTATGAAAGAATATCTGTATTCACTATTACAATATTGAATAAATTAAAAAATTTAATTTTCTTGTTTGATTAAATAAAATATTATTTACAATAAGAATAGTTTTCCATAATTAACATTTTGAAATATTCACTTTGTTATTAGTTTAAAGTTATAGTACTAACTAAAATTAGTAGTTGTTTTATTATTGTAATGAAAATTCTTCAGAATTATTACAATAACAATTTGTGAATAATAAATACTATCAGAAGGAGGTTTAGTGGAGATTTTAGTAATTTTATATAGTTGAAATCATGGGTCAATTGTAGTTAGACCACCATGGAAAATCTGGAAGCACTGGACGGCCGTTTCGTCCTATTGTGGGACTCCTCAGCAGTGCGCATCCACGATCCCGCCCCGAGAGATTTGAACCTAGGACCTATCAGTCTCCTGCCGACGGGTCACTGAGCCGGTATCCAACGGTGCTCACTAGTGACTGGTTCCATAAAGTATTTCCTCGAGTTCTAGTGAGAAGCAGTAACCAGGGGAGTTCAATCAGGTCTGTTGGGAGATATCAACTCACTGAAGAAATTGGTGAATGGTTACTCAATTTCGTGGGTTGATTGGATTTAGACACTAACACTGTTGGGTGCCGGCTCAGCGGTTTATCGGTTAAGTGCTCCGGCGCGAGACTGCTAGGTCCTGGGTTCGAATCTCGCTCGCGTGCGGGATCGTGGATTCGCACTGCTGGGGAGTTTCACAATAGGACGAAACGGCCATCCAGTGCTTCTAGGTTTTCCATGGTGGTCTAACTACAATTGACTCTTGATCTCAACTATATAAAATAAATAGTATATTTTATTTAGTTAAAAAGTTATTTATTAAAAAACTCATTTATCTAAAAATTCTATGTTCATAGTTACGTAGATAATATCTTTTCTATTATATATTTTGTCGTAATTCTGTTTTAAAAACACTGAATAGTAAAATAATTTAAATTATTGACTTATTAAAAGTCGGTAATTTGACACTATTTATTTGTTTAAACAATGTCTAAAAGAATAAAATAAAAAAATTTGACTCATAAAATATATTTATTTGATATGTAAAAAGAGGGGGGTGTTTTATGATCAAAGATGTATTCAGTTATTAATTTTAATCAAATAAATTATACTGAGATATTTATCAGGTTGTTTTTTCTAATGTAATCAGGTATTTCAAAAACGTCGTTGAAAAAAAGGAATTGATACTGGTAATAATATTTAAACAAACTTTTCCACTAAATTAAATTACTCTACATTATACCAACTAAATGTGTAGAGATTTCACAGCTAAACCTTATAAATTTTGGTTTCTGACAGACTGTAAATGTGATAGTTTGAATAATTTCCTGGTTAGCGTTTTTTTAGCGAGTTAATTTTCTACGGGATGGGGTCGCCAATCCATGCCCAACCCTCCTCCTTTATGCGTGTTCGGGACCGTCAGTAGCCCCCAGGAGGGGCTACAGGCGGAGTGATATGTGATCGTACAATATTACAAATTTTCTGTCTATAAAATTTAAACTTTATTTTATCTCGGCAGTTTAATTTTCAAAAATGGTAGAATCATATTAATATAAGAATAATGGATGCATTGAACAAGCTTTGTATATGCGTCTATATGTATATAATAAACGTAAAATGATATGAAACATCGAGGTTATTGTGTATTTCGAAACAATGTTTACGTTCAATTATCATGTGATTAACTTAATTATCTTTATATTTCTATATTTTCTTCCAGTTTTGAGTAACCTGATATTTTCCTCCTTATTCATTTCGAAGTTACATTCTGTCATATTTTTCTTAACTCACTACATTCAATGCTTTTCAATAGAATCCATTAAGTTCATTTTCATTAGTATTTTACCTTTAATCATATCATGTTTTCATTTATAACGATCTTTATTTACCTAATTCACCATCACAACGATCTTTCATTTTGCATTTGTGTCTCTTATATATTCAAATTTTTCGAGTCACTCTAACGATGTAGATTTTATTCTATCTTATCCATAATAATGAACTTTTGTCTATAAATTTTACTCATCGTTATTAAGTATACTAACAAGCATAATGTGGTCTACCTTCAACTGACTCATGATCTTAACTATATAAACTAATACAAATATGATCGTACAGATGCAGTAGATGAAATTGAATTGGAAATCACTGAAATAACTCAATGATGTAATGGATTTAAAAAATAACGAATTCCGTCCAGAGATTTTGCTTATCTTCTTACTGCATGTAAATAGATTATTTCCATCTTTTATAGATAATTATATTCTAATATAAATAGAAAATAAAAAAATAAGAGTAAATTATTTAACTAACTGTGAGGTACTGACAGAAGTGAACGAGAATGTTAAATAATAAATAAAAAAAGAATGGTTCAGCGAAGAGTTCTCTTTTCAGTGAACTCGTTTTCAAAGTTGTATAATCGTAAATATATATATACTTATTTTTCAGGATGATAATGATTCCACTAATAATGAAAGTGAATTTCTGTTAGACATTGTAACAGTGAGGTAGAATAAAAAAGGTATTAAAAAATTTCAATATATCTATGTGAGTAAATATCTGACGTGGATTGATAGTACATTAGGAAAATGTGACACATTTAACATAGTCATTAACATCATAACATTTAAATGCATAAATTGATTATGATCTGGACGGAATTCGTTAGTGTTCATCAGTCGAATATTGATGTTCCCTATTAAATGCTCAATATAATATCCTAAAATCGAACATCGAAGGACTGTCCATCAGAGTTTTTAAGTCATATCTTACTGAATTAATTAATTACGTTTGTTACTCCTCGTAGAGCAAAGGCTACCGATCAGGATTCTCCAAACATCTCTGTCATAGACTCACTTTTCCAGATGTTACCAAGTGCTGTTCATTTTTTTATTATCTGCCTCCAATTCCCAATGCAATATGTTTTTTGTCTTCCTCTTTTACTTTTGCCATCAGAATTCCAAGGTAAGGCTTTCTTTATGAAGTTTGATAACTTCCGTAAAATGTGACGTATCCCTCTTCGACACCCTTTTCTAAGATCCTCTTAATCTGGAAGCTGGTTCGCACACTGCCTGAGTAGGTTTTCGCCGATGTCACCTGGCCAAAAGATTCGGGAGTATTTCGAGTAGATAACTGTCTATAAATACCCTTACTTATATGATAATGGTTGTAGTAGTTCTCTAAGTTTAAGCCCGGTATCATAAAATTGTCTTTAGTTTTGACACGAACATTCTGACTGTGATGTTGGTTGACAGTTCATTGATTCATCTGGTACGTTGTCTGGTCCTAGTGCTTCCCCACTGATTTATCCTGATTTCTTTGATCGTTAGTGAAGTGACATCCATAGGAAGGTCTGTAGGTGCTGTTTCGATGTCCGGTATGCGCAATGGAGTTGGTCTATTCAAGAGTTCTTCGGAGTATTCCTCCCATTTGTTCCTCTGTTATTGAGTCCCAGTGATTGGCTTGCATTCTTTGTCCCTGACTGGTCTCTCCGGCTTACTATATCTCTCTGCTTGTTTCTTCGTCGTGCCATATAGCTGTCTCATATGTCAGTCTCTTACAGATTTTTCGCTGTTGTTGCAGATCTTCAACATATTTCTGCTTGTTAGCTCTAATACCCCCTCTTCACTTGCTTCTTTGCTTCCGAGTATTCAGGTTGTGATTTGACTTTCTCTGTTCTTGTATGGCAATTGGTAATTGCTCTCTTCTTGTTTTCCGTCTTTCAAATTCTGTTCAGGGTTTTAATAGAGATCCGTTACTTATGGTCATGTTTCTTGTGGCCCAGAACCTCCTGACACATTGAAGTTAGTGCTTATTTGATTTCTTATCCATTTGTCCTCCATAGTTGTTTCTTCCTCTTTCAGTAGATCTTGGAAGGTTTCTAGTCTGCTCTTGAGAATTATCTTGGGTTCATTGAGTTTGTCATTATATCGAAGGAGGTCTATATTGAACCTTTGTAAAGCCGTTTATCCAGTTGTCTAATGCTTTCCTAGTTTCAGTTTCATGTTGTCAAACACGAGATGGTGGTGATCTGATACTATGTCAACTCCTCTCTTTGTTATCACGCCTTCCATTGTCTCTCTGAAAAATTTAGTGGCGCAAATATGATCGATCTGATTCTCTGTAGTGTGAGCTGATGCAACACATGTAGTTGTGTGTATGCGTTTGTGGGAGAATATTGTGCCACCTATAACCATTTTACTTGAACGCAAATCTTTCACTATTATCGTTAATTTCTCCCATTTCATGTCGTCACGTGATATCTTCATACCTGGCGTTGTCCATTCCGACCTTGGCATTTAGGTCTCCCATCAGGATGGTTAGGTTCTTTGCCGGGCACTTCGCTACAGTTGATTGCAGACCCTCGTAAAACTGATCCTCATTATCGTCGCTAGTATCATTATTGTGTGCATAGAACTGGATAACATTCATTGTGATTCCCTCATTCATTGTTTCGAAGGACGCTTTAATGATCCTGGATGCATGAGATTTCCATCCTATTTGTGCATTTCTTGCTTGTTTGGACAGCTTCGAATCAACTTCAAGAGTGTGCGGATCATTTTCTTCTTTATGAATAGAGTTCAACAGCACCTATATTGAAGCTCATCTTTTCTGTTCTGCTTTTGTCTAATTGAATTCAGTGATTGTGTGAGCAACCAATTTGTATCTTCCCATTTCTGCAGCTATTTGACTTGTCTTCCATGTTTCTCACATTGTATAGACACTCTGTATTAATTTTCGCTTTGCTTATAAGAATGAGGATCGGTCTCGTAATTCCCAAATAATCTTGGCTTTCACTACTAGGGGTCATAACTCTTCTAAGTAAAGATCTTTCGAATCCCAGAAAAAAAATTAAATTGCTTAATGGTTTTTCTAGTTAGTATTTTTTTAGCCAAATTGTTTTTTACGTAATGGGGTTGATTACCTCATGCCCAACCCTCTTCCTTTATCCAGGATTGGGAACGGTGATAACTGTATAAGAGCTTCAGGAAAAGTTCTTAAGTCATGAAACTGACCACTTATTCTAGAGGTATAATAGGCATATTGATAAATGAGGGATTTAGGTCGTTGACTACAGAATCTACTAACTTTGATTCTTTATTAGTAGGTATATATGGTATCTGACATTTTCTTATACTTATTAGTTTAGTAAAATAAAGATTAATAGCCTCATCTGAAATAAATATAAATGTATCCATGTCAATCTAGATTTTCTTGTTGCCACTGCTAGAAATCTAAGCCTCTAGTGCTGATACATCTATGTCCACCAGGTTTATGATTACATCACCATATAAATGAAATAACATAACTATGGTAATCATTGGAAAATCAGAGTCGTATATTTTGTAATTATCTGTGCTCATATTCGGGGTGGTTTTAAATTTCAAGCAAATTAATGATAGTCGCGTAACTTTGAACAGTAAATGGATTTTTCAATTTATCTATCACTATCGTTGATTAAAAATATGCTCATGTCAGTGAAATTTCTTAACAAAAAAATATACAAATAACGTTCCAACTAACAATAATTAATTATTAACCAGCTCACTGAAGACAATTGGTGAATGGTCGCTCAAAATCGTGGATTGGTTGAAGTTAGACATTACCACCGTTGGATGCCGGCTCAGTGGTTTATCGGTTAAGGGCTCTGGCTCGAGACTGGTAGGTCCTGGGTTCGAATTTCACGAGTGCGGGATCGTGGATGTGCACTGCTGAGGAGTCCCGTATTAGGACGAAACGGCCGTTGAGTGCTTCCAGGTTTTCGATAGTGGTCTAGCTTCAATTGACTCATGATTTCAACTGTGAAAATACTAAATTCTCCACAAAATCCTCTCTGTATGAAAAATTAGCTTTGTTATCAACTTAAAATCAAAGTTAAAAAAGTATTGAATTTAAATAAAAGTAAAATATTAGAACATTTTGAAAATGTACATTTCAACTTTGTTTTAAACAATTGAAATTTAATGGTAATTGCACTAATCTAGGTAGGATATAATTTACATTTGAATAGTTTCGTAATGGTCCCTGCTTCACATTAAAGGATGATTTTGTTTAACTCTTGCTTATTTAAATAAAGCTTTACAGTTGTTTATGTACATAAGTATTTAATACCTGAAATAAATTCATATCTAATTACATTGAAATTTGAGAAATTAAATACACATTAATTAATATTGATCATGCAAATGTGATTAGCACATGTATTTTACTCTTGAATATTCATTCTATGTTGGAATTAGAATTCAAGATAATTACATTTTTTTCAAAAAGTAGCTTTGAAGTTATTGTATTGAACGAAATCTCATATAGGGTAAACCATTATATTGTCTTATGTAAAATCACACAGTGACTTCATAACATATGAAAACCTCACATTAAATACATCATTTGCATATCTTCTTTATGTTGTCTTTTACATACTCCATTATCCCTTTAATTTTGTTGTTATCTCGATTACTCTCCGTTTTCCTTCTTGTTCTCTGCATTTCAATCTTCTGATAGTGGGTATTTCACTTCTGATTGCTTCTATATACTACTTACATTGGTCAGCATAAGTAACGTGAACCCCACAATTAGCTAAACATCTAGTAGTATTGTAGTGAAAAAGACACGAGTGGGGTCAATGAAACGTATTTAAGCACAAATTACAGACGATCTCACTATATCCCGATAACCATACAGGAAATAGTTAATTTGCAAAATAACAACCAATTGTCTTAATTTTCACTGTTCCTTCTGTAAATATCAGTTCATTTTCACTAATTCCATTTCTTCATGCATTTTTCTACCAGTTGCTCTCCATTTCAGTTCTTTCCTTATCGGTCTTCTGCCAAAATACATTCTATGTCTGACCATAGCCATATACTACTTATATGGATATAAGTAGACCACACTACAGTATTAGTTGCGGAACAGAACAAGACTAGGTACTACTTTTCTCGAAGCCTGTTCTATCTAATTTGGCTGTAACTACAGTGTAATATTACTGGCGCATACAGTGAGATTATTATTTATGGACAACGTGAGAGTGATGATAGAGTTGCTTTGAGGAGATCCATTTACTTTTTAGAGTTGCAAGAGGATTATGAATTAAGGTGAGGAGATAGGAATAAGATTTAGAGTTATAAGTTGAAATTAGGAATTGGAGTGAGGGTTTTTGTGAACAAATGACATCAGTTATAATGCCGAAAGGCTATTTAACTCCATGGATAAGTGAATTTCGCGACAAAACTCATGATACGTCATCGTCAATAAATTATAGTCTCTCCGCTTAAACAGAATTAGTACATTTTAGAACCAAGTACATAGATCTGCATTTTTTTCTATTTTTCTCTCGACGTTGCATGATTAAAATTCTAATGATATGGATTTCTTGTCTTCAAGTTTATCCTTAACTAGTCTTTATTCAAAGATAAAGTTAGCAGATATATAAATATTTATACATAAATGCATAGTCAGGAGGAGGTGTGCTTTTTCCAGTTTTAAGTGACTATCTCTTAACGGTTGTACAAAGTAATGATCTAAAACATTATAATGAGTGGTATCGCGAGATTAATTTCTCACGTTAGGTTTCACCATTTAAAATAAACAATACACTTATCTTGATTGAAAGAATCGAAAAGTGAGTTCTTTTTAAATGCAATATTTACGAATTCATATCATTGGAAGTTTACAAACTTCACGTTGTCATTGTCTATCTAACTTCTTTCAGTGCCATGGGTCTTCAAAGGAAATTATATTTTGAAAATGTTTATCATTCAAAATCTGGTAGAAGCGACCGGAATAATCAGTATTACCGATTCTTAAAAATGAATTTTCATGTGACTTAGAATCTATGTTAAACAATTAATTTTAAGGCTTTAAAAGGCTAGTTTTAAGAAAGTAATAAAACGTATGAAATGAAATTACTTTCAATGTAGTGATATCGTGCTGTCACAGATATACACCTACTATCTTCTATGATGGATATTGATTCCAAGATTTAATCATATAGGACATGTGACTATGTGACACGAATCTATATAATTTTACTTGATAACTGATTTAATTTCATACTTTAATTTACCTAAACGAGTTAAGGTGAAGAAATAATAACTAGCTTGATTTTTATAAGAACTCTAAATTAGAGCGATTAGTTTCACAGTATTTGAGCGCCGAGTTGATGTGATACATTAAATAGGAATAATATATATTTGTAAAATCTCAGCGAATGAATTTGGAGTAAATCCAACGTTTCGACTGGCAATCTGGTCCAAGCTTTTTCAAGGAATTAATTCCAGGCGAAACGTTGGATTTATTTCAAATTCATTCGCTGAGATTTTACAAATATATATTATTACTATTTAATAGCTTGAATTAATTATTATTACTACTTTTCAATTGTCATATGTCATGAATAATTCCGCACTTGTATTTAGTGCTAATATAACAGTCGAATGTTAATTATTAATATAAAATGATATTAGTTCAATCGTCATTAATCTATGATTGGGTTAAATCACAGAAGATGTGTTTTTGTTTAAAAAAAATAATAGATCAGAAGGGGTTTTGTGGAGAATTCAGTATTTTCATAGTTGAAATCCTGAGTCGAATCTCTCGATGCAGGATCGTGGATGCGCACTGCTGAGTAGTCCCATAATAGGACGAAACGGCCGTCCAGCGCTTCCAGGTTTTCTGTGGTGGTCTAACTTTAATTGACTCATGATTTCAACTATGAAATAAAAAATAATAATTTCTACTATCTATACAGAAGGCATTATTATTGTACAAAATTACTCGTTTATTATAGTCTGTTATAAACATTGAAAAACGGAACAAAATATTCAAAAAATCTCAAGAGTTTTGCTTTTGTTTTTAATTATAAATATGTGAATGTAAAACGGATCATTGTGATGGATAAAGTAATGCTGAAAACAAAAGAGATATTCTTAAATGAAATTTTAAATCTAAAAGATGTATATGTTAACTGTTTCATAATAACATGTTGATTCATTTTATTTATTCATTTATTTGAACACATAATTATTGGTACAAGGAGGCACCAGATCTATATGTGCTACACAAAAAATTGTCATTTTATTTGATTGTGTGAGGACTATGTTACTGCCCCAGTGCCCAGACCGGAACAGGTGGTTTTCTTAGGGGACCATACTCTGAGCGTTTGACCTAATGGTCTGATCCACAAGGCAGTGGAGCATCGTGAAGAGATGCAGTCCCATGGTAGCCGATGACCAACGATTGGTTCATACGCCATTTGTTCCCTCAGGATACTGGAGCCCATGTGCACCATTGGTTTGGAATCAAGGTTTTCCATCTTCACTAGGTGGATTTTCCGTGTCCATCAACCCGGTTAAATCACCGGACATTCGCTTTCCGTTCTCTCAATTTTGTAAACAACACCCCTGCCACGAGAAGGTAGTGAGCATGACTTCCCTGGCAGTGACTGTATACGCGTGACTGTGAGAGAGCATTTCGAGAGAGAGGGTGGGCTCTCCCCATTCTCGGCCGTACCAAGGCATTATCACATGGTAAAAACAATTTGTTGACATAATGGTAAAAATAATATAATATCTCACTATAGAAATAATTATTCACCTAGTCTAATCACGCATTTATTTAATAGTGAAACATAAATTTCTGTATTATGGGTCAAATTTATCATGCATTTTGATGGAGATAGATCTTCGTTTTGTATAGTGAGAAAAAAAAATACAACTGTGAAATTCATAGTTTTTCCACTTTGAAGTGAGTTTTAAACATTTGTACATTAAAACCAGGAAATTTCGGTTGAACTAAGTAAAGTGAATTTTGTGTGTTGGTATGTAGTTTTTATTATGTACTGTCTAGCTATAGTCTTCTTTTATCTACCAATTATTAGAATAATTCTCAATTAGACATGGATTAATTATTGAATCCTATGAAATACTTGAGTTTTTGTTCTTGTGTCTAATTTCAAAACGAATTTGTAGGTAGTCTTTCATTATTATACTCAATAAGTTCTTAAATTCTATACCTTTTCAGATGTATCAGTATCTTTGAAATCAACTTCTTTCGTTATAAAATAAAGATATGTTTGATGAAAATTAAATCTAGTTTTCACTATGGACTAAAAAAATGTAAAAAAGTATCTGAACCCTCGGGGAATTGACAAATTGTTTGATTTAAGCTTGAGAAACTGCAATAGCTAAAACCAATGACTACACGCGTAGTGAACTAGTTGTCGAAAAGACACGCCAAAGTTTAATAAATCATTGTCACCAGTATTCCTCTTCTAATGTGAATCAGTTATCAAATGATTGTTATAATTACTTTATCGCCTTCAAAAATAGTGCGAGACGATGAAACTTCAGTTATCACAGAATGGCACAGTTATGACACAGTACATAAGTGGGGACAAACAATTTACTGTTCAACATGGAATTATTTTTGTAAAATATGAGAACCGTACACTGAATACTTCATTTGCAAATTTTAATTATTTGTCTTTCACATTCAGCATGATTCTTCCAGTTCACAATTCCTTTCTATTTCTATTATTTTCAACTTGATCTTCTAAAACTTTTGCTGCCAGGTTTTTCACTTCCGATTGATGTTACATACTACTTGTGTGAACAGACATAAGTAGCATGCACGCCATGGTACTATTTATTTACAGTTTAAGTAAATATCTTATCAATGTTAGTAATCGTGAAATTAATATCTAAAACTTTCAGGTCATTTTTTTAAAAAACACGTCTTACTATTTGACATTTATTTAAATGTGTGACACATAATGGCAAATGGTTTATTGACAATATTCAGAAAATTCTAAAATTTATTCAATGAACCATGATTTCTATCAATTTGCATAAAACAACATAATTCATTTTTTTTAAAAAAAGGTTATTTTTCAGTCATAAATTATACTACTGATAAAATAACAAATGTTGTAATAAGACTTAATGAATACAATGAATGCTATGAGTATGTTTTTAAATTAAAAGTGCAATTTGCTTAATGAGTTGTGTGAAGGAGTAATTCAATAATTTAAGTTATTTTCTAAAACTATTAAGGGATTAAAAAAGTGTTTATTTTTATGAATTACTGTTTAAGCATATGCATACCTTTAAAGTATTCACTGGAACTTCATTTATTAGAGTTTAAAAAAATCCACTGTGAATAACTTTTGATATTGATAACTATTTTGAGAACCTTGTTCAACAAACAAATTTTTTTGACAACATCAATTATTTTTCCAGTTTAATGTTGAAGCATTCCAAGTTTCAATTAGAATATTAGAAGATACACTTGTTGATAGCTCTTTATATTATTTTATTCACTGTATGTTAACATAAAGTTTCTGTTATATCCCGTGGGGATTTATGAATGGTAACTTGGAGAACTATTTATGGACTAATGTGATATGTATATTTCCTATTGTATAATTGTTAAGTAACTAAACTATTCGTATTTATGTTTCTCTCATTATAAGCTTTATTTTGACCTTTAGACTATTATTATACGATTTATCAATCTTGATCTATCCCTAGTCCATTAATTACCGTTCTCGCTATTCACAGCCACATTTGACTGAATCTTGTAAAAATGTTGTTTCCTAATTTATGGTACGATGCGTATCTGTTTGTTTGGTATATAAATCCAGTATGTTTGAGAATAATAATTCATATTGCAGTGGCTGTTATTTGTGTTCTGGACTTAACTGGCTGGGTTAGGTAGAAAGCAGGACTGATAAGTACTTAAGGCTGCTCCTATGGCTTTTCTATATATTGCTCCGATCAATAATTCACTCCTCTCTGATCTGCGGGCATCATCACTTCATATATCAAACAGGGCACACGTACACACGCACACGATATAACAACTGGCGACGGGGTTTTTAGAAGTTTGAATAAAAACCAAGTTTTTAAGAAGTAATAAGTATAGTCGCGTTTATTACATTCTATTGTAATGGTAAGAAGAGATTAGAAATACAGTCTATTAGTATCAGTCTTTATGATAAAATGAACTACTTTTGATATGAAGTTTCTTTTACCTTAATAATAACAATTTATTTTGAATAATAAAGTATGTCGTTTGACCAACTAACAATGATATTTAACAAAACAATTGTAATAGTTTCTTTTTCGAATTACTAGACAAGTGTAGGACAGCGGCATCCCATATTGTTCAAATTTCGAAGTTTTGTTAATACTAAATTCATCAAAATACCAGAAGGGGTTTTGTGGAGAATTTAGTAAGTTATAGAGTTGAGATCATGAGTCAATTGAAGCTAGACCACCATGGAAAACCTGGAAGCACTGGACGGCCGTTTCGTCCTATTATGGGACTCCTCAGCAGTGCGCATCCACGAACCCACTCTCGTGGGATTCGAACCCAGGACCTACCAATTTCGAGCCGAAGCCCTTAACCAATCAGTTGAAGTTAGACATTAACACCGTTGGATGCCAGCTCAGTGGTCTATTGGTTAAGGGCTTCGGCTCGAAACTGGTAGGTCCTGGGTTCGAATCCCGCGAGAGTGGGTTCGTGGATGCGCACTGCTGAGGAGTCCCATAATAGGACGAAACGGCCGTCCAGTGCTTCCAGGATTTCCATGGTGGTCTATCATCAAAATACCATTAAAAAAACTAGCAAATAGAAAAACAGATTATTTTCTGAAAGCTGAGATTAGTAGGAAGCATTGAGTTGTAATTTTCAACTGTAATTGTTCCTTAAACTTTAGAGATCTGGTATCATAGGTAACTATTTACAATTTTGGACATAAGATTTGAATAATACGCTGAATATAACTAGATAAAATGCTGTATGAATACTTTAACAAATGGAATATCACTTAGTATAAAACATACAGATTTTTGATCTTTTATTTTTAATGAGTCCCACAATAGAAGGAAAAGAGAGAATTCGGCGAAAAAAAGTTTTCTTTTCGACGAATGTACAGCTTATGTAAATGATTTCGTCGAAAAAATTTTCTTCTCTGAATTCTCTCTTTTTTTTCTATTCAATGACTTACTTACTTTACTTACGCCTGTTACCCCTCGTCGAGGAGCATAGGCCGCTCACCAGCATTCTCCATCCAACTCTGTCCTGAGCCTTCCTTTCCAGTTCTTTCCAGTTGCTATTCATCCTTTTCATATCGGCTTCTATTTCCCGGCGTAGTGTGTTCTTTGGCCTTCCTCTTTTCCGCTTCCCTTCCGGATTCCAAGTTAGGGATTGAGTCGTGATGCACATTGGTGATTTCCTTAATGTATGTCCTATCCACTTCCAACGTCTTTTCCTTATTTCCTCTTCAGCTGGAAGCTGGTTTGTCCTCTCCCATAAAACGCTGTTGCTGATAGTATCCGGCCATTGGATGTTGAGTATTTTGCGTAGACAACTGTTTATAAATACTTGTACCTTCCTGATGATGGCCGTAGTAGTTCTCCACGTTTCAGCTCCATACAGTAGGACTGTCTTGACGTTCGTATTAAAGATTCTGACCTTGAAATTGGTTGAGAGTTGTTTTGAGTTCCATATGTTCTTCAATTGTGAGAATGCTGCCCTTGCTTTGCCAATCCTCACCTTTACATCTGCATCCGATCCTCCTTGTTTATCAACGATGCTCCCCAGGTACTTGAATGTTTCCACCTCTTCCAGAGTTTCGCCATCAAGTGTGATTGGGTTGGTGTTCTCCGTGTTGCATTTGAGAATCTTGCTTTTTCCTTTGTGAATGTGGAGACCTATCGATGCGGAGGCTGCTGCTACATTTGCGGTCTTCATCTGCATTTGTTCGTGTGTATGAGAGAGGAGGGCTAGGTCATCTGCGAAGTCCAAATCATTTAATTGATTCTGAGAGGTCCATTGTATTCCGTATTTCCCTTCAGATGTCGAATTCTTCATAATCCAGTCAATCACTAGAAGGAAGAGGAATGGGGAGAGTAGACAGCCTTGTCTGACTCCGGTCCTTACTGGAAATGCATCTGTCAGCTGTCCTCCATGCACCACTTTGCACTGTAATCCATCGTATGAGTTTTGGATAATGTTGACAATCTTTTCAGGAACTCCATAGTGTCGAAGAAGTCTCCACAATGTTCTCCTATCCACGCTGTCAAACGCCTTCTCATAGTCGATGAAGTTGACGTATAGTGATGAGTTCCACTCAACTGATTGTTCAACGATGATCCGTAGTGTCGCAATCTGGTCTGTGCACGACCGATCCTTACGGAATCCAGCCTGATGATCCCTAAGTTCGGCGTCTACTGCGTCTTTCATCCGATTCAGCAGCACTCTGTTGAAAACTTTTCCTGGTACTGATAACAAACTGATGCCTCTGTAGTTCTCACATTGGCTCAGATCTCCTTTCTTTGGTATCTTGATGAGATATCCTTCTTTCCAGTCCGTTGGCACTTGTTCCTCTTCCCAAATCTTCTTGAATAGAAGGTGAAGCATGTTTGCAGTTATTTCAATGTCTGACTTCAGTGCTTCAGCTGGTATATTGTCAGGTCCTGCCGCCTTCCCACTTTTGATTTGTCTGATGGCCATCTTAACTTCTTCGATCGTTGGTGGAGTGACATCTATTGGAAGGTCAGTGTGGGCTGCTTCGATGTCCGGTGGATTCAATGGGGCTGGTCTATTCAGCAGTTCCTCAAAGTATTCTGCCCATCTTTTCCTCTGTTCTTGAATCTCAGTGATTGTCTTTCCCTCTTTGTCTTTGACTGGTCTCTCTGGTTTGCTATATCTCCCTGCCAATTTCTTCGTTGTATCATATAGTTGTTTCATATTCCTTTCTCTTGCAGCTTTTTCCGCCGTCGTTGCTAGTTCTCCCATGTATTTCTGCTTGTCGGCTTTAATGCTTTTCTTCACTTGCTTGTTTGCTTCTGCGTAGTCTGCTTGTGCTTTGACTTTCTCTGCTCGTGTTCGGCTGTTGTTAATTGCTAGTTTCTTGTTCTTCCTTTCTTGAAGTTTGTCCAGGGTTCCCATAGAGATCCATTCCTTGTGATGGTGCTTCTTAGGACCAAGAACCTCCTGACACGTTGAAGTTAGTGCTTCTTTTATCCCTTTCCAGTTGTCCTCCAAAGTAGTTTCCTGTTCTTTCAGTAGATCCTGTAGAGCTTGGAACCTGTTGTTGAGAGTTATCTTGAATTCATGGAGTTTGTCAGTATCTCGAAGGAAGGCTGTATTAAACCTTTGTAGTGCTTTTTGTCCAGTTGTCCAGTCTTTCTTTAGCTTCAGTCTCATCTTGGCCACAACCAGGTGGTGATCTGAAGCTATGTCAGCTCCTCTCCGGGTTCTCACATCTTCCATTGATCTTCGGAATTTTTTGTTGATACAGATGTGATCAATCTGGTTCTCTGTGGTGTGGTCCGGTGAGATGCATGTAGCTGTGTGTATGCGTTTGTGTGGGAATATTGTGCCGCCTATAACCAATTTGTTGAAAGCACATAGGTCTGCAAGTCTCTCCCCATTTTCATTTCTCTCTCCTAGTCCATGTCGTCCAATTACATCTTCATATCCTGTGTTGTCCACTCCAACTTTAGCATTTAGATCTCCCATAAGGATGGTGAGGTCCTTTCGTGAGCACTTTGCTATAATTGATTGCAGCCTTTCATAGAACTGATCTTTATCATCGTCGTTGCTATCATTGGTGGGTGCATAACATTGGATAACATTCATTGTGATCCCTTGCTTCTTTGTTCTGAATGATGCTTTGATTATCCTGGGTCCATGAGATTCCCATCCCACAAGTGCATTTCGTGCTTCTCTGGACAGCATTAGAGCAACTCCCTGAGTGTGTGGCGCATTTTCCCCTTCGTGACCGGAGTACAGCAGCATCTCTCCTGTACCTAGCCTTTGTTGTCCAGTTTGTGTCCAATGGGTTTCGCTGATTCCGAGTACTGCCAATTTGTATCTCCTCATTTCCATTGCTATTTGGCTGGTCTTTCCTGTTTCCCACATTGTCCGGACGTTCCATGTACCTATAAAGAGTGTTGCTCTGGTTGTTAGAAGGTGCATCGGTCTCGTGACTTCCGAAGAATTTCGGCTTTCATCATGAGACGTCATTATTCCTTCAACTCCCAGGGCAGAGTTTAAATGGTTTGGATTATTTTTTCTGGTTAGCGTTTTTTTAGCGAGTTAGCTTTTCTACGGGATGGGGTCGCTAACCCCATGCCCAACCCTCCTCCTTTACCCGGGCTTGGGACCGGCAGTAACTCTAGAAGAGCTACAGGCGGAGTTATTCAATGACACTATGAGCTATTTTAATTCCATTCATTTCAAGAGATTTTTCGAGTATTTAGCAACAGAATAGTGAATGTTCATAAAATGTGAGATTACTATGTGTAAAAACGGAAGATGTAATTATTTGTATTTCATTGTAATGATATTTATTCTTTATAACCTGATTGTGACGTATGCAGTACATATGGCCACTGTCACGCTCAAATCATCATAACGTGTCCATATAGTCTTATCATAATCATTCCGAAAAACAAATGAGACTAAACGTATATATATAATTCAACTTTGTAATATTTATTTAATGTATTTTATTCATAACTTAGTTGCCGAATTCAACAATTATTGCATCAGTCCCTAATTCTTAATTCCTTTGACAACCTATCATAATCAACTAAGTTAAGTAATGAAAAACTTTATTTTGATTCGTGTATTTTTCTTTCAAGATATTGGACTGGACACGACGCAAAATTTTTATACATGTTATTTGAATATGTATGTGGTGGTGAACTGTTCAAATATCTTCGAGAAGTGGGCCATTTCTCATCCGAAACTACACGATTTTATGCAAGTGAAATTATTTTAGCACTGAAATATTTACACAGGTTAGTTATTGTTTTTTAGCAACATTTCACATTAAAGCATTTTGATGTAACCATTGCAAATATATTATGTTAAGTAACAAGAGGCCAAATTTAGGATTTTCTGTTGACTATTTCTAACTGTATAATGTAAAAAACCCATTACAATGAAAGATAACCACTAAATGATAGCAATTTAAATGACAACACTCGACCATCACTAATGACTAAATAATATGTTATACAGTGCTGCTGAGTAACACAGAGTTAACTCATAAACTGAACTTCTTTTCCTTGAACATTGAGACTTGTTTTGGTGAAAAACTAACTACCACAAAATTTAAATTCAAGACTTTCTGTTAACCACATTCAACCATTTACCAATTATTGTTCACACTGTTAGTTTAGACTTGCGTGAAGTGGCCTTGAAACTTTTATTTGAGAACTCTGAACTTCAAACAAAAAAAAGACCAACCAAGGAAAGAAATACATAATCTTTTATCTTCGATTATGCTTCATCTACTAGAAACGACTGTTTGATAGTTATGAATTAGATTTTTACTATCTATTTCCAGTCTGTCTTGAATTAGCCTGTCCTAGTAATTATTTCTAGTTTGCTTTTTACTTTATTCATTAGTTAGGTTAAGCTACAACATCCAAGTCTGTTGATATCTGTTGTTATGAACTCTGCAGAGTGTAGTTTTTGATTGAGATCACAAATCAGTTCGTGAACTTAAAACAAAAACCCAACAATCTCCACAACCCCATACTGAAAATGTAGTTTTTTACCTAGAATTAATTTGAAAATAGTTTACAACAAAGATTGCCCTTTGTTAGACAATCAGTGAAAACTACAGAGCATTGAACAGCTGCTTTGTCCTGATATGAAACTTCTCAGCATGTGAAGACAGTCTTCAGTGTACAGTCTCTTTCAACTGAAGTGTTCAAAAGTCTTTTATTTTAAATAACTAGATGAAATAAGCAGTAAACGTATGAAGTCATCATCAAACTTCTAGTGTATACATAAAATACGACCGTATTAGAAGTCTTTGTACTTGATATTGAAAGGATTTTCAAGGATTTATGCATATGTATATTTACGGAAATATTGGTTACTAAGCATGTTATGAGACATTATAAGCGTATAGTGAATTGAAATTCCTTATGGATTTGCTCGCTGACCCGCTCATTTACATTTTTGTTATGTGAAATAAAATAAGAACATATACGAATTTTAACGAATCCATTATCATACTAACAGAATAATTTTATACAAAGATCTTTTATTACTTGCTTTCCTTTGAGTTGGTTTCCTGGAAAGATTCATTTTATATGGTCACTTATTTAAAAATTATAACAACTGAAGAAATCAAATTACAAGGAGCATGATGGGGAACAAAAGGATTACTTAACGTGGTTGATAAGTTTAACTATGAATAGGGGGATTCAGTTAATTATAAAATTAACTAGGAAAATTATATTCAATATATATTTAACGTTAAGAAAAATAATCTATGAAATATCACGATGATGCTCCCATGAAATTTAGCTTCATTATGGTTATTGAATGATGGTGAACATTCAGATACTGATGTCTATTTTTTTTTTTAATATCTACGACCATGAAATTTAATAGTAAATAATAATAATGATTTCAATTTATCAATATAATGCAATGTTTGAATCCGTAAGAATCAATGTACGTCGAATCTCCTACCATTGAGATTTTCATTCAATTTATTTGTATTTTATTCACTCCTGGTCATTATTACCGAACTAGTGATAACTTCCACGGATTATTTGCATATATATATATATATATATATATATATATATATATATATATATATATATATAACTCGATGATCTACTCTTTTATTAAAATTCATAAGACTATGAACATTAAGCGCATTTACATCCGTATAAGATAAAAGTCAGATCATATTTTTGTTATAGAATAACTATTTCCCATTTGTGATACATTAAAAAGAAGTTAGAAGAAAATACTAATATTAATATGTTAATTATACCAATAATTTCATTAGTTTTACCGATATGTAGTGGGAAAATAATTTTTTATCATTAAGAGATTTGTTTTCCCATTCTCTTCTGTTCTACAATTCCCATATTTTCGTCTAATTTACAATTAACAAGCTAAAGTGATAACCAGTTTTGTAGTTCCTACTTCAGATATCTATTCATAACGTAAAACTAACAATAATAGGGATAGAGTAATGAATTTTGATATCTTAACAAACTATTATCATGGTGGTATTAGTGGGTCCAAAATAAAATGTTTATGAACATTCAAAATGAAGTGTTTTTATCAGTCATATATTATGATGTATCGTTCAAGTCGGCTAAAATGATTTATGATTACGTAGTCTGTTAATTTCATTTCGTTTTCCTGTACGATTTAGAGTATATTTTAGTCACAGTAATATACACCATGAAGAAGAAATGATACATGATAGGTGATTACTTTTATAATCTAATAGATGATGAAATCGCTATATGAATATCTAGCCGTTAATTAAAGTATACTATTAATCTATATATCAAACGTAAAACGATTATATGATGTATTATATAATGCCTTTTGAATAAATGATATTAGGAACTAATAAATAATTGTAAACTGACGGAATTACCAAATTTTTGGGAGTTTTATTTAACAGTTTGTTATGAAACTCAGTCAAAATCCTACTTGGAAAAGTTGTCTTTTTAGTTGTATTCTTATAATAAATATACTAACTCACTTGTTTAACATATATGAACTAAGCTATTTATTTAAAAAAATTTCCATTCAGTTTTTCTTCTGTTATTTTCAGTTTGAATATCGTGTATAGAGATTTAAAACCGGAAAATTTACTTTTGGACTATTCAGGTCATTTGAAGATGACTGATTTTGGATTCGCAAAGCATGTTAAAGACCGGTTAGTTGACGATGCTTCTGTAAACTTATAAAATGAAAACTTTCACTAATATATAAATATTACACTAATTTGTAATTTAACATGTCCGACCAAACTAAGGTATTATTACAAGTAATAACTTCAGTTTACAAGGCACAAAGCTAAAAGGTCTATGTTAGTAATGACTATTAGTGTCTTTCGATTTTATCTAATGTTCTTTGCAACAAAGTTACGGTAAGATTTTTTTTAACATACGTTCAGTCGGTGTGATTGATTTGCTACAGTATGGTTAATAAGTTATCAGTTGGTGATGGTTTGTACAGGTAGTGGGAACTTCTCATTGACTTCATTGCTAACTTGTTATTATTTCAGATGGGTTATATGTAATCACTTTATGGTATGTTCAAAGTAGAGAAGTATGATCCATTCAGTCATATGGTCATTACTTTTAACTACTTCTGTGACACATTAGTTGATATTATAAATCATTAGATTGGAAAAAGATTAACTTATTTGCATCTCTCGGTGAACATGACTTTTATGAATCTATAATTTCGAAATTTTATGATTGAAATACTTGTGACTAAAAATCTTATTATTTTTGTTCATAGAGTGTTAAATGAGTTCCAATATGTCTTTCATTTTATTAATCATAAAATAAACAATAAAATTTTAAAACTACGTGTTGTGCAAGTATGTTGTCGTGGAGGAACAAAATTTGTCGTAATCATTTCGACTAATCAAGATTTTTTATAAAATTTCAATCTGCTAATAAAAACTTTAACTACAGAAAGCGATGGGTTTTGATCTAAAACAAAATCATGTAAATGAATATAACATTTATCTTTTTTTAAAAAAAAACTTGATTGTCTGAAACTAAACGCTTGAAAGTATTTTCTAACCAAATCTAATCGTGGATGCACACTGCTGAGGAGTCCCACAATAGGATGAAACGGCCGTCCAGTGCTTCCAGGTTTTCCACGGTGGTCTAGCTCCAATTGACTCATGATTCCAACTATATATAATAAATCTAATCATTCAGCTTTTTCAACTGGAATAAATGTTACTTATAGCTCGTATTCTTATCATTTAAAAATTAACAATGTAACTATACTTTCATAGTTGTAAACTGTTACACAGAAAGGTTATACGATTTGTGTTTGTGATAAACATGTTTTGGATTGTTAGGTTAATAACCATAATGATCATTAATAAGTTTACATTCGAAACATACATGACTAAATTTACTTAGTATTGTTTGCTTGAATCATCTCATTGATGTTTAGGACTGCAATTGATTAGTTTGCTATTGGCATATGTGCATACTGTGCTTATTGCCTTGATATAGCCTTAATTCATAAGCATTATAAGCAGTGGGAAGATTCAAATAAACAATACTAAGTGAATTTCAACTTGACCCCATTGCACAAGCAAGAGGCTATCACGAATCAGTAGCTGAGTGGATAACGCGATGGCGTTTGAAGTGAATGGTACTAGGTTCGAGTCCCAGAGTGGACATCGATTCTGTGATGCAGGTACATCCAGCCGACGAGTCCTAAATAGGACGAAACGCGCATCCTGGATTCCACTGCTAGCCACTATCCATATTGGCGAAAGAGTTAAAATTATCCACTACATATTATAAAAAATTGTAGTGGATTGATTTCACGGAAAGACCACGTCAGGTATGTTAGATTTTTAAACAATTCATCGTAGTATAATTTTAATTGAGAATGGAATTGGAATAAGAAAACCTTCATCTCTTAAATTGACTGTAAGCTGTCGGGGAGATTGTTGAATTCCACTAAAATCATGGATCGATCAATGTAAGACTGTGGTGAACGAGAACACCAGTGGGAATGATAGGAAATTACAGAACATTTTAGTAAGATCTGAGAACCATACAGTAAATTCTTCACTTGCAAAGTGTCAATCAATTGTCTCAGACTTCATTGCTCTTTCGTATTCACACCAACCATTCTCTGTTCTCGTTCTCTTTCCTTCGATCTTCGATCTGCTGCCCATTATTTCACTTTCGATTGACGATAAATTATATCTCGATCTGTTGACATCAGTAACACACACCATAAGACCACCACTAGAAATCTGGAAGCACTGGACGGCCGTTTCGTCCCATTGCGTGACTTCTCAGTAGTATGCATACGTGATCCCATACGCGGGACTCAAACCCAGGACATTTGATCTCGCGCAGCTAGTTTAGTGCCTCTACAAATTCAATAGTATTTTAACAATGTACGGTTCATTATTTCATTGAATATCTATATTGAGTTGAGAATTCTGTAACTTCTTGCTTCAGTGAGTTGAATAAAACTGCTGCATGTAAAATGTAACTGACTAAAAACCTTAAAAACGCTATCAATTCTACAACGGATCAATTTAAATTTCGTTGCATCTGGATTCCTGATCTAAAGTACATTCATAGAGGAAGTAAAGATATCTATATTAGATTCTTCTTTAGTTTTATCTTTAATGAAAACATTACTCAGAATTATGGTGTTCCTTGATAGAATGCATACCATGTACAATAAAATCCATGCAAATTACTCAGTATATAACACAAAAGTTGAAATCACTTCAATATCTGCTGCTTGGTGACATATTATAAAACAAAACAATATGTAGAGATACTTACGTCCTGAATCTACCGCTGAGTAAAAACAAGACAGTTCCATGTCATTTATGAGGGAGGTTTATTGGTGATGAGGATCACTCAGGCAAACCTATCTACATTTTTTCAATACTAGGTCTGAATTCCCTCTTCTTGTACTTCAATAAGATCTTGTTAAGATTTTGTAACTCAATTTCGTTTATGAATAATTGTGTGAGAAGAAAATGAATACAAAAACCAGAAAAAGTTTACCCGTGTTGAATTAATAGCAGACGTCACTTATAAAAGACAATAAAGACCAAATATCATAAATCTCTACCTTGTGTGACACCATTCGTAACTGGAAGTACGTTTGATAGTGAGGAATTTAAGTAAGTTTAGTATCTGTGACTCAAAAAAAATTCAACCAAATTCAACCAATTCACGCAAAGAAAAACCTTTTTCATACTCATAAGAATTTGATCACGTCCTTTTCTAGAAAAAAAACGTTGATGAAATCAATTTTTCAAAACAATGTATGTAAAGAAGTCTTAATATACATGTGCACGTCAAATAGCTTTTTCAATGACACAGTTATTTACTAAAATACATTTTTTTATTGGTGTACTACCTCATGAACCTTTAATTATATGATCAATAATTAGTAAATGTTATGAATTTGGAAAACCTATGTAAACGATACAAAATCTTAAAGTGAAGAGCATGGAAATATATGGGTTATTGGTTCAGATAACAAACAATTCATCTAAACATTTGAAATTATCACAAATGAAGACCCTACTGAGTATGTTACCACAGAATTATAATTCATAGTTACTAGTGGGAACTACATTAAACAATATCATCGGCTAATACATTATTTCCTATGATGTTTCGTCTACTTTTAGGACTTATTCTCTTTGTGGTACACCTGAATACTTGGCACCTGAAATTCTCCAGGGTAAAGGTCACAATCATGCAGCTGATTGGTGGACCACAGGAATTATTATTTATGAAATGTTGGTTGGGTAGGTTATATCTATTTATTTAAGATCTGTTTATTTTCACCTTACAAATAATAACCCTTTCCCGGATATGTTACATTTTGGTCGATTAGTGTAAACTAGGATAATAAGTTGAATAATAGTCGATCGCAGATATAGATTTCAGATACACAATAATCAAAATATCTATCGATTAGGGTAAGAAAAGTCATGCATTATCACTTATTGTAATTATCCAATCTGTGATGTGGTCGAAAAGATCAAGTTTTCTGAATAAGCGGATGTAAAAAATAGTTGTGGGTATGGTCAGTCACCAATAAAGAGTTAGAATTAATCATCGGTCAATATGTAGCAAACTTAACGTTCTAGTGAAGTGAAAATCCAAAAAATGAAATGTTTATATATCTGTCAAAAAATTTGTTTTATTAATGCATACATCAAAAATAAAAATAGTCGACATGATTGAAAAAAGGTAATAAACGCTTCGTTCTTATTTTACTTTCATATATCACTCAAAGTTCATCAAACGACACGACTGTAACCTAAATGTTCAAAATTTAAATCAATCAGTTTCATGTTTCTAATGAGGTTTATGTTTCGTTTAATTTTCTTTAGAAAAAAATGTATTTTCTTTAATAACAAACATCAAAATATGCTGTGATTTTTAGAATTTCAAGATTTAATTAAGTATCTTCTTGTATCATCTACATGCTTCTTATAATGCAAAAAGTCAATTACATCTATTTTCCATGCCTAAAGGCAATTTATGTTGCACAACAAAAGCATCATTTCCTTCTTTAATGAATTCATTTTGTTTTTTTTAGTTTATTTTTTTAAAACATTCAATAGAACGATTCATTTCTGCTGTAGGCCGTTACATTCGCTCAACAAAAAAATACAACGACCATCAACATTCACAGTTTTATTATTTCTCATAGAGTCTAAGTTTTATTTATTTTGATAACTTTTTTGATGAAAAGTTGAATACTAAACAAAAACAATTTCCCCTGACTTTAATATAATACTGTAGTGCCGTGCTTCGCTAATCGTTCACCTTGACAACCGTTATAATACAATTCTTAACGGTGTGTAAAATCAGAAGGCAAAGAGAAGCGGCAACTATAGTTTTATTGACAAATGACACAGGCCAGAAAGTTATAAGCACATTAACAAATATCAGCGAGCAAAGCAAAAATGACACGTATTGGAGATGGCGGGTAAGCTTACTCGCTTTAATCAAGCGTTAATCAATATTTATAGTCAGACAAGAATAAGTTACAGACATACGATGAATAGAATAAGAAAGTATACACACATACGCTCGTATAAAAATAATCAGGGTTAATAAGAGAATAATTTAGAAGATCAAAACATGACTCAAGATGGATAGGTAAATTGGCTTATCCAGAAGCTAGAATAAGGGCTTAACATATCAACTGACACTACAATACCATTAAAGATTGAAAAGAAGTATTAATGACAAAGGTAATTTAAGGATTTAACTTTATAAAAATGATGAGTAAACTTAAAATCTGTTTAAACTTGATCAATTAATTCTTTAACGTATCTCTTGTTTTTCATTAATTTATCCTGTTGCAATTAAATAATTTTGAATTGCATGGATAATAATGCACTGACTGTAGTCGTCCACCATTTTATGATGAAAATGATAATCGGTTGCATATATATCAGAAAATTGTATCAGGAGATTTTGACTTCCCAGACGAAATAGTAGATGAAAATGCTAAGTAAGTAGTGCCCAAATGAAATATTTCATGATGATTTAGAGAATCATTGTTTGTTTTGTGCTGTAATATATATCATAACCCTATATTGTTGTTTACACGTGTTTAGTTAAGAAATGTTGTGTTGCTTTAACCACAGATTCATTATATTAACACAGAAATATATGCTTCTATTGCTTATCTAAATGGAAAACATAGTACACTCATCCATTATTCTTCGCTATTTATTTTCTGGTTTTCCGTCACTTTCAAAGCAACTCAACCTTTCTCAAACCATTTTGATTCAGCTAGATAATTTACTTTTACAAATTTGTGGCTTAATAATTAGTGCTGTCAAAATTTCCTCACAAGTTTGCTCATAATTATGACTAACCTGATATTATTTCTGCAGGATTAAAAGTTTATGTTAATAGGCATTTATTCAGGATTACTATTTCAGTAAATAAATGTTTGATATATGGATTTCTCCAGTTAGCACATATGATGACAGCTTCAACTGACGAAAATTAAAGAGTATGTAATCGTCACGTCACCGGTAATTTCCTACCTAAATTACTTGTATTACTCAATGTTCAGGTCGAGTTTACTGTCTTCAAAGCCATTTAAACGTTGAATACCTTTTAATTCATGTAAATATTCGATTAGCACTCAAACATTTCTGATATGCCAGTGTCTATCTCAATAGAATAGTTTTTATTTAAATTTGCTTAAGGCTATTTCCATTGAAGGTACTATACATTTTATCTTTCTCTTATCAAACATTTTTTTGAAAAAAGTCTTAGATTCAATAAAGAATAAATATATTAGCAATAAATCGTTACCATCGTATATTTAAAAACATTCAACTCGTTTATGCTAAACTTATTCAACATTTTTAAAAATGTTGAAAATATTCTGGATAGTTAAACTTAAAGACTAAGTCATGTGAATAGAAGTAAGGTTTGTTACCCCAGCACAAATATGCTATTTTTATGTAATTAGCCTTACCAAAACCGGACGATTAGCGAAAAAAACACTCTTTTATTATATAGCCTTAAGACCTGAATAATTAGTTACACAAATGTCAATAGTTACCATGTTTGAACTGTATGTTAACTATAAAAATCTTTACAATGTATTCAACAAATATTATTACTCCGAATGTTAAACGTGTCCAATATTACTTCGATTTATATATATATGCAAAATTTAGCGGAAGACATGTATTGGTCAGTATTAACTTTCATGATTGTTTTTTGTTTGATTTTTTATGACATGTATTACAAATTATCATTTCAGAATAAAGTTGAATGTAGTTTTTAACTGATAAAGTAATTTATAGAATGTCAAAATTTACTCTTTTATTTGACTAATTTTCGTCCTTTCTTCATATTTATCTACTAAGTTTTATTGTAATATATTTTATTGTCGGACAGATCAATCGTCAGGAAATTTCTACGTGTAAATCTCAATGAACGACTTGGCAGTTCTAAAGTAAGAAATAGAAAAAAAAGAATATTTTAAGGATTGAAAATCTTTTTTTAGAGTTCTTTAGAGTTCACATCATTATCTGTAGTGTCTTTTGTCAAACTAATAAAATTATGAACGATAAATTTTTATCATTGTTGAAAGCGTGAGTCAATTGAAGCTAGACCACCATGGAAAACCTGGAAACACTGGACGGCCGTTTCGTCCTATTATGGGACTCCTCAGCAGTGCGCATCCACGAACCTGCTCTCGCGAGCGGGATTTGAACCCAGGACCTACCAGTCTCGAGCCGAAGCCCTTAACAGATAGACCACTGAGCTGGCATCCAACGGTGTTAATGTCTAACTTCAACTGATCCACGAAGTTTTTGCAAGAAATAATAATATTGATAAATATTACATTTGTTTAACAGTTTACTGACTAAATCTTTTCCGAAGCTTAGTTGACAATAAATGGCTGTTGAAATGATAGATACTGTTTTCTAAACTTAATATGAACATCAATATTAGAATGAGAAAACATCCATTTGGAGAATCATAAGTAGAAAGAAAGATCTCCACTGCATTCCATTTTTAGTCTGTATTCAAATATATACTTTTGACCTTACGGAAAATGAGTAAGATGTTTATAGAATTCTTTCTTCGCCTTGATGCCTCTTCTATATTTCTTGTGGTTGATGACGCTAACTGACGTTTTTCTGATAAGAGATTTATTATTTGAGTTAAATTGTTTAATAAACGTATTTAGGACCTTTATTTATGAAATAAATCAGCAAATACTGTATTATTTTACAATGTGAACTTATAATAAACTTAAAACGTTAATGAGTGATCATAAACTATGAATTCCCATTAGGATTCATGTAAAATAGTATATACTGTTGTTGTATACATCAATTACAGGCAAATCTGAATGAGAAACAATGCACTCATTTGTTTCTAGAATATCAAATACTTTATTTTCCTATTGTTTGTTTTACATTTTTCAATTTAATAAGTTATTAATTAAGGTTTCTTTCTTGATCCCAAAGATAATTATGATTTATGGATTAAATTAAATTAGATTAATTTTTTGTTAGGATTTAAGACTGCCACGAAGTGTGTACACATAATTCGGTCATGGATAACATTTAAGATGCACTAGGATATTATTTTTAGACTATTTAGCTAACAGTTCAAATTTACAACTTCAATCGACTTGTGATAGAACCTAACAATGTTTTAATATCAGGAATTCATCAGCAAGTGAAAGGAGAAGAAAATCTGATTAGTTGTTAATCTTATTCGAGGAAAGAATCATGAAAACCGAAACGATAAGTGAATACTAGATCATTTAGATTCAGTAACAAATGATTGAACTTTGATGAAAACCAGTTATTATTTGCAAATTGCTTGCCAAATAATCTTTGAGAATTATACTAATGAACATTTCTTCTGACCGGTTTTACTCATATTTACATGTTGTTTTTGTTTATCTTTGTATATTTTATTACAGGATAGTATGTATGAAATATTAGAACATCCGTGGTTCAGTGATATTTGTTGGAGTGATGTTTTCCAGAGAAAGTTAAAGGTGATTTAGTACAATTTTATTTTTATCTAAACTATTGATTTACCTTTTAAAATGAACGAAAATTAAAATCTCTGAGGAACATTTATAATATCAATGGACTAATTACAGAAACCATTAGTGACATTTCAAAATATATAATTGCAACTGATTCACATAGTACACATCCACACCTTTTGTTTAAAGATAACTAATGATACCAAGCTGAATAAACAGAAGTAACCAGTGAGGTTCTAAAATCTACTATATCCCATTATCATTAGGAAACTGTTATATTATGTGTGAAGTCAGAGACTGATTGACTGTGAGTGTAGTTTACACATAGAGTTAATGGAATACTTTGGTCATAATCAAAAGTACATTATATTTTAACTTGAATTACCATTCATTGTCTACTCCATGATTCATTTTCAAACTTACATATTGCATTATTATATTAAAACCAGTGATTCACAGTTTCTTTTTGAGAAAATTGTCCGCTAAATTAATAATGCGCGATTAGTATAAATGTGATATGATCAATGCCATATTATTTGAGAGCTTTGACATGTGATGAGTTTCTAAACGAAACTTCTTTGTACTGAAATAGAAGTTCCAAGCAAAGTTATGAACTCTAATGGTTGTTCATTATAATGCAATTTTAATTTCATATTTAATATATTTATGTCAATAATGTTATGAGTTTATGATAAATTGTTTCACGTTGATGACTGATAAGTAATCTTGAATAAGTAGAATTAACATGTTTGCCGATAACTGATTGACTGAGTTGTAGCACTCATTTAGTTGCACATAGAAGTCAGTCTAACAAGCAGTTTGCTCAATTAATCAGTTTTACACACTGTGGTTTCAGATGTATATATCGATTACTGACAGTAATCCGTTCGCTTTAAAATTGGTACGTATTGTTGATGAAAGTACAAAGTGAAAATTTATTTCGGCTATAGCTGTATTAGTCGATCTATGATGCCCAATCACTTGACTTGTCTTATATCTATTGTCTATTTGAATTCACCCTGTTAATTTCGAGCAGGTTGATGATTCATTATATCAACAATCATAGTTTACGTAACTAGAGCTACTTTTTTTCATATGCTTATTTATTTCGTTTCTCACAACCATATATTTGAAGTAGTTCTGCTCTTAAACGATCTCCTGTGCAACTGAGATATTTACAACCGATAAATCACTGAGTAATGACCAATATTGTACATGTTAGTTCATTACTGTTGATTGGAATCTGTAGACCAAGTTATAATTTGTTCACCAGTCTAATTTAATTGACATCGCATGCAGTGTGTTGATATATATATATATATATGTTAGATTGAATTTAGGATCTTATAGTCTCCTAGATAGTGTAACACTACTGAACCATTTATTTGAAACATAATGGACCACATTCTGCAGTATATCATATCATATCATTTACCAATAACTCCTTTTTTAATTATTTTAGCCCCCCATCATTCCCAATGTACAGAGTGATGGTGATACATGCTGTTATGAACAGTATTTTGAACAGGATTGGTCTGAAATTCCCTTATCCAGTGTTAGTTCTCGTAATTTATTCAAAGAATTTTAATGGAAAAAATATACATTACTATTTACTTCTCTTGTCAACTAACAATGATGAGCTTCAAAAACACAACAAACTATCAGTTTGTTTACTGACCTGCTTTACGATTAAATGTTCAGTTATGAAATACGCTCAAATCTAAGCTACATGATAAAACGAAATTCTTAACATTACAATCGTCAATGTTAACTGACAATAAAATTGAAATATGTCTAATTCTGTGGAAAGATATTTGTAATGCATACAATGTGCCATCTCATTTCCAATTAATTAATGGTTATTTATATGATATTTACATTAGTAACATTATTATTGAGAAACTAATTTTCCTCCATTTATAACCTCCATAATACTTATAATTGTCATCAGAAATAAAGAAATGTATGAGTTTTCATTTGTGTGTGTGTGTGTAATAAATATATCAACCAAACTAAAGTATTCTGTACCCTGTTATTGATTATATCATTATTAGATCTTTTATCAATAAGAATTAGATCAGATCCATCAACAATGATTAAAATGAATCTTATTATCTAATTGTCCAATTTCACTTTATCTAATATCTAACTAATATCCTTATGTATAAATAAAACTTTTTTTATTCTGTTGAACAATTCAAATTACATCTATTAATTACAAAAAATTATGTAATTTATTTTTTGATTTTTTTTTGACAAAAAATGTTTCATTTGTAAATTATTATTGATTAATTGATTGATTTTTTTCGTTCAATTGTTTATATCTTATATTATTTTCTTTGATCCTCATTTTCTTGAAATTATTAGAAAAACCTAAATTTTTCATGATTTTTTATATATGTAAAATTTACAATACATTAAAGTAGTATAGTTAAGTGAGATAATGAGTAGTCTGTTTGTTTGTTTAGTTTTTAACGATTATGTCTTATGAGAATTTTTAATGTTGCCCTAAATCCTCCGGTGCTTTTTTTTTCTTTGATGTTCAAAGTGAATGTATTGTATTCTCTTTTATTTCATTTTGTCATAATTTATCTAGCATACAAATTAATTTGTTGATTAGTTCGTTTTACGGCATTTGATTTTTAAGTTTATTTATATGATTGTACTATGAATGACATGGAAAGAAAAGAGACAGATTTGATCAAGTGAAAACTGTTTATAGATGTTGTTGATTTAGATTATTATTATTATTGATATAATTTCGTTTTCCTCTCTACCATTTACTTGTTCTAAAGCTTTGAATAATGATCAAAGTGAACTATATTCAATATAAAGTTAAGATTAAAAAGAAAGAATTCAAATTCTGTTAAGGATTTTCCACATGCGGTTTGCTGACTTTTGAAACTGAATAATAAATAACATACTTACTTAAGCCTGTTACCCCTCGTGGAAAAGCATAGGCCGCTCACCAGCACTCTCCATCCAACCCTGTCCTGGGAAAGCTTTTCTAGTTCTTTCCAGTTAACATTTAAGATAACTCTCAACAACAGGTTTTAAGCCTTACAGGATCTACTGAAAGAAGAAACTAAGATGGAGGAAAACTGGAAGGGGATAAAAGAAACATTAACTTCAACGTATTAGGAGGTATTGGGCTACAAGAGGTATCATCATAAGGAATGGATCTCTATAGGAACTCTCAACAAGATTCAAGAAAGGAAGAACAAGAAACTAGCAATTAACAACAGCCGAACACGAGCAGAGAAAGTCAAAGCACAAGCAGACTTCGCAGAAGCAAACAAGCAAGTGAAGAAAAGCATTAAAGCCGACAAGCAGAAATACGTGGGACAACTAGCAACGACGGCGGAAAAGATGCAAGAGAAGGGAATATGAGACAACTATATGATACAACGAAGAAATTGGCAGGGAGATATAACAAACCGGAGAGACCAGTCAAAGATAAAGAAGGAAAGACTACCACCGAGATTGAAGAACAGAGGAAAAGATGGGCAGAATACTTCGAGGAACAGCTAAATAGACCAGCTCTATTGAATCCACCGGACATCGAAGCAGCACACACAAAATTTCCTATATCTGTCACTCCACCAACGATCGAGGAAGTCAAGATAGCCATCAGACAAATAAAGAGTGGGAAAGCGACAGGACCTGACAATATACCAGCTGAAGCACTGAAGTCAGACATTGAAATAACTGCAAACATGCTTCACCTTCTATTCAAGAAGATTTGAAGGATGAACAAGTGCCGACTGACTGGAAAGAAGGACATTCTCGAAGTGGTAAGTTAAATGTACGGATGTTCACTTAAAAATCCAAACACTCAGATACGATTCTGTGTGTTGTATTCGTATTAATAAACTATCCATCATAATGATTAGTCCCATTTAATACTAATGCAGAATTACATATCAATCTACAGGATAGGCTGCTAATTTAAAAATATCATTTTAATTCCGTTCTAAGTGATGACCACTTCTATTAACCATAGACTTGGAATCCATACACAGTCATAGGGTTGTACTGCTGAGTCCTAAACTAATTCAATGAAGCTATTCAATTGCCTCTAAATGATTCAAGTTCATACCAAAACTTTTTTTCAGAGCAATGTGTAGTTGGGAAGATAATACATAAGTTTGAAATACTTGTTTACTATTTGTCATTGAAATTTTATGCGTGTTATTGACTTGAGATAAAAACTGCTTTTTACATAATTTTAAAAAAGATTGCAAGTACGATCATTAATAATTTCTCTAAAATTGGATGTTAATGATTAATGACTTTTCTCTATTTATCAAAATAATCGTTTTTGACACTTAAAAATCATTCTCTTCTCTAGCTGACTTGTCCTTTTGGGGGGAACTGATTTATATGCTTCATTTACATAGATATTATAAATGTGAGCTAAGTAAATGAATATTTTATTATAAACAGAAAAAGATGGTAGCTAGCAGTGCAATCCAGAATGCGCATTTCTTCCTATTCGAAACTCGTCAGCTAAATGTGCTTGTATCTCAGAGTTGATGTTCACTCTGGAATATAGAAGCATCAAACTGACAAACTTTAAATCAGAATAAATCCACATCCTGAACTTCAGTACTAATCACTATTTATCACTGCTCAAAATGCTTATGATCTAGTGGCGGTATTAAGACAGTTCGCGTAGGATGCACGTATACCCAAGAAGACTGGTCAACTGGAGTCATAAACATGGGAAAATTCAAACAATCGGTAGAAATGTACTTTACCATTAGTTCCTCGTCATAACTCTACACTAATATATAAGTGTTACAATTGTGTGTATAACCTATGTAAAATAAGTATGAAAAAGTTTTACGTAACATTTGCAGTTAATGAGCGTTTATTAAATCTTGTATTAACTTTACATCGGTTGATTCACTAAATGATTACTTTCTTTAAAGAAAATATCGAGATATGTGGAATTTATTCCTGATCATAAAACCTATATATTGGTGTACATTTATGACTAGGAAAAAATTGCAATGGAATCTTTCTTTTTAATGAGGACGTTCAGCACAATAAACCATGTATATTTATCACATTGTTAAAACAATAAGATACTAAGTGAATAATAACCATCTGGTTTATGGGGCAGCAAAAAATTAATCGTTGTATTTTAACATTCAAATTGTTCTTACATTCTAACTTTTGACTTCATTCAATAATGTTGCATAATGAATATCAATGAGATTTGTAACAGAACTAAAGCTTGAGATTGAATGAGTTTTTTTTCAAGTTGTTTATAGTTTTTCGGAAAATATGACCATAGTTTTTAAGCCCCATTTACTAGTATTAGTATAAAGATACAGATGTGGTAAAACTAAACATGGAATCAATGGCATTTGTATTTATTTTTGTGAATTGCAGGAAACTATTGTTTCTCAGGAAATAGGTTCATCAGATAAGCCCATATTGCTAATCTCATATGACCCAGAATTATCGTAAGTAAATAAATCAAATAAAAATTGTCAACTATATCAGACTCACGTGATTAATACCATACCCTTGCTTGTTTCTACTAGTAATGAATTGATTCACAAGTGTCCTCATAAACATGACCCTTAGGTTTTTCCTGATTGCATTTTGAATTTCTGTATATATTAAAATTATGGACCATGATTTTAATCTACATTCAATGTTATTACTTTCTGTTGTTCACGTTCTATTGTTTTAGAAGATCGAGGAAGCTTCAAAGCTAGTTACATTTAGAGCTATTGTATGAAGTATCCACTATGGATAAAATACAAACAGAAAACTTGAACATAAATTTAATGGATTTAGTTAAACAGCAAACTAAAATCGTGAAACGCGAATAATAACAAGATTTGTGGGAATATGAAGTTTGTATGCAACTAACCAAGGTGATCATCCTTGAGTTATTTCACTAGGCTGCAGTGACTGATGACTATAACCTTATCAGCCTCAAACAATTGATCCACATCTCCGGGAGTAGTCAGATATCAACCAAATATTGTTGTGTTTTAATTTCAACCTACTGATATTTTGGAAAGTGCAGGACGTTGATGTACTTTGCCGATTGTTCTGGCTAACATTTAACTCAACCCAATCCCTTAATGAACATTAATTCACTTGATATAAGCCTTTTACTTTTAAGTGTATCATAGTATAAAGTAAAATATAAAGGACCTCATCAACACCGACAATAACGGTGCTGAATGAGCTTTTTGGGAAATGTGGAATACGATTAGTGCAGTAAAAGCGATGGTCAAACTCTGAGAAAATCACGAACAAGACGACGTTTTTCTCAACGTCTTCCGTCAAACACAAAGAGCAAAACATACTTTTCAGAATGGAAAGGTGACATTTCAGGCCAAGAGAAGGTAGCCAAATGTGAAGGTCACCTAATGACAACGTGAAGCGATTTGAAAGACAAATGCATATCACTGGTTAAGAAATTGATTGATTTTCTAAAGGGTTTGCATTATTCGGTAGCTCAACATACTGTCTCGTCCACTCTTATGTTATCTATCAATCAGTCAGGTAGGAGGTTAGTGTATAGCACGTTATGTATCAATATCGGACCTCGGGCACAGCCCATTATAACAATGGAAATGGGGCGTTCGAAATACTCTATTAAATCATTATCCAATTCCTTTAATCGACCGTCATTCACACACTTCGCAACCGGCTGAAGTTCATAATCTGATAAAGTAGCATCCTGAACCATATTCAACGTTACAGGCGAAACGAATAATAATGTTTCATATACTTTTCTACATTGTTCATTTAATTTGCATTATAATTAAAGGTTGACAATCAACCAAGTTAATCCCATTTTACAAACCTTTATGTTCTCACAGAAATGTAATATTGAGTTTAAGTATCATCTCTCTTTAAATAGTTTCACACAATATAGTTCAAATGATCACGAGTGCTATTTAAAAAGTCATGTTGAAGAGGTTCCTGCAATACTTCTTGCTGAATTATAATAACTAATCAGCATTGTTTCACAATCTATAAAATAAAATTCATTTTTGATTGAAGTTACAGATTTAAACCACTGGACTCCAGCTCACTATTCTGAGGATAAAGCGCTTTCTGAGATGCCTAGAACTGTTGATTTACGAATAGAGTAGCTGGCTCATTTAGAACGTTGAAGGTTTTTATTCTACCCGTGAACTCTTTTTGAGGCACTGATGTACAGAATGTCTTCACACTTTTTTTCAGTGGCTCTATAAATAAACACAAAATGGATTTTTTACTGGGCATACCCATAATATTAACTGTCTGGTAAAACAAGAACTATTTCTTTCATACATCGGTAGGTGCCTACCACCACCTTTACGTTAGGACTGGATAAAATGAGGAATTACGTAATAATTCAGTGTAATGTCTGTTCAATACTAATTTAGTGTGATGTTCGTTTAACATAAAATACATTATTCATTTGTATTAATTCAGTCTAAAACCAACTCATATATTTTTCGTTATTTAGCGATCATCACACACAAGCAAAATCTGTATTCATATAAATTTGTTTGGTTAACAAATTGTCATGTTTTTTAGAGAGTGGACACAAACCTCATGTGCTACAAATTTCTGAATTCTTTTTTACCCCACTTTCCTTCTGTTCCAATGTCACTATGCATCTATGAACTTAGATTAGTAAGTAGTTAATACAATATATATTTATCTACGCAAGTACATGTAGATAACCGCTGAGGTGAATATCTTAAGGAAATGTCAAAATCCTAAACTGGATGAATTCCAAGAAGAACAGAGAATCGATAGTGGCTTCAGACTGAGGTCAGTCTATAGTCAGTAGACAAGTAAACACAAATCCAATCTGTCAAACTATGTGGACCAGATTACTTCGTAATATAGCGAGAGATCAACTTATCGAAATCGCCGATCGGAGTACACATCAACACAAAAATAAAAAAATCTTTGTAGATAATTAATTACTGGCAACGTCATCATAATGAACTAGTTTGTCATGACGACTAGAATTGTACAAACGATTTATCTTTATACATAAATCTCAATTACTCCGACAATTTTTATTTATATAGTTGAGGTACTATAAGTTGACTTAGGTGAGACAAAAAATGTTTATTTAACATAAAGAAACATTTTAATATGAAATATTCTATCACTAGTGACTGGCACCATCACGTATTACCTCGAGTTCTAGTGAGAAGCAGTAACCAATGGAGTTCAATCAGGTCTGTTGGGAGATATCAACTCACTGAAGACATTGGTGAATGGTTACTCAATTTCGTGGATTGGTTGAAGTTAGACATTAACACCGTTGGATGCCGGTCATCTCAGTGATCTATCGGTTAAGTGCTCTGACGCGAGACTAGTATGTCCTGGGTTCGAATCTCGCTTGCGTGCGGGATCGTGGATGCACACTGCTGAGGAGTCCCACAATAAAACGAAACGGCCGTTGAGTGCCTTCAGGTTTTTCATGGTAGTCTAGCTTCTATTGGCTCATGATCTCAACTAAATAAAATTAAACGTTTAATTAAGAATAGAAACAACAAAATATTTTTTTTAATTTTTATACATATTAACCAAATAGTCTTAATCTGGTAAATTAGATTATTGTTGTTTTGTATTATTTGTCTGTCTATTACGAGAATTTTGTACATATTTTTCACTACCAAAAAAGGATATTCACTCCTAATTACTAAACGTATTAGGATTTATCATAACAACAATATTTAGTGATAATAGGAAGGAAATAACTCGATAATTAAAAGAAAACAGCTCGTTAGGTTAACTAGAATTGTTCACCAAATTTAAATAAATTTGTGTATGTTTTGTTACTAGATGGTTGGAGTAGGAAGAAGATGCAAGTAAACACATTGTTTTCAAAACAATATACAGTATCAATCAATAAAATTTCTAACTGTTGGACTGAACGATACGGATAGATTTAGACTAATGTGTAATAACAGCCACATAACTTGAAGCAGATTGATCTCGGGTTTTTAATGGCCACCATTGATTAATATCTAACTAAGATGATAGTTGGAGTTGGTCAACAGAAAGCTCTGGATCTAGGTTTGGTACTATTTGGATCTCTGGCTGGAATATCTCGCTGGTAGCACCCTTGATTGTTAAGCTGGTTGATGTGAATCCAAATCAGCTATGCAGCACCAGTTACCTCAGGATTACAGGTATACCTTTCTGAAGAGTGCCAAATAAAACGGAATCTAAGTCTAGGGCTTCCTGTCAACTACCACCAACCACCACCTTACATCTCAACATAGTGCACGCCATGTTGAGTTGCTTGGATTAGTGAACATATTAAGACTTCAAGGCCAATTAATCAATAGTAATCTTAGTTATTGAATGATCTAACTTTACTATTGTGCTTACAACCTTTCGTAGTCAAATTTAAGTGTCTCTCTCATCTTTATTCACAAATCTTTGTATTATTATTATTAATATTATTACTATTGCAGTCCTAAACATCAATGGGAAGATCCAAGTAAGCAATACTGAGTGAATTTAAAATTCACCCCATTGCACAAGCAGGTGGCTATCAGGACCCAGCAGATAAGTGGATAACGCGATGGCGTTTGAAGCGAAAGGTACTGAGTTCGAGTCCCAGAGTGAACATCAACTCTGTGATGCAGGTACATCCAGCTGACGAGTCCTAAATAGGACGAGATGCACATCCTGGATTCCACTGCTAGCCACTGTCCATCTTTTCGTACAATGCTTGTGAAAAAAGGCTATATTGAGGCAATAAGCACAGTATGCACATATGCCAATTAGAGACTGACGAGTTTCAGTCCTAAACATCAATGGGAAGATTCAAACAAACAAAACTAAGTGAATTTATTATTATTGTTATTACTATCGGTTAAACATCATTATTAATCTGCCATATACATGATTCATTTACTTCGCATTCATCCCACCTTATTATGTCTTACTAAGTTTTTACACAACATAGTCTTCCATTAAACATTTGTACTATTTATACGAATATTCATCAAGGTTAGAACGAATAGTTTGACAATAATTGGGCGCCGAGTGTAGAGAATTCATTATATGTGAAAACATTATACTTGAAACAGTCTCAGCGATTGAAATTTAAATAATTCCAACGTTTCGTCCAGCTAACTTGTCTGGACTTCTTCAGGGAAATAATCTAAATCATCAAAGAAATATATAGTGTTTTTTTTAACAATCATATCAAAATCTCTACTACTTTTTAATCCAATCATATTTGGATGTCGAAGTTTTGTAAACAGGATAATATGAGTCAGTTGAATGAGAATCAAGTGAAAAGTTCAACGATGTGAATTAAACGAGACTGCATGAATTGTGTGTATGTATGTATGTGTAAGTTGAGTTATTAATGAATGATATTCAGTGTTGATATGTTTCTATGTGAAGTAAAAATAAGAATAAAAGTGCAAAATGAAGGTTGAAAAGTTTTTCTCCTTTCTGAATCATCGAAATTGCAAATAAAATGAGAATCATCAAGTACATAAATTGTAATGTTAAACATAACTCATTTTGATTTCAGTCATAATAACGATTCATGTGAAGCAAACAGGTTGAATAAAAGAAAAGGTCAAATTACTTGTTGATGAATATTTGCCAAATTGTAGCTAGCTGAATACCATCCTTTCTGTTTAGGCTGTTCTTATTCGTCCATATATACAGCGCTTCTGCTGTCAATCTTTCTTTATGAGTGTTGAGACCTTTCTGAAGTATTTTGGCCCCTTCAAAATTAATCATGTTTCCCGTTTCCAACGCATGTAACGCTATTGCAGACTTATTCTCAAGTTTTTTTTAAGTCAACCGAGGTTTTGGGAACGTTTTTTAAACACTGTTTGTGTTCCTTCAATCTTACCTTCAATTGTTAGCTAGCTACCATTTGGCAAATATTCATCAACAAGTAATTTGACTTTTTCTTTTATTCAACCTGTTTACCTCACATGAATCGTTATTATGACTGAAATCAATATGAGTTATGTTTAACATTACAATTATGTACAATTATGCAAACCACGTCTGTCGTGAGATAGGAACTCACTGATGACAATTGGTGAATGGTTGCTCAACTTCGTGGATTAGTTGAAGTTAGACATTAACACCGTTGGATGCCAGCTCAATGGTCTATCGGTTAAGGGCTTCGGCTCGAAACTGGTAGGTCCTGGGTTCGAATCTCGCGAGAGCGGGTTCGTGGATGCGCACTGCTGAGGAGTCCCATAATAGGACGAAACGGCCGTCCAGTGTTTCCAGGTTTTCCATGGTGGTCTAGCTTCAATTGACTCATGCTTTCAACTATGAAACATACCAAATCTCCACAAAAACCCTTCTCATAATTAATTATGTACTTGATGGTGATTCTCATTTTATTTGCAATTTCGATGATTCAGAAAGGAGAAAAACTTTTCAACCTTCATTTTGCACTTTTATTCTTATTTTTACTTCACATAGAAACATATCAACACTGAATATCATTCATTAATAACTCAACTTACACATACATACATACACACAATTCATGCAGTCTCGTTTAATTCACATCGTTGAACTTTTCACTTGATTCTCATTCAACTGACTCATATTATCCTGTTTACAAAACTTCGACATCCAAATATGATTGGATTAAAAAGTAGTAGAGATTTTGATATGATTGTTAAAAAAAACACTATATATTTCTTTGATGATTTAGATTATTTCCCTGAAGAAGTCCAGACAAGTTAGCTGGACGAAACGTTGGAATTATTTAAATTTCAATCGCTGAGACTGTTTCAAATATAATGTTTTCACATATAATGAATTCGTACTATTATTTGTCTCACCCTATCTGACCCATATTTGTTGTGATTATGGATCATAAATTGCCACTTAACGTGTAAGCTGATTCAATTTTTAAGTCTATATGAGTCATATCAACATTAACAATTTCATTCTATTTTGTTTAACAATCCTAAATTCACATACTTTAACTGTTAACGATGCACTTTGCCATTAGTCAATCACCATTTTCTTTCCTTTCTCCCAGTCCATGTCGTCCCCTGATGTCTTCGTATCCAGTGTTGTCCATTCCAACCTTGGCATTTAAATCTCCCATCTGAATGGTCAAGTCCTTTGTTGAGCACTTCTCGACAATTGACTGCAGCCTATCGTAGAATCGATCTTTAATGTCATCATTTTAGTCGTTGGTAGCCGCATAGCATTGGATGACGTTCATTGTAATGCTCTTTCTCTTTGTTTTGACGAAGGCTTTGATGATCCTTGGTCCATGAGATTCCCATCCTATAAGTGCATTTTGTGCTTGTTTGGACATCATCAATGCAACTCCTAGTGTATGTGGGGCATTATCTTCTTCATGACCAGAGTATAACAGCTCTCTTGAAGCTAGTTGTTGTTTTCCAACCTGCGTCCAATGTGTTTCACTGATCCCAAGCACCTCTAGGTTGTATTTCCTCATTTCTGCAGCAATTTGAAAGACTCTCCTGGTTTCCCACATTGTCCGGAAGTTCGATGAAAAATTGTTGCTTTCGTTGTTAGAAGGTGCATCGGCCTCATGACTTCCGAAGAATCTCGGCTTTCATCATCAGGTATCATAATTATTCATTCAACTCCTAGGGCAGAGTTTAAATATTTTGAATAATTTTTCCTGGTTAATGTTTTCTTAGCGTGCTAGTTTTCTACGGGATGAGGTCACTAACCCCATTCCCAACCCTCCTCCTTTATCAGGGCTTGGGACCGGCAGTAGCTCCCGGAGGGGTTACAAGCAGTTTGTATATAAGTACACTAAATTAATGAGATACTGTAGCTCAGTAATTACGCAGAGACTTGTCAAGACTACAGATATTGTTTGATCCTCCAAAAAGTAAATGGGCTGGGGCTCGAATCATGGGAGAAATTCACTGTATCATTTCAAGCTAGATTGTTAATATTATCATGTCAATGAACTTGAATGCCTACTTTCCATGAGGGTTTGTACGAAGTTTGACCAGGTTATTGAGCCAACTACATTGGCTTATGAGGAACCTAACCGTGTTCAGGTTGCAACTCATTTACATAGTACAGATACCTTCAGTGCACTACAGGCGGAGTTACTTTGCCATTAACTTGACCATGTTTTTGGATTATTAATTTGAATATATACCTGTAGAATCTGAAGAGAATTAATGGAAAAGAATATTCTTCGTCCAAATATTAGTCTTTTAATTTTTTCTATTTTATTAACGCAAAGTAATTTTGTGAAATGACTTTTGATTTATTCAATTTAATCTCCCCTATTGGTTTGATCAGTAGCTTGATATGTTTAATGTCTATTAATAAATACATTTAGCTTCGAAAAATTAATTGAATTTCCTTATGAAACTTCTTTAGTCTATGTTCCTCAGTTAAAGCTATGTCTCAAATTGTCCTCTGTACATCGGGATATATATATTTTGACTATTGGGTATAAGAGTTTTGTTAGATGAGATTATTGTGTTTAAATTATTGATATTTGTAGATTATTTTTAAATAAGAAGACGAAGATTATCAGAACAATGTAATCTTCGTCTTCTTATTACACTACCGAAATTTATCAAAGGAACTAATTGCTTTTTTATTGTTAAATAGATTAATAATGTATTAAGTAGACGTTGTTTTATAAAATGGATATACTGATGTTTTTAATTTCACTTTTATTCATTATATTATATATTCAGAACTGATTCCTACCATTTTGGAATTCTATAATTCGGCAGAATTTAGTAATATATATTATGTAATATCATGCTTTGAGATATTCAAGTTTTTGTTAAATGTTATTGCTACATTATTATTATTGTTATTATTATTATTAACTTTATTCAATATTATATTTTTCGTATAATATAAAATTCTCAGCACAAGGTATTTGAACAAGTTTCCGTTTCTTATTTCTTGATCATTCCTAACGATAAATATTGAATGATCACCAATATAGACCATGCTTCGTCAACTGATGAGCTAGTATCTACTGAACAATCTGTCTTAGCTGAGCACTTCTGAATGATTGATATGTTAGCTCTCCATACATTTGAACGAGGCTTAACTTGATAGTATTTTATGTCACTAGCTCTAAACGTGAATGGTAAAACAGCGTGATCACTATTCACTAACGGTGGAAGAATATTTAGGTTGGCAATTTCCTCAGTCGCATGAGTGCCATTTACCAAGTTAACAAATAGGAACCTTTGTTTTCATCAAAACGTGTGGGTTTGGATACATTCTGTACTAATGCATGCTCCATTACCGTTATCAGTAACCTGTTATCAAAGAACTTTATAGATCCTATCTTGGTCATTTCAGTCCAATTAATATCAGATGCATTAAAGTCTCTCAATATCAAGCATGTGTTATTTGCACTTCATAGCTGAATGTCATCAGCTAAGCAGATTAGGCCGCGATAGATAAAACCGAGCATAAATGTACAACATCAGATAGTGAGCTCACAGCTAATGACTTCACAAGTTCCACTATCATGAGGTTCGCAAGCAAAAGGAGATAATATTTATATTATTGACTATGTGTAAAAGAACGCCACCTCCTTTCCTGCATCTATGTCTATCACTTCTTAAGCACTGGTATCCGGATTATTCTGGGGTAATGTCGAAGTCATGGACTAACCAAGTTTCCGTCACAGCTACAATTAGTAGCCTTAATTTGCCCACTAATGCTCTTAGTTCATAGAATTTGTGTCTAAGACCACGAGCGCTGGCATATAAAACCCGTAGGGGAAACGACTTATCCACACAGACCTTGATGGCATTCGCTTCCAAGACCTGACTATTCGAAAACCCACAAATCGGAAATTATCCTCATCGTTTTATCGGCAGGCTTCTAGTTCAGCCAGCGCCGTGTTTCTTTTTATTCTATCTTCAAGAGACATATCAGGTCTAACTCGAATGTCAGAATTGTCGTGACTACGAGGGCTACTAAACAGAAGATCACGTTCTTTTTCCGACGCCAGGATTATCTTAAGGAGTCTATATGGTCGGGGTTGAACACTATCGTCGGCCTTCTTACCTATTTTAATCAACTTTTTGAGTTATCTGGTTAGATGCTACGAATAAATTCTCCGAGCTTCTCCAAATCATGCGCGTGCCTAATTTTGGGATTAGGATCGTTTGACTCCAGTAAATTACTCACAGTAATATTCGATGAGATTAAATTCTTCTCAGTCACATCAGGGTGGAGTTCTGCTTTACTATCAGAGTTTGGTAGTGTATTGTGTGACTCAGTATGTGAGTTCACCAATGACTTGATAACCAAATGCGTATTACTCTTAGCTTTTTTCACTTCTTTTTCTTCGTACTGCCGTCCATTTTTCATCACTCAGGACAGCCAGACCGGGACTATTTGAGACGGTGACGGTTTTATCCGGGTCCTCAATTTCCACTTGAGATGCATGACTAACCATTTCAATATCAAGTGGCGCTTCATTCCTCGTTAGTTTTAACGGAAATTTCACTTTTTCGTCAATCACAGTAGGGTGTTTAACGCGCCCCATAACACCACGTACTACACTGAAACAATCTTCACTGTCAGTATTTGTGTTACCAGCCCAACCTCCATCTTTCTTCTTATAGGTCAAAGCTAATAGGCTCATGGCCTCCTGGATCAGTAACGTCTTATTCGTACAGCAAAACATACAAAGCCAATGCGAGTTAGGTTTCGAGCATCTTTTGTATGCGGTGGGACTTAAACAGGTAAACATCTTATGGAACCACTTTTACACCCACAACATTGCATTCCTTTTTCCACGTAGAATAAACAATTTTGCTGTCCACATGTATAAGTACTGCCAACCATTGTAATCAGATTAAGAAGATATGGGACATAATATGATCACAATATGAACACAAGTGTCAGAGTCAGTGAAAAAGAAAGTACCATAAGACAAAGTTTAGAGAAATTTCAAACCTTAAATGAAATACTTCGAGTCAAAGTAGACCAACAATGTTTTTTAATGCAACAAGTACACAAAAACAAAGATAATCACAACAAGTACTAAATCACTGCCCCTTTTGAAACGCGTGGTCACGCCTTTATCAAACTAGGATTTATAATTGTAGGACCTGAAGAGAATTTATCTAAAAGAATATTCTTCGTTCAAACATTAGTCTTTTAATATGATAGGGATCTTTAAACAGATAATAATCTTATCATAACAACAATATATGTTGTGTATTGAATGATATTCTAACTTTTATTTTTACAATCACGAGCCATTTGTCTATTTGAATATTAACACAAGTCTAGTATTGAGGACTTAACATGAATTTCATGTATCCCAAGTATCTTAAGTCATCTCAAACGACTTTCCGGAATTAAAAATAATTAGAATCAACTTGCCTTTTAATTTGTATAATTGCGGCAATAATTCTAGTGGATCCAACTAGGTTTTGGTACTTACTTACCTACACTTATTACTCCTCATGGAGAAGCATAGGCCGCTCACCAGCATTCTACAACCCGCTCTGTCCTGGGCCTTCCTCTCTAGTTCTACACAATTTTTGTTCATTCTTCTCATGTCTGTCTCCATTTCTTGGCGTAATGTGTTCTTTGGTCTTCCTCTTCTTTGGCCTTCAGGATTCCATATGAGGGCAAATCTTGTGACACAGTTGGGTGATTTCTTCAATGTGTGTCCTATCCACTTCCAGCGCTTCTTCCTGATTTCTTCCTCCACTGAAATCTGGTTTGTTCTTTCCCACAGCAGCTTGTTGCTGACAGTGTCTGGCCAACGGATCCCAAGTATCCTGCGTAGACAACTGTTAGTAAACACCTGTATCTTCTGGATGATGGCTTTCGTAGTTCTCCAAGTTTTCGCTCAATACAGTAGAACTGTCTTGACATTTGTATTGAATTTTTTTTATTTTGATGTTAGTTGACAACTGTTTTGAGTTCCAGATGTTCTTCAGTTGTAAATGTGCTGTTCTTGCTTTGCTGATCCTCGCCCTCACTTCTGCATCAGATCTATCGTATTCATTGATGTTGCTGCCCAGATATGTGAAAGTTTTACATCCTCCAAAGCTTCTCCGTCAAGTGTAATTCGATTGGTGCATGCTGTAATCTTTTATATGTGTATCGTGATTCATTAGTTTTGCTGAAAGAATGTCACTTGAGAGTTTACATATTATCATTCAGAATAAATCATGCTACTTTTTCACTGATTAAACCACTCAAAATGAAATTTTCAACAACTGATCGATATCTAACTTTCACATTTCCAAAAATATACTTGTTTATAGCATATTATATATGGTTTTCATACCTGCTTTTATATCAGATTTTCCCGAATTCAAGATGGTTAAAGTAACTCATATTTTGACTCCCTTTAATATATTTCCTTGAATTTTAAAAATGACCTATTACTTCTTAAAGTTCAGATTATCAATGCAATCAAGACAATGGCTTTTATTTTTTGTTATCATAGTTTACTCCAACTAACCAAAGGCTCTAGTAAATCTCATACATTCTTTATCCAAAAAATTGTCAACTGTTTTGTTTGTTTGTTTTTTCGTAAATTTCCATGTTTTTTCCGATCATAAATAAATTCATTTTATCTTAACATAATAGTCAATATTGGATGATGTCCTGTATCACTTCAACTGAAGACAAAGTAAAGTTAATAGAATAATACTATTAATCAAAAATTGTTTATCAAATCAACTGGTTAGGGTCAATTTTCCCATATTCAATAGAACTCCATTCTATACTGAACATCAACAAATTCCCTTGTCATATAGTTCCTTATATTTACAGATAAACATATGTTGACATTATCATGACCTAATTTCGATAAAAAAGGGCATTTCTATCATGTAAATAGGAACATGTTTTCTTTAAAATAAGGCAGCACATCCTATATGTTTATTAATTCATATATTGCAATATTAGTTATATATCACCATATATCTCTCATGAAAAAAGGTACTTTTCAATGGGAGAAATTCAAAAGAATAAACTAGCTGACATTAGCCTAGAAAACATAGGTGAATCACTTCATTTTATTTATGCTATTACTTCACACCTCACTGACAATGTTAGACAATGATACTATAAACGTTTTTACAGTTTGGATATTTTTGCTGAAAATGTTATTAATTTACAGTAAAAAAGATACAATTTTGTAACAATCTCCGAAATTTGTATGAGATAGAATTGCTCAAACTATTTAACATGATGGATGATAAACATTTAGTTAGATATTCACTATAAAACAAAATTATTAATTTAAGAAAAGTAAACTATATAATATATACTTCCAATTATTTAATGTTGGTTTATAATCGATGTCATTTTATAGTTATTACGTAATGTATCTACTCGAAGGGTACTTACTTATTTACACCTGTTACTCCCCATGGAGAAGCATAGGCCGCTCACCAGCATTCTCCTACTAACTCTGTCCTGAACAATCCACCCCAGTTCTTTCCAGTTAATATTCATGCTTTTCATATCTGCTTCTATTTCCCGACGTAATGTGTTCTTTGGCCTTCCACTTCTCCACTTCCCTTCCGGATTCCAAGTTAGGACTTCGCTCGTGATGCCGTTCGGTGAATTCCTCAATGTATGTCCGATCCACTTCCAACATTTTTACCTATTTTTTTCTTCAGATGGGAGATAGTTTGTCCTCTCCAATAAAACGCTGTTGTTGATAGTATCTGGCCAGTGAATGTTGAGTATTTTGCGTAAACAACTATCTATAAATACTTGTACCTTCTTGACGAGGGATGTAGTAGTTCTCCAAGATTCAGCTCCATACAGTAGGACTATCTTGACGTTCGTATTGAAGATTCTCACTTTGATATTGCTTGACACTTATTTTGAGTTCCATATGTTCTTCAATTGTAGAAATGCAGTCCTTGCTTTGCCAATACTCACCTTTATGTTTACATCCGATCCTCCTTGTTTATCGATGATGCTGCTGACCAGATACACATCTTCCAGAGTTTCTCAATTATGTGTGATTGGGTTAGTGTTCGCCATGCTGTATTTGAGAATCTTACTTTTTCCTTTGTGTATGTTGAAGCCTATTGATGCAGAGACTGCTGCTACTTAATGTAGAGCCATGAAAACTAATTGAAAAGAAATTTCTTCACTCGAATCGTTCCTTCTTTATTTACCAAATGTCAAAATAGGAATTTTCACTATAAACTATATATCATTTGAATTCTTTTATCTTTGAAAACGATTTCCTCAATAATACTGAATTTCAATCACTATCATAATGCTTCAAAATAAAACTTGAACTTCTACTTATCTAGAAAATAAGTAGTTATTTCAAATTGTTATTTTTTCTCAGGATTTGGTTGGTAATTAAAAAGAAAGATGTGTCGTTTAAATTTAACTAGAGGCTGTAATAACAACTTATAAGTTGTTTACAATTGATCATGTTTTAAATAAAGCAGGATTATTATTTTATGAAACATTTAACTGACTGATTAAATGTATCATCCTTGTTATTTTCAGAATTAGGTCAAGTGTTCCAACACTGTTTAGTCCATTGTTTAGTAAAGTTTGAAATAGAATTATTTTTAATTTTTTACATACAAATGATCGATTTTTGAAACTCAGTACAACTCTAATTGTCTATGAAATCAAAACTGTTAAGTAATTGAATATATATTAAAGATAAAAGAAAATATAATAATTTCAATATATACATCATTATGTAGAACATATAAGTGATAACAATTTTATCTGTTATAAACAATGGTGGATAGTGGCTAGCAGTGGAATCCAGGATGCGCGTTTCGTCTTATTTGGGACTCGTCAGCTGGATGTTCTTGCATCCCAGAGTTGATATTCACTCTGAGACTCGAACTCAGTAGCTTGCTCTTCAAACGCCATTGCGTTATCTTCTTACCTACTGAGTCCTGATAGCCACTTGTTGATCCTAGGTTCGAGTCCCAGAGTGAACATCGATTCTAAGATGTAGGTATATCCAGCTGACGAGTCCCGAATGGAACGAAGTGCTCATCCTGGATTCCACTGCCGGCCACTATCCATCCTTTCTTATAACGCGTGCTCCATTGTTTTCAATGGAAAATGTATTCACAGACACAAACACAGTAAATTTACGCGAAGCAATCAACCCGCTGATTTCAGAATTCTATTTAGTTGTTCAAATAATACATAATTTCCTATGCTCAATACATAAAATAATATCAATACTATTGTTTATTATCTATCTTCTTACGTCGGACACATAAACAATTTCACATTACAGTAGTTTGGATAAATCTAAAGTTTCAGATAAGCTTATAACACGTGAGGTTATTATTATTATTATTATTATTATTATTATTATTATTATTATTATTAGCTTTATTCAATATTATATTTTTGGTACAATATAGAATTCTCAGCACAAAGTATTTCAAGAAGTTTCCGTTTCTTACTTTTTCGTCGATCCTGATAATAGATATTGAGTGATCGCCAAGTTAGCAGCCCAGTCAATCGACATCTGGATAATATACATTCTTCTCGCTGCATATTGCCAGCAACCACGATATCTCTGATTAGGCCTTCTGTAACCTTTACAGCGAAAGGTTTTACACTTTTCAGAAACGCGGAATAGGTTGTGCGTTTAATAGGCATAATGATGTATTAAAACAAACAAAATTAGATAAGTTGTTGAAATATCTAGATGACAGGAACAGGTAGCCCAAATGTTTAAACAGGCCGCTATTATTGTTACAAAATATTGTTAGTTGTGACTTAACCCTGAGGCGTAAAGTAAAATCCATTTGAAAATAATTATGATAATGCTATCGATAAGACATTTATCATATTTTTCTTGTTCTATTATTTATAGACTAACCTTTTCAACTACAACATTAAAAGTGTCTAAGGATTGTTGAATATTGTGATAATTTTCACTTCGAAATGTTATCAGCTAAAACAGTCAGTGAAACTCAAGTACCAGTAAATAGTCATTTTGATCCCCCTTGGAATTTAAAATGCGTTACATATTTTCTAAACTCAGTCTGAAAGATTTCAATTATATTAAGTGTGATATTATTCAATCTTCCCGTTGAATTTCTGTTCTATTTATGAATTGCAATTCGTTAAATTATAATGTATTTTCAACTAGGCCTAAATTATTGTACATTCCATCTGAAATAGAGTCATAATTTTAAGCTTTTATGGGAATTAAATGCATCGTATGTCCTCCCTGAGCCGATGGATTAATTTTTCCCTTATTCCTATTCATGTGAACAGAGAAACAAAAAGCCATGGCAAAATTCACAAGCTATTTTTGGGGCGTTATTTGACTGAATTCAAAGCTTGTAAAACAGAAACATTTTACAAGCAATATGCTTTTTTTTGATGTATGATTCAGTGCTATCCCCTTTTCCGGTCCAAAGCTATTGTAATTTAAGCATAACCTTTAGTACTCTATTTCTCTACCCTAATGCCTAGTTTTGGACATAATTGTATTTTATAATTGTTTGTGCGTTGTGGTCATGTTAGTCATCCATATTATTCACGTATCTTTTCGCACTAATCGGAATCGGAAATAAATCGAATAGTGTCCCAGTTGACCCGTCTTCTCTCTCTAGCACACTTGTCAACCACTTAGGCTGCAAAGTAGTTTTCGTCTCTCTAACCAAAGCAGTTAGTCTCACTTCGAACACACGCGATTCTAGCCTCAAGGTTGGATTGGTCAGCGCATTGTATCAAGGCCTTAATCTAGATTGGGACAAGCTATCTCTTTTATAGGGATATTTTATTCTTTTACGCTTTTAAACATTACTTTGGTTACACATTTTTAGTCACGAAACTTATACCCGACATACCAGTCATTATGCTATCAGAAGAATCTACATTAAACATCAGACTAATTATTAAAAGAATTATGGTTCTTACTTTATATATTTCGTTAAAAATTCTGTACTTTGAAGTAATCTCAGCTCCGGTTATGTCAATGTGGGGTTGTGTAGATTATTGAATTTCATTGAAATCATGAACCGATTAAAGTAAGACGACCACTGTAAACCTGGAAGCACTGGATTGCCATTTCCTTCTATTATGTAATGACTCAACAGTCTGCATCCACGATCTTGCACACAGGTCTCAGACTCATGACCCTTGAACACGTGAATGAATGCTTAAACTCTAGACCACTGAGCCGGCATCTAACAGTGTTAATGTCTAACTTCAATCAATCCATTGTATTGTGCAACCCTTCATCCATTTCCTGTAATAGATAACTCCCTCACACCTGACACAAATTGGATCACGCTGATCAAAGCTTCTTACTAGATTATGGATTGGTCGAACTTAAACATTAACACCGTTGGCTTCTGACTTAGTGCTCTAAAGGTTAAGCGTTCGTGCGCGAGACGATAGGTCTTAGTTTCACGCGTGGATCTTGGATGAGCACTGCTGAAGAGTGACACCCTATGATGAAACAGCTTTCCGATGCTTCCAGACTCCCAATAGTGGACTAGCTTAGATTGACTCATGATTTTAATTATGAAAATAATATAATCTCCTCCTCCTCCTCCCTAAATTTGTTACTTAACGATTTTATCAAATTTCTCTTAAATTCAATTTGTTTTCCTTAATCACTTTTATACCTAAACTTCAAAAAGGAACATTTTATTTTTCAAGTATCTCCAGACAATCATCTTGGTTTAATTTTATAGTTATAGTGTCACTGGCAAATTAAATTAATAGCATACTCGGACGACTGGAGAATACAAAATTTCCTGACATTGGATTTCCAATTGTAAGTTGTAAATAAATCCAACAACATTTACCATCTGAATTAGTCTAAGGTATTACTGGTGAATGCCAAAGTATTACTAATCTTAAAAGTTACATAAATATTATTCAATGCCTAAATCGCATTTCATTCGGTCATCAAGTGTTTATCCTACAACAGATCATATAGAGAATGCATCTGCTATTCCAATTAAAAATATTGGATTTATCAAACCTATTATTAAATTTAATGAACTAGTTGTCAAATCTTAATGCCATGTTGAGGTTTGGATTGGCTCACCGAATTTAAAATGTTTGATCAGCTGTTTAATCTTATTTGTAAAAAAAAATATTTCCCTCATTTGATAATGATTATATGATATCGCAAACATGCATATTTCTCAGAAGAGAAAAGTGATAAGCTGGGTCAATCATTTATATCAGTCCGAGGTCAAATGATAAGAAGGAGGTGCTGACTTGAAAATGGTACATTAATGAAATAGTCATGTTCTAATCGATTTAGCAAGAAACACTATTTTGATTTTTATCATTTAATCAAAGTTCTTTAAAGTAAGTTTTAAACTTAATTTTAAGATATTCAATTTTGTTTTCATCAGACATTTTTTTTAGAAAAGTCTACATTTAATAAACCTGAGTAGTGTGAGTATTTTCATTGTGACGTAATCACTTAACACGTAAAGCGAGATCAATTTATAGTTTATAAATTGAGTTAGAGCCTATGGCGAACTGTCATCAGAACTGATTACCACAAGTGGAGTTCGTCAGGGCTGTCCACTCTCCCCATTCTTGTTTAACTTTGTCATTGAGATACTTTTAGAGACAGCACTTTCATCAGCTAAGCCTCCAGGAGTTGAACTCTTACCGGGAGGCTCACTTGTTGACTTAGAATACGCCGACGACATAGTTTTACTCGGTGAAGACGCTGACAAAATGCAGAGTCTTCTGACCACCATAAGCAACAATGCAGGCATGTTCGGGATGCGATTCTCTCCCTCGAAGTGCAAAATGTTACTTCAGGATTGGGTTGCAGCGACACCTGAACTAATGATAGGGAGTGAAGTAGTTGAGCGTGTAGACCACTTCACTTATCTTGGGAGTCTCATCAGCCCTTGTGGTCTGGTGTTTGACGAAATCTCAGCACGGATACAGAAGGCTCGTCTAGCTTTTGCCAACTTGCATCATTTGTGGCGTAGGCGAGATATCCGTCTAGCAACCAAAGGACGGGTTTACTGTGCAGCAGTTCGTTCCGTCCTACTTTATGGAAGTGAAACATGGCCGGTAAGAGTAGAGGATATTCGTAGGCTACTAGTGTTCGATCATAGGTGTCTTCGAAGCATTGCTCGTATATCCTGGGACCACCGGGTAAGTAATGCAGTTGTTAGGAAACGAGTACTAGGTAGGGATGGCAAATCGATTGATGAAGTAGTGAAACTTCATCAGTTGAGATGGCTGGGACATGTGTTACGTATGCCCGACCACCGACTGCCCCGACGTGCAATGTTTCATGGTGTAGGAGTAGGTTGGAAGAAAGCTAGGGGTGGCCAGACCAAAACGTGGCACAAATCAATGAAGTCACTGACAAGTGGACTGGGCCATGTTGGTAAGTGTAGACTACCTGGTTGGGATTCGCGAGATGATAGCAACCGATGGTTAGAGACCTTGAATGACATGGCTCAAAATCGTTTGCAATGGCGAAGATGCATCCACTCTTTGTGTTCTACCAAATTCTAATCTTCTGAATTTCTCATGTCTTTATGTTTTTCTCCTTCCAAATATATTTCACTGTACTATACTCCTTCAATAACATCTTCAAACTCTAATCTTTCCGATTACTGCTTATACTCTTACTAATTCTTCCACTATGGGATTTGAATCGACAACTGCATCTGTGTGCTAATGTGGTATGGCAACTCGAACTGATGTACGTACGTACGAAGTTCTACGTTGTGACTGACTGACTGACTGAATTTATAGTTTATAAACAGTTAAATTATAGCCTTTTAAGATTTGTGACGTCTACAACAATTAATAAACTAAAAATTGGTTTCAGTATTCGGAAAGAATCTCTGACCATTCTTCGAATTACTTAATAACATAAGTGTTTATTGTAAACAAATGCATCGACCTTTGCTTGAATAAATCCAACAATGAAATTTTTATCCTCTTGTGTTCTCAAAAAGGTGTTTAGCATATTTTTCATTAGATTTATTTCCCATGATCTTCCAAAACTATCATTTAGGTTAAATTTAGACAAAATCTCAGAACACTCTTATTTAAACTACGTCGATAGGTTTATAAGCTGTAAAGACTTCAACGGTTAATCTTTATTACCAGAATCTGTTGTGGTTTGTCATCTGATTCAATTACTATGCACAATCCTAACACTTCACCAACTCGACTATGAAGTAAGTGAAAAACTGACCATTCATAAATCTGTATTGCCATAAGCTGGTGTGACTTACATAGCACATGTTCATATTCAGATGTGATTCAACTGAAATGTCCATAATTATTTTACCTGGTTTAATAATTCACCTACAATGCCGACTTCACAAGCAAACCTCACTTACCATGTTATCCAGTGCATTTTCTGTTTCCTTATCGATTTCTTAGTTCTCAGTTTTATTATTTATTGCATTTCTGAAACAAACTTAGTATTTTGTATACGACTGCACTTACTAAAACGAAAAACAAATTTACTACATTTTGTAAAATTCGTCATCCTCGTTTTGTTAAGGGAAGAAAATTTCGTCAATTAAAAAAGTTGAAATGCTATTCTTCTCAAAATTCTGTTGTTAATCTGAATTTCTACCGAAACATCCTTCGCCATGTAATGTAAATCTTGATGTGTATAATGTTTTTATAACATAAGGCGGTTTTACTCATGGATCGATATGCGTTTGGGTACATTTAAACACCAAGAGGCATTGTTCAAGTCTCATGGCTAACCCTTAACTTTCAGTTCACTTAGTTGGAATCCAGTTGTACACACTTTTAACTTTAATCAATTGATAATATAGTTACAGTCGCTGAATGATACTTGCGCTTTGAATGGAAGTATAACGTCAGCTGAAATGAATTAAAATGACTGTGTATTATAATGTATTTTGATGAAATCGTCCCCTTTATATCACAATTTCATATGAAAAACACCTTATTTTAACTAGATTATTCAGTTTACATACATGAGTAGAATGAAAGAAATGTTTATCATGTTGTTTTTATTTACAATAAACAAGAATATATACAATTCTGATATTCTTCCACTAAAAAGACAATTGTACACTTATAAGAAAATGGTATATCACTAGAAAGAAAAACAATTACTGATGAATTCTATGTTGTCCGTAAATGAAGCTTTTGTATAGACCATTTAATGGACATTTAAGCTAAAATACAAACAAAAAATGACATTGTATGATTGGTTGTTAATGGTTTACTAAAGATCTCATTCAGTAATAAGTTAAATTATTACTATAATATTTGGAGTGATCTTGAACAATATAATTATGTGAGAATGAATTAAAAATAATTAGATGAACAGAAGAAAAGGCTTGAATAACATGAATGGCAGATAGTATAGTACAGTGGTGATCATAAGTGTAAAATATTTATATTTTATAAAGGATCCTACATAACATCATAAGAAAGTAATAAAATACATCAATCTATAACTTTACCAGATATATATCTATATAATGATCGATTGGAAGCATTCCGAAATAAGTGTATTATGATTATCATAATCACTGATCCGTTCTTAAATGCATTCTAACCTAACAAACGATCATTTATTGTCTTTGGAGCTTGTTTTTGTCTCTGATTAATACGTTAATTCAAATGAAACATACAGATTAAGAATTATATGTCTAAAAGAAATGTATGCATAATACTATATATTTCTTATTGGATCTGTAGTATGACTATATTAGTAACCATGAAACTATCTAAATGTACATAATCATTAAATATTTGTCGAATTTTGATTTTTTACAAAAGATTTTATTCAAAAAATTACTTAATCCTGTAAAAGACAATAACCCATTTATTCGTGTAATCCTTTTATTATTGAAATATTTTATTATTTATTAATTACTTACCAGCATTCTTTCATTTTGATGGAGTTTTGTTCTCTCAGCTAAATGGTATGGTCGTGGAGCTTTCATCGTCCTTCTGAACAACATCATTAGCACAAACTTCGGGTAGAATTGAAGTGTTTGAATTTCTCTTCAGAAAAACGATGAAAGCTCCATGACCAAACCATCCAGCTCAGAGAACAAAACTCCATCAAAATCACCCACCTGAGCTACAAATATTCGCCATCATTCTTTTCATTGTCTTGTATATAACCCATAAATATAATAGATTACGTAAGAAACAATCAAGCCTAAAATTAAATACACTTGTAGATTGTATAAGTGCTTCATATGTGCTTTACAATGTGTAGGAAGTAATTACTTATATTCTGAACATCATGATACATTAATGTAAATGTATATTCATTTTATTACTAATCATCTCAAAAGGTATAAATGATAAATTCATATACATATTAAAGTGTATCTTACTCAAGAATGTGTAGAAATCATGTTGAGAATCTAAATGTGAATACAAACAAAGCAAGGATAACAGTATTTAAAGAGGACGATGAATTTATTGCTTTCACTTCAGCTTCATAAAATCTAATAAGTTGATTGATTTATTATTATTAATATAACCTTAATCTTAAAAAAATGAAGTGTCCGTTAATAATGAATTAGTTGTTTGGAACATAAAAAGAAGTAGAAAATCGAAGTTCTAACTTCATCCTACATCATGATAGTTTTTTTACGAATGAAATCGTCTGTTTGAATTTTTGTTTATTGATGAAATTATACTCTAAAACTAGAAACCCATTATAATCGACAACTCAAATAAAAACCTAGCTAGTTCTACACTCAGTTGATGAGTGAACCCAAATCATGATTTACTGAATATATGTTAACAACTTAAAATGGTAACTAGATATTTCTTCAATATCATTTCTTATTATAGATTTGACAAAAGAGATATTAATAATTAGACAGTAATATCTATCAATTGTTTCATCTGAATAATCACAAAATAAAACTATTCTGTCTGTAAACATAAGTATAACTTAAATTTCTTGATATGAAAAACGATTTTTATTAATTAAAGGTTAAAAACTTTGTGTTTATTTCAGAAATTAAGTAGTTGACCTAGTTATTTCAATAAATCAATTAAACTTTCGATCTAATAATTTGGTAAAACTAAAAGTTATCTTATATACTTGGAATCATGAGTCAAATGAAGTTAGACCACCATGGAAAACCTGGAAGAACTAGACTGCCGTTTCGTCCTGTTGTGGGACTCCTCGACAGTGCGCATCTATGATGCCGCCTCGCGAGATTCAAACCCAGTACCTATCAGTTTCGCGGGATCGTGGATGCGCACTGCTGAGGAGTCCCATAACAGGACGAAACGGCCGTCTAGTTCTTCTAGGTTTTCGATGGTGGTCTAGCTTCAATTGACTCATGATTTCAACTATATAAAATTACTAAAATCTCCACAAAACCCCCTTCTAAATGTTATCTTTCAAATTTTATTGAAAAATTTTAATTCTAACTACTCAAATTTGTTTTATTATAAGAAGTTGGATTTGGTCCTTCATGACCTTGTACAATAATACTGATATCTTTTTAAACTGTGTAAATACTATAACCCTACAGTAATCATTGAAATCCAAATGTCATTTATATAGCTTACGTAATTACTTCAAATTTAATTACTACTACTACTACTAATGATATTAATAATAAGCATAATTTAAACATTTTCCTATATATGTGTCAGTGTTATTTAAATAAGTATACATCGTATTTAACTATTCATGTATAATAAACAGATTAATAGTAACATATGGCTCCCTTGAAAATCCAGCTTCTGGATAAATAATATCAATTGTAAATTCATATTAAATAATGTAATAAGGTTAACTTTTAATTCAAAGAATTAAATCAATTACAAATCTAAATCTTATAGTTTAATGAAAGTAATAAACAGAATTCTAAACACCTTCGATTATGTGTTTGACTTCATTTAATACTTAAATGATTCCTCAGGATCGAACACTTCTGACTCTCAACAGACTCAATACCACAATCATCGTCATAGCCTAAAAAACAGTGACTAAACATCCTAAACTTCATCACTGAGTAGTTTAAAAGTATATAAGCTTATTTTAGTTTTAACCTGCTGTACTGTTTATATTTTTCATGATCGATCTATTATTACTGGATTTTTCATTACAACAAATCTTCATGGTTTCCCTTCTGAAGCACTTGTTATATTTTAAAGACAATATAAAACGGCGGAACAGAATAATGATATATGAAAAGTATAATCAAATATATAAGAAAAATTAAAATGCCCAGTTATGTCACTATCTACATTATACAATATTCTCCTTGCCATTTTAACCAAATCTTTCATTTCTTTTACTCAACGAATTTTTTTCATTCTCAAAGGTTCTTGTGATTTTTGAAAAAACGAATTATAAAAACAGATTATCTCTTAGAAAAGAAGATGGATAGTGGCTAGCAGTGGAATCAAGGATGCACGTTTCGTCCTATTTGCGACTCGTCACCTGCATCACAGAATAGATGTCCACTCTGAGACTCGAACCCAGTACCGTTCGCTTCAAATGCCATCGAGTTATCCACTTACCTACTGAGTCCTGATAGCCACCTACTTGTGCAATGGGGTGAAGTTTAATTCATTTAGTATTGTTTGCTTGTATCTTCCCATGGTTGTTTAGGACTGCAGTTGATCATTCTCTCTTAGAATTCTACTCATTATTTTCTTGAATGCTATTTGCATGCCAAAATCATAAGATATATCAGTGGCTTTTTTTGTTTATACCATAGTTATTATCATATTGTATGATAGATAAGAATAATAATACATTTATAACTCTTATAATAAATTGACCAGTTTATTCAAGCACAACGTAAGATAATTTTCACAAACTTTTAGTTTCTGAGTTTAGACATTAACTAAATCTATCAGTTACTTTGTTTATACACAATTCACGTTGTTGTTTGAATAATAAAAAGGTTATAAACAATAAGGTAATATACGATCTTACGAAATACATAATTAACTGATTTAAATTTCACAGCTGAATCCCCATACTGATCTAATCTTGTTTGTAAATAAGAAAATAAAATGAAAAACATAACGCCAACGCTGACTGATATATAAAAAGAATATGTTTACATGTTTATAAATGAGCTAGTTTACACATTTATTTATGTTGATTAATGATTAAAATTTTGTTTTGGTGCAGTTCAGATTTGAAAACATCAGCATTAAATTGAATCAGACTAATGACCTATCATTTTACTCTTAAACCAATGAAACCAATTGTTTTTTTGAGTTGATTTGTTGACATAGATATAATTATATGTACCGTAAACTAACAATATACCGTACTTATCGATTTCATTCAGAAAGTGTAACCTACTTAAATGTAAGGTGAGACTAATTTCCAGCATGCACTATCATTGGTTGGAGAAATATTAAAAAGCAAGGAACACTGAATAGCTATTCCCATCAAATTTGCGACTTCTTAAAATTTCATACTCACGACCTCAGATTGATAAGACCTAGGATATTCATATCTCCTGTCAAGTGTGATAACATTCAGTAAGTGAATTGGAGCTGTCGATTTGTATTAGTTTTGGTCAATAATCAACATACTGCGATCCAAATTCAGTGTTATTCCAGAGATAGATGTTAATTTTACAAATTTTAATAGTTGAGTTAATCTAAACTAGATCACCATTGGAAACCTGGAAGCACTGGATAACCTTTCCGTCCCAGTATACGACTTCTCGGCAGTGTGCATCCATGATCCTGTGACTAGTGGAGTTCAATCTATGTCGCGTGGAGAAAGTTGTCCACCTCAGACAATGGATGAAGGGTTAAGCAAGATCAGGAAACGATTGAAGTTGGACATTAACACCGCTGGATGCCGGCTCAGTGGTCTAGAAGCTAAGCGTTCGCGCGCCAGATTGAAGGTCATGGGTTTGAGTTCCACGTGCGGGTTTGTAGATGCGCACTGCTGAGAAATCTCATACTTGGAAGAAACGGTCTTTCAGGTTTTCAGTGGTGATCTAGCTTGGATCGACTCATGGACTCAACTGTTAAAACTATTACAATCTCCGCAAATTCCCATTCTGGTAATTTTAGAAATCACAACCACTCATTGGGAGTTCGGAAAATCTATTTTTAATTTAGGCCTTAGAAATCTACATATTATTTATCAATTTAAATAATTCAAACATTATATAACTATTTGGTCATAAGATGGAGATAATTTTTCGTCATTAGTTCTGACCATTATAGCCTTCATGTATTTAACACATATTGAATATTCGTTGAACGTTTATTAGATTAGTGATATAATTTCATATTTTAAGTTGATATTATTCATTGAATTCATATATATTCAACCATTAAAATGCACTCTTTTCTTGCATATGAAAAGGATGAATAGCAACTGGAAAGGAAGGCTCAGGACAGAGTTGGATGGAGAATGCTGGTGAGCGGCCTATGCTCCTCGACGAGGGGTAACAGGCGTAAGTAAGTAAGTTTTTTTGGCATCCTGGTAATTCAATACTTACAGTACCATTTAATGGAAGAAAATAATAACATTTAATTGTTTAATATAGGTAAGGATACTTTAAAGTCAATTGTTTCTTTTTACTACATACTTGTGAAATTTGACTTAACAGACTATACATGCTTTTTGAGGTTAACTTACAGCATTGAATTTCACAAACATTTAGAACATTCAGTCAATAATAGCTGATAATGATGTGGACAGAAACTAACGAACGAGTGGGCATCTTTGTAAAAAACTTTGAGATTATCACCATATAGAATCATAGTTTAGGTATGGAAAAAAAAGTGAAAACAAGCGACTACAAAAATGGATTTGTCAAATGTTGAGTTATTCTTAGTCTAAGTGACTGTATTTTTGCATACATAATTAATATCCTTACTGTGGGCTTACCTTAACTTGGTTGCATATTTTGTTCAAATGGTGTAATAAGAAAAAGTCACAGTTAAGATTGTATCATCAACTTTCTGATAATATTTAAAGGAAAGTGATTTTCTGTTAAATGCAATTTTCTTATGATTAATTTATGGCAGCAAAGTGTTTTCCACTTGAAAATCTTCATAATCACGACTCAGTTCCAAAATTTTTATTAACAGTAGATGAGTCAATAAGTTGCAGGCATCTAGATCATCTCATTTCTTCAGGTATTTCCTAATTAATTTGTGGTAGCGAATATAATGTTGAATCCCATAGGGTAGTGTGCTTGGAACGCTTATTAAAATCACATGATATTATGAATAAGTCAATCAATCATGTGTAACGTAGATGCTGGCACATATATACATTGGATCTGGTTATCATACCACATAAGCAGAAGGCAATAAAATTATCAAGACAAATCTCAGAGTAGTAATAGTATTTTCGGGAACAAGACACACAAAAATTTTTTCTCATTTTATTTACTTTATTATTAGAAATGAAACGAACATTTCAGTAATTCTGACGGTAAATGAATACAATTAAAAACAGAGTTTATCTGCTACATAATAAAATTACTCACAACCTACTGCTCATTTCTCTTTTCTTTTGAAACCAGTTTTACCTGTTAATATTAAATAATCTGTTTATTGTATGTGAATAAGGTAGGTTACGTTGAGATCTATTTATCATAGAAAACAACTAAATAGATCTGTTTAAATGAACATAAAATTACAATAAATGGTTAAATTCAGTAATTAAATTAATCAAACAAATGTGAAGTTGTAATTCACTCCAGATTACATTGTATTAACTTTATATATATATGCTGAGTGCCAAAATAGTTCTGTCAAATTAATGGATTGATTAACTTAACTCTAAGATACCAAATGTATTTTTTTTATTATAACAGTTAAAATAAATGAACTGTAGCTTAGTAAATGATAGATATAAACATAGATCATTTTAAAAGATAGCTGAATGAACTACTTAGAAGATAATAGTTACTTAGTTATTGTATTTGTGTTGTAATTACTTCTTTATAAACTTTTAACAGCTTTAAATTATGTCTCTAAATGTAATAAAACTAAGTTCATACTGTCTGATTTGTCAGAAAATTATTTGTTCTCTCTGTTTATTTCAGATTCCCTTTTGATTTCAACAATAAACAAAATGAGTAAAGTATATCTGTCTATGTTGCATGAATTTCGACCTCATGGTCAAACTCATCAATGTCTTTAAATGATATATGAAACACGAAAAATAAAATTTTAAGTAATATTAATAGATATGGCTTTGGTAAATTTTGAAAGTACAAAGTTACTAATCAATTGTTAAGTAGTATAACTTTTGTAGTTTTCAATAAAAAGACAACTTTTCTGTTGCATAGAAATGAAAATCATAATAATTGTTTTTGAATAACAAAAGAAACTTTTTCCAACGTTGGAGAGGAAATCAAGACTATTTAAAGAAGGAAGTTTTCTTCCTAGCATTGTCATTTATTAAAACTATGCATTCATATTCATAATTAATTAGAATCCATATATCTACAACAAAATAGATAGATGCTACATCATTTAAAGTGTGATCGGATGTGTTTTTAGGTATCAAAAATTATATAATAGACCAAAGTGAAGATAGATTATAGATGTAAGATTGTCCACTAGACTAATAATACGACGTGAATGAGTAAAGAACAGGAGATTTCACCTCATAAAACGACATGTGTACTATTATCATAGTTTTAAGACTGAGGTAATCAACTTCAGTAATGTGATCTCACCAAAAGCTCATTTAAAGATCATCCGTAAGGTTGAATAAATTGGTTCGGCAAGAATACACCCTGTGGACGCATGCACATCAAAAGCTTTAACAGTTCACCACTTTATTTACTGAAATGTCTTAATGACCCTTCTTTTGTTTCCGTGTAAACAGGTGATTCGATAGTCGAAGTTGATAATGATGGGAAGTGATATACTTTAATGACGATTTACCGAAATTAATCAATGAAAATAATAATCAGAAAATAACAATAAAGACTACAACTCTATGGTCTCTCAATATTATTCTTCCACACTGGCCTACGACTTAGGAATAATTCTTACTTTCTTTTCGTGACTAGGATTCTTCTAATACCACTTATCTTAAACGAACGAATAAGTAGTATCGTTAGCTGTAGTCATACCTGAGACAAAGTCAGTACGAATTCTACATGAAAACTGAGCATCACATTTTCCTCAACAACCGTTACTTGAGTTATCGATATCATTTATTCATCACGCTGTCCTATGCTGAATTTCATAGAAATCTTCCATATACATTAAGGTCAACGTGTTCTTTGTTTTGAATGTTCCGAAAATCAAGACACCGATATTGGATTTAATATTTTTTTGTAAAAATAAAAACTGCCGTTCTTACTGTAGATCCCACTATGCTTACACTGAACAGAAACGCACTAAATACGTAATTAAGTTCATGCTTCAGCTCATTACGAAAATCCTTAACATCGACCTGACTTTGATTAGATCAACTCGCTGTGATTTTTCTGCATTCAACAGTTCGCCCACACACACAAGACTGTAAAGGATCATGAGTAGGGTCTAAATATTTGCTCTCAATAAAAACTGATGGTTCTGGATTCCACTGCTAGCCACTATTCCATCTTTGCTCAGGAAGCTTGTGACTTCAGGCAATATCGAGGCAGTCCGTACAGGATGCACATATGCCAATAAGAGACTGATTAGTTGCAGTCCTAAATAACAATGGGAAGATACAACCAAGCAATACTAAGTAAATTTAAACTTCACCCATTGCACAAGTAGGTGGCTATCAGGACTCAGTAGGTAAGTGGATAACTCGATGGCATTTGAAGCCAACGGTACTGGGTTCGAGTCTCAGAGTGGACATCTATTCTGTGATGCAGGTGACGAGTCGCAAATAGGACGAAACGTGCATCCTTGATTCCACTGCTAGCCACTATCTATCTTTGCTCATGATGGTAATATGGTTTATCTGCATTTACTAATAAAATAGTATGGTTGTCCTTAAGTCTAACAGTAGCTTTTTATACCTAATTTTAGTAATGATGAAATTGAACCGATCGTCAGAAAAACTTATCCGAGAAACATTCTATTTCAACCAATAAAACAAATTATAATTTCAAACGATTTTACTTTCACATATTATTTCTCAATGAACAAATTTTTAAAACAAAGTAAACTTCAATCTATTAGATACAAAATAGACTTACAAATGTACAATATCAATAAATATGTACAATTTTCAAATTTCATTTAAAGAAAATAAAACGTTTTATCAAAATGTTAAAAAAAATACTTAACAAAGTTCTTTAGCTAATTGACAACATTCACTAGTTGATATATGTTCAGCAATGGCTATTGCATTGGCTAATATCATTATTTCTCTAGCAGAACCAGCTGTTAACCATATTCGTCCATTTGCACCTAAGAATATTTCAAACGGATATACCTAAATAAATTACAAGAAAAAGAGAATTTAATAAGAAACTATGATGTCAAAATAAGTAAAGAAATACTCAAGAATTAAAGTACAAATTATTGCACAATAACAAAATGTTATTTAATGTAATATCGACTATCAGTACAAAAGTGAAATGACTATGAGAGAAAAACAATAACTGTACATATAATATGTCAATCAGTTCATTGAGTAAGAGTCCTTGCAATCATTAAATAAATCAAATATATTTAATGATATAAAAATAGGAAAGAGTTCATAAGAAATAGACGATATTAACAAATACACAGAACGATGTGATTACGATCTACAATTATAACAAACAGAAAGCTGGAGTTATTAGATACAGCTATATCAACAGTAGTTAGCTATACGACCAAATTATTGAGCTTTATCACAGGTTCAATTATTACGTAATACGTTCAACTTTTTGCAAAGTTTATTCATTCAAAGTATAGAAATTAAGTTATCGAAATGCATATTTATATTGATCTTGCATTTTTCAACCTCTACTCAAATGCAACCAACTCAAAATGGAACATTGGAAGACAATTCGACTAGTACACTAAACAATACAGTATATGTTGTATATTCAAAATTAAAACTTTGGATCAAAGTAAACACTGTTTAGTAATTTCAGATTGCCTTTATGAAACAAACTTTCGGTTTAAATGTAAACTGTGTTATTAAACGTCAGAGGTTAGAATATTTATCTCCTTTAACGTCAGACAATTTTTACTCCTTTCCCTTGATATCACCAGTTGGATAATTATCATCTTTTTGTTTTATTTTTGATGTCTGTCAATTATTATTCACTCATTCACACACGAATAAGTTTTTCAATCTCGACCCCAACATCTAAAATAGCTCACTCACAGTGAGTGCAAACAAGTAAACAATTTGATGTTATATTGCGCTGTTTGTAAAAAATCTATAACAGTTATTTATTGTAACGTACAGAGCACTTATTGAATTTCATTACATTTTATACTGTTCTCAAAAAGGTTCCTACTTCTAATCGACACTTTTGGATTTCGTAATTCTGACTTGCTAGCTAAAAAGTGAGTTTCCGTTTATTGGAATTACAAGTGTTGATATAAAGAATTCACCTGTTTCTAAGATATTCGTAAGAACTACAAATAAAATTATTATACACATTGAGCTTTTACCTTAGATAAAAGTTTTAGTAGAGGGAATTCATCTTGATTGCATAACCGCCTGACCAAATCTTGCGTACAGTGTAACAATATACCACCAGACCGACCTCCAGCATTACCAACAGTTCCAGGTTCATGACGACCAAGAATACCCATTCCACAAGCTTTTCCTGCCTCATCAACACATGACAATTCAATTTCTAAATCTAAGAAGACGAAATCTCGTTATAAATACTAACAGTCGTTAAGACGTACAATATTGTTAATATAAAAAACACTTCATCGTATATTCAAAACAACTGACCACGTTAATCTACATGAGATAAGAGTTCCAATGGATTATAAATTTATCAGAACTGATAATATTTCTGTAAAATGAGAAGTTACAACAATATCTACTACAATATTTTAGAAAGAAAGGATACTGTCCAATTTCTAAATAATAATTCAAATCATATCAATATTTCTCATAAATAGGTGTAGTAAAGGGATAAAACCGGATTTGGATTTGATAACTTGTTTGGATTTTCAAACAAAACGTCCTTGATATAAATATGAACCATAATTATATTTTGAATTAAAAATAGCCTAGTTCATTAGATTCCCAATCATACATTAAAGTTCAGTCTTTAATTCAATAATTACGCTGAATCCCGAGTCAATTTGCGGACAAAGCAAATAAGTTAACTGGAACGCAAGGTTTACATACAATGGACTATTGAATTTTACTCTTACCTGCTAATATGAGCATACGGTAATCAAATCCCTAAACCTTGTTTATATTTTGCAATAAATGAAATGTTTTTAAGCGTGATGTGTCGTGTATCATTCAACCATTACCGTTCAAGGAGCGATATCGTTAGACTAACGCTTATTCTGACGACCTGCCTTACTTTTCATACTGATCGTTAGTGATGTAATCAACTAAGAATAGAGAATATTGCTTCTGCTTACAGTCTACCGGTCGTTATAAACTAGGTTTGTTTCCATGAAAGATGTTTACATTAAGAATAGTGCTTGCTTAAGTATTATTGCTCAAAAATGGGAATAATGTAGTTGACATACAGTAAGAATACAAGCGATTACAGAATAAACTCACCTCTGTCGGCTCGTGTAATCATGGCATAAAGAACATCACCTGCATGAATGTCAGGACGATTCTTTTTAGAAGAACCTTCGAATGACAAGTAATTGAGAATAGCCGGAGAAGCACAACCTATATCAACTACGAACGATTCACCAGCTTTTTTCATTACAACGCCAATAACTTTGTCCTCTGGTTGGAACTGTCCGACATGACAACGGTATGAGAGACGAGTAAGTGGAAGTAATGTAGTTACTGAGCCAGTAGACACCAGGCATTCTACCCAAATGAAATTTTCTGATTTTGAATCACTCGATGAATTTCCGAGTTTAAAACGTTTGATTGTATCCGTTGAGTCTATTCCTTCCAACTTCTTACATTTGAATTTTAAGATTCCGAACTGTTAAGAGAATAAAAAATAAGAAAACACATCAGTATATTCGAAAATGAATCGTTAGAAAACTTACATAATAATGGATAGAACTTAACCTGTATACTTCAAAAATATATTGCTGTAAAACAGTTTTGATGATCAAATATAACTGAATATGGAAATTGAGTATTACTGAGTGGTATCTGTGTAAAGATTTACACTGCAACAAATGAGTTTTGCTTGTCATACATCAGAAAGACCAGAAAACAAAACTATGAGGAAATCATCAATGAATGATAAGACTAACATACTGAACCATTTCATATGTTTATGTAAGCAAATAGGGGTCATAGCAACAAGTTGAACGGTGAAATCTAGTCGTACAACGGTACTTGGAGCTAAAAACTATAAGACTGACCTGTCTTACTAAAATCGAATCCACCAATTTGTTTTTTCCCACTCCAGTTTTCATTCTAGACATCGGCACACAAACAAGACCTGGACCAATAGACCATGATACAGGCCCATCATGAGGTCCAGATAATTCAAAAACCATCCCAGGTAAAACCAATCGATCCAAAAAATTTTGATAACTCGAGTCATTTGATGATATCTGAAGTCGAGCCCCACGTAAGATGTTGTCAATGGATGCTAAATTCATTGGATTGGAGACAAATTTCTATCTATTGAATAAATTAAACACTATTATTAGAAAAAAACATTTTTGTGACCTTCAATCTAAGGCAGATTATTAAAGTGTATAAATGGTAGCAAATACTGAAGAAAACAATTGGATATTTATTTACATATGGGAGGAGGAAGATCCCAGTAAAGTAGCTAAATTAGGCTACCAAACGTGAGATCGAATTTTCTTATTTTTTACTGAATACACACAAAATTCGGTATAACCAGGCACCAAAAATAGTATGCGGCCTGACAAAATAAATAGATAACATCATGGGGAGAAAAAGAGGGAGGAGGTGTAGTTGAAAGCAGAATAAGTGGATAAGACTAATATATAGCAAAGGATAAAGTTCAGTTAAAAATACAATCAAGAAAATTTTTTCTCAGTTTAAAGAGTTTTTCCACATTTGAAAGAGAATGTCGAAGAAAATCAGAGCAAGAATATCGTTGTCTTCAGTTCTGATCCATTTCTGTTAACGTTTCAAGCCCCTGAGTTGCACCATCTTCAGAACCATAGCCAAGGATTTATGATAGACCAACATATGTCCTTTACAGCTTTATCTCACATCACGGCTTCATGTTATAGACTGACTACTCCGCCTTCGCCACCCAGTACTAAAACCTGCAATTAATCCATAATTTAGGAGTCACAAGAATAATGCTCGTAAGATATGTTCATGAAACTGAAGCCAGTGTTTAAAGATGGCAACGTCAACTAATATTGACAGACACAATGAATATTGACCTGGAATAAGTGTAGCAGTAGTCTAACATATAGCGGAATGTGCAGATATAATACATACATCCACAACTTAATCAAAAACCAGCCTTCTCCATATAATTAAGTCTTCCACGGGTTTTACAAAACCTGAAATATGATGGAAGTCAAAAGTTTGGAAGCGGTCAGAAGTAAACTTATCCCCCTAGAGTGCATGCATAGATAATGACTTCTCTTAAAATTCGGGACGACGGTTGTTTTACTCCACGATGTTGGAATAGTCTTTTCCAAACCGTTAACGGGACATAGATTGGAGTAAAGCATGTTTCATGCATGATGGTGTTGCTGCGCGTTGATTGGCTAATTCTAAACCGATCAGCCCAGGCAAATTATTGGAGAAAAATCTAGAAACTTCTTATGTATATACTATAAATATATGAACGTTATTCAAGCTCGTGATTGCTGTTCACTTACGATTGTTACTTTGAATACAATTTCATTCCTGTTCAAAGTGTTCTGATTTTGGGGTCTTGTTGAGTGTCATTGGATAAGAATACTAAGCAATAGGAATAGCTAAAATACAATTATAACACAAACCTTTCCAAGCAACCCAATCAGTTCCATGACAGAAAGTTCGCCACCTTCCTTAAGGACACAAGGGTAAGTCGTCTGGTGATTTGTGGAGCCTCAGGCTCTGGATTGCTATGTGAACTACCTCCACGTTTAGCAGATCAATCGTCACCGACTATGGAAGACAGGACAGTCTGGCAGAAGTTGCTGGAGCAATCGACCAGTCGAAATATTTTTCGAAAAACTGCACATCATACGAGACACCTTAATATGTTACCAACTGGTATGCTATCAACACCACAGATTAATTTACCGACACCAGACGTTTTGCTTACAGTGGATCAAATAAATTGAAAGAATTTTCACTAGTTGCTAGATGGGGACACAGCTTCCAACTCGTTGGCAAGTTTCAACCACCAAGTTTTTCAGTTCGTACGCTAACTTGGTCCTAAGTCAATTTGAAGATATACTTAGATAACTGATACAGTCAATTAGTGACACCTATCCACTAAGGCTGAAAAGATTATGTAGTAGAAAATTCCCACCTCTATTAGTAGATAAGCTAACTTGGTGGAATCTCATGACAAAGGTAAAGAGGTTACTTACAGTCTAGAATTATGTTGTGTCTATGAAATTCATTTAATGTTAGCTTCTCATTAAAACATAAGATGCAATTTCGAATTTGCACATGCTGTGGGTAGAAGTTATATGAATAATTGCAAGCATTTAATTTCTAAAATACTTAACCAGATTTTTTTCGGCCACAGATGCAGTGAATATACTGATGAAAGAAGAAAATCTACTGCTGCCTGATATAGATAACAAAAGCAGCTGTCGCATATGGAGAGCATGAATACTGTAATAAGAACATTAATAAGCAGACAATTGTCATTATATTCATACCATCATGAAAGCGTGAATACATATCTCCAGCACAACAACGTTCATGATGAATAACTACCATCACTATTTCAAAGTGGTTGATTGGTGTCCATTAAGGTCAACGTTTGAACAAAGTTAGTGACCGTAAGATAATAAGTACTGGGCGTAAACCACCAGAAAATTCCCCGAATGGTATCGGGATATGACCACTTTTGATCTGATGCAGCTGTTTTTTATATACTGGTTTGGTGGTAGCATGAAGTAGACAAAATGAGACCGATATGGTTATGATTTTGTTGCCTATTATCCAGTTGCAGCTACAAAGTTCATCTTAGGTTGACATTTTGATTATGAGATCATGAAGGCGTCAACACAACAAAAACAGGAATTCCTCAAGTCACAATCACCAATGATGTTTCAACACTAACAAATGAACCAAATATCACTCGATATAATGATATTATATACAACTATTTAAGTTTTCACTATTTTCAGATGAAATTTAAAAGTAATAACAAGTATTAAAATACTATTATGCTGAGTGGCATTCATATGAAAGGGTTTATTATATTGGTAAAAATAAGCTCAATTTCTATAGGAGTCATCACAACCTCATTTTCTCATGATAAATTTATCTGTATTAACTCAACTATAATTATTCCTGATTATTTTAAAACCACCATATTTATTAGAAACGTTACTTATTAGGCAAGTTACTTTTAAACAGCTCCATTCTAAAACTACATATAGATAGTCTTGAACACTATTTCGGTTAGGATCGTTCAGTTACTAACAAATTATAAGTAGTTTGACAAGTTATCATTGTCAAACAAGACGACATAATAAAACACAAATTGGAAATTTGACTATATTTATCTAAAGCTTCATATTAAAATAAACTAGTTACGCTTAAGTAGTAAAATCATAGAATGGGCCAAAAATAGTACATAGAAGGGGAGTCTGTCGTTAACATAAACAAGTAACATAAGAGATTTTCCACTGCCAACCATGAGATAACATTTGTGTTAATAACCCATTGATGGTCCATGAGTTTGTGAAACCGTAGAAATTGTTAATCGAAAATGGAATACTCTGAGTTCCATTACCCATCACTTATTCCTACCCACCATATACATTGTTTGTTTACTCTCACATATTTTCATTTATTTTGATTACTTCTTATAATATAGATAAGTATAGAAAACGCATATAATTTGTATATATTCTGAGTGCGTATCTGTATTTCACATTGGATGGCCTCAGTCAAAGCTAACTTGATATGGGAATCGAGCTTAGATACCGTAGCGACCCAATCGAGGTATATTGGCGAAGACACTTGTTTTCTTAGGCCGTATCACCCCAACGAAGTCAGTTGTTGGACGATAATGAAAGAAACAACTCATCAGGGGGTGAAGTCGTACTCTAAACTGTACTGAGATGTGAATGCAGTAAGATATCTCCTACAACCAGCATCTCTACAGATGCTGCTTTCTCACAAATAGAGGGAGTAGAAAGGGTTGACTTTAGAAACAGCATACGGCACACTGCCAGACGAGTTCCCTTTACTGGTTTCCCCAAATGCCCTGGTACGACCGAGAGTGGAGAGAATCAGCTCTCCCTCTCGAAATGCTCTCACATGGCAACGCGTATACAGTCACAACCAGGGAAGTCCTACTCACTGCCTTCTCGCAGCATTACTGTTGTTTATGAAATTGAGAGGACGAAAAACGAATGTCCGGTGCTTTAACTGGGTTGGTGAATATAAAGGATTCACCTAGGGGGTTGGAAAATCCTGATTCCAAACCAATGGTGAACATAGGCTCCAGGATCCTGGAGGAACAAATGGCGTATGAAGCAAACGATTACCAGATACCATAGGACTGAATCTCCTTACCTTGCTCCACTGCCCTGTGGATCACACCTTTAGGTCGAAGGCTCCGAGCGTGGCCCTCTAAGAAAATCATCTACTTCTGTGGAGGCACCTGGACAGTAGTACAGCTTACACACAAACCAAGTGACTAGTGTGGCGCATATGTATTCGGTACACCTATGTACCAATATGTGTTTTTGAATGAATAAATAAATAAGTAACTAAACTCTACTGGCTGTAAGTCTCTCAAAGCACAGACCCACGACTTTAAGAACTTTTTGCAAAATGTCTATATGTGGCATTTTCAGAAAGTGTCTCTTCGAGTTTGTTGTCAAGCTCCCAGATTAATATTTGTGGTCTAGTTTTACTTTCAGGTCATCCAAGAAGCAAAATCATTTCTCAATACGAGTGACCAGAAATTGATAACTGTTCACAGACTTCTAATAGGACTGAAAACCTTGTTAACGACTGTCAGATGTGAGATTAAAGACCTGAACAGCAGCACTCTAGAAGAACGTACGGATGGAACAACAGTTGAAATCTTTATCATGGATGAAATCATTGTTAAGCCTCAGTAGTTTTAGTGACCGGACTATAATTTATGTACAAATTTAGTCAGTCAGCTACAAAGTAGGACTAGGCACATATGCATCGGTCCAAGTTGCCATACCTCATTAGCACAACAAGATGAACACCGAATTGATAGTAGTAGTTAATTTAGTGGTGGTAATATGTAAAATAAAGATTGTATATAAGGACATAGTACAGGAAGAAGCAAAGATAAGAAGCAATTTTAATCTCGCGGTTTAAAGGAAGACAAAGAGCGTATATACCTACGCCATTGTGATGGGTTCTGAGCCTTCAATCAGTCTCTAACCACTGGTTACGATAGTCACGCGGACCCAAATCAAGTAGCCTGCATCTACCAACATAGCTCAAACTAGAAATTAGTGACATTATGGACTGATACCACCTTTTCGTTTGACCACCCCTAACTCCCATGTCTACAACACTAGTCAGCACTGGGCACCGTGGTTGGACATGCGTAACACGTGGCCCAACTATTATCTCAGTCGATGAAGATTTACAACCTCATCAACTGATTTACCATCATTCCCCAATACCATGCGTCTAACCTCACTATTACTCACCCACTGATCCCAGAAGATGTGAGCAATATTTCAAAGACATCTGTGACCAAATATTAGTAACTTACGAGTACTATCTACTCCTAACGGCCACGTTTCGCAACTGTAAAGTAAAACAGAAGAAAGTGCTACTCAGTATATTCGTTCTTTAATTGATAGACGGATACCTCGCTTTCGCTATATGTGACGTAAGTTGGCAAAAGCCGAAACGAGGGGGATGTACAATCAGACTTAAGACACCAAGTCATGGACTTCGACGCAGAATCCACTCATTCATAAGGCGAACTGGCATTTTGGTATTACAGCTGATGTCAGTCCATGATGAAAAGTCCAATTCCAATTCCTGGCCCTAACTTTTAATTGTAAATAATAATCTTAATGCCCACACTAACTCAAGACCGACTTTGCGTCTTACTGTTTTAGCCATACAAATGTCACTTAAAACTATCTTGTCAACAGATTAACAAGAGTTATGAGGGTGAAGCAACACAAGGATTAATACATTGAGGACACATGAGAAAGGATACAGGAAGACCAGGTTTAAATATGTATCGATATAATTTACTACGGTGGTAAGGAGGGATGACCACAGTTAAGAAAATGGATAATTGTTAGAATATAAGTGCAAAGTGGTGCATATTTAAGGTGACTGAATATCAAAAGCAATGTTTTTGATTACATTAAAATACTCCCCCATATAACTAAAGGAAAAGCATAATTCCTGTTTCTCCAAATTGCTATAATGAATATCAAATCTTAGTTAAAACTAGTGCGGTTACAAGAGTGTGAGCTGTGTTTTGAATCCACGACTTATTTTTCATTGTTACGTTGAAGGCAGAAACTAATTTTACACAAAACTAGGCCAGTAGAGTTGTATTATAATCCTGATTTAATAACGAATGTGAACAGACTCCGGTTCACGAAGTGTGCATTAAAAATAGGGTTGAAACCTGATGTCAGGAATAAGAATTGGCTGCTAAAGTTAGCATTTTCATTACGATCTAATATCATCTGTAGCGCAAAGGTCTCAGGCTTGATCAAAATAGAAAAGCCATGCATTCACTACTACAATTGGTTAGACGAGTTAGAATAAAAAAGCTGTTCACCAATAAAGTACAGGCCAACCACATTCTAACAGTTGAGTTGTAACACAATATCATCTGATCACCTTACAAGCCAAATGAAATCAAAATTGAAAACCAATCTATAAGTTTGGTTCAGATGTCTCTCCAAGGCTTTTGATTATGAAACAAACTATTCCATGAAATGCATGTTGAGTATCCTCGGCATGTCGACGATTGCTTGCATGATGACTGACGATAAGTTTTTTTCAAAGACTCAGACATGACATTACCAACATGGATAAAAAATATTCAAGTATGATATATACTTACCAATCACAGAGGATGTCTCTTTTGAACAAAATAAGCGATTCCCAACAAAAGCAACTCAGTTTGACCACACGTAACGTGCTACTTGAAAATAGGTCTTTCTATATATTCAATAACCATGAAATGGCTTAGATTGTTGTGAAAGAAAAATAAAAAGCTTTCGCCCAATGATCTTTCCTATTTAGTTGCGATGGATCACTTATGCTTCCAAGTGGGAGCCCAGATAATATTTAACGACGAAAACAAATATATATTAGTAACTTATAATGACTTACTGTCCTGAATCGTCAGGAATATGTCGAGTTTCCTCATGAGAGAATCTTGAAAGGTTACTTGAACCACCTAAAACTGCAGAAGACTTCAGAATTTGACCATTATTAAGGACTGGAAGGCGCTTCTGTTGTCTGTTTCTTCAAATTGTGACCAATTACTTGACCATGTAGTGACCGGCCAGTCTCGATAAGAACACGATTGGAACAACGGAAACAACTATTATTATTGTAACCAATTGTACCAGAGATTGTTTTACTGTATTTGTTTAACTGTATCAGATTTACTTCTGCTTTTGCTCCCCGCCTTGTTTGGTTCGAACTTGCTCACGCACTGCCTGTTCGCCTATACTCTTTGGCACGTCTCGGTATTATTTCGATACCACGAGATCGCCAATAAATACAATTGATCTGGATTAATAAAGTCTTCTGATTTACGAGCTATCAAAGGAACCAAGTCGTTTTTGGGCGCGTAAACGAATTGTAGTGGTGATCATAGTCCGTCTTCGACTCGACATCCACTACAACCCCAAGATTTGTGTTGGGACTGAGCTTCTGTAACTTGTTTTTGAATACGTTCTAAAGCATGCTTATCATTCCTATCTTTCCTTATTCTAAGTGAGGACGATTGAAAATGTTAAAGATAAGGTCCGAAGTTTTACTATCAAACTTGCCGAAAATACACTTCAACGTTGAGGGTGCAAGGTTTGTTCGAAAGGCGTTTTTGTCACCGTAAACGCAAGAGATTATACGGCAGGGTATCGAAACTTTTGGATTCTTTCCAAATTAAAAAGACCCTGGAGATGAGTTTACTAAGTTGTATTCATGGTCTGCAGTATATCTCAGACGGACTACTTGGGACATTGAGGTGTTGAAGAAACTTACTTTACTTACGCCTGTTACTCCCAATGGAGCATAGGCCGTCGACCAGCATTCTCCAACCCACTCACTCAGTCATGGGCCTTCTTTTCTAGTTCTATCCATTTTTTGTTCATTCTTCTCATGTCTGTCTCTATTTCTCGGCGTAATGGGTTTTTTGGTCTTCCTCTTCTCCTTTGACCTTCAGGATTCCATGTGCGGTCTTGTCTTGTGACGCAATTGAGTGATTTCCTCAAAGTGTTCCCTATCCACTTCCAGCGCCTTTCCCTGATTTCTACCTCCGCTGGAATCTGGTTTGTTCTCTCCCACAGTAACTTGTTGCTGATAGTGTCTGGCCAACGGGTCCGAAGTATTTTGCGTAGACAACTGTTGATAAACACTTGTATCTTCTGGATAATGGCTTTCGTAGTTCTCCATGTCTCCGCTACATACAGTAGAACTGTTTTCACATTTGTATTGAAAATTCTGATTTTGGTGTTGTTTGACAACTGCTTTGAGCTCCAGATGTTCTTCAGTTGTAAATATGCTGCTCTTTCTTTGCCTATCCGCACCCTCAGATCTGCATCTGATCCACCGTTTTCATCGATGATACTCCCCAGATATGTAAAGGTTTCCATATTCTCTAAAGCTTCTCCGTCAAGTGCAATTTGATTGGTGGATGTTGTATTGTATCGGAGAGTCTTGCTTTTCCATTTGTTTATATTGAGACCTACTGCTGCTGAGGCTGCTGCTACACTGGTCGTTTTCTCCTGCATTTGTTGTTGCATGTACGATTAGAGAGCCAGATCATCTGCGAAGTCTAAATCGTCCAGCTGCATCCTACCTGTCCATTGTATCCCGTGCTTCCCTTCAGATGTTGACATCTTCATGATCCAGTCGATCACCAGGAGGAGAAAGGGTGAGGTAAGCAACCTGGCCTAACACCGGTCTTTACCTCGAATGAGTCAGTGAGTTGTCCTCCATGAACGATTTGGCAGTATAGTCCATCATAGGAGTTCCGAATGATGTTGACTATCATCTCAGGCATGCCGTAGTGTCGAAGAAGACTACATAATGTTGTCCTGTCCAAACTATCAAGTGCTTTTTCGTAGTCAATGAAGTTGATGTAGAGTGATGAATTCCATTCGATTGATTATTCCACAATGATGCGTCGAGTTGCGATTTGGTTTGTACACGATCGATCTTTACGAAATCCAGCCTGTTGATCTCGAAGCTGGGAGTCTACGGAATCCTTCATCCTGTTTAACAATACCCTGTTAAAGACTTTTCCTGGTATTGAGAGAAGAGTGATGCATCTGTTGTTATCGCAATTGCAGAGATCACCTTTCTTTGGCATTGTGATCAGAAGTCCTTCTTTCCAGTCTGTTGGTACTTGTTCTTCATCCCGAATCTTACTGAAGAGGATGTGGAGTATCTTTGCAGTTGCTGCTACAACTGCTTTCAGTGCCTCTGTCGGAATGTTGTCAGGTCCTGCTACTTAGCCGCTCTTGATTTGTCTGATGACCATGCTGATCTCTTCAATTGTTGAAGGGCCAACATCGATTAGGAGGTCTGTGGGTGCTGCTTCGATGTTGGGTGGGTTTAATGGGGCTGGTCGATTCAAGGGTTCTTTGAAGTGTTCTACCCACCGGTTTCGTTGTTCTTCAATGTTGGTGATTACTTTGCCTTCCATGTTTTCCACTGGTCTTTCCGGCTCAAGGTAATTTCCAACAAGTTTCTTTGTTGTATCATACAGCTGTCTTATGTTTCCTTCTCTGTGTTGGAGGTATATCCATTTTTATCATTCCAACTTCGAAATTAAGTCGAGCCACCCACAGATGACCAGCCATCTTAGGTGTGAACTTCTGTCCCAAGTCCAACATCGTCAGCAGAGAGCAGTAACTCAGCCGATACTTACTGAAGAAATTCATTCATGTTGAAGATACCATCAGTACTGTAGTTTGGCAACTCTTTACCAGTAACACCTCTCATTGAATCGCGCCCACCCAGTAAAATCGAAAGTCAGAAGCGAAGAAGTCGGAAGATATATTTGATGGGTTATCAATTTATCGATAAGTGACTGATCTAATCTGGCTAATGATCGTAGGAGATGTTCCCCACACCGCTCTGTAACGTGATCTGGTACGGATGCAGCTAAACGAGTCCACTAAAACTAATATGGTCAGCATCCAATGTCAAACACTTACAGAGCTATTAATTTGTGGATTTATTTACAGCTACAATGTAAATAAAATGAGGGTGGGTCATAGTTCTGAACTTGAAGGACGCCTTCAAGTCATCCACTTGCCTGATATACGTAAATTTTGCATTGACCTTAAAATGCATATCATTCAGATACCAAATAAACCACTCTGTTAACGATGGCTTGATACATGATAGTTTGAGGATAGTGACTGATCCTATCAAAAGCTTTTGAGAAATCAGTGTATGTCATATCAACCTTTCCTCGCGATCAAAGATGGTTGGCCACCTATCCACTGCATTCATCAGGTTGTTTATCCAAGACTAAATTTTCTTGAGATCGTGCTTTTGTGGTGAAAAAAGTTTATAAACAACGATTGGCCGCATAAACCATCGTATATCAAATACTCCATAACTTCTCAGGGTATTGAAGAAAATGATACTGACCGATAGAATCAAGGCTGATTTACGTCAAAAATAAGTGTAATTTGTATCTGCTCCCAACTGTTTGCAACCGTGTCTTGACTTGGTGAAAGTGAGAACATCATATCAAATGGTATTTTCAAGATTGAATCCACCTCCCTCAGTATTGCAGAGTAAACTTTGTCAGCGCCAGAAGTTTACTTGTTTAAATATTGTGATTTCTGACACACCGACCCACCGTTTAGGTTTACTTTTAGGACTGTTCTGTTCCCGCAGAATCACCATTCATAGAGGATCCGGGATATATAGGTTGTCAATTGGTGACTCTTTGTTTTTGATGATGCTCTCTGATTGTGACGGTGTCTGACAGTTTCTCCATTGAGTTGTTATCTTCACACATAAGAATAATCCAAATTCTTTATTGAAGTTGGAGAACCTATCTGTAATGGCGTTATCACCTCCGCTTCGTGTTCAGCAGAGTTGACTTTAGGAAGATTGAACTTTCCTAAAGTTGGGATGAGTGTATCCAAGGTGAACAAAGCGGGATAATTCCTCAAGAATCCTATTTTTATGCTTGATGTCAGCAGTAGTATGATAATTAGAAGTATTTGAATTGTAGTATGAACTAGTAATCCCAGGAATAACGCAATTTAATCAAGAAGTATCAGATGAACTCGAACGAATATATTGTATTTGGAATTCAAAATTACAACAGTCATCAATACGAAGAAGTCATTGATTTATTTAAACATCACATCCGCCACAGCTCGAATTGGAGTGTAAGTGTCTGTAATCGATTGTTCGTCCTCTTCTTAAGTTCATCTTACATCTGTCCGACGGTGTATTGGATGTAGACTCTGTATTATCTGGATTCTGGTATTGTATTTGATCAACGTGTCGGTTATGTATGGTCAAATCATTGATATCCAGAATTCGCACCATAGATTTTCCAACATTCTTCACCACGATCCCCGTGGCTGGTCGAAGATCATTACCACGATAATACGTAACTTCTGCAGACTCCAAACACCTCATATTCGAACGGAGAATTCTTCCTTTTAATAGCTTTGATGGAGTCTCTTTCGTCACAGAATGCTTAGCATTTCTATATTGAAGTAGAAATGTATCTACTCCCCTCTCCAGTTCATTGAATGTCGAAGCAGCAATAGAATCAATAGCAATTTTCAATGTTCTTACGAAATTTTCTGCCTGACCATTGGAACAAGGGTGCCTGGGAGCCGTAAACAGATGTCTGCACCCTATACCATTTAACCAATTAGTGACTGCATCTGCAGCAAAATGAGAGCCATTATCAGTCACCAACACCATGGGAACTCCTTCTCGACTAAACACCTTCCTTAATGCTTGAATTGTGAAGTCAGAATTCGGTGAAGTTGTGAAAAAAACTTCAGGCCACTTAGAAAAAGAATCAATAATTACAAGTGCATAGTATTTGCCAAGAAATGGACCACAGTGGTCTGCATGAATTCTCTGCCAGGCCTCAGACGATACTGGCCATGGAGTCCACTTCGAAGGCAGACTTTTTAGCTTATGACATTTCTCACAATTGTTTGCTGTACGACATATATCTGCATTTATCTCTGGCCACCAACATGTGAGTCTTGCTAAGGATTTCATTTTCTCAACACCAAGATGTCCACTATGAAGATCATCAAGGACAGGTTTGCGTAATGAAGGAGGAATAACAACACGATCATTTAAACACAAAATACCGTCAGGAGTAGTAGATAACTCGTCCCGCTTTGAATAATAGACAGGAAATCTACGTTTCAGATTAGCATTCCAACCCTTCCGTATAGCACTGAGTATACATCCAAAGTATCTACGAGTTTCTCTAATGAGATCTGGACGTCTCACCGGTAAAGGTTGCACTAACAAGCAGTCTGAAGTATTAACAGGTCTATCTTGTAATGGTTGTCGAGAAATGTAGTCAACGTGTTGAATTTGTTTTGCACTCCTGTGCTGAATCGTATAGTCATAAGCACTCAAAGCAATACTCCATCGTTGAACCATAGCAGCTGAGGAACGTGCTAAGGATTTGTCAGGATGATAAATGAACTTTAAGGCTTCATGATCAGTAACAATGGTAAACTTCTTTCCAAATAAATATTTATGAAGTCTTTTAACAGCCCAAAACACAGCTAACGCTTCTCGCTGCGTTTGTGAATAACCTTGTTCAGCAACAGAAAGTTTGCGTGAAACACATATAACTGGCCTACCTTCCTGTTCCAAAACTGCACCAATACCTACAGGTGACGCATCAGTAATAAGAACAGAATGTACACTGGGTGAGTAAGTTCGAAGGACAGCGTCACTTTGAAGAAACTTTAGCAGACTTCGTAGGCATGACTCTTGTTCTTCACCCCATTTGAATGAATTGGATGTCAAAATATTAAATAAACAATTGGCACGACAAGAAAAATTAGGAATAAAACGAGAATAGTACTGAAGAGCACCCACTAGTGAACGTAATTCTGTGATGTTTTTTGGAGACGGTGCATTTGTCAGTGGAGCTAGTCGTTTCATATCTGGTCTAAAACCATTACCATCAACTAGGTATCCAAGGCATTCAAAACTAGATACACTAAATGAACACTTATTTGGATTCACTGTAATATTCTTCTCAATTAAACGACGCAATAAAGCAATAAGTCTCTGGTCATGGACTACTTTATCAGCACCATGAACAATGAGATCATCTTGATAAACTTCAACACCTTCTATATCGCTGACTATCTTATTCATGACCTCTTGAAATATGGCTGGAGAACAACTAAGACCAAATGGAAGGAAGTTGTATTTGAACAGACCAAAAGGAGTGTTAATTGTTGTCAAGATAGATGAAGATTGATCTAAAGGGATTTGAAGATAAGCATCTTTCAAGTCAACTTTCGAGAACACTTTAGAACCATGAAGCCGATTTAGAATATCTTCAGCCTCCATCGTCGTGCATGTTTGCTTCAACAAACGGGAGTTCAGTGTTAATCTGTAATCACCGCATATTCTAGGGGTCTTGCCATCCGATTTCAATGGCGTAACAATAGGAGTACCCCATGCTGAGGACTGAACTGGTTCAATTATACCTTTAGCACACAAATCATTCAGTGACTTATGTACTGCTTCTCGAAGACCATAAGGAATTATTCGTCTTTTAAGAAAGACCGCATCACCCTGTACTTGAAGTTTAATGGGCTGAATTTTCATACCTCCACTACACTTAGCACACACAGCTATCAAATCCTTGAGTAAAGCATCAGAATTCTCTGTAGAAACTAGTAGAGACAATTCCACTTTAAGCCTTTTCAGATTTTTTTAAACCCAGTATGGACAGTCCTGTTTCACTAACTATAAATTCACAAGGTACGTATGAAGAATTATCATCTCTTATTAGCAATTTACAACATCCTCGTATAGGTAGTCTGTGTCCAGTAATCCCCAGTATTGAGACCTCAGTGGGTTTTACCACAACATTAGGATCTAAAGATTTCAAGTTCTTGAATGAAATAATGGACTCTATACTACCTGTGTCCACAATAAAGTCATGAAATGAACCAAGGGATGTATATAATCGCTTTTGAATATGAACATTCCCTTTTGAAGTAGTGGATAAAGATAAATGATCATCAAGAACAGCCGAATTATTGGGATCTAAGTTACCAGACTTAGTAATACTTGAAGCAAAGTGAACAGTAGTTTTGCACACTGACTGAATGTGTCCTATCTTGCCACATTTAAAACATTTAGCATTACGAAATGCACATGAATTACGAAAATGAAATTTGCCACAAGATAAGCATTTACCAAACTTATTCTCACCTTTGTTGTTTGCTTTGCAGTTCCTTGTTAAACCACCTTTCATATTTCCACGGGAATAGCAATCACGATTAAACGAACGCAAATTTGATCGACCCTGAGATTGTAATTCATCATGACGACTAAGCAAAGTATTAGAAATTTTCATCGATTGAATATCAAGTTCATTCACTGCTTCGTAGTTAATACATGCAGTTCTAGCATCTTGAAAAGAACAGTTCGGCATTCTTAACAGCTCCTTTTCCAGACCTGGTATGTTAATTCCAGCAATTAACCGATCTCTCAACTGTACATGAAGCTGATCACCAAAATTGCATTTGGCAGCTTGTCTTTGCAATTCAAGGATGAAGTCTTTAACCTTCTGGTTATCCTGACGAATCATCTTATGAAATTTTGCTCTCTCACGACACTCAAAACTGGTGCACTTCACATGGTTTAATAGTAATTCCTTGAGAGTTGTATATAGGAGTGAAATCGGCTGATCTGGATATGCCAAGGTTTTTAATAAACTATAGGCTTCTTGACCGATGAATGTAAGAAAATGTGCCACAATTTTGTCACCCTTCATATCTTTCTTGGTCATGGTCCATATCTCAAACCTTTCAAGGTAATCCTCACAAGCTTCAGAAGTTGAATGAATGTCCAACTGTTGTATCGCAGGCTCCATCGCGACGCCAATATGATAATTAGAAGTATTTGAATTGTAGTATGAACTAGTAATCCCAGGAATAACGCAATTTAATCAAGAAGTATCAGATGAACTCGAACGAATATATTGTATTTGGAATTCAAAATTACAACAGTCATCAATACGAAGAAGTCATTGATTTATTTAAACATCACAAGTAGACTTTGTGTAGATAAATTCAATTGGGCATTTTGAGGTGTAAGACAATATCACAGAACACAATAGAGATTCGTCAAAATCGATGAATTTTAAAATGCACACTTGGTGTGCTCGCAAGTACAATCATGCATACACGGCTTCTCCGCCCTCCATTCCAGTCATTCTATTGTTATAAAATAAAGATATACCGAATATTCCCAAGTTCTGATCTGTGAATCCGCAAGATACCTTCATTTCGGATATAACTGCCACATGAGCAATTTTAGTATTATTAATTAGGGCAGCTCATTCATTTTGTTTGGTGAAATCAACGTTTGTATGTATTCAGCTACTACTTTCTATCCAAAATGCACTTATGCACTTGTACTGTATGAATGAACCTTGTACAAATGGGCAGGAAAACCATTCAAACAGGATTTTGGAATGAAAGGCCTCTCTCCTTTTGTGTTTTTTCTTGTTCTTGACAGTCCACAAATGGAATAGTTACTGTAAGTTTGGTCTGTCCAAAGTCCCAGCATTATATAGCTTGTGCGGATCCATATGGATTCCAGTTGATAACGAAAACCTGTTAACACTAATTGCATCAAGAATGGCAGCTGACATTTGGGAAGAAGATGCTATTTTTACTAATCGGGATCTGACTTCAGTTAGATCGTATGATTGATTGTTATTGAAATGCACATATCGCTAATCATCGTATATTATTATCGGTGATGAATAAGGGAATTAAATAAGTCAAGTACGAGAATCGATTTCGAGTGCATATATTTCATTAAACCATTGGTCCAGACAAACGGTCAATGAAACGAAGCGAAATTATACGCAATGGAGAAGACATGTGAGAAAACTCGATTTATTCCAGCGTTAATCGATATTACAGACAAGTGACAGTCAGGGTTGATAAGCGAATAACTAACAAAGTCAAAATCTGACTCAAGGAGAACGGAAAAATCGGGCTGTCCATAAGCTAGAATAAGCAATATGGGATTAACATAGTAACGAACACTACACTCTGTTCTTCATGGTCAATAGTCAATGTATCTTGAAACTCCAAGGGCTGCTTTGTATACTTCTAGTTTTCAACATCGTAGAAAGCACTGTCAGACTCAATGTATTCTGGGGTACGTAACAGCAAGATATTTCTCGAAAGAACAACTTGCGAGACTCTTTCAAGATTTTTCTGATGATATAACTTTCTGAATCTCCTCCTCCTTTTTGTCAGCAGCTTTTACATAAGCCTTGGACAGTTTGCATTTTTTGTGCCCATTCCATGAGTAGATCATGTAGCCGATAGCGACTCAACTTTGGAAAGTTTGAACTTCCTACTTACGTTTCCTGACGTTTTTAAGGTTTGTCCGGAGTCTGTATTAACAGATTGACTTCTCTCCATTGGCTTTTTATTATTCCAACACTGCTCCAAGTCGTGATGAAACGTAACATAGCTTTATTGCACCATATGTTTTGATGACATAAAGGATAGCTGTCCGAAATGATGATTTACTTTCTGCCAAAAACTATAAATACATGAGATTTTTGTACTATATTTGACACTGTTGGGAATGACATTCCTACTTATTAGCCTTCTCTCTTGCGACTTTGCGAGTTCGATCGTTCAAGTAGTCTAGTAGTACGCGGCATAGCAAGAATCAAAGCTCTAGATATAACATTAACCAACCCAGACAGCGATGGACGTTTGTTAGACAAAGTTTGAGCCGAAACGCGTTGAGTTTTCTAAATGGTCAGCTCAAAAACTTCACGTTCCTCCAATTGCACATACGTCCATATACTGGGTCACAAAATAGCAGAAGTAATTAATAAGGTCATACTACGGTTTGTGCTACTGATGTCGGCAGATATGAGTAATATGTGCTGGTGGGCGGTTAATAAGGTCGGAGAGAAGGGAACAAGAACAGAGAATGGTTGCTATGGAAAAAAAAGTGAACAATGAAGCCTCAGACGATTGACCGGCATTTTGCAAATGAAGTATTTACTCTATGGCGCACAGATTTTACTAAGACGTTCTGTAATTTTAAATTCAGATATATTCGATTATCCCCTTTTATGTTCTCGTCCACTACAATATTACTGAATAAACTCGTATACCAATTTTAAGTCTTGCTTTAAGTCTTTATATATCGTCACTCGATCTCATTTCAAACTAATATTTAACTTAAAGCATCGACGTTCAATTTACTTTTGCTATTATGATTAACTTCCTGACACATTAGATACTATTTTTACTCTCATTTATCCTTCTGCATAAAAATTTTTCGTACTGCTCCAGGGTTTCTATTTAAAAACACAATGTCTTGCACTATACTTACTGGAATAAATCAACTTTTCAGATTCATTTTATCTTCATCACATAAGAATTGGTATTTGACGATCTTTCTCTTCTATTAATGAACACTTTCATCACATCACTATAAACTTTTGCTACATAAGCTTTTATTCACCAATGTCTAGCTAAGGCACAGTGACATTTCACTGCCCCTACAATACTGCCCATCAGACTCGACCGCCGTTTGAATCGGTACCAAACATGTTGAGAGTAGTCGCGCGCCGGAGTTTGCCAAACGACTAGTATGAATCTTCCGGGCATTACCGAGCTGTAAGACAAGTGTTAAAGAGGCGGCAGAAACTGGTCGGGAAACAGCGAGTAATAATGTTGGTTGAATGCAAAACGATTAACCATAGAAATAATAGAAAAAACATAGCTTTTTAAAGTCCTATCAAGTCGCGTTGGAATAGATAGCTTCGACAAGTGATTGAGTTTCTCAGATGAGAAACGATAAGTCTGCCGCAAAGTGCGATACGTTTATTATCAATCGATGCGGATTATTTATACTACTACTGATTTAAACTAGAAAGTCAGACGATATTGTTGACAGATTGTCTTCGTAATTGTCGAATTGTAGTTATATCTGTATTTAACAGTTTCAAAAGCCGATCGAAGACTACAGATCGAGAGCGAAGGTGGCACGATGAAGTCTCTAAAAGATGATAAATGATGAGTGCTGCATGTTTGTTCGATAAATCAACCGAAAAATATAGAGATTATAAGAAACCAAGAGTGTCACTCTGGACTCATTTCAATGATATCAGTGAAAAATGCTGTCAGTGTTGGGATAGGGGCGACAATGTCGTTCACAGTTTTCAGATTTGATCGATTGTGTAAACTGACGATTCGCGCAAATGATAATGTCATCAGACCAACAACTGAACCGGACAGACTTTAAATCGTCGGGTAGTTGAACAGCCCACTGATGTACCGAAATCATTTGTTAGATAACAGTCACGAGAAAGCAATACTTCATAAAATAAAGTACGACGTCGACGTTGAATAACTACAATAGTTCGGATAAGTAGCATACATCACCAATCGAGAGTGGAATGCCTGGTTACAGAAGGTTGAGAAAATCGAAGAGAACGACAACAGAGTGATTGGTATGGAAACTAAGGGACAACAAAGTATGAGACAATTGGTGGATCTCAGATTTTACCAAAATATTCTGTATTGTTGTATTAAAATACATTCGGTTGTCATTGTGAAAATTGAAATACATATAAGCGAACAATTGTTTTCAATTAAATCGTCATTAGGTCTTACTCTAATGTACATGAAAATGTTAAACCAAGGCCATTAATCACAATGAAATAGAATACATCATGATTAGTTTAACATTTTCGTATAAATATTCATGTATATTAGAGTAAAGCCTGATGAAAACAATTGTTCGCTTACGTGTGGTGTTCTACATTTGGTTGTCCTCGCCTGGGCTCTCTTTCACTACAAAATGACCAACAAGATCAAAATGAGTTACCTGCCCAGAAACAAGAATAAGCTCAGATGGGCGATTGCAATAAGAACTCCATCCCGTAGAAAACTAACTCGTTAAAAAACGCTAATCACATCGCAATAACACCGACTAATAATTTATGACTGACCAGCCTACTATTGGCTAACAGTTGTCTTGATCTATTATGATAATCTCAAAAATTAATGGTAGAATGTCAATGAATAAATTTACTTCCATTCTTCTTTTTTTATGTGAAATACAGTGTGGTTCAGAAAATAATCAGACTTAAGAAAACCAAGTCTTTCTTTTAAGCTCACCACCTATAGAAACAAAAATGATCTTTAACTATTGTTTGTCCGAAAAAATCTATTAGACTTTAAATACGTTAACGTGAAACTTATAGTCGTTCTAAAGTTTCCTGTCAACTAAAGCTATACTATAAAACTGATAAGAATTCAATAGGTAATCAGAATTCGTTTAAAAAGCTTATTTGCAAAATAACGTTTGATGATTAAAAGTATTCGAATTATTATACGAACTAAGAATCCCCGAAATAGCTCAATTTAAACAAGACAGAACTAAGTTAGTAAAAACGAACGTATTGTAATTAGCATTCAAAATCAGGTATACATCAAGAACAAAAGAATCATTAGTTCATACAAACACCACATAATGCCAAACAATGAAATAAGAGAAACATACTAAATTATCTGATCTGTGACTTGAGTAAACTAATTTATTAGGTCACTATGTTTTCTTACAATAATAATTATTTATTGAATTCCATTCGACTGTTTATTAAAATATTAAAGAACTAAATACCGTAAATCAACATTCTTTTCAATGGAATTTTAGTGCTCTATATTTTATTGTTTCCATTTCAGTTAAAAGTGACTATATTAGGCTGATTACTTGAAGGATAATACCAATGCACAAGATAACTCAGTGGCCTGTATGAATTGAGCTATGAATACCGTAATAAATCTTGGTCTTTTGTTATCATACGAAGGTTAAAGTGAATTCTTAGTTTTCATTATTATTTTTGTCCTCTTAATCTATACTTCAAAATAATAAGAACACTCAATCAAACAAACAATTTGAATCAATCAAAAAACACTGGTGATAAAACCTTTATTTATTGTCATAATTTCTCTTATTACGACCCAGCTATTCCCATTGCTTAGTGTTCGTGGACACCAATTCTCTCGACAAGTCCCCAAGTGAGAACACGGTTGAACAAGAAATTATATTCCAAATAACAAGGTTAGATGGAAGTAGGAAGCACAATAAGAAAAAGCGTGAGTATATTTATGGTTTTTGCATGAGAAGATTTCACAGTCTTCTCCAAGAAACGACTAGCGCTGATTGTATAAGAATTAGTTAACCAGCTTGCACCAACGCGATCGTGCATGGAACATCATTTAATCCAATCTATGTCCCGCTAACAGTTATGTATAAATAAAAATATTAAATTATCAAATGAACTTGTTTGAAAATGTTATTAATCACGTGAGATGTACTTGATTAGGTGTGTCTGGTTAACGAGTTTTAATTTCTTAGGCGTTAAACGAAATGACCAAAAACTATAGATATACTTTCCAAAAAACATTTCAGTTTTAATAATTGTACTTATAAATCCATAAACTCCTACATAAAAATGTGTTTTTATCATAAAATTATTTCTGTGCAATTTCTGAATTATTAAGAGACATCGACTATTCGTACTATGTAAAACATACTTTATTAATGTTGGAGATACCAGATCCCCAAAAATCTCTTGATAAACTTCTTACTTTCGTAATTTAACTGTGAAAATTCGAATTCCTCATCTTCTCACCAAAAGCCCTAATTATTACCTTCAGTTTGTAATTCCCACCTGGAGGGACATCAGACATCATTGGTTCGTTTTTTTTAGTACGCTGTTTTGTGACGCTTTTCAATGATATTTTTGTGTTGTATATAATAGGCACGAGTTCAGTTCTTGTTATTCGTTTTTCCGAACTGCTTGTGAAATTACATATTTTTCCTGCTGAATCTCGTCTCCTTCCTCTAGTTAACAGGGTTGGAGAGCCCCTCCAGGATTTAGAATTAATCAGTTGTGTAATAATGTAGAAGCTGCTACAGTTCCAAACAACTTCTAAAACTGATGTACGTGGGGTAGGGTTCAAATCAGCTACCTAATGAGATAACTTAGTCATGTTAAGTGATAATGAATGAATATTGCAGTAAAGACCAATGATAGTCAATAGAGTTAGAGAATTACTAATACTATTCATGATGATAAACTCGGTAAGGTTTAATAGGACATAAAACAACATTTAGCGCTTATAACTGATTTGCAAGTGGATATGAATGGCGATAGTATGAAAAACTCAAAATTATAACGAATTCACTGATCCAAACTTACTGGGTCGAAAAAATCAATTGCAGCTCCGGACACCAGTGCAATAGATAAAAAGGCAGTGACAATAAAACGACATAGTTATTTAAAAGTATCAACTTTGATAGATAGCCAAGAATTACTGGGATATTAAATATCAATTTTAGAATATAATTACCTAAAATCTATTATAGTATATGACCCTTTGAAGAGTACTACAAACTTTGACTACTTTAAATCGCACTTTTTAGTCGTTATGTCAAATAGCTAATTTAATTCAGAAAGAACAAAGCAGTAGTACTTGGATATTATTCACAGACTTAAAGAAAACATTAATGAATGTATAAATAAATAATAGTTTGTAAATTACTTCGTAAATATGATCAATATGAAGCATTTTCCATGATATATCGATTAATTCAAATATTACCAACTACAAAAGTTTAACAAACTGAGTGATCGTCATTGCACTGGAAATCAAAGAAAGAGATTCATATAAGATTAATTAATGAATGGAAATCACTTTACTCCAATATGTAAATCTTAAGATTACTTTTTTCACAATGTTATACTTATGGATTTCACATCTCCCAACACATACCGGTTGAAACTTGAGTCTACTGGCTAATACTATGTTTATTAGAAGCGATGAGTTGTTCCAATGAAAATATTAATACAAATCAATTTTTTAAAGACAGTTATTTATAGGAACTGTTTAAGATAAATTTAACTGATTATCGTAATAACTGAGGGCTCTGTTGTGAATTTATGCCCGGATTTTATCACATGATTTATTCAACAACCGAAATACGACTTATCCAATCTTAGCACTGTGCCAAACCAATGACGTTCGATCAGTATGAGCAGCCTAGCGTTCTTACTGGTCCTTTGTCCGCCTAGCCCTAACAGTTGAGTCCAGAATACCAATTACAGCTTCTGATATGCGGATCATTTATTTCAAACATACCTGGTTTATATACAAACCAAATGGACCACATCACACTATAAAATAGGAAATAACATTTGTATAAGATCAAGCTAAAAAGTGTGTGATTGTGGGAGACGGTAATTAATAAACTGGACATAACTTAAGGACAGTAAGTCGTATAATAATCTATAGGTCAAAATGAAGCTTATAATAAAAGCAATATAGGTATACATAATCTAGTTACTGAACAGTTATACAATAAGAATATATATAGAATAATAGTCTATTAATAGGTCCCGGAAGTTACTCGTACCTATGTCTTCACTAAGATATAACAGGTAATAATGCCAAGATTGGACTTGACGGTTTCAAATAAATTGAGCACTGCGCAAAAAGTTAATAAATATGTTGTTGTGATATCTCAATGAGTAGAAAATTGTATTTCTGACATTTCGTGATTTACGTGAAGTCAAAAGAGGTCAGAAATACATTTTTCTACTCATTGGGATATCAAAAAATAGTTATTATTGTAATAATTATTTTTGTACTTTTAAATTGTGAGTATTTTATCTCATCTACTGACTAAAGTCTCGAATCTCATACAAATGCTCTGAGACATTCTTCCGACTACTCTTTCAGAATGTATTTTCTAGGAATCATTGCCGAAATAGTAGTTACTTCAATGGTAGTAATATAAAGTAGCTTTAATCTTACGGTTTAGAGGAAGACAAAGAGCGTATACACCTACGCCATTGTGATGGATTCTGAGCCTTCAACCAGTCTCTAACCACTGGTTACGATAGTCACGCGGATCCAAATCAAGTAGCCTGCATCTACCAACATAGCTCAAACTAGAAGTTAGTGACATTATGGACTGATACCACCTTTTCGTTTGGCCGCCCCTAACTCCCATGTCTACAACACTAGTCAGCACTGGGCACCGTGGTTGGGCATGCGTAACACGTGGCCCAACTATTATCTCAGTCGATGAAGATTTACAACCTCATCAACTGATTTACCATCATTCCCCAATACCATGCGTCTAACCTCACTATTACTCACCCACTGATCCCAGAAGATGTGAGCAATATTTCAAAGACATCTGTGACCAAATATTAGTAACTTACGAGTACTATCTACTCCTAACGGCCACGTTTCGCAACTGTAAAGTAAAACAGAAGAAAGTGCTACTCAGTATATTCGTTCTTTAATTGATAGACGGATACCTCGCTTTCGCTATATGTGACGTAAGTTGGCGAAAACCAAACGAGCTTTTTGAATCCATGTAAAGATTTCGTCAGACACCAACCTATTAGGACTGATCAGACTTCCAAGATAAGTGTATTTGTCAACGCGTCCGACTACGTCACTTCCTATCTTTAGTTCAGGTGCTGACGCAAGCTAGTCCTGAAGCAACAGTTTGCATTCAGAGGGGGAGAAACGTTATATGTCAATTATTATTGCAATTGTGAACAACCATTATGGACTGAAAGTATCTCATCAAGTGAAGTGGTTTTGAATTGTTGAAAGTAATTGATATTACAAAGTCACTTGACAGCAAGTGCATGTTAACTAGCTTCGAGATGCATTTCAAGAAGTTCTAAAAAAAAGTTATGACCTAAATATCTGGAGAAGTTGGAAGTGATATATTAACTTATTGACAATATTCCATCCAAAACTGAATGCGTTGCACGATTAATAATGAGCACCATGGAAAATTAGCGCTGAATTTTAAATATCTAGGTAATTATTTCATTTACACATTTGTTCCAAACAAAATACACAGGTATTTTTATTATTACTAATATGAATATTGTTGTAGAAATATTGAAAGGAAAACTAAATACCATTTCTTTACTGATACGATGTTTGATAAAAATACTGATTGTTTTATATCCTCTAAATGAATAGACAACACAAACTCAAAAAATTGATAAGGTAAAGAAAATTATGTAACCAGAGGCAACTGGTTCACTTTAAGTGACAAAGGAAGAGAAAAACTGGCAGGCTGTTAGGAAAATGAAAGAAACTTCTGTAGTGAATAGCGACACACGAAAATAAGAACGATTGATAACCACCGACGATTCATTGATATACAACTAGAAACAAATTTGAGTATAGGGTGCGAAAAAAAATGAATGAAGAGGAAAATAAACCATAGTACATATCGGATTAAATACACTCTAAAAAAACTACAGTTAAAGTACAAAAAACGTTTATCGATATTCATTTACGAAAATAGATTAAGACTTACTGAAAGACATTTCAATATGTCAACATCATGATCGAAAACAAGATGAATCAGTCCTAACTTTTAGTTGATCGAAGGAAAAGAAGACAAATGCAACTGAAAAATTTTTCTTAAGAAAAACTCAAGATACAAATTTACGGATGTACGATAAATTAATCTAATTGACTTCTCTACAAATTGAGCACCAACTCTTACGAATTCGTTACTTACAACCAAGTCCAGGAACACCAAACAATTCAGAGGTAAATTCGAAAACGAGATAAGTAACACAAACAGATGGAACAGTTTTTGACAAACTAGCACTTAATCCACGATAAAGTCCTTTAAACCCATTTCTCTGTACAATGGAACACAAAGATTTGATAATAGGAGCAGCAGACGGAGATGGTGATGCTTGATATCGAGTACGAAGTAAGTTGGCCGGATAAGTAATCATCATTGGGATGCAACAAGATACTAAAATCAATGAAACAGTTACCATAGCTGGTATATGAAGCTTCATTGTACGATCTGTGTTAGGTTGGAGAAAATAACGATACTCTATATAACGCTGTTTGAGCATCTAAAAATAAAACACACGTGGAAAAATCTGAGTTAGAAACAACTCTAATGATGGAAAAGTATACTCTAAACATACTGTTTCAAAAACCTTATGGTATGGCGCTTGAAGAAGACGAGTAGATAAGGCTTTGGATCTGATATGAAGTAAATTTTCGATTCTGGTTTACCAATGTTAATTACGTTTTTTCCACAGAAAACATTATTATTCTATAATTAGACCATATTATCTAATCAATCAGTCAAAACAATAAAAACCTGAACAGCTAGGTATTTATAATTCGGAAGTACGCAGAAATAAACATACTCTACTTCATATAGATAATCACATAAATAGAATACTATTAATTAATAAATAAGTTGCTACGGTTTAATATTCAATCAAGAACAGCCGTCATTCGAAATCAACCGATGTTGCTGTTGATCAAACAAACTTCCTACTTCAAAGCATTCCAATGCTATCGAACTACATTGTTTGATTGTGAAAGTTGTAAACTATTCGTTGATTATCAGTATGGGGAGATTGTAGTATGTTAAAAGTTCAATTCACGAGTCGAGGGTTGTGCAAGATCATTGGAGTTAGACATTAACACCGTTGGAAGCCGGTTCAGTGATCTAAAAGTTAAGCGTTCGCAAGCGAGACCGAAGGTCCCTGGTTTGAGTCTCACATGCGGGATCGTGGATGTACACTGCTGAGGGGTCTCATACTAGAATAAAACAGCCTTCCAGTACTTCCAGGTTTTCAATGGTGATCTGGCTTAGATTTATTTATTTATTTAAACACATATATATTGGTACAAAAGGGCACCAGGTACATATGCGCCACACAAAATAATGAAAGTAGGAAGAGAAGGGATGAAAAGATAAGGCGGGCTGAAATGTACAACCAGAAGACTCTTTCAGTTAGGAAAGTTAGAACCATTCTTTATGTAGAAAGTAAAAGAAGGTTGCAGCAGGATCGCCACTGGCTTCTATTCTGAGCCATATCTGATAACGTCTCTAGCCACTGTGTTGCACTATCTCTCGGACCCCAACCAGGGAGTCGTGAAGGACCAACGGAAGCTAGCCCTTTGCAGCTCTCTTTCATGCCACGACACCATGTCATACACTGACCTCCTCTCCGCTTTTTCCAACCAGTCCCAGGGTCGGCAAATAATGCACGACGTGGAATTCTCTGGGACGACATTCGTAAAACATGTCCAAGCCACCGAAGTCGGTGTTTCAAGATGGTGACACCAATTGAATTATCATCTCCGCGCCCGAAAACACGATGCCGAACCTCTGCATTACTAACATGGTGTTGCCACTGGATGTCAGCAATCCTTCGGAGACAACGATGATAGAACACAGAGAATCGTCTAACATCCTCAACTCGGAGAGGCCAGGTTTCACAAGCATAGAGCAAAACTGCTCTCACCGACGCGTTGTAGATCCGACCTTTTACAGCCAGACTAACATCACGAAGGCGCCAAAGATGGCCCAGATTGGCATAAGCCGCTCTGGCTTTCATTATACGTGCATCAATCTCATCACTCACGCCACCACCAGCACTTATATAGCTACCTAGATACACGAACTTCTTAACTACTTCAACCTGCTCACCATCCAGGGTGAGTACAGGATGAGAATCCTGCCAGTCTTGTAGGAGTACTTTGCACTTGGAGGGTGCAAAGCACATGCCGTACCTGCGGACACTGATTGCCAACTGATTAAGTGCGCATTGCATGCCTTGGGCATTATCGCACAGTAAGACAATATCATCCGCATACTCAAGGTCGAGAAGTCGTTCTCCAGGCAACATATCCACACCACCATTACTTACATCCATCAGAGCTGTTTCCAGGATGTCGTCGATGGCAAAGTTGAAGAGGAATGGTGAGATCGGGCAACCCTGTCTAACCCCAGTGCTCGAATGGAACAAGGGAGAAAGGTGGTTGTATGCCCTCACTCTGTCTGAGGTGTTCGTATACAGGGCCTTCAAGATGTTAATGAACTTCTCAGGCACACCCTTCTTCAATAGACAATCACAGAGAACAGTCCTGTCCAACGAATCGAAGGCCGCCCTGATATCAAGAAACACTACGATTGTTGGCCTGCGATAAGTATGACGGTGTTCTAACATTTGGCGGAGGGTGAAGATGTGATCAATGCATCCTCGACCAGAACGAAAACCAGCCTGCTACTCGCGAGTCAATCGTTCTCGGGTTTTAAACAACCTACGAAGAATGATAGAAGCCAATAGTTTGGACGCAATCGAAAGTAGACTTATCCCCCGGTAGTTATTGCAGGAACAACGTGAACCCTTTTTAAAGATAGGGACGACTATTGACTCATTCCAAGATGTTGGAACACTTTCTTGCTCCCAAACCTTTCCAAACAACGCAGTCAGTTCCTTAGCCAGAAAGTCACCACCATCTTTAAAAAGAGCCGGAGGTAAGTCATCTGGGCCCGGTGATTTGTAGCGCTTCAAGAGTTGGAGTTCCTTGCGGACTTCCGCCTCGTTTGGTGGATCAGTCGTCACCGGCCATGGGGGGCAGGACAAGCTGGTTGATGTTGCCGGAGCAGCAGGCCAGTTGGACTGCCCTTCGAAAAATTCCGCCCATCGTCCAAGACGTCGACAGATGTTAGTGATTGGCATCCCATCATCCTCGTAGATTGTTTCACTCACACCAGACTTCTTGCTGCCAGTGGCTCAGATGAGTTGGAAGAGCTTCCGGCAGTTACCAGATGCAGCTGCTGCTTCCATCTCATTAGCACGCTCCGACCATCAGGCTTCCCGGTCCTTACGCAAGCTTTGCCCAATTTCATTACGTAACAGCCTTCGTTTGTGGTCAAACTCACGGTCACCCGGAGTAGACCGACGGGCTTCAATCGGTTGTAAGAAGCAAGAAGAAACCCAGTGCTTGTAAGCGGGACGTTTCGCGAAGCCGCAAGCGGCTTTACTCGCCATTTTCATGGCGTTATGAAGGTGCAACCAATGCTCATCTATACTTTTCGGTGGGATGATAGCTAGCCTAGAAGCTAGCTTGGCTCGATACTTACTTGCAACAGAAGTTGCAGCCCGTTTACTAACATCAATCCGTTGATGGTGGTCAATCCTTCGGCCACTGAAAAGTAAGGTGAGATTGGCGCAGACCAGGGCATGATCAGACTCCAGATAGGTACTCCAAAAGGAGCGGCAGTCTTGTACACAACCACGCCAGCGGTAGCTGATCGCGATGTGATCAATCTGAGTCCAGGCTTGGGATGCAGAGGGAGGACGCCAGGTAGCACACCGGCGATGACTGTGCCGGAAGTTAGTGCTAGCCAGAAACAGGTTGTGGTCTGTGCACAGTTGCAGCAAACGGTCCCCGTTATCTGTCCTGCGACCAACAAGTCCCCATCGGCCACCTAGACGACTCTCTTCTGTGCCTAGACGCCCGACCTGTGCATTCAAGTCTCCGGCTAGTACTACAATATCTGTCGAACGCGCTTTCTGGAGAAGAACTGTTAACTGATGGTAAAACTCATCCTTGATTGCATCCGGGCTGCAATCTGTCGGGGCATAGGCGGAGATGACGAAAAGACACTGATTCTCACGCTGATTTCTTCTCACTTTGATGGAACTTTCTAATCTAACAGCACATAACCGACTGTTAATGGGGATCCAATCAATTAGTGCTGCCTCAGCTCTAGCGCTTAGTGCGACACCAACACCAGCAAGACCAGACGAAGATGCCACAGGGTCCCCGGATAAGCGCACGTGGAACAAGCTTTTCGAGGCGACAGATGGAGAGCGGATTTGTAGTACTTCACTAGAGTCTTGAATACGGGTCTCGGATAGACAACAAACATCAACATTAAGACCTTCCAAAGACATAGCCAGCCCTATCTGTTGTCTGATATGCATTAGTGTGCGAACGTTGAAGGAAGCCAGCTTGAACGGCGTACGTGGTTTCAGAAAGACTGCTTCAGTATTCATTATCGGTGGAAGCATTCACTTTCAACCAGACAGTGACTGGAGATCGTTTAGATAGGACAGATTTTCCACAATGGGCGAGCTGCTGCATAAGTTGAAAAGTAAGGTTACACAAATTGGGGATAAAAGGGGGTGAGTTAGCGATATGGTAAATAATAATAATAATAATAAAGGTAATAATAATAATGTTAATTGTCTTGCTTTTAGTATGAGCAGGGATATTATCGTCAATAGAGTTCATAATTTCATTTATTTGTGTGTGGGCTGTGATACTGCCCGGGTGCCCAAACCGAAGCAGGTGGTTTTCTTAGGGGACCACACCCCGAGCCTTTGACCTAAAGGTCTGATCCACAAGGCAGTGGAGCATCGTGAGGAGATGCAGTCCCATGGTTGCCGTTGACCAATGACAGGTTCTTCCGCCATTCGTTCCATCAGGATACTGGCTTAGATCAACTCGTGGACTCAACTTTTGAAATATTGGTTGACTATTTACGGTTATTGTCCGGTTTTTGGGTTCCGGAGGAAAATTAATTGCAATACATCTGTGCCAAAATAGACAAATCTAAAATTTTTGGAAACGTTGAAAATCTGATTGATTTTCTAACTGACTATGAAGAAGACTTCTAAAAAATATCAATAGCGATGATTATTTGGGACACCAATAATAACAATAAATCCACTCCACTTTTGATATACTTTTTGCTTTCATCGCTGTATCAGCTTAGGTTTAAAATGTAGCTTAAAATTTTCATGTGCTGATTTACAGCATCGCATAGATTAACATTTTATCGGGACCCAACATTACATGGGTGATAACAAAATTTCGACAGAACTTTCGAACCAGAGGAAATCGTACGAAAGATATTTACTAGGGCCCCAAAACGCAATAGGCGAAAAGTAATTTACATTAGCACAGAAAACATAGCGCAGATCAAAAATAAAAATAAAACTCACTAACTGAAAATCAAAGCATGGCAACTGACCTCATAAAGGCATAACTCCATTCCAGAATACGGTACGTAACTCATCATACTGATTTTGTAGCCTCGATAAAATCCTCGGAAACCACCCTCATTATGTAGTTTTCGGATTACAGAAAATATGGAATTGGTTTCATGTGATCTACGCAGAGCCATTCGAGTTTTTAAAATCTAAAATCAGACGTATATTTCGGATAAGCGAGTTCAAAGTATCAAAAATAATATTTGCCTTTACTAAGGCGATAAGTAATGATACAACTTAGATTACTTTTATTATTACAATTATCATGACAGTATCTCCTGTAATTGTGGAATTTTACCAAAGACGACTCTTCAAAAGAGAATTCACTGATGACATATATTTAATATTTCTCACTACCAGTGATACCACTACTATTTTGGCTTTTGGTATTTATGTCCTTGTCTTCAACTTACTGTGATGACGTGGAATGGGAGCTTAAGCTGATGTCCATTTACATTAGACACTATGTTGACTGACTGAGTATGTTACACTATCTCATAACTTTTGCATTGAGTTTATGATTAATGCTATTATGTTTCATCTACGATAGATCTAGAATCTTTTATAAATTTATCCTTTGTTGCCTAGGTTGTAGAATAATAAGGTTTCAGTCATACGTCGAAGCTAATGCATAGAATGTTCACAAAAATGTAATTCACAACCCATTAAATAAGCCAATACTTGATTATTGGGTTAAACATTCAAATCATTTCTAACAAACAAATTACCAATAAATTTAATTTTGTAACATTGTGTACGTTCCACCAATCGAAATATTATGCTATTTACTTTTGACCGAACTTACCTCAACTGGATAAGTAATTGTTAACGATGCGGCACCAGACAGACTAGCTACCAACAAACGATCTTCTGGAGGTAGTGGTCCTTTGATATTAGGAAAAATTACTGACTTAAGCCATCCGTGAAGACCAAAACGAATAGCACTTTCAGGGCAGTTTTTTAAAATATTCACCCCATTACCTCGCCATAATGACAGAATGCCACCTTCTTTGATCATTATGCGCAAGCCTACGAAATATCATAAATGAAAGTACCTTGATAATAAATATACAGATTTTTGCTGTACACAGAAGGAAATAACTATTACTGACAAATGTCCTTTTTAAACACAAGGTTTAATTCCGTTACCTTTAACCTGAAACCACGTTCAAAAAAACATATAGGAACTTTTAACGTCCGAACATTGTGCCAATTAGGACAACAGGCTACCTTAGCTTTTATTTTTATTTAAACACATAAATATTGGTACAAGGAAGCACCAGATACATATGCGCCATACAAATCTCATTCGATTTGCTTGAGGGCTGTGATATAGCAACCATCCTATAATCAATTCCGATTATAGACAATTTTGGTTAAGCCCATTTTATTAACTTACTTAACAGACATCGTCATTCGGATAGTAACAATTTGCATATTCTTTGCACTGCTATACCACTAGAGCACATGACACTCTATCCGAAATGTTGACTGCTTAAATATAATTCGATGACTCATACCCCTCCCCATATGTGTACGCACGCAAATATTATTATCAGCCTTTGTTTTGCTTTGCTGTGCCCTTATTAAATCTGACTATAAATTGCCTATGTAATTGCTTGCTATTCGCCTCGTTCGTTTCCTTCGCTTGTTCGCCTATTCACTCGCTCTCTCGTTGATATTCGCTCAGATGTTGTTAACTTTCTGACCTGAGTTATTCGACAATAAACTGTAGTTGCTGCTATCCTTTGTCTTCTGATTTTACGCACCGTTAAGATTAGAATTATAACGGTTATCGAAGTAAACGATTAACGAATCGCGGCACTAGTGATACTGCCCAGGTGTCCAAACTGAAGCAGGTGGTTTTCTTAGGGGCCCACACCCGGAGCCTTTGACCGAAAGATCTGATCCACAAGGCAGTGGAGCATCGTGAGCAGATGCATTCCCATGGTAGCCGGTGATCAACGATTGATTCGTGCGCCATTTGTTCCCTCAGGATACTGGAGCTCATGTGCACTATTGGTTTGGAATCAGGGTTTTCCAACTCCCCTAGGTGGACTCGCCTTGTCCACCAACCGTTTAAAGCGCCGGACATTCGCTTTTCGTCCTCTCAATTTCGTAAACAACACCCCCGCCACGAGAAGGCAGTGAGCAGGACTTCCTGCCTTCTTCCTTAGCTAGAACTTTAGAATCTCGCACCATCGATGTGTGCTGAGTCTCCGAATCGTGCATACAAGATCCGAGCAGCGTCATTCATTTGACCTCACCATATCAAAATAAAGAACCATCTCCATACACGCTTCGTGTATCTAGAAGCTTGGATGCTGCTTCCTGTGGCCTCGCTGGAGTAGGTATAGCATTAAGTCATACGGCAGAACTAGCTCTCTTGGACTGGATCCCAGTAGACAGTCGTCTATGCGCTGTCCGACTAAACGGATCAGTAAGGACTCCGAAAAATAGGGAAACTCATCGTTGCCTCTTCGTCTTTTCTGCCTACTCTCCCACTGACTGCAGTTCAGATGATGTAAAAGGTGATTTTTACAGAAAGCTGTCCGACCTTCTCAGAAAAGCTAGGCGCTCTGATGTAGTAATAATGACTGGTGATTTTAATGCTCAAGTAGGCAAACTAAGGGAAACAAAGGGAAAGACATCTGAGTGGATTTTATGTTGTCGTGGCTCCGAGAACAGATAATGGCGATCGTCTGCTGCAGCTATGCTCAGAGGACCGCCTACTTCTTGCTAATACTAACTTTAAGCACAAGGAAAAACATCTTTTGACATGGAGACCCCCGAATTCGTCCCAACGAGATCACATCGCTATCAGTCACCGATGAAAGGGATCAATAGAAGATTATCGCTCATTCTGGAGCACATGTTTAGATTCAGATCATGCTCTAGTGCGAGCACGTATCTGTCTGCGACTTACTGGACGTAGGAAAGACACTGCAGGGAAGCCTCTAAGGGTTCTACTTAATGATAGCCAAGATAAGAATATATTTCAGGAACAACTGAAAAAACAGTTAGACAGACATGTAAGTTGTGCCCACACCCCGGGGTAGCGTGGAATGACATCTGAAAAGCTGTGGAAACAGCAGTGATATCTGCTAGTACGGTAAACCATAGGATTTGGGAGAAGCACTGGACCTCAGCAGCATCTACCGCACTGATAGATGCTCGAAAACTCATCCCACCTGGCTCTGGACATAACGAAGAGCGGAGTCAACTTAAGCGCAAGCTAATAAGAAGCCTACCCAATGATCGCAAACAGTGGTGGGTAGCGAAGGCGAGAGAGATGGAAAAGGCAGCGGCAATAGGTAACAGCAGACAACTGTTCAGACTCGTTAAAGAAACCGGTATTAGAAACCCAACCGTCAGTGAAGCTATATCAGAAAAAGATGAACATACTATTCATTCTTAATCCATGAGATTGGATCGATGGGCAGAACACTTTAGGGATCAGTTCAACTGGCCTTCAGTCACACTTCGGTTTCCCACGACCTCCAGTCAACTTGAATGGCACGTTAATACAAGTCCTCCAACTATTTACGAGGTTGAAAACACTATAGGAAATCCGAAGCGAGGGAGTGCAGCAGGCCCTGACAGGTTTACCCCTGAGATTTTTAAGGATGGCGGTTCAGTACTAGCAACAAGATTGACTGAGGTCTTAGGTAGAATCTGGGAACTGGACGTAATTCCATCTGACTGGTCCCAATCACTGATTGTGCCAGTCTATAAGAAAGGACAAAAGTTCTCTTGTGACAATCACAGAGGGATCAGTTTGACTAATATAGTGTCTAAAATATTAGCTTCAATAATACTTGGACGTCTAACCAAAGCTTGTGAAGAGCAGACTAGGAAAAACCAGGCTGGTTTTCAACCAGGACGTGGTTGTATAAACCAGATATTCACTCTATGTCAGGTCCTAGAACAAAGACACACATTCAGACGCCCCACAATCGTAGTATTCCTCGATCTTATAAGGCGGCATTTAACTCTGTTGATCGTGAGGTTCTGTGGCAGTGTTTGTCACTGAAAGGAGTACCAAAGAAGTACATTAACCTTATAAAGGTTATCTAATCGAACACAACTGGTCAAGTTAGAGCCTATGGCGAACTGTCATCAGAATTGATTATCTCAAGCGGTGTTCGTCAGGGCTGTCCACTCTCTCCATTCTTGTTTAGCTTTATCGTAGACGTGTTTTTAGGAATAACAGTTTCCTCATCCAAATTTAGAGAAGTTGAACTTTCACCAGGAAACTCACTTGTTGACTTAGAATACTCCGATGACATAGTTTTATTTGGTGAAGACGCTGACAAAATGCAGTCTTCTGACCACTATAAGCAACAATGCAGGCATGTTCGGGATGCCATTCTCTCCCTCAAAGTGCAAAATGTTACTTCAGGATTGGGTTGCATCGGCACCTGAACTAATGATAGGGAGTGAAGTAGTTGAGCGTGTTGACAGCTTCACTTCTCTTATGAATCTCATCAGCCCCTGTGGTCTGATGTGTGACGAAATCTCAACACGGATACAGAAGGCTCGTCTAGCTTTTGCCAACTTGCGTCATTTATGGCGTAGGCGAGATACCAATCTACCAACCAAAAAACGGGTTTACTGAACAGCATTTTGTTTTGTCCTACTTTATGGCAGTGAAACATGGCCGATAAGAGTAAAGGATATTCACAGGCTGCTAGTATTCGATCATAGGTGTCTTCGAAGCATTGCTCGTATATCCTGAAACCACCAAGTAATGCAGTTGTTAGGAAATGGGTATTAGATAAGGATGGAAAATCCATTAATCAAGTAGTGAAAATTCATCAGTTGAGATGGCTGGGACGCGTGTTACGTATGCTTAACCACTGACTGCCCGACATACAATGTTTTATGGTGTAGTAGGTTGGAAGAAAGTTAAGGGAGGCCAGATCAAAACGTGGCACAAATCCATGAAGTCACAGACAAGTGGACTGGGCCATGTTGGTAGGTGTAGACTACCTGGTTGGGATTCGCGAGATGACAGCAACCGATGGTTAGAGACCTTGAATGACATGGCTCAAAATCGTTTGCAATGGCGAAGATGCATCCACTCTTTGTGTTCTACCAAATTCTAATCTTCTGAATTCCTCATGTCTTTATATTTTTCTCTTTCCAAATTTATTTCACTGTACTATACTCCTTCAATAATTTCTTCAAACCCTAATCTTTCACATTAATGCTTATACTATTACTACTTCTACCACTATGGGATTTGAATCGACAACTGCATCTCTGTGCTAATGTGGTATGGCAATTCGAACTGATGTACGTACGTACGCAGTTCTACGTTGTGACTGACTGAAGTAAAAATGGTGACCATATAACATCCGAGGATTAGTAGGAAAAGTACCAAGCTCGAAATTGTGCAGAACAAATCTTACAAGTTACATAAGAGTTAGAGCACCCTCAACAGACTTTGTAAGTGATGAAATAATTCGGCATGATAGTGCGCAAGTTGTGAGAACTAAATAACTTGACGGCATATAAAAAGGATAGATCGGTCAAACACAAGCGGATCAAAGGCGGATACGTAGAAACAAGAGAATATGTAATTAATGAAAGTCATTTCCATAAGGTGGAAGTCAAGGTTAATATTCCTAAAACTTTCATTGACTCCATCGAAGTCAATTGGATCAATGATTAATGATCTTAGATATCACTCTAATAGATGAAACTTTAGACAGACAGGTAATTGTCAAATATCTTCAGAACACATAACAACCGTTTACACCATAAATGACAACCAAAAACAATGGTTTTTTCAACTAATATACTGTATGTAGGAACATGTAAAAACTGGTACGACACAGACCATTATTAATAAAGAATAATAAAAGGATTTTAAAGACTTTGAAATGACAAAATTCACGAAGTGTAAAACTATTAACACTCACTTGAAACCATGTTTTTACCTAGGATTTCTGGAATTTCCATTTGCCTGAGGACTTTCAAACGATCCATAGGCGCCGTAACTGTTCGAGAAACTGTTCCCGAAATACCACCACACACAAACCCGGCCAAATTCGGTGGAAGCAATGGTTCAGTAGATGGTTTAACCAAAACATCTACAGATTTCATTTGAAATTCGGATAGTACGGCCCAAGGTCCTTCCTTACAACGCATCAATTAGTTCTACCATTATTAATAAAATAATATATCATCAAAGGGGAGAACATTCGTGATGGTTCAAGATTGTTAACTGAAAAACTAAACAAAACGATAAGTGAATATTAGATAGTGTCTAGAGACAGACTCGCTAAAATTTATAACTAAAATACCCGGTAGTTATTGAGCTACAATGTGGTCCAAAAAGACCTAGAACTTTTCAGCGTTGTATACTCAAGTCTACTGAGAGAGGCGTTCCTAATCTAACATTTAGTCTCACTTCCTGTAATTTATTTCTCGGTCTTCAAATTAACCTTAGACTTTAATAGAAATGCTACTGACACGTAATCAGTCTCACTTTGAGAGGCAGCGAAGACTTGTTAGTTCCGGTACTTATTGCTTATAATGAGGTTTATGAGTTGCACAAAACATATTTCTAATGTTAACAAACACATACTGTTTCGAAAAGATAGGTAACATAAGTTTGAAACCAACAGGTACGTATTGTAGCCAATAATATGAGAAATTGTAACACAATAGTGGTTTATAAGTGTACAAACCGTCAGTGTTTTAACTGATAAATGAGTCGAACACATTACGTATAAGCAAAGAATGTAATTATACTGTCTAGTTACGACTTACATTGAAACACCAAAATAGTCACATCAAGAGGCCCAACGTACAACAATTGATATAATGATCCGTATACTAAACATCTAGCTACTTTAGATGCAATTTCATTGATGCAATATCACATCAAGTATCCTACGAACCCAATTCATATCACAGTTTACAAGTTGGTCGACGATACTTATTTTAAAAGCAAACTCGGCACAACAAAACCATTTGGCCTGTTAGCTCTACTTTTTGTCTTGTGCTTCTAACACGTCATCTATTTTATTTCTGGAACCGAAAAGTGGGAATACTAACAGATTTGGAAGAGTGCATTTGTAGAGATGACATCAAATTGTGTTATTTATTTATTTATTTATTTAAACACATAAATATTGGTACAATGAAGCACAAGATAAATATGCGCCTCACAAATCTCATTCGATTTGTGTGAGGGCTGTGATACTGCCCAGGTGCCCAGACTGAAGCAGGTGGTTTTCTTAGGGGGCCACACCCGGAGCCTTTGACCTGAATGTCTGATCCACAAGGCAGTGGAGCATCGTGAGGAGATGCAGTCCCATGGTAGCCGTTGACCAATGACAGGTTCATACGCCATTCGTTCCATCAGGATACTGGAGCCCATGTGCACCATTGGTTTGGAATCAGGGTTTTCCAACTCCCCTAGGTGGACTCGCCTTGTCCACCAACCCGGTTAAAGCGCCGGACATTCGCTTTTCGTCCTCTCACTTTCGTAAACAACACCCCCGCCACGAGAAGGCAGTGAGTAGGACTTCCCTGACAGGCTATATATTCGCTGGCCATATGAGAGTATTTCGAGAGGGAGAGGGGACTCTCCCCACTCTCGACCGTACCAGGGCATTTGGGGGCTAAAAGTGGCTACCGCCTCCGGGTGGGCGGTTATAAGCGGTGTCAAACATGAGACTAAACAAAAAACCAAACTACTACTTCAGACATTGGGGCTACCTTCGATTTGTTGGACAGGACTGTTTTCTGAGATTTCCTATTGAAGGTTTGCCTGAGAAGTTTATTAACATCTTAAAAGCCCTATATACAAACATCACGCAGAGTGATGGCACACAACCACCTCCCTCCATTGTTCCACTGGAGTAGTGGAGTTAGATAGGGCTGCCCAATCTCACCATTCCTCTTCAACTTTGCTATCGATGACTTTTTGGAAGCACCTTCGATGGATGTTGGTAATAGCAGTATCTGTTGGCTGGAGAAAGACTTCGACGTCGAGTATGTTGTCTTACTGTGCGACGATACCCAAGCCATGCAATCCGCAGTTATGGTATGTGTTTTGCACCTTTGAAGTACTTCTACAGAACTGAGAGGTCAGTCAGTCAGTCACAACGTAGAACTTCGTACGTACGTACATCAGTTCGAGTTGCCATACCACATTAGCACAGAGATGCAGTTGTCGATTCAAATCCCATAGTGGTAGAAGTATTAGGAGTATAATCAGGACTGAGAGGACCCTCATCCTGAATAGTGAGTGGATAGTAGTGGCTGAGATGTTCGTGTATCTGGGTAGCTGCATATGTGCTGGTGGTGACGTGAGTGATGACATCAATTCACGTATAATGAAAGCCAGAGCGGCTTATACTGATCTGAGCCATGTTTGGTGCCTGTGTGGCGTTAGTCTGGCTGTAAAGGGCCGGATCTACAACGCGTTGGTGAGAGCAGTTTTGTTCTATGCTTGTGAAACCTGGCTTTTCTAGTTGAGGTTGTCAGACGACTTTCTGCGCTTAATCATCGTTGTCTCCGAAGGTTTGCTGACATCCGGTGACAACACTACGTTAGTAATGCAAAGGTTCGGCATCGTGTGTTTGGGCGCAGAGACGACAATTCAACTGGTGTCACTATCTTGAAACATCTACTTCTGTGACTTGGACATGCTCTACAAATGTCGTCCCAGAGAATTCCATGTCGTGCATTATTTGCCGACTCTGGGATTGGTTGGAAAATGCGATGGTCAGTGTATTACACGGTATGAAGGAAAGCTGCATAAGACTGGCTTCTGTTGGTTCTTTAAGACTCCCTGGTTGGGGTCCTAGAGATGGTGCAACACAGCTTGGGATGCTATCCGACATGGCTCAGAACAGAAGTCAGTGGAGATCCTGCTATAAATTATTTTTACTTTCTTCACAACAAAATGAACGTTGCCTGTAACTGGAAGAATTCTTTTTGGTTGTACTTTTGCTAACTGTACTGCGTCTCCCGTTATTATTACTTCACTCACACTAATTTTTGTTCTCCTTTTGCTTATACGCCCAATATATTCTCTATCTCTTCACATTCTCATCGTAACTGTGTGGCGCATATGTATTTGGTGTCCTTTTATACCAATACTCATGTGTTCGAATAAATAAACAAAAACGATCAAATAATTGATAAACGTGCCATAACAACATAATCTGACACCAAATTTACCGGGTATCACGTTGAAATGAAGTAAATGGTAGGTAGTTTGGTGGCCGAAAGTTATTGGCCGGATAGTTAGGAAAACCAAGTCACTGGAATCATCAAATTAGAATGTACTTATGTACATAAATACAACACTTGAAGGCCAACATTCAGGAGTCTATATATCATCTGGTCAGTACATCCGTGAAAGTAATGGAAATGTATTGATTCAATAAATACTAAATATTATCTCGAATTCTACCTTATCAAGCAAAAAAACACTACTACCTAAATCATCCTTTCATTTAAAATGGGATTACGAACTAATTCCCAGTAACTCCACATACATTTATAGGAATTTCATCAAAAAAATGTACTAGAACTCTTTTTATACAAATCGCTGAGTTATAAACTACTTGTAACAGTGAAACAACCCATCCTTGAAATAGGGGAACCCACCCTGTCATAGTTCATAAACACGCCAACAACCAATGATACGAACGCGCGCAAGTTTGGAACACTGAAACTTCAAATTTCGTTTGTGAGAATTAGCTAACCATATGTTTCTTCCGATCTGAATCCGGATGATAAGAGACCATTCTCGATACCGGAAACGTATGGATTTTGTTATCTTCTTCTTGAAGACGAGCTAAATTGAGGTAGTTATTACTAAAAATAGTAGGATAGTAACTTCTTCCTCAGTACCTACTAAATCGAAGTTAATATCAGGCGCTAATTCGGAAGATCTTGCGCAAAGTGCCGTCACTATCACCTCCAGTAAACAGTTCCTCAATTTAGTGATTCATGAAAACATTTAAGCGCATTTCAGTGCTAGCTCCTTAGTATTCTATCCTAAATAGATATCTTCCCTACGTATAAATCGGTACTAAAATAAGTCCGTTAATTGTCAGAGTGTGTGAAACAGTGATCAGTATGACACATCAATATCATATCTTCCTAACCTCTTTATACTAGTAGAGGTGAATAAATCCCTTAAGTTAACAGATATGTAATTCTACGAGATTTGATGCTGACCTAATTAATTTTGCTGAACACATCTAACCGAAAGTGCTCCATCACACGTCCGCACCAGATAACGAGTGTGTACGTCATGCTTCGCATCCCTTTCAACTGTTAGCCAGCTTGGACCAAACGCTTCTCGACAAATTGATAGCCTTCCAAATGTATCTTCTAACCACTTCATTTCTGGTTTCTGATTTGACTGGGTTGGCATACTTCGATTATAAAGGTGTTACGTATAAAAACGTTGTCAAACCCCGAATACTTGTGGCATCTTTATGCTAGACAGGTTGCGAATTTAAGACTTCAATCAGTGCTGAATGTTTCATAGTCTTGAGTTTGTGTACAACTTTAGATTAAACAGTCAAAATACAAGTAATAATAATAATAAATAAGTAGCCATTGCCTGTTGATCCTATGTGTATGGTAGCAGTTATCCACTAATGCCTCCAGGTACCCACTTAAGTATATAAGGCAAGCAAAAGGAAAATCACAATAAACTAGTATGATATACTTTTTTGAGTGATTGAGGAAATATCACGTTTTATGACTTGGCTACTCTCAAGGAACAAGAGATCTGTCTATAGTTCACTTTACTGTTTCGTACTTGTCGTTTCTGGACATTAATCCTACGAGTTGTGCGGAGACTGAGCTTAAGAAGACATTCTAGAGGAAACCCAGGCGGTTTTAGGATGCTACAAATCATTAAGAGGTTGTCTCTTAGTGGTTTGCTCAATAATAGGCGAAGATTTAGAGATATAACATGTTCCTCATAGGATTTTAATGTGAGTCTTTAGGCTAATTTCCGGTTTGAGTTTGAATACTCTCCAGAATATTCTGTTTCTGGAGTAAGACAGAAAGCCTTATAGTTCCGTATAATAAATGAGATACAATACAACTGTTATAGATCAAGTTGGAAGCTGTTCTATCAAAGTGGAATATAATGAGTTTCAAAGTTACCAATACTCTGAAGACATTTTTCACCGTCGGGATAAGACACCTAGGTACTTTTCTACTGGTGACCGTTCTAGAGTGAAACCTTTCAAGTTGTATGCGTAGTTTGAAATATTTCGTGGGTCGTCTATTATTGTTCTTCCAAATTCGAAATCAAGTCACATCCTACGGAAGTTTTAGCTTATCATACAGACCGAAAATTTCTCTCCTTTGCTTATTATTGTCATGATATTTCAGAGGATCATTGCTGAAGGCCATTTAAATATATTGAAAGGAAATAAACATCCCAGTGCTGAAACCCTGGTTACGCCACCTAAACCATTTGCAGCCTAAGGAAAATGTCAAATTTACGTTGACCTTGAAAATGTAATCATTCAAACATGTTTTGAGATTGTCTGTCACTGGTGGCTTAATACCTTCCAGCTGGAGATTGCTAATACGATATTTACAACTGCCTTACTTTACAGAAGTCGATGTACCTTAGTTCCACCTTTGTGATATCGAATGCTGATCCTTCTATCTACCGTATTCAATACACCGGTGTCGTTTTTTCCGAAACCGTGCGGTTGGAATTTGCAGTGATAAATACAGTGATGATGGGGTAGGATTCATGAGTTTGAGAAGTCTCGTCGCAAGGTCTACGCTCATATTGGTGGGATTAAGTCCGTCTGAAATCTATCCTCACTGTTATATGTCGTGCGAAGTATTGGCATCAGTAGATTAGTACATTATTTCAAAGACCCCGCAAAGCATTAGTGAACATTCGGAGTCTCTTGTATGCGTGACAGTGTAACTCTGAAAACATTGCTTAGCTGACTATGGTTTGGCCTAGTTTTCTTATTATCATAGAGAGTTAAAAATAATAATTTACTTCCGCGGGGACGGGTACACGCCATTTTTACAGGTATGATCTACAAGTTACAACATATACTGGTTCACAGTATGCATCCCAAGCAGGGTTGTTTAGTAAACATAATCTATAAAAATTGATGGCAGTTCATTCGTTCAGATATACTGTGTTTTCTTCAAAATATTTTCCAAAGGGTCTTTGCGTCCACGTTACATACCAGATCCAATCTCGACAAAAATTGTATTAGGACTTCGGTCGTGCTGAGTTCAAATGGTTCAAATGGTTGAGGACGGAATAGAAGAAGCTTTCGCTTAATGGGCTTCCGTGTCTGGTAGCAGTGGATCACCAATACCTCCAGGCAAGAACCTAGGTATATGAGCGATAATAGAGGGAAAAAGAATTTGGTAAATCATAATAATATGTTATCCTTAGTCCTTAAGAATAAGTCAAGTTTTCTCTTAAAGGACTCCTGGGAGGTCGCTTGGACTAGCTCAGTCGGCAGCGAATTCCAGCACTTGACAACTCTAACGGAGTAGAAGTTGTGTCTGCAGTCTGTTCTGCTATGTAGGGTCTCCAATTTCTGGGTGTTACCTCTTACGTTAGTGTTATGACTAAGCTTAAGAAGCTGTTTAAGGGGATGACCAAAAGTATTAAGGATACTATAAGTCATAAGAAGATCACCTCTAAGACGCCTATACTCTAACGGGTAAAGGTTAAGTGATTTGAGGCGCTCTTCATAAGGTTTGAATTTGAGACCCCGAACTGATTTCGTGGCTCGACGTTGTATACGTTCCAGAGTGACCTTATCCTTTTGGAGGGAGGGAGGAAATACTATGTTTCCGTACTCTAAGTGGGGACGAATAAAACTGTTGAAGATTATGTGGAAGGTTCTACGGTCAAACTGGCCAAAAATGCGCTTCAATGTTACCAGTGCAAAGTTTGCTTGAGAGGCGTTTTTGTCACAGTTCGCATACGATTTCAGGTTGTAGGGTACCAACACTCCTAAATCTTTTTCAACTTGGGAAACTTCTAGAGGTGAGTTACCTAAGTTATAACTATAGTCTGCAACATGTCTCAGATGAACTACCTTGCACTTTGAAGTGTTGAAGGTAAGTCCGTTGTCGTCTGCCCAACTTTGAAGTCGAGTCAGATCCTCCTGAAGAACTAGCTTATCATTATGATTACGTATCTCTCTCCAAAGTTTCACATCATCAGCAAAAAGCAATAAGTCAGATGAAACTTGTTGAGGAAGATCGTTAATATAAATCAAGAAGAGAAGAGGTCCTAGTATTGAACCCTGGGGGACCCCACTAGGACATTCCATAGCCTGAGAGAGAGTGAAGTCAACCCTGACCTTAAAATGTCGGTTTTCTAGGTATGAAGTGATCCAGTCAATTAAAGGGGGTTTTATACCCAATCGTCTAAGCTTCTTGATAAGACATGCATGGTTGACCCTATCAAAAGCTTTTGAGAAGTTCAGGTAGATGACGTCAACCTTCCCCTTGCGATCAAGGATGGTTGTCCATCTATCCACCGCAAAAAAATAATGGGCCAATCCTCGAGGCAATGCAATACGAGGCCGACCCGTGGACGGGGTTGAGCAAGCTCACAGCACCCGTCCGGAAGTGAAAAATACAGGTAATTTCATTGGTCTCAGTTTAGAGACCGTTGCAGAAATTACACTGCAAAGAACAGATACTACACATGATCTTAGCTCAGAGAGCCGAGAAGCGAAGTATATATGTAATTCAGCTTTTTAAGCTTATAGTTGTTACGAAGTAGATTTGTGGAGCGGCTGGTGAGAACTATGACCTCGGGAGAGCACGTACGCTGAGTTTGTTCCACATGTCAGTAGCAATCTAAGAAATCTCTAAGACATGGTTTTCTGCTAAAAACCAGCTTCTTTACGTCGGAGAAATGTGGGAAGTTGTACGAATACAGTAACAAAGATGTTTATCAGATTTATTGATTCCAAAACGGTTGAATGTAAAAAAATTCCCAGAAGTGACCGATACAGATTCAACCCAAAATACAAACAAGTAGAAGTGAATGAAATTAATTCTCTAAAAAATTGTCACAGTTGCAAATCATTCCTATCTATGGTTACGGACAATTATGTAGATGAACGACCATTAATGTTTACGTGGCCTACATTCAGATGAAAATTAGATTTGATATGGATACCAGTGAGGTTGAAAGTCATCACCTTCAATATAATTGGAGTTGAAACATTTGTTATGGAATGTGTTAGATTTATGTAGTCTTCCGTTAAGGAAATTCATGGCTGCCGAATGACCATTCAACTTTCTATTGATGTTTATAGGGCAACGTGTGGAAAAGAAAAAAGACAGGGACGAAACAACATATATTTCATGTGGTCTGCTAAAAACCGATTGCCAGACGCTACATATTTACTTAAAAATAGGATTTAAAGAAGTGTTTACAGGTATTTGGGTAGATATTGGGTGATTAGGAAACGCACTTGGTCATCAGCTTTTAGTAACGTTGTTTTGATGTAGAAATAAACCCATAACTAAGTCCATTTGAAAGATTTTTTACGTGACAATATGTGTCACTGTAAAGCCAATATGTCTTTAGTTTTGTAATTCGTCTACACATACCCCAACAAGCACGGAATGGTACATCGCATGGTCACTAGAACTTGGTGTGTTCCCCTGAGGATAGGCTGAATATAACTGGCACCACCCGCAACACGTTTCAGCTCCAGTTGTACCTGACATTATGAATTAATATTTCTGTGGTATCTGAAAATAATCATTAACTTATGTCGAGCATATGCATTCGTACGTCTCCACCAATTCGTATGATTCTATTAACAACTGTGTTTCACATTTTTTATTATTGTTACATTTAGCTAAGTTTGAACCTGTAACATTGGTCGACTACACTGTTTTATCAAATTGTATAGTTTATATTGTGCCACCCTTCATAGTATTTTTGACTAATTCATATAAGGTTCCCCAAACTCTTTTAGTGATTGGACCCTGTCATCAAAGTTAAAAAGTGCCAGGCGTCAGCGTCTAAGAAGCTGAATGTCCCAAGTATTGTACGAAAATCGACTGGTGATTTGACGGCACAATCTAATTCCAAGAATGTTCGTTCGGTCACCAAATAGCCTACGAATCAGAAATGCGCTTCGACCTCCAAACAACAAGATCCTCAACCTGAACGCACCGGAAGACCTGGGAAAACAATAACGGTTCGTGAGGATTCTCTAATAATCATGAACCTTATAAACAGCTCTGGTCTTCCCTTCAGTTTGGAGGACAAAAACGACAGGATACTGTGGGGAGAGTTAAACAGGAAGCTAGAACTTGCCAGAATAGAGCCTTTGATGGTCACACCACTAACTCGAGGAAAGGACTCTGAGCATCAAAATCACCCGAGGGTACTTCGTGTAACAGTCATTAATGCTAGCGACGTAGAGGATATGCTATTAGCTAGTTACCTAACGAAATCTGATGGGAGAGTAATAATACTGCCTGACATACCGTGTTCTGAGTGCACTCTCATGAGGGACATCCCTTAGAAATCTCGCAAGAAGTTTATCCGCGGAGGAAATGTCGTTATGCAAGGTGTGCCGGAAAACACGGACCCTGGTCACACAGACTCCGATATTAGGGAATGGAAACTCATCAAACAATCCATGAAGCTTAAAAACATACTGACTAACCATGTGACGAGACTAGCCAGAAAGGACGGAGATTCGGCGAGACTAAAGAACATGGACTAACCAATCAGAAGCTTTCGCGGGTTTTCAAGGCCACGGCGCTAAGTTCGGTACCTGACGCTTACGTACGGTCGGTTTACAAAGGATTTTAGAGAAAACATGATAATTAAGCGTCTACAAGATAAGTTATCATAAGATTTTGGCGCAAAATTCAATTATATATTTGAATTGAGTTGTGGCATTATAGCTGATGTCAGTTCGTGATGAAAACCCTAAGTAAAATTCATAGCCTTAACCATGAACTGTAAATCATAATTTGAATTCTTCACATGGGTTTATAACCCTCATTTAGTCTTAGTTATTACGTTGACACTCTCAGATTCACTCTAGCGTCGCTCAAATGTCGTCCATAATTTATAGCCTCATCTTTAACCCTAAACCGTAACCCTAAACCTTAACCCTAATCCTAAACCCTAAACCATACCAACATACCGACAACACTGAAACTATGTGGTCGAGGCTGAAAGAATTTTTGGGACTTTATCATGGTTCCAGTGGTCGATTACTATGGAGCCACAGGGATGAGTTCCTGTGCCGGATGCACTATGATTTTAGAACTTCTGAACCTATATCTGACCTTGATAAGTTTTTGATTCATGTGAAAGAACAGTATCCCTTTTAATTTTTGAGTTTTGTATAATATATTTTTATTGTATGCTAACTGTCTTCTGATTGGCCAATATTTCTCAAGGTCATTTAATATTCGTTCAAAGGTCGTCCATGTTCTTTAGTCTCGCCGGAGATTCTAGCCCCCGACTAGTGAAGATAACTTTCCCATCCTCCCATATGGTGGCTTCAACTCTGGAAGCATTTCTTGCCAACAGACGCCATTTGCTAATTGGAACCTACGTGCATCCGGATAGGACACATAGCGCTAGGATCAAGCACACAGACAAGTTGAAGCTGTCCATTCCACTCGTGGACTGTTTTGATCACAAAAGGACCGGGGCTACCAACTCGAAAAACATTGTATAGGTGGGCTACCTGTTCATTCACCTAAGGCTCATGCAGATAAACAGAACGGGGAAGCTCACGCGTTCGGAATGAAAAGCATAAACTGCTTACACATGAACGCCACGAATTTAACAAATAAATGGATGAGCTACGTGAACTGAGTAATGCTAATAATGCTCATATGGTAGGAATATCTGAAACTTGGATATCTCAGTTTACGGACTAAGAGCTAGCAATACCCGGGATATCTTTGTTAAGCAATGACAGAAAAACAGAAGTTGGGGGTGGAGTAGCTTTATACTTATGATCATGCCTGGAGGCACATCAAGTGCTCAACCAAGAGTTTATCAATTTTGATGAATCCGTATGGTGCTCAGTAAGAATGTCTACCACCTCCGGATGTCTAGTCGGGGTCATCTACAGGAAGCCCATTACTGACATGGAGTACGACAGTTGTATGCCGGAAGGATTTTCCCTCTCTACTCGTCTCGGATTCACTCATATCCTGATTCTAGGGGACATCAGTCTTCCTAAAGTCAGTTTCGCGTAACATACATACATTGGGGGTGAAAAATCAACTGAAGTTCAGTTCTTCAACCTCATTGAAGATCTTGGATTATTAGAAAATGTGAAGTCGGCAACACGTTGCAGGGACAGTCAGATGTCGTCACGCTTGGACTGGGTATCGACAAATGAAGAATTTCTAGCCGATGACCTCTCAATTCTGGCTTCCTTGAAGGGAAGCGATCACGCCATCATAGTCTTCAGTTTTATAAGCAAAACTGAGCTAAGACACTTCACCAACAACAGGCGCTGGAATTTCAAACGGTTGAATGTGTTAGTTTTATAGGACTATCTACAACAGGTGGATTGGGATATTCACTCTCAACTTGAAGTTGATGTTTACTGGGATTTCTACAAGCAACCTGCGGTCATCAATAACCGCACTCTTCGTTTGCTAAGCCTCAAAAGGCACTGTTGGCCAGAATAAAAACGAACTGGCAACAACGGCGCGTACAGGCAATGTAATCATATCAGGAATATATGCACAAAGGCAATAGGAGAAGACAAGCTTCAGTACCAGAATAAGCTTATCGATAAATTTGTCTCGAATCCGAAAGTTTATTCCGTTATGTACCCTCTCTTCGACGAACCAAAACTGGAGTTCCCAAACTGTTAGGTCCTACTGGACCGAGCAATAACAACGATGACGCCGCTAACCTTTTTGGCTGAACAATACTCTCGGACCTTTCAACTGACCCACATTAATTATGATGACGAAAGCCGCAACTGCCCAGGACTTTCTGAAGTGGACCTAAGGGCCGACTTGGTGTACAGGAAACTGCACAGCCTAAGGAAAAGCACTTTCCCCTGGCCCGGATATGGTTCATTCTGCTATACTGAGAGAAGCAGCTTCAATCCTGGCAGCACCGCTTAGTGTGGTGTTCTCGCACTCGCTAAGCCGAGGCAAACTACCGGAAATTTGGAAACTTGCTCGCACCACATTAACTTTCAAGGGAGGTCAGAGCAGCGAAACTTCAAGCTACTAATCGGTAGCCCTTCTCTCTGTACCTTCAAAATTATGGAGTCCCTTATATGTGACGGCATACACGATTACTTATTAATCTTAAACTTCTTTTCACATCAACAGCATGGCTTCAGGAAGGGTCATTCTTGTATAACCGATCTGCTGACTGCGGGGGATAGATGAACAACCATCCTTGATCGCAAGGGGAAGGTTGACATCATTTACCTTGATTTCTCAAGAGCTTTTGATAGGGTCAACCATATATATCTTATCAATAAGCCCAAACGATTGGGCATCAAACTACCTCTAATTGGCTCGCTCACTTCATATCTAAAAAATCGACATTCTAAGGTCAGGGTTAACTACACTTTCGCTCAGGCTATGGAACGTCCTGATGGGGTCCCCCACGGTTCAATGCCAGGATCTCTTGTTTTCTTGGTTTATATATACGATCTTCCATGAAACGTATCGTCCGACTTATTACTTTTTACTAATGGTGTGAAACTTTGGTGAGAGATACGTAACCGAGAGCATATACTGGCACTTCAGGAGGATCTGACTCGACTTTAAAGTTGGGTAGATGACAACAGACTTACCTTAATTACTCCAAAGTGTAAAATAGTCCATCTGAGACATATTGCAGACTACAGTTACAACTTAGAAAATTAATCTCTAGAAGTATCTCAAGTTGAAAAAGATTTTGAAGTGTTGGTACCCTACTATTTGAAGTCTTACACTAACTGTGACAAAAATGCCTTTCGAGTAAACCTTGCACTGATAACGTCGAAGTTCATTTTTTGCTGGTTTGACGGTAGGACTTCACACGTAATCTTCAACAGTCTTATTCGTCCCCATTTCGAATACGGAGACGTAGTATTTCCCTTCCAACTCCTAAAGGATAAGGACCCTGGAACGTATCCAACGGTGAGCCACGAAATCAGTTAGGGGTCTCAAATACAAGCCTTATTATGCGATCCTCCAATCACCGAACCTTTATCCATTAGAGTACGGGGTCCTTATGGTGACTTTCAAATGGCTTAGTGTCCTTTACACTTCTGTTCATCCCCTTAAGCACCGACCTAAGTTTAGCTCCGACACAAATCTAAGGGGTAACACCCAGAAACTAGAAACACAACACAGTAGGACGGACTGTAGACACAACTTCGACTCTTTAAGAGTTGTCAAATACTGGAATTCGCTATTGGCGGAGCTAGTCCAAGTGACTTCGCCGGAGTCATTTAAGAGGCAACTTGACCTATTCTTAAGGAATAAGAATAACATCTTTCTATGATTTACCAAATTCTTTTTCCTCCTTTATCGTTAATATACCTAGGTTCTTGCTTGGAGGTATTGCTGATCCGCTGTTACTAGACATGGAGGCCCGTTAAGCGAAAGCGGCGAGACTATAATTTATGGACGAACCAATCAGATTTTAAATAGCAGGTCTTGGCGAGAGATTAATCCACTCATTTGGTTAAATACCATTTTGGCATTATAGCTGATGTCAGTTCGTGATGAAAACATTAAATATAGTTTCTAACACAAACGTTTAATTATAATTCCTAACCCTAGTTCCTCTCACTAATTTATAACTCTCATTTAACCTTAGTAAGTAGATGACATATTCAAGGTTATTTTAGCGTTGCTCAAAGGTCGTCCATAAATTATAGTCTCACCGCGAAAGCTTCTTCTATTCCGTCCACAACCTTTTGAACCATTTGAACTGCTACATATATCATTGAACTCTAACTGGTTAAAACAATCAAATATCCTACAAGCCATCAACGATTGCGCTACTTACATATGTTAGGGATTGCGTCGACACGGCTGATTACTAGTTTTTGAAAACGGTGACACTGGAATTTATCCTCAGGGCATTCCAAACCTCTTTTATTAGTAAGGTAAATGTCTGTTGTTCGGATGCAACTGATAAATTTACTGACAGTAACGTTCAAAACATAACTTGATGTGAGATTCGTAGGGAAATTAGAACTTTTGGTGTGATTGGAGGTGAAAAGTAGACTATTTAATGCTAGCTTAAGTTAAGGCCGGGGAGTTAAATTCGAGAAATTTTTTCTCAATAGGGAGATTTAAGACATCTCACTTTTTATCCCAGGCTGGGGGGCAAGAAAACAGTTTGATCCAAGACGCCCTTTATTCACACCAAATTTCCTTAAAGAATGTCAATCATATTCCTTCATTTCCTCATTTTTGTTTCTTCGAGTTGCCCTAAGAATTGTGTTAAATAATTATTTGACGTTAACGTAAAACGGTAGCTATCAATACACAAACGAATACAATAAATATGACCTCTAGACTGTCTCTGGGCACGTTATGCTAAAGAGTGAAGAGGCATTATCAAGCGGTCTTTTAATGTACCATTACTTTATTTTGAAGTCTATTTCCTTAGTGTATAATAATCCTATAGGGTTTAAAACCGAATACTAATTTTTTGGACATCCAAACTGTCTCCATTCAATACACACGTCATATCTATATTTTTACACTTGCAAAATTTACTTTTAGAGTTCAGGACGGTGAATCGGTGACATCCATAATGCTATTTAATTAAAAACACGTTAATTTTTTCACATTATCTGTTAAGTATTAGTGGTGGTATAGAAAATGAATGCTGATGGTGTGAGTATTGTTACTTTGTAATATAATCTTAGTCATTTCAGAGTCACTGAAAGCAGAAATAGAAGAAATAGCTCTAAAATCAGTACGTTAATTTGTTTTCTTACTCAACGATGTAGGGAATTGATGTGCGTGATTATGCTGCTCAAGTTGAATCAGAGTTAACGAAAATTGAAGAATCACTTATAAAGACATGTATGTTTTATACATTTATTGGGTATACTTAGATATAACGGTCAGTCCTGAAGTAGCTAGTTTACATAACCAAATTATCTCATGTGATGCCATCCTAGAGGTTTGTTTCTTATTTCTAAAGTATATTTCCATCATAATCAAGCGGATAGAAAACATACTGACTGATTTTCATGAAGATTTGGGTGCAATTAGCACAGAAATCCAGGATCTGCAAAGCAAATCTCTACAAATGAACACTCGTTTGCAAAACAGACAGGTAGGTTGTTGCACAGTAATGACTTAATTTCCTGTTCACTAAAATTATTATTTTTATTCCTGTTGTATATGTTGCAGTTAATTCTAATGGTAAAAAAGATGATTTAATACATGCAGTGTTTTTGCTGACCACGGAATATGATAAATGATAGGCATTAGATACTCAAATATACCTAACGTCTTGGATATAGTCTATATCGTTATATATATATATATATATATATATATATATATATATATATATATATAATGCGGACCTGGACCTCACTTCACTTATCAAGGTTTATAGGCCTCGACTGTATTGAATCGTGTTTATCCCGTTGGTTAATATCTAGGCTGCTAAGTAAGGCTATTGTCTGGGAATTTCTTTCTTCCTATCTTGTGTAGATCTTGATGTAAGTTTTTCTTCAGGTGTCTAGATCTATAGAGTACGTCTACATAATAAGCCTATGGGGATTCAGTTGATTCACCTTAAAAAATACTTTAATACAAATAGGCGGATTTAACTAACTGATGGCAGAGTAATACTAAAATAAGTTAAATTATCACACATTATATTCTTTTCCCAAGTTTTTTTGTAGCTTTATAGAAAAAGAATCCATTTAGGGAAAGTTTATAGTTCCAAGTTAATCGGTTCTTACTTTATAGATAGAATTATTCGTAAATATATTGTTCTATATACAAATCATATTTTAAAATCCTTGTCAATAACATCTGAAGCTTTAGACAAGCAATAAGACTTTCCATTATCAACTTTAATGAATCTTTGTCAATCAGTATTCAAAAAGGCGAATTAAATGCACAAATATACGATCAGTTATCTAGTTGTCTAGTCAAACTGGATGAATCGTATCACGTATACAACCTATAATCCATGTTAAGATACTATTGACACTTTGAACATTTTTATTTTATTTTGTTTGAAAACATAAATATTGGTACGAAGGGGCACCAGGTATGTATGCGCCACACAAAAAATTGTCATTTCATTTTAATTCTGTGAGGGCAATGATACTACCCGGGTGCCGAGACCAAAGCAGGTGGTTTCCGAAGAGGGTCACACTCCTAGCCTTTGGCCTGAAGGTCTGACCCACAAGGCAGTGGAGCATCGTGAGGAGATGCAGTCCCATGGTAGCCGGTGACCAACAGTTTGTTCATACTCCATTTTTTCCCTCAGGGCACTGGAGCCCATATGCACCATTGGTTTGGAATCAGGATTTTACAACCCCCTTAAGTGGGTCATCCGTATCCACCAACCCGGTTAAAGCGCCGGACATTCGCTTTTCGTCCTCTCAATTTCGTAAACAATCTTGCCACGAGGAGGCAGTGAGTAGGACTTCTCTGGCAGAGGCTGTATATGCGTGGCCGTGTGAGAGCATTTCGAGAGGGTGGGCCCTCCCCACTAGGTCGTACCAGGGCATTTGGGGGCCATTGTACAGTTTAGTTTCAATTCGTTTGTTTGTAATGCATTTTAATTAATACAATTATTATATTTAAAGTGAAGTTTTCTATGGTTACATACAAACATGTCCATCCCCTGCACTTACTGTATTATGTTCATCCAAACCCTCAACAAGTAGGGACACTAAAGTAGACGATAACTCTGGAGTCACTTGCCTATGTAAAGAGATGATATTTTCAAAGCTTACAGACTTATAATTTATTTTTGGTCATATTCTGCTCAGCCAATAAGTAAGTTGATCTTTTCTCACTGATTTATTTCTCTGTAGGTTGTTCGGAGTAATTTAAGCCAGTTTCTTTCAGATACGGCCATTCCGGAAGAGCTTATACGGTAAGCATTTTGACCCCGTCTATAAAGTTACCTTGTACTTTTGTCCATGACGTTGACTTAATAATTTTTCATAGTTTTATTCTGAAGTTATATCAGAATTCTCTTCTTGTTTTTAAGGCTCATTGGCAAAACTTGTGTATCTCACTTTGAAAGCTGCCACCTGTTCTTAATGGTGAATTAATATATAATGTAGAGTACTCAGAACAAGTAATGTTTCAGCGAGCAGCTGCTTTCAGTTAGTTTCTTCAGTCTGAACAGTTATAGTTCTATCGATACTGTGTTGTAATGATCATTGTGAATTACATCCAAAAGTTCCGATTAAATCAATCAGTTAACAATATAATTCAGTCAGTCGCTCTCCTACTGACGTACCTAGCATGGTGAAACCCAAACGAAACAAATGTTTTAGCTGTTATATCTGGGTTGGTCCATCATGATACGCAAACCTAACCACCATATAAAAGTACTATCTGCAATCGGGATTTCATTATTTGTTTGTTATTATGCTTTGTGATAAATCTACCTGTGTATAGAACTGGGTTCAATAATAAGTAGGTCCATTCAATCCATAATTTGTATGCAACAACCATATTCACTGAAGCAAACGACAGGTAAAAAGTAAACTGAATTGGACAGACATCTATCATGAAGATATTAGTAAAAACTGATTACTAAAGGTGTAAGTAACCAGATGAGCCCAAATGTTATCGCTTCATTTAACCGTTTGGTACTAGACGTGTTGAATTAACCACTCGATCGGTCTGATCATACGTTTGTTACAGGTTCAAAAATTAGATCATATATATATATATATATATATATATATATATATATTCTATCTACTGGGTACCGTCAACTGTTTTCACTGCTGTTACTGTTGGGCTAAGGAAATATGCCAAGTAATCACTAACACACCAACTTCAGAGGTAACACATGTAAAACCATCAGGTCTTCATTACATCTCATACGGGATTATTTAGTCACCAGTGTTATAATCATAAAAATCCTGTTTATTGCAGTTGAAATGAAGAATGCTCAGCTTGATAAGTTTTTGGAACAGTTTAAGTTCTATAGTGAACGAAAACACAAGTGGGGACAATCGAATGTATTTGAACACAAAATTACAGAATTTCTCAGTAAAATCTGAGAACCATACAATAAATACTTCATTTGTGAAATACCAGTCAATCGCCTCAGAATTCATCGTTCTTTTGTTTCCAAAGCAATCATTCTCCGTTTTCGTTCTCTTTTCTTTGATCTTCTTAACTTTCTACTGTTAGGTATTTCACTTTCGATCAATGATACATACTACTTATGTCTATCGACATCAGTAGCACACACCACAGTCTCATCAACGCTTTTACTAAGTTCAGTTTATTAGTTTTTATTGTCTTTTGTTTGATCCCGTACGTCAGTATTAATTTAATACCTATTACCTTAATTTAACTTTTTGTTAACCGACTACGATCTGATAATTTCATGATTATGAGGTATTTTAGTGCTTTTTGATTTATTTTCCTACTTTATTTATTTGGTTGTTATCTAATCTGGAACAATCAACAGTTCACGGACTTCTTTTTAATACTAATCCTTTTAGACATATTATATACACTCCTGTTACTGAACAAGAGTTCCTTGAAAACCTTCATGAATTAAATCATAAAATGAATTTCTCGTTAGAGCAATCTATGATGGATTACAAATCATTTAATGATGTTAGTGTACTTCTAAAAAAGTTGAGAATTAAGGTAAGTATATCTTTGAAAAAGCGTATGGTTTATTTGTTGATTGTATATGCATTGTTTAACTGCTTCAATTTAATTATTTATCTAGACCCAAGCTAATCATCTCTTAACTACAAAACACCAGTTCCAGGCCGTCCTCAGTCTGTATCACTTTATCCAGATAACTAATCTAGATACCCCTTATCCTGTATAAAAGTTTTAATTCTTTAGTTATGCTGGACCAATTAAGTGAAACCAAAGCACTAAGGGGGTATACATGTTACGACAATTCATTTAATCGTGATTTCCCGTATGATTTAGGCGAATTTTATATGCCTACTTACTTACAAAATCAGTAGTTCAACGTGATATTAAAGATTTACCCATTTGAGGTCTTTTCTTATATCTAAGATTACTGCTGATTCTCTGAAATATTGAAGTTTTTTTCACTCAATAAACATCAGTTTTTGTTCATTGTGACAATCAGTGACAGCTGGACGTCTGAGATATAGGCCTTGTTTACGTAGTCTATCTGACTCAAATAACAACTGTCTATTCATCTTCATGTGTAATAATCATTTATATTTTATAATTTGATTGCTTTTGCTACCAGTTATTATGTTATTTTATTTCACTTTAATTTTAGGCTGTTACAAAAATTCGCGAATTTCTGTTGGGTAAAATATACTCCTTACGTAAGCCACTTACAAATTATCAAGTTCCTCAAAACCAAATGCTGAAATTTCGGTGAGTATTTCAGGTGTGATATGTTTTTAGTTGTAAGTCTCGAGTTATTAACAAATAATAATTGTTAATTACATCTAGCATGCATAAAATGTTGATGGTTAAATCAAATAGCTCATTGACTGTTCGACAAGAGAAAGGACTTTTTGCAGACTCGTATGGTGTCGTCAAACGTCATGTTTACTTTTGATCCTCCAAATTATCACGACGTTGGTACTTCTGTCATTACTTTGACCGTTGAGTAAGTATAGATTTTTCGTATGAAACCCAATATCAAAGCAGAATGCTTTATAATGCTGATCGAGTGACAGTCTCTATCAAATCGGCCAGCACATTACTTTGTAAGAGTATACATATATGTCAAAAAACGCATATGCAAACTGGTTCATCTTATATTTCGGATTGTCAGTCAATACGGATGACGAAAATTAGACATTGACGTTGGTTAAGGCTGCTTATGTTGTTTATTTGTCAACTGTTTCATTTTATTAACCATACCAAACGATGTCTACTGCGTAACACAAGGGGTTTAACTTAATTATTTGAGCATAAGTTTGAACTATGTTTCACCCACTTCAATTTAATCAGCTGAGTAGAATAATTGGTCCACACACGAAGAATATGATTCAAAGCCGAGTACAAAAAACAGCTCTTGGTTATTCAACATTTCTACATGTTATATAATAGTTTTTTTCGTCTTTCTTATTATACTAAACCCTCCGAAAAACAACTAGTATTCCCTTAGGATGAGTTTTACGAGGTCAAGAACATCTTGCACAGTTCGACGCAATTTAAAAGCATAATTCGTTTTATTTAGATTGAATATTACCATAGACTAACGTTACAAACAGTCCCATTTAATAGCTAGAACAATTGTCTTAGAACGAAATATTATTTTCGAAGTGTTAGTTGTTTCACCATTCTGGGTGCGGCATGAATCTGTTGAAAAAAATTGTGTTATTGCGGATCACATTATTACCGTTCTGTGTGCTTCGATACAATTTCAAAATGAAATCATTATAAACAATCAATTTAGAACTGGTATATACTTGTGCTTTTGTAATTTAATTACTTTATTTGTACATAAATGTTACGTCAAGATTCCATTGTTTTCAATCCGACTGACCTAAGTTAAATTATACCAGTTGGAGAAATGTGGGGTTTAGGGGTGATAATAACATGAAAAACTTATTTTTGAAGTGAGGAGATTTCGAGTTATGTTGTTACCTGATGCATATAACTGGTTTCATTTTTCAAGTTATATTTCAACATTTCCATTGGTGTTTTCTTTCTTTGTATCCAGATTTTACAATTCGTTCCTCTTAGCTCATGATCGAGAGATAGCTAAAGAAGTTAGGGTGGAGTATATCAATACGATGAGTAAAGTTTACTACGCCTATTTTAAAGCTTATGGTGGTAAATTAACCAAATTACAAGTTAGTCACTAAGTTTTACTGAAGCTTAACTTCATATATTGGTAATTCATCTGTACTTTGTTATTTTCATGGAAAAGTGTATTATTTCAAATTTTGTGCCTTAAGTGATGGGTTCGCCTCAGTAATATTTTTGTCTTGGTTATAGTTAACACCAATATAATAGTGCTTAGCGGTAATAATCTAGTTTTTATATGTATTATTTATTTATTTATTTATTTAAACACATATATATTGGTACAAAAGGGCACCAGGTACATATGCGCCACACAAAATAATGAAAGTAGGAAGAGAAGGGATGAAAAGATAAGGCGGACTAAAATGTACAACCAGAAGACACTTTCAAATAGGAAAGTAAGAAACATACTTCATGTAGAAAGTAAAAGAAGGTTGCAGCAGGATCGCCACTGGTTTCTATTCTGAGCCATATCTGATAACGTCTCTAGCCACTGTGTTGCACCATCTCTCGGACCCCAACCAAGGAGTCGTGAAGGACCAACAGAAGCTAGCCCTTTGCAGCTCTCTTTCATGCCACGACACCATGTCATACACTGACCTCCTCTCCGCTTTTTCCAACCAGTCCCAGGGTCGGCAAATAATGCACGACGTGGAAGTCTCTGGGACGACATTCGTAAAACATGTCCAAGCCACCGAAGTCGGTGTTTCAAGATGGTGACACCAATTGAATTATCGTCTCTGTGCCCGAACACACGATGCCGAACCTCTGCATTACTAACATGGTGTTGCCACTGGATGTCAGCAATCCTTCGGAGACAACGATGATAGAACACAGAGAGACGTCTAACATCCTCAACTCGGAGAGGCCAGGTTTCACAAGCATAGAGCAAAACTGCTCTCACCGACGCGTTGTAAATCCGACTTTTTACAGCCAGACTAACATCACGAAGGCGCCAAAGATGGCCCAGATTGGCATAAGCCGATCTGGCTTTCCTTATACGTGCATCAACCTCATCACTCACGCCACCACCAGCACTTATATAGCTACCTAGATACACGAACTTCTCAACTACTTCGATCTGCTCACCATCCAGGGTGAGTACAGGATTAGAATCCTGCCAGTCTTGTAGAAGTACTTTGCACTTGGAGGGTGCAAAGCACATGCCGTACCTGCGGACACTGATTGCCAACTGATTAAGTGCTGATTGCATGCCTTGGGCGTTATCGCACAGTAAGACAATATCATCCGCATACTCAAGGTCGAGAAGTCGTTCTCCAGGCAACATATCCACACCGCCATTACTTACATCCATCAGAGCTGTTTCCAAGATGTCGTCGATGGCAAAGTTGAAGAGGAATGGTGAGATCGGGCAACCCTGCCTAACCCCACTGCTCGAATGGAACAAGGGAGAAAGGTGGTTGTATGCCCTCACTCTGCCTGAGGTGTTCGTGTACAGGGCCTTTAAGATGTTAATGAACTTCTCAGGCACACCCTTCTTCAATAGACAATCCCAGAGAACAGTCCTGTCCAACGAATCGAAGGCAGCCCTGATATCAAGAAACACTACGATTGTTGGCCTGCGATAAGTATGACGGTGTTCTAACATTTGGCGGAGGGTGAAGATGTGATCAATGCATCCTCGACCAGAACGAAAACCAGCCTGCTCCTCGCGAGTCAATCGTTCTCGGGTTTTAAACAACCTACGAAGAATGATAGAAGCCAATAGTTTGGACGCAATCGAAAGTAGACTTATCCCCCGATAGTTATTGCAGGAACAACGCGAACCCTTTTTAAAGATAGGGACGACTATTGACTCATTCCATGATGTTGGAACACTTTCTTGCTCCCAAACCTTTCCAAACAACACAGTCAATTCCTTAGTCAGAAAGTCGCCACCATCTTTAAAAAGAGCCGGAGGTAAGTCATCTGGGCCCGGTGATTTGTAGCGCTTCAAGAGTTGGAGTTCCTTGCGGACTTCCGCCTCGTTTGGTGGATCAGTCATCACCGGCCATGGGGGGCAGGACAAGCTGGTTGATGTTGCCGGAGCAGCAGGCCAGTTGAACTGCCCTTCGAAAAATTCCGCCCATCGTCCAAGACGTCGGGAGATGTTAGTGATTGGCATCCCATCATCCTCGTAGATTGTTTCACTCACACCAGACTTCTTGCTGCCAGTGGCTCGGATGAGTTGGAAGAGCTTCCGGCAGTTACCAGATGCAGCTGCTGCTTCCATCTCATTAGCACGCTCCGACCACCAGGCTTCCCGGTCCTTACGCAAGCTTTGCCCAATTTCATTACGTAACAGCCTTCGTTTGTGGTCAAACTCACGGTCACCCGGAGTAGACCGACGGGCTTTCATCAGTTGTAAGGAGCCAGAAGAAACCCAGTGCTTGTAAGCGGGACGTTTCGCGAAGCCGCAAGCGGCTTTACTCGCCATTTTCATGGCGTCGTGAAGATGCAACCAATGCTCATCTATACTTTTCGGTGGGGTGTTAGCTAGCCTAGAGGCTAGCTCCGCTCGGTACTTACTTGCAACAGGAGTTGCAGCCAGTTTACTAATATCAATCCGTTGGTGGTGGTCAATCCTTCGGCCACTGAAAAGTAAGGTGAGATTGACGCAGACCAGGGCATGATCAGACTCCAGATAGGTACTCCAAAAGGAGCGGCAGTCTTGTACACAACCACGCCAGCGGTAGCTGATCGCGATGTGATCAATCTGAGTCCAGGCTTGGGATGCAGAGGGAGGACGCCAGGTGGCACACCGGCGATGACTGTGCCGGAAGTTAGTGCTGGCCAGAAACAGGTTGTGGTCTGTGCACAGTTGCAGCAAACGGTCCCCGTTATCTGTCCTGCGATCAACAAGTCCCCATCGGCCACCTAGACGACTCTCTTCTGTGCCTAGACGCCCGACCTGTGCATTCAAGTCTCCGGCTAGTACTACAATATCTGTCGAACGCGCTTTCTGGAGAAGAACTGTTAACTGATGGTAAAACTCATCCTTGATTGCATCCGGGCTGCAATCTGTCGGGGCATAGGCGGAGATGACGAAAAGACACCGTTTCTCACGCCGGTTTCTTCTCACTTTGATGGAACTTTCTAATCTAACAGCACATAACCGACTGTTAATGGGGATCCAATCAATTAGTGCTGCCTCAGCTCTAGCGCTTAGTGCGACACCAACACCAGCAAGACCAGACGAAGATGCCACAGGGTCCCCGGATAAGCGCACGTGGAACAAGCTTTTCGGGACAGATGGAGAGCGGATTTGTAGTACTTCACTAGAGTCTTGAATACGGGTCTCGGATAGACAACAAACATCAACATTAAGACCTTCCAAAGACATAGCCAGCCCTATCTGTTGTCTGATATGCATTAGTGTGCGAACGTTGAAGGAAGCCAGCTTGAACGGCGTACGTGGTTTCAGAAAGACTGCTTCAGTATTCATTATCGGTGGAAGCATTCACTTTCAACCAGACAGTGACTGGAGATCGTTTAGATAGGACAGATTTTCCACAATGGGCGAGCTGCTGCATAAGTTGAAAAGTAAGGTTACACAAATTGGGGATAAAAGGGGGTGAGTTAGCGATATGGTAAATAATAATAATAATAATAAAGGTAATAATAATAATGTTAATTGTCTTGCTTTTAGTATGAGCAGGGATATTATCGTCAATAGAGTTCATAATTTCATTTATTTGTGTGTGGGCTGTGATACTGCCCGGGTGCCCAAACCGAAGCAGGAGTTATATATGTTCTTATGTAGGGAAAAGTAGTATATGATCAATGTGTCTGGCTTTAACAAATAATATTGAGAAGATTGTTAAATATGTAACTGATTTGAAGTACTAGGTTGATTAATTGGGTGGTATCTGCGTTTATGACTACACAAAAGAATATATCGCTATAAAAATAATTTATAAGAGGAAGAGGTATAAATTGTTTTCAAGATAAAATCAGATACGTGGGTTTCTTTCCTAAATAAACCTAAATTTATGTACAATTAGTATGAGTATGTTTATGTCCACCTTTTTTATCTAAAGCATCTTTTACATGCAAAACTTTCGTCCAATATACAGTGAATATATGTCTTCATAATAGTAAGTTATTATTTTAGTTGTAAATAATTCTCTTATTCCGTGTAACTCAAAAATCAGTAAAAAATACACTCGACTGCCATCATTTATTATTATATCCTAATGAAGATTAAATTAGGGGTAACTTCTGAGAAATATTAATGGACTAATGGACTAATAATATATATATATATATATATATATATATATATATTCTTATTGCATAACAATTCAGTAACTAAATTATATATATCTATATTCCTCTTATAAGCTTTGTTTTGACCTGTAGACTATTATTATGCGATTTACTATTCTTAAATTACACTCAGTCTATTGATTACAGTCTCCCACGATCGTAGCCACGTTTTCGTATGCTCTTGTACAAATATTATTTCCTATTTTACGGTGTGATGTTGTCCATTTGGTTTGTATATAAACCAGGTATGTTTGAAATAAATGATTCGTATGGTGGAAGTTGGTATTAGTGTTCTAGATTCAGTTGTCAGTGCTAGGAGGGAAATGGTCCAATAAGGACGCTGGGCTGCTCATACCGGTCGAACGTCATTGGTTCGGCATAGTGCTAGGATTGTATAAGTAGTATTCCGATTAGCGAATAAGTCACGTGGTAATTAGCGGGACATAAAGTCACAACAATCATTATTATTATTATTATTATTATTATTATTATTATTTGACGTACAACCACGTAGTTACAAACTCGGTATTCAAACTACGAAACCCATCTCTGTAAATTCCATCTGACTAAATTCTGCATGATTTATAATTTTTCACAAAAATATTACAATTCTGTTCTCTTTTCTATCGTTAATATAGCTTGACACAACTTATGAAAAAGATGATTTATTAGGGAAAAATCCAGATAAATACAATTCTGCATCATCTACATCCAGTCTGATGTTCAATTCAATTACTAATGTTACTAATAATTCAACCGTATCAGTATCTTCTAATTCTGGAACACGTGTTGGACTTTTTGGATTGAGTGATCGTGCACTGCGTGTACTTAGTAAATCGAATCTAGAAAGTGCTATTATTTTACCACATGTGGCCAGCAACGTTGATGCTAAAGTAAGTGAATCAGTATAATTTTGTGTTTTCTTGATTTTGACTGTGTTAGTACAAACTCCGCCTGTAGCTCCTCCAGGGGCTACTGCCGGTCCCAAGCCCGGGTAAAGGAGGAGGGTTGGGCATGGGGTTAGCGACCCCATCCCGTAGAAAATCAACTCGCTAAAAAAACGCTAACCAGTACATTTCTATCACCAAGAAAAATACAAGTATTTATGAACAACTGTTCACGCACGATACTCAATGTCCATTGACCAAATACCATCAGCAACAGCCTACTGTGACAGAGAAGAAGTCAGTTTCTATCTGAAAAGGAAATTAGGAAAAGACCCTGGAAGTGGATAAGACATACATTACGGGAATCATCAAACTGCATCATGAGGCAAGCCGTAACTTGGAATCCTGAAGAGAAACGGAAAAGTGGAAGACCAAAGAACACACTGCATCAGGAATTGGAAGCAGACATGAAAAGGGAGAATAGTAACTGAAAACAAGTGGAAAAGATTGACAAAGACAGAGTTTGATGGAGAACGTACAGCAACCCTCCTGGAATCAATTTCGACTATAGTTAAATGTTGTTAGGCCCTTTTATGAATTTATTTAATAGACAATGTTATTCGGACACTAACAATTCGTCTATTTCTTTATACTATTTTGACCACTATCATGTCTGTATAAACATGTACGCTTGAGCACATGTGACAGCCTACGCACATATCTCTCTAGCTAAAATGCTGATATCTTAAATATCACTCGATAAGTCATTCTGTTTCCCATGTATATATGTACTCGAATCCTATTATTAAGCTTTGACTTGCCTCACTGCTTCTTGATTCGATTCGACTATAAATTCGCCACTGTATTCGCTCCGAATTCGCTCTATGTGCTTATAATTTTGTTGCCTGTGCTATCCTCTAATAAACTACAGTCACCGCTTCTTATTGTCTTCTGATTTCAAACACCGTTGGAATTTATATAGTAACGGTTATCAAGATGATTGATTAACGAAGCTACGCCACTACAAATACTGGTGAGAGACTTATGCTCTTTCACCAGGGGTACACAAGCGTAAGTAGGCAATACACTTCCACCTTAGTTTTTCAAAAGAAAATACTCGAATATGGGTTTAAATAAATTCACAGTCACATTGATTATGAGTTTGCATTTCTTTGTCTCTGCCTTATTAGGATGAATGTTAAGCACAGCTGGACTTTCATAACGGTTTGATCTGAAGTTAGTGTTTATATTTTGTTGTGGAATTATTAAATACTTAAAGCATTGTATTTTTATGTTCCCGTACGGGTAAGTTTTGTCTGACACACAAAATATTGTTGTGTGTTTTACCTTTCCCAAGTTATTGTTAATTTACTACTGACTTATCACTCAGTCTTCTTTCTTTTACTGCGTAGTTATATCGTAATTTCTTAATTATGTTGATGTGTAGTCAGGTCTTCACTCTATATTATTGTATGTAAATTGGAAATTTTGAATTAGAAGTTACTTGTTTAATGTGTTGTGTTCTATTCTGACTATCGAGGAAGCGGGTGTGGAAAACTATTTTGACCAATTCTCATAATTTATTTCTCTTGGCTGTTCTTTCATTATCATCATGTCATTTGTTAGCTGGTCATTCGAGCTCCCACATAGTGTATAGTATAAAGTTTTTCGTAGAGGACTGGGTTTAATTCTCAGTAGCCTAATCCTAAAGTGAAAGGATGTTTGGGTCTTAGGAATAAAACTTCATTTCTAACTCTGAGTTTATTTCTGTTATAACTTGTTGCCTGAGTACCCTGTTAATGTGTGTATAACGTGGTAATACCGCCAATCAGAAAGCAGTGATGTATCGATCGGACTATTGGCGCAAGTGCGAGTAGTTTACAGTACTTATCGGTCCTGCTTTCTGCCTGGCCCAGGCAGTTAAGTCCAGAACATCAACCTTAACCTCTGCAGTATGAATCATTTATTTCAAACATACTGGGATTATATACCAACCAGACAGACCACACCATACCATAAAATAGGAAACAACATTTGTACAAGATTTAGCCAAATATGTATGTGAATAAGGGGTGTAGTAATTGATAGTCAGGGCAAAACTTAAGAATAGTAAATCGTTATTTGGCGGCCTACTTAAACATCTGGACTACCTGTTCCTGCCATCTAGATATTTCAGTCAGTCAGTCACAACGTAGAACTTCGTACGTACGTACATCAGTTCGAGTTGCCATACCACATTAGCACAGAGATGCAGTTGTCGATTCAAATCCCATAGTGGTAGAAGTAGTAGGAGTATACTTCTACTTCGGGATCTAGATATTTCAACAACTTATCTAATTTTGTTTGTTTTAATACATCATTATGGCTATTAATCGCACAACCTATTCAGGTGCGTTTCTGAAAAGTGTGCAACCTTTTGCTGTAAAGGTTACAAAAGGCCTAATCAGAGATATCGTGGTTGCTGGCGATATGCAGTGAAAAGAATGTACATTATTTAGATATCGATTGCCTGGACTGCTAACTTGGAATTGGCGATCACCCAATATTTATCACCAGGATCGACGAAGAAATAAGAAACGAAAACTTGTCGAAATACTTTGTGCTAAGAATTCTATATTGTACCAAAAATATGATATTGAATAAAGCTAGTAATAATAATAAAATAATAATAGTTTATAGGTCAAAATAAAGCTCATAATAAGAGGGACATGAATATAAATAGTTTAGTTATTTAACAATTATACGATAAAAATATACGCATAGTATTGGCCCATAAATAGATCCCAAACGTTACCATTCATTGTTCTTATCGGGATACTACATTTTCTGTGGATTTTTCTAGAAGGTTTGCCAAAACTAGGGATAAGTCATTCAGACGTGATTATTAAACTATTCTTGTTCTGAGCGCTAAGTAGTTTTCATAAGGATTTCCCACAATAATTTAGGATAGTATCCTTTGATTTTAAATAACGATCCTCAATAGACACTTGTCATTATATGGTCTTGAAGTTTTTTTTTCTGTTGTATAGATTTTGGTGGTCAGTTTATATAAGATTTGCTTCTGTTTTACTTTCCAAACCCTTTATTTTACCATGTAGTACCCTATAGAAGTTTTATTTCGTTCCATTCACTATGCGCTTCTGGATACTGCATGTCGAGAATATTATTTTCTGTCAGATTTCTTCCTTCTTAGCACGGAAGCTGAATCTGTTGATTCACCACCATCTTGTGATCAAAGTGCTCCCAATCAAGGTCGAACTCAAAGTGGCCTAGCCTTAGCTCATTTGTTCGAGCAAGTTATGAGTCGTAGCTTAAGTTGGATACATAAATTTACTGGAACTTTCATGATTTCTTCATGTTCTCATGATGCAATCGGTTTATTAATTTGTCTGCAACTGTTACATGCTTTGCTTCGTCTGGCTAAAGAGAGAGGGGTACCTGTGTTGGATAAGTAAGTTTTAAAGATTATGCATTTATTTCTTTCCCAGTTCTAAACTAATTTTTGCACCATACATTTTGTAAAATTTCGTCCCCTTGATTCTCATATCACATAATGTCAATGTGATAGTATTCTCTTATATTTGAATAGTGTTATCTATTTGCGAAACTGCGATCAGTTTTAGGACATGCTAAATGTATCTTTCAATCAATGATTTATTAAATCTGAAGTATTACAACTAAGGAATTAACAACTCCACTACGCAGTACAAATCAGCAGTCCTTTAGCTCATGAATCACTTCACCTTATTGATTATTCCATCTATTCCTGCTCGTTTTGCTTTTCCAGAAAATTCGGACTTCATCTTCAGCTACATAGTCTTGTAGTTTAGTTGGTTTCCTCAGGTGTTATGGGAATTTAAGAAAATCAGAAGTTGTACACCTAATGAAAAAATCAATGCTCATTTTTACCGTTAAACTATGAAAGACTTGGTGTAGAAAAATATTCCATGTTAATTTCAAGTGGGCGTAGTCAGATACTGGTATTACGGATATATAAAATAAATAGAGCAGCTTTAAAAAATTTGAAATCATGATTAGTGGAGAGAAAGTAAGATAGGCACTTTTAGTGTGAAATTCCGTTGATAAAATCTTTTGCCAAGTTTACAAACTTTGATACTGAACGTTTTGTTTAAACTCTCAGTATGTAATCACAGTTGGTGGTAGTTACCTCACAAGACAAAAATGCTGCAGAAACACGATGGATTATGTTTAGCCTCCTGATAGCATTCATTCTGGGTAGCTATGTGCAACAGTTATAGAAGTGGGTATCAATGCCAAGATCAGATTTGATAGTTTCCAGTGGATTGAACATTGGTTATCAACTTAATAATGAATATATTTTGTTGTACTATTTAAGGTTGTGTTAATTTTATTTCGGTTATTTACTTACTGTATGCTTATATACAATGCTTCTTTTATATGTTACCACCATTAAATCAACTACTTCTATGAATTCGGTGTTGATCTTGTGTTAATGAGGTATGGCAACTTGGACTGGTGCATATATGTGGCCTGGTCCTACGTTGTAGCTGACTGACTGACATTTACTTATTTTGAAGAAGTGACTTACGTTAAATCACGAAACATCAGAAATGCAATTTTCTACTCATTGAGATATCACGAAAAATATATTTGTTATTAGTCGTAGACGTTCTTACCAAGTTTCTTTTGGTAAGGAACAAAATATCTCGCTCACTTCGTAAATGCTATGGGTTTGGTAATTTCACGTGGCGTATATGTTTTGATACCACAAATTCAGCTTGGATAGAAGTGTTTGTGTGTTCATAATTATGTTACCGAATTAACCTTCATTTGAAATGAGATGGTAAGCAATAGGGACTATTAATCAAATTAGTTACCCAAAAGCCTCTGAGGACAAGTATGTGAAAATTACATTTAGAATGTGACGAAATATACTTAAATGGATCGGCGACCAAATATTTCTCTTTCGTTCACTGTTCGAGATAATTTCACTTTTTTGAACTAAAAGCGTCTAGGTTTTTGTTCAATCGAGTTCAGTGATGAAGTTATAATCCCAAAAACTAAACTAAACATTCTGCTTAAATTTTTGGATAATTTTCAGATGTTTTCTGCTTATCAATTCAAAATCAACAGTCAAAACTGATTCACATAGAATAATTGATATTTGTATTTTACATTTGATTCCTCTCAGATAATTGATTTTTTTGTCATTTTGCTCATTTAATAGCTTTTGGGGTAAAATGACTGAAACTTTGTGGGTACGTGTTACAGATAGACTGGATGTACATATAGCATCCATGTTGCAATATTTGGATGTCAGCAGTTTTAGTACAGATGCTCGTGATATTATGAAATCCAATTTATCCACCCTAAATGTCAGTGCACCTACAAATACTACCGGAAATACTACTGTCGGTTTACACCCTAAAATGTATGCTCTTATTCGTCCTCACTTGATAGCTAGACGTTATGCTGAATTAGCTGCTAGCCTACATTCAATCGGACATCAATTCCCTGGTAGTAAGTGTGCTCTTAATGATAGTGTTGTTAGTGCTCAGAAATTTACCTCCTTTTATTCTTAAAACTTGTCGTTTTGTAATTGTAGAAAAAATGTTTTGTTCCACCTGTTTTCAGGAGTTAAAAATCTTTACATCGATGTGACAATAATAAAATCATACTGATAAAACTCATTCCTTCTTACGTCACTATACAGTTTATTTCTCATCTCTTTCACTCTGTCTCAAATTTATTTATAATCATGTAGCTACGGAGATGAGTTAAATGGCTCCTTGGAAAAATTGTTGTCGAACAATATTTTACTGCCATAGAAATCTACTCATGGTGTTGAGCTCATAAGTTCAATATTTACACCATACATCACAGATTAAGGAGTTTAGTAGTATCGATACCTTTAAGTAAAAGGTGTTGTTTATAATTCTTTAATCGAACTGTTTCTGACTTGTGGTATGTTACAAACTTAATTCTCTAACTGGACACTGTTTAAAGATATGTAGCGTTACGATAGAATACGAATACACTAACGTGTAAGCTTGTTTTTAAATACGATTTAAGAAATGTTGATTAACATCCAGCAATTTATTTATCTGTATATTTAGAACAAATAAGGTAAACTAATCAAAACCGCCTTATCGTCGATTTAGCTTTTTTCGATTGTTACTCGTTGTAATGAAACTGAAACATTAGTTATCAATATATACGATGGCTTACTTAAACACTTGGCCTATTTATTTTCTAACCGTGCAAATATTGCATATAAACTGCTTATTTGTTGGAATTGAATAATTATATATAGCAACTGTACGTTCTCACATTGTACGATAAGAGGGTTACAAACTGTTGTGATACTAGGTACTGGAAAACCCAAACAAAACATTACAGTTCTTGGCATATTTCTCTTTTTATCCATCCTTTGACAAACAAGAGACAAATGTATTAGAAACAAACACCCTGTATGTGTGGACGAGAAAATAGTTGTAGCAGCTGAGCTGATAAAACGCTTTGCTAATTGAACAGGGATGAAAGATTAGGGTAACATGGTGGTTGGAGGTGGTCAACAGGAAACCCTGGACCCGGGTTTCGTGCTACTTGGCACTCGTCAGCAAGGTGTACCTGTAATCTTGAGGGAACTGATGCTCCCTGGCGGATTCGATCCCGCGTCACTCAGCTTCACAGTCAGAGACGTTACCACTGAGCTATTCGGGCCGCGACCGACCTCCTGTAGGACTGAGATCTAATCTAACCACCATGTTACCCTAATACATATAGTGCCCGCAGTGTCGAGCCACCTAGACTGGTGGCCACATTGCAACTTGATCGATAGCACTCGATCAGCACTAAGGACCTGACACGCATGAGATTGATCACCACCCAGTGATCAATCAATCAATCAACCTACTTCAGTTTATGCAATTCCCTAGTCACAAAAGTAAGCCTAATAGCTTAGTATATATATATATATGCTGATACCACACTTGATTTTCATTATTCCTCCATAGGTTATTCCTGTTATGACTTTTAAAAGTGCATAAGTACGTATCTACTGTTTTAAAAATTAATTGTAAATTTTTCTGTTAAATTGCATTTTACTCCACAGCTCCACTTTTTGATGACAGTACGAGTAAATCTAAAAGTTCAGAGAGTTCAAATTTACAATACTCATTACACACTGAACCAACATTTCAACATAATCTTGCAAATTTGAAGCCTGCTTTAGATCCTCGTATCCTTAGTCGTTTGGCTCAATTGCAAACTCAATTCGAACATGTACTGAATTCTCTAGCCAAAACATTTTCACGTCCAAAATTAGCCCACATATTTCTAATAAACAATTATGATTTGGTTATAAGTGTACTAACTGTAAGTTTTATAGATGTACATAAAACTCAAAATTATTGGTTCTTATCTATGTTCATTTGTTTCATTTGCTTGTTTGAACATTTTATTTATTTATTGCATAGGAACATGGAGCTGCTGATTCTTCCGAGGTTGTTCGATGTCGTGAAGCTGTAACGAAGCATATGACATCATATATTGATGAAGCCTTGTCACCTTATTTTGGTTGTCTAATATCTTTTGTTCGCGATGTTGAAGCCAGATCAACTAGTGAAAGTCGTCATCAGTCGAAAAATCAAGATGAATTGACCCAAAATATTCGTAGCGAGGAAGGTAATATACCGTCATTTATTGTTAAAATAACGTTATCTATGGTTATCGTGGTATCCATGTACCTGAATGAATCTTTCTGGACTCTAGATTTCTTTCAACTCAATCAAATCTCTTTAAGAGACAAATTTAACCATCATAGACTGTATTAGATATTATTTTTCTCAACTGCAGATAGAAACTAAAGTTGGCCGTTTAAAATCCTGAATCACTCTAGCTGTAAATATTATTGCGTGTTTCTAATTTGTTACTCAAAGATTAAAAAGGATGATAAAGTAAACTATTATATGTTTCCTAAATTACATCCATTTTTTATTCACTATTCTTTTTTTGATTTCGTCGTCAACTGCGAGAATGGTTCTGTAATTAGTATTAACATGGATGTAAAAGAAGTCGTGAAGTGTAAATTGGTGAAATTATTCAAATATTAAGGAACAGTCTGTAGATCTTAATAAATCTTATTTTATTGCTCATCTAAGAATTAACTGGTAAGTTTTCTGGTGCGTTCTTTACCATCCAATTTCTCTCACACGTACATATGAACACTAATATATGGAATTTAGGAATATAACATCAAAGGAAAACACTACAAACATTCCACCACGTGGGGACGTTTTGTTATAGAGGACGAACTCTTTCCACATTCGATAATAGAGTGATTACATGTAAAAAAGTGTGGAGTGTTAAGGAATACGTTAGCAGCTTAATAGTACGGTGTCTGCAATGGTAGGGCACATTAAAAAAAAAGAAACTTGTGTTTTCTATCCCTGCTACTTTCTTTAGTTGAAGAACAGTATTAGTTACCAAGTTTACATTGATGATGATTGGTTTGTTGTCCTCATAGTCAAGTTATTGATCATCGATTGTCAATTTCTATTTTGCATTCTTCAAAATAATCGTAAGCACTATAGTTTAGGAAAACTGTAATGCCATTTACCTTCATTCAGGATGTTTCTCCCGAGACTTAGTGAAAGCTTATGTGTTTAACTTTATTGGGTTAAGTTGCAAAAAACACGTATCAAGATAATTACGTGTGGAGTTTCATTTAGGTTCCAGTAATAAAATGTTATTCTAGAGTAACTGCAGTGGTTTTTCTTGTTCGACATTTTCTAATTGAAATAAACTAGCTTCACTTCTATAACTTGAGAGAAATCAAGTAATTCAACTTGCATGTCTTCTTCCTTCTTTGTTAAGGAACATAACAAAAATGTGACTATCAATTTCTCAATAACGGATTTTACATGAACCATAACTGCTTTAAATAATCCTAGTCTACTACCTATCGTGGATTAATCTAGTTGTTATTTGGCTTTAAAGCAGACAGTTATCGTGATTTGAAGTCACAAAACTACCTCTATACAAGCCATATATTATCTTCGGCCTTAAATATTATCGTTCGTGTTAATGTACTACAGATAAATGGTTACTTACTTACGCCTGTTACCCCTCATGGAGGAGGATAAGCCGCGCACCAGGACTCTCCAATCAACTCTATTCTGGGCAATCCTCTCCATTTACTATCCTCCCTTTTCATGTCTGCTTCCAATTCCTGATGCAGTGTGTTCTTCGGTCTTCCACTTTTCCGTTTCTCTTCAGGATTCCAAGTTACGGCTTGCCTCATGATGCAGTTTGATGATTCCCGTAATGTATGTCTTATCCACTTCCAGGGTCTTTTCCTAATTTCCTTTTCAGATAGAAACTGACTTCTTCTCTGTCACAGTAGGCTGTTGCTGATGGTATTTGGTCAATGGACATTGAGTATCGTGCGTGAACAGTTGTTTATAAATATTTGTACCTTTTTGATGATGGTTGTGGTATTTCTCTAAGTTTCAGCTCTGTAAAGTGGAACTGTCTTGACGTTCGTATTGAAGATTTTGACTTAGATATTAATTGACAGTTGTTTTGAGTTCCATATGGTATTCAACTATGGGAATGTGACCCTTGATTTGTCAATCGTTGCCTTTACGTTTGCATAAGATCTTCCTTGTTCGTCGATGATCCTTCTCAAGTACGTAAAAGATTCCATCTCTTCCAGAGCTTCTCCATTAAATGTGATTGGGTTGGTGTTCTCTGTGTTGTATTCGAGGATCTTGCTTTTTCCTTTGTGTATGCTGAGGCCTACTGATTCAGAGTTTGCTGCTGCACTGGTTGTCTTCATCTGCATTTTTTTGTGTGTATGGGATAGAATGGATAGGTTATCTGCGAAGCTCAACCAAATGGTATCGATCAGTTATTTGGTTGAAGATTCATTCAGAAGTATCTCTCATGATGAACTGTTGATATTTGAAGTAGGGTTTTGGTTTACAGTAGTTTGAATACTAGTTACGTTAGGATCTTATCAAAGCATATCTTGAAATACATATATTTCCTAATTATCACTACATAAAAATGTCTCACAACCAAGAAAGGTAATGTATTACACTTAACAATACTTGAGTTATTTTTATTGCCGAAGAATATGGTAAATAGTGTGGTATGTTTGTTTCATGGTGAATAGTGATACTTTATATGTTTAGTCTGTAGTTATTTCATGTTATATCTACACACCTCTATTTCTCATCAGCTCGGGTAACACGAATAGTGAAGGGATTCAATATTGATTGGAAGAATTCGATTGAAAAGATACATGATGAAATCATGATGGAGTTTGCCAATTTTACCTTAGGGACACAAATATTTCAGGTTAGTGTTGCTTTGTTTTGTGAGCCTGCATTTTTGATGTAGTTTATGATTTTCCCTTCTAATTTTTTCATGTTTGAGTATCTGTAACCTATTTACATATGTAGCTGTATTATTTCATATCCTTATTTTGTGGATTTCTCCCAAAACTCCACAAATCTTTGAACATGTTTGATTTTCCATCATATCCTTGTACCGTAATGTGTACTTTCATTGTTGACTATTCATACACTTGGGTCAGTTGTATTTTCACAGCTTACTTTTTATATATTATGCAAATAAAATAACGTATCAGTTCAGTTATTTCCTTAGCCATTTACAATTAGAAATTTCACTACCTCATGAAATCCAGTTTTATTCTTGCAATTACCACTGTTGATCTATACTGGACATAAAATAGTTATTCACATTAGGATAATAATCACATTCTCAATTAGTAATAGATTTTTAGTATATACTTTCTGTGTTCAGGGTAGTGCTACAATCCCAGGAATCGATGAAAATTCTAAATTTGTTCAAGCATTCGTTTGTTGCAGCAAATTGTCTATACTTGCTTCACAGGGTTTTCGTGAAATAAACAATTGGCACTCACAGTGATTGTTGGGTTCGTCGGAAATCCGCATCCATTCAACCTAATCGTTTAATGAACTGTAAATTCTATAGTGTAATCATTTAGTTATGACAATATATAGCTATTGTAGGATTTAATTTGTCCTACAGATACTCTACTAGAACTGTAAACGCGATACTGGCGACCTCAGAGTCTATTTGAAAGCTATGGTCAGAACAAGGACAACTTAGCTTTGAACTTTATCTGTTTCTAAATGCAAAAATAGTAATTCGATTAGTACAATAATCAAATGAATTATAGTCATTAAGTGGAACGCACAAACATACCGACCAGTGTTGCATGTCTTATCTGAATAAATAAAATTTATGAGTCTCACTAGTATAACAGGATAATAATGTCCTTCAATTGGCAGGTTACGTGCAACAGGGATAGTCTACAGACGCATCAGACCGGATTGACGTGGTTGGCGCTTAAACAACTATTTGATTGGTTAGTTATGGACATAACTAACAGTTATAAGCTTCTGTAGCCTATCTATTAAGCATAATTTATGTACTTTGGTATATAAGCGATTGTTTCTCACCTGGATCATTTGTTTAATTGGAATCTATTCGTTGGTCACATTTGTGCTACGTGTCGCTTCTGTAAGATAAACACCTACTATTTGATAAGTTTTATTGATCATACCATTTTTTCATATTGATAAGTATTTAAAAAATCCACGGTACATGCAGTTGAGGTCACTGAAAACTGAATACAACAATCCACCATGTTCATCCACATGATTAAGTAACTACAATGAAAACTTGTTCGACAGGATTGATTATTTATGAAGAGATAGAGTACCAACGATGTAATAATACTTGTCTGTCAGTTATGTTAGGTTATCTTGCTGCGTTTAACAACCGTCAGCGATATACATGAACAAATGATATCATGATAGATACCTACTCCTGTGATGAAGGTGTTGTAGGTAAACCACTGAACCAATCAAATCGTGTTTGTACTTCGTCTCCATGTCAACTTTCAATATGATTTCATTATCCATAGTGTTAATTGTTATATTTTTCATCATTTAAATACATACTTCTTCCTATGTAAATTTATTTGCTTGTACGTATTTAATATCATGACAGCCATCTTAGTACTGCAATAAATTTACTCTTTTTATAGGGTTTACTTGCTCAACTTATTCAACACTACCATCGTTTTCAAAAAGTGATGACACAAAGTCCCTACAAAAATATGCCTATACGTAATCAATTGGTAAATATACATCAGATTACAAATGAAATGAAAAAGTGTAAAACAAACTTTTCTTAAGGTTAATTGAATACATCTTGCACAGCATTGTCGTCATCGTCATCATCATTTTGTTAAACATTTCAAATCATTCCATTTTGTCGTTTTGGTTCTTCCTTTTTGTTGAGTTATATTTTAGTTATTTCCTTTAATTATACATAACGTGTTTTTCTTGCTACTACGATTTGCTTTAGTGATTTAGTTGTTGTTGACGTTTATGACTGACGAATCTTTGTTTTCCAACCCCTGTTCTCAGAGTGTGTACTTATATATTCTGTCCTTTTTCAGCTTTATTTACTGTGTGTTTTATTATCAGTATTTTTATTTTGGAATAATAGTTTCTAATTTTTTGTTTTGTTATTTGTCTTTGCTCCATATTTCTACTTATCTTGCTTTGTCCTACTATTTGTGTTTTTTAATTGTGGTTATATTAGTGTGATTTTTCTTGGTGGAAAAAAATAAACCAATGATTCAGCTGTTTGGTGTATTTCATGATGTGTACCAAATTACTGACTATTACATGGGATTATTATAAATATGTAGCTTAGGAGTAAATAATGTATGGAAGTTGCAAACTAACAGATTGTGTTTTAACATGAAGTCTCACAAAATTTCTTAAGTCACAAGAAACATATATTTCAAGAAGTCCTATAAGATTGTCCGATGTTGTTATGTTTGTTATTCACACTAGTTTTTTATGGAAGTGTTTTATGACGGGCGCTTTGTTTTCCACATTTACCTTGTTTCTGTTCAATTTAATGAAAAATCTTTAAAATCGAAACTTCACGATTCATTCGTGGGACTCGAACCACGGACCTTCGGTCTCACGCGCATCCAACAGTGTTAATGTCTAACTTCCATCAATTCATGATCTTGTGCAACTCTTCATCCATTGCCGTTTAGTGCTTCCATGTTTTCAATAGTTGTCTACCTTAGATCAACTCGTAATTTTAATTGTGAAAATACTACAATCTCGACAATTCCCCATACTGATAATTAACTAATAATTAAATGAGAGCATCGAGAACTTTATTGATTTCATTGGCCTGTTAGAGGGACAATATCTTAAGTGTTACATTTTGCATACTCCTAAAATAATTCAGTGTTATGATTGATAACACGTAATATTTTACTGTATTGGTGAAAGTAAATTGCTTTGCATGAGAACAAATAGAATCGACAGTTTTTGTCAAAGTTGATGATCATATACATGTCATAAATTGAGTCTCAAGAACCAAGAGAAACTGGAAGATGCGTTTTTTCAAGGCAAAGCTATAAATCCTTCCTAATTGTATTAAACACTTCAACTTTACAAATAAATGGTATGAAACGAACACCATTTCCATTAATATCAGAACCAGAAATATACAATTAAAAAATTCAGTTTATAATCAACAACTTCAAAACATTAACTATGGAACTTAATATAAATCGTTTCGTTTTAATAATTATTTAGATAAGAGGGAATACCATATTTTATGATTATTTGTTTGTATAGATTCATTCTGTTACCATAAATAGTGAAACAAGTAAGCATTTTTATCAAAAAGTCACCATTTTATTAATACTAATGTTAATATATATGAATTAAGGTAACTAGTTCACAAATTTATTTATTCTAACACATAAATATTGGTACAAAGGGGCACCAGATATATATGTGCTGCACAAATCTCATTTGATTTGTGTGAGGGCTGTGATACTGCCCAAATGCGCAAACTGAAGCAGATGGTTTTCTTAGTGGGCCACACCCCGAGCCTTTGACCTAAAGGTCTAACTCACAAGGCAGTGGAGTATCGTAAGGAGATGCAGTCCCATGGTAACTGGTGACCAACGATTGATTCATAAGCAATTTGTTCCCTCAGGATATTGGAGCCCATTTGTACCATTGGTTTGGAATCAGGGTTTTCCAACTCCTCTAAGTGGGTCATCCGTATCCACCAACCCGGTTAAAGCGCCAGTTATTCGCTTTTCGTCCTTCCAATTTTGTAAACAACAGTGATGCCACGAGAAGGCAGTGATTAGGAATTCCCTGTCAGAGGTTATATACGCATGGTCATATGAGAGCATTTGGAGAAGGAGAGCGGACTCTCCTCACTCTCGGTCGTACCAGGGCATTTAGAGGCTAAATGGAATGTCACAAATATATATAAACGATATGTATGGACTTATGTTTTCAATTAACTTGATCCTTAATATTTGAGTTTTCTGTTATTCACTCAAGCAAGATTAATTTTATCAGTATGAGCATTATGATAACATGAATTATGTTTAAGTTCAAAGAAATATTAGACAATGTTTTTTTTTTACTGAATTCAAAATTCATTGGTTGAAAATTCAAAGAATAATTGTGTCACGTTTAAATTTTCCTGAATGTAGATTTAATTGCATTAAAAAATGTCTATTATTTATTTTAATATCACTGTTGCTACAGTGAATGTTGCTTAACTGAGAGCAAAAAAGTGCCAAATAGGTATTCATCCTCTACTTTTGTGATTAATACTCAATTTTGATCAGATTGTAATAATACAATACAATCGGAAAGCATTTCACCATGATCTGTTATTCGACTAATCAGGAACTGTATTCGATGTTAAGTCTCTGGATGAAATCCACAGAATTTCATTTATTCCTCATTGTTGACAGCATATCATTAGTTGTTATGTGGTTGGAAAAGGCAGCGGCTGTAGGCAACACCAGATAACTCTTCAGGCTAATAAAAGAAACCGGAATTAAGAAGTCAAGTGTAAGTGAAACGATCTCGGAAAAAGATGGAACCCTTATCTGCTCTCAACCCAGACGTTTAAAACGATGGGCGGAACACTTTAAGGAGCAGTTTACCTGGCCTTCAGCTACTGCACAACTACTCACTATTCCCAGACAGCCTGAATGGAACATTGTATTAGGTCCCCCAACTCTAGTTGAATTCAAAAGGCTATAACTAATCTGAAACAAGGAAGATCAGCTGGACCTGATGGATTGACTCCAGAGGTCTTTAAATATGGTGGTCCAGTTTTAGCGATTAAGTTGACTAAAATCTGGGAGTTGGACGTAATCCCATCCGACTGGTCACAATCACTTGTCCCAATATATAAGAAGGGGCCAAAATCATCCTGCGATAACCATAGAGAGATTAGTTTGACTAACATAGCATTTAAAATACTAGCGTCAATAATTATCGAACGCCTAACTATGACTCGTGAACTGCAAACACGAGAAAATCAGGCTGGCTTCAGACCTGGTCGTGGTTGCATCGACCACATATTCACTATTCGCCAGGTTTTAGAGCACAGACATGTTTATCGGCGTCCGACAATGATAGTTTTTCTTGACCTAAAAGCAGCATTTGACTCTGTAGACCGAGAGGTTCTGTGGCAGTGTTTGTCATTGAAAGGTGTACCTGAGAAGTACATAAACATTGTGAAGGCTCTTTACTCGAACACTACCAGTCGAGTAAGAGCTTATGACGAACTGTCATATGATTTTACAACCTCAAGTGGTGTCCGACAAAGATGTCCACTATTCCCATTTTTGTTTAACTTCATTATAGACATATTGCTGGAAATAACACTCGTCGACTGAATTTTCAGAAATTGATCTCCTACCAGGGACACCACTAATCGACTTGGAATACGCGGATGACATAGTCCTGTTTGGTGAAGACGCTGGCAAAATGCAGAGTCTTCTGTTAGAACTCAGTAATAATGCCAGGATGTTTGGGATGCGTTTCTCCTCATCTAAATGTACATTGTTACTCCAGGACTGGCCTGCATCAACACCCAAACTAAGGATAGGGAGTGAAGTAGTCGAACGCGTCGACAACTTCACTTATCTTGGAAGTCTGATCAGCCCTAATGGGTTGGTGTCTGACGAAATCTCAGCACGGATTCTAAAAGCTCGTTTGGCTTTTGCCAACTTACGTCACCTATGGCGAAGACGAGATATCCGTCTATCAATTAAGGGACGAGTATACTGCGCATCAGTTCGCTCTGTTCTACTTTACGGCTGTGAAAAATGGTTGTTAGGAGTAGAAGATACTCGTAGGTTACTAGTATTTGACCACAGATGCCTTAGAAATATTGCTCGCATCTGTTGGGATCACCGGGTAAGTAATAGTGAGGTTAGACGCAGGATATTAGGAAATGATGGTAAATCAGTTGATGAGGTGATGAATCTTCATCGACTGAGATGGTTGGGCCACGTGTTACGTATGCCTGAACACCGTTTACCATGACGCGCAACGCTGACTATTGTAGGGGATTGTTGGAAGGGAGTTAGGGGCAGCCAATCCAAAACATGGCATCAGTGCTTGAAGTCACTAACTTCTAATCTGAAACATGTTGGTAGATGCAAACTACCTGGTTGGGATCTGCGTGACTATCGTAGCCAATGGTCGATCTGATGCAGACGTGTTCAGCACATAAACAAATAGAATGACGTCATTCTTTATACTCTCACTAGTCTTCGTCTAAAAATCTGTATATTTATGCAAATGTCAATTGTTATTAGGATTACTGGCTTATATGTTTGTTAACCACTTGATGCGTTTGCGAAATGTATTTACTCCACACATATCTAAGAGATTTTTTGCCACACAGAAACATATTTTACATCATATTTATTTATTTGTCGAAAGTTGTTTAAATATGATAGCGGAAGGAGTGAGGTGGTATATGAGGGGAATGATTATTAATGGTTCATGTGTATAGATTGTTTGGATAATATATTATTGTAGATGATATATTGAACAAAATTTATAGCAGATTTGTTCAACATCAACTATTTGTTCACATGCATAATTGACAATTGTTATGTATTTGTTCTTAATAATTGTTTTATTTGAGTAGAGAGAGTGAGACTTCGCCTTCATTTTGGCAATATATCTTGTTAGTTTAATGCTGATGAATGTGTATGAACCCAATTGTGCATGTATATGATGTATGGTAATAGTGAATACGTTTGTGATCAATATTGGTTCGCATGCATGTGTATATATATGTGAATTTATTTATCCATATACATAATTTATAGAAGTAAGATGTAAGAGAAGATAACTAAACTTGCTTTATTTAATGTAGAAGATTATTGCGTGCAGTTGATCAATGTTACATGTTTCTTTACTTATTCATTATTCAGTAATTCCGAGAATTTGCGATATATGTTAGTGATGTTATGAAAGAAGGAATGGATGGAAGTCAAAGTAATCTCTATCTTAACAAAGTTATTTTCGTAAGTGTATATATGCAGGTGGTCAATGAAAAATCTGTTTATTTGAAGTACATACCGAAATAAGACAAAAGAGATTAGCAATTGTCTCCAGTAATATTTGTTTGCGACTTTGTTATGTTAAATCAGTTTCTATTTCTAATCCAATGGTTATTCACACATTTTATTTCTGAAACGTGATTGAAATGACATTTTCAAAAGAGCAAAATTTAGTTAGTGTGGAAGCAGCTCAGCAGGATACTGCAAATATGTATTCACATATTAATTTAAAGAATAACTGATTTTAGATACTACTCAGTTCAAATTATACAAATCTGGTTGTTAACCTAACTGTAAACTAATTATATACGAGTTAGTGTATTGAGGTATCAGTTTGATTTCTTTCCGAAGTTAAATAAATCCATTCAAGTAATCTTAGCATTTTCAGGACACAATGTCAGTTTCGGTGTTTCAGTTCGGGGCCTAAATCAATTAAGCGTTTGCAAACATAGTAGTGCGACCATCGCTGCAATTTTATTACAAATCTGCTGTTAGTACATAAAAGCTTCTTTGTTTCTTTTTGTCGCCTATTTGATGTAAAGCGAACAATGCAGAGGGACATTTTTCTAGCGGAGAACATTTCCCAAGTTGCAGAATCGTGCCCAAGTGTCGTATTTTGTTACCGAATTTCGATGATGTGACGTATGTGGATAAACTTATTTATGGATATTCAGTTTATTTACTTAGTGATTCTTAAACGGATGTTATTGTAGAGAAATGTTGGAGATGTAGCTATTCAAACCAATATTAAATCATTGTTATTGAAATACATGAAACATGTTCATTGAAGAGTTATTCCATCACAAAATATTATTTATTTGGAAACGCAATGCTCAGTATATGATATTTCGGTCTGATTTTCTTAATGTTCATCCCTTAGCTTAAGAGTCACCATCTCAGGTAGTGGTAGCTATCATCACACATGCCAAAAAAATATTGTGGGATAATTCGACCAGAAGTTGATTAGATATTCTACATGTTTACACTTAATACATTTGACTATTGTGTCAACTTGTATACTAATGTATTTTATGAATGTTTTTTGTATGAATTGTGGAATTTCTACCTCTCATCGTCTTGACATCATTCCATTAATCACTCTATAGTTTAATAATAATAATATATTCTGAAAATAATATTTACGGAATTCACACCAGTTTACAAGCATGATCAGATTGATATAAAAAGCAACATTTAATGTAGAGAACAAACATGAAATATAAGAAAGTTTTATGTTTGCTGGTTTAGTAATTAATAAGTAGTTTATATATGGCATATATCACGGCAAGCCAATGCAACACCAGGAACTTGTCTTTTTTTTATAAAGTGGATAGCCTGATGATTAATCAACGTTGTTCTGTAAGGTTATTTCCAGTGTCAGAGCGAGTTATTGCTAATTATCTACAACTAGAGAAAGTAAGATAAAAGCAAAGAGCACGGAACAACAAAACAATGATAGCAAGTAAGAGGTTAAACATTTAAAGTTCCGATAATCTCACTTGAGGAGTAAAATACACTTGCTGGCGCTAGAGCATTTAATGCGTTTTCAGAGGAGCACTAGGCATTAATTGAGCGAACAAACAATGGGAGAGAGTTTAACATACGTATAGTTTGAGGTAAATTATTCCAGAGTCTAGAAAACTTACAGGTAAAGTAATTCATATAGAAAGAAGATCTAGAATATGTTTGTTTCGCTAAAGACAAGGAGTTACAAATGTCGTAATGTGAGGCTTTAGCGTATTAAATCGCCTGGCTGGATGTGAAGGAGAGTTTGTTAAGTATTTTGAAAAAGAAGATAAGGTTAAGTTTGAGTCTCCTCTTCCATAAAGGGTCAAGCCCTAGTTTACTACACCTAGAATTATATGTCAAGACACTATCAGTTCCAAGAGTACGAAATGTAAATCGTCTCTGTACTGATTACAGTCTTCATTTATCCTTTATGCGCGTGCTACTAAGGAGAAACGCGCAGTATTCGAATAGTGGTCGAACACAAACTTTGTACATTAGAATACGAGATTCGCTGTTATGAAGGTTTCGAGTTATGTGACCTATAAGGCGTTGAGACTTGGACGTTTGTCTCATTATCTGTTCAGTAAACGACAAGTCGTCGGAGTACCTAAGTCCTAGATCTACTACTGTGTGTAACCTAGATAACACTTCACCATTTATGGTAAGATCGAGGTTGAGTGATGTATCACCGAAGCATAACCAACCACATTTAGCTGTATTAAGCTCCAGTTGCCATTTCGATCACCACTGTGCTACCTTGTTAAGCTCCGTGGTGATACAATTTTGAATATTGCTCAGTTCATGTGGAGAAAATGAGTACACCACCTTGAGATCATCTGCATACAAAAGGGACTTACCCTCACTAAAACACTCACAAACATCATTAATGAAAACTAAAAAGAGCAAAGGACCTAAGACACTACCCTGAATTACCCCACTTCTAACAGGGACGGCATTCGACAATGAAGAGTTGATTTTAACTATTTGATGTCGATTGCTGAGGAAGGAATCAAACCAGGCTAGTAAAGGGTTTTGGACCCCATATGATGCGAGTTTATCTAAGAGTAGTTGGTGGTTGACCATGTCGAAGGCCTTATTCGATGTCCAGGTATAGCACTAATACTAGATATCTTTGGCTACGAAGAGAATAGACTAAATTAAAGAAGTCAAAATGACATGTCATACAAGATCGATTTTTAAGAAATCCATGTTGCGAATCATCAATAAATTGTTCAGTCAATAAATAGTTGGATAGTTCGTCACCAATAATTTTTTCCATAATCCTAGAGATAACTGGAGTAATATTTATTGGCCGATAGTTGTTCATGTCAGTCTTATCTCCGGATTTGTAACGTGGCATGATGTGCGCGGTTTTCCAACTGTCAGGATAAGAACCTGATTCTATAGAGAGAGTAAACAGCTTAAGGAGAAGATGTGGAATAACTGGACCACCATATTTGTAGAGAAATGATGAAATCCCGTCTGCTTCGTGTCCTTTCGAAACCTTGAGGTTATTTATAACCTTACTAATTTTTAGACATGTGAAGAAGATAGATTTAATTGAGTTACCGGTCATGCATATAACTCTTGAAACAGAGCCATTTTTGGATTCTTTGCCATTTGCAAAATTACCACTGAAAAGGTCTGCTATAGTTTTTGGGTCATATATAAAACTATTATTATGCAGGATGCATGGTATATCAACCTTTTGAGTTGATTTAGCACGTTTATTGTAAAGGTGGATTAAGTTTTGCACTTTTGAGTTAGTACTTAGTGCTGGTCTCCATAAATTATTCATTAAGATCAATATCCATAGTTTAAATAGCTTAATATCATCAGCGGGCAAAATTTTTTATTTTATTTTAAGATTCGTATATTTTTTTATCCTAAAATAGAAATTCATCACTTTTAATGCATAGCTTTCGAGTCACAATTTTATGTTTTGTATTTTTGCAATGATATACTCAATTAATGATATTTCTAGGGAAGATCTATATTTTGAATTATATGATCACTTCATATCTCCTGTCTGAATTAAACGGCCTATGCTCCATTGGGAGTAACAGGCGAAAGTAAGTAAGTCTGAATTAAACATGAGTATTTCTGAATACAATCAACCTAGACATTGATAATCATACTTATCTTGTGTATTAGGTATGAAGTTTATTACGAAACTGTATTTGTGAATTCTGACTTTGAAGTAGACCTTAATTTTATGAATTGTATATGATGAATACAGTTATTATTATTATTATTATTATTATTATTATTAATGGCTTTATTCAATATTATAATCTGGTACAATATAGAATTCTCAGCACGAGTTATTTCAACAAGTTTTTTACCAAAAAAGGAAACCCGAAAAAAACAAACAAAACAAAAAAAAAAGGTCTAGGAAAAACGGAAATATTGAACCACATCATCTTATAAACGTCTTAAAGCTCTTTTCTAGCCTAAATTTTAACTAATATGTTTACCTGAATATCCTTGTAACATTTAAGTAAATTTCACAAAAAAATATTGTGTTTAGTTCAGTCTTCAGTAATAAGGATAGTAGGTTGATGAACCTGTGTTAATCCTGACAGATTTCCTTCCAGTGAAGGTCCAGCTTCTTTTTGAAAATGTTCATACTATGAAATCTTCTACTTACTGAATAAATTAACAAATGAAATGTACAAATGTAAAAGAAATTATCACGGAAATTTTTGGACTATTACTAAAAGGCAAAACAAAGTTTCATCGAATGTTAAATAGAACAATACATGTAAGCGAACAAGTGTTTTCAATTAGATCATCATCAAGTTTAACTCTAATATGTATGAATATTTATATGAAAATGTTAAATCAATCAAAGCAATTTGAGTCAATAATCACAATGGAATAGATTACGTCACTGAGTATAATAGTTAAAAATACAAGTTGATAGTGGGGAGACAGGTTTATTGATAGTAGTAAGAACATTAAATTACGATAACAAAAGTATTATCAATAGTTAAATATTGGAAATAGGACGTCAAAGGTAGGTAAGTAGACTTAGGAATAATTATCATTGGCTTATTAACCTTGACTATATTTTTATATGAGCATATATGTGTACACTTCGTATCTTATTCATCGTATGTCTGTCACTCATTTTTGTCCGACTATAAATGTTGATTAACGCTTGCTTAAATCGAGTTGGCTTCCCAGGCATCTCACATGCATGTCATTTCCGCTTCGTTCGCTTCCTTCGCTTATTCGCCTGTTCACTCGCTCGTTATAATTCGCTCAGGTGTTGTTAACTTTCTGACCTGAGTTATTCGACACTAAACTGTAGTTGCTGCTATCCTTTGTCTTCTGATTTTACGCGCCGTTAAGATTAGAATAATAACGGTTATCGGAGTAAACGATTAACGAATTTCGGCACTACAAGTGATTTACACAGACATAGATAAATATACACTACATATTATGCTTGTCATTTAGAACATCATGCCAAAAGAACAAAATGCAATGTCAGGTATAACATTATGCATTTACTTTCATTTGGTATTGTTTGTTTGAGTCTTTCCATTGATGTTTACGACTGCAATAGATCAGTCTCTTATTGGCATATGTGCATAATCTGCGTATTACCTTGATATAGCCTTAATGTATAAGTGTTTAAGAGCATTTAATGCAGATAAACTACAATTAATGTTTTCCACACGTTCAATGATCACTCCACGGTTGAAAGATGAATTGCTTAGACTAGCCACTTCTTTCCGTATCTATCAATTCAACTGCTCCTATTGGGCAAGTTACATTGACTTATGTTCTAGGAATTTGTATATTCAGTCTCGTGCGCACCTCCTAGTGTGGTTAAACAAAGGTGTAATTAAATAGAATGGATCTAAATATCTTGAAAAAAACTAAACTAGTCACATTTGTAATTAAAACTAATCACTCATTCATCGTTGTTTGACAAGTAGGTTATTTAATGAATTTTTCGTTAGTTTTATTTTTTTAAAATTTTTTAGTTTATTGTTTGTCACTGTCATGATTTTAAACTCAGAATAATTTTTTTATAACTACAATTAATTATTTGTCTACCTTTTCTCCAAATAATTAATCATCGGTATCCGAAAACTTATTGAAATGAAGGGAAAGATCTGAAAGTAAAGTTATTATCATTCTAATCTAAAAAGAATGAGTTATTGAAAGGAATAATTCAAAATAGAAGGTTCATTACAAAATATTAACATAATATGTTATTTACTGGACACCAATGTTCTTGAGTTAATTGTTTTAAGAATCCTTTGTTTTTAACATTACCATAGATTTCTTCACATTTGCTCCTTTCAACGCTTACACATCAAAACGGATATCTTAATTCCCCGATGAAGTTTTATTCACACAAAATACATTATTCGTAATAGAATCCTCAATTTTTGATAAAGAACTGTCAGTTGTTTTTCCATGCCAGTTGTATAAAGTATGTAGACGCTTTTCAGTCAGACTCAACCATATTGTATGATAAAGTTGTTTGATTTAATGGTCATGTAAATAAGCAACAAACCAAATGTCTGCGACATAAGAATCGGAAACAAACTAATCGTAGTCTAGCAAATAGCTTGTCTCATATGGTTAAGTAGTGACTGCCACTTTATTACTAATTAAACAAAGCCGTCCATTTTAAGTAATGGATTCATTAGTTTCTAAAAGGCGACAATATATCTAGCCTTAAGTGTGCCAAACAGATCAATTAACATATCAGTAGACTAGAATTTAAGTACAACAATCCTGACCCTAATGAGTACTTTTGATACATGTAAATTAGCGAAATACTCATTAACAGGGTTCTCATGATATTACTTCGTGTGTTATAGCGTAAGGGAGGAACAAGATTGAAGCTGATGAAGAATAATTAGTTGATAAATTATTCTTGTTTATTCTATCAAGACAGTTAAAAAGGAATTTTGTTGATTGCTCTATGTTTATCAGTTGGTCCACATTTCAGTCTACTATTTTTCCCATTAGTTCAATACCAGTGATTATTATTCAGTTAGTAGTCATTAAATGATAAAATAGTAGACATGATTGTTTACGTGAACGTTGGTTGTATTAACTAGTCGTATCCATAAAAATGAACCGCTTTTTTAATCAGATAACTCTTGTAATTCTCTTTGTTACCGTTAGATTGTATAGTTTGGTGATTTGGTACTTACTTACTTACTTACGCCTGTTACCCCTCGTCAAGGAGCATAGGCCGCTCACCAGCATTCTCCATCCAACTCTGTCCTGAGCCTTCCTTTCCAGTTCTTTCCAGTTGCTATTCATCCTTTTCATATCTGCTTCTATTTCTCGGCGTAGTGTGTTCTTTGGCCTTCCTCTTTTCCGCTTCCCTTCCGGATTCCAAGTTAGGGATTGAGTCGTGATGCACATTGGTGATTTCCTTAATGTATGTCCGATCCACTTCCAACGTCTTTTCCTAATTTCCTCTTCAGCTGGAAGCTGGTTTGTCCTCTCCCACAAAACGCTGTTGCTGATAGTATCCGGCCAATGGATGTTAAGTATTTTGCGTAGACAACTGTTTATAAATACTTGTACCTTCCTGATGATGGCCGTAGTAGTTCTCCACGTTTCAGCTCCATACAGTAGGACTGTCTTGACGTTCGTATTAAAGATTCTGACCTTGAAATTGGTTGACAGTTGTTTTGAGTTCCATATGTTCTTCAATTGTAGAAATGCTGCCCTTGCTTTGCCAATCCTCGCCTTTACATCTGCATCCGATCCTCCTTGTTTATCAACGATGCTCCTCAGGTACTTGAATGTTTCCACCTCTTCCAGAGTTTCGCCGTCCAGTGTGATTGGGTTGGTGTTCTCTGTGTTGCATTTGAGAATCTTGCTTTTTCCTTTGTGAATGTGGAGACCTATCGATGCGGAGGCTGCTGCTACATTTGCGGTCTTCATCTGCATTTGTTCGTGTGTATGAGAGAGGAGGGCTAGGTCATCTGCGAAGTCCAAATCATCTAATTGATTTTGAGAGGTCCATTGTATTCCGTATTTCCCTTCAGATGTCGAATTCTTCATAATCCAGTCAATCACTAGAAGGAAGAGGAATGGGGAGAGTAGACAGCCTTGTCTGACTCCGGTCCTTACTGGAAATGCATCTGTCAGCTGTCCTCCATGCACCACTTTGCACTGTAATCCATCGTATGAGTTTTGGATAATGTTGACAATCTTTTCAGGAACTCCATAGTGTCGAAGAAGTTTCCATAATGTTCTCCTATCCACGCTGTCAAACGCCTTCTCATAGTCAATAAAGTTGACGTATAGTGATGAGTTCCACTCAACTGATTGTTCAACGATGATCCGTAGTGTCGCAATCTGGTCTGTGCACGACCGATCCTTACGGAATCCAGCCTGATGATCCCTAAGTTCGGCGTCTACTGCGTCTTTCATCCGATTCAGCAGCACTCTGTTGAAAACTTTTCCTGGTACTGATAACAAACTGATACCTCTGTAATTCTCACATTGGCTCAGATCTCCTTTCTTTGGTATCTTGATGTGATATCCTTCTTTTCAGTCCATTGGCACTTGTTCCTCTTCCCAAATATTTTTGAATAGAAGGTGAAGCATGTTTGCAGTTATTTCAATGTCTGACTTCAGTGCTTCTGCTGGTATATTGTCAGGTCCTGCCGCCTTCCCACTTTTGATTTGTCTGATGGCCATCTTGACTTCTTCGATCGTTGGTGGAGTGACATCTATTGGAAGGTCTGTGTGGGCTGCTTCGATGTTCGGTGGATTCAATGGGGCTGGTCTATTCAGCAGTTTCTCGAAGTATTCTGCCCATCTTTTCTTCTGTTCTTGAATCTCAGTGATTGTCTTTCCTTCTTTGTCCTTGACTGGTCTCTCCGGTTTGCTATATCTCCCTGCCAATTTCTTCGTTGTATCATATAGTTGTTTCATATTCCCTTCTCTTGCAGCTTTTTCCGCTGTCGTTGCTAGTTCTCCCATGTAGTTCTGCTTGTCGGCTTTAATGCTTTTCTTCACTTCTCTGTTTGCTTCTGCGTAGTCTGCTTGTGCTTTGATTTTCTCTGCTCGTGTTCGGCTGTTGTTAATTGCTAGTTTCTTGTTCTTCCTTTCTTGAAGTTTGTCCAGGGTTCCCATAGATATCCATTCCTTGTGATGATGCTTCTTAGGACCAAGAACCTCCTGACACGTTGAAGTTAGTGCTTCTTTTATCCCTTTCCAGTTGTCCTCCAAAGTAGTTTCTTGTTCTTTCAGTAGATCCTGTAGAGCTTGGAACCTATTGTTGAGAATTATATTGAATTCATGGAGTTTGTCAGTATCTCGAAGGAAGGCTGTATTAAACCTTTGTAGTGCTGTTTGTCCAGTTGTCCAGTGTTTCTTAAGCTTCAGTCTCATCTTGGCCACAACCAGGTGGTGATCTGAAGCTATGTCAGCTCCTCTCCGGGTTCTCACATCTTCCATTGATCTTCGGAATTTTTTGTTGATACAGATGTGATCAATCTGGTTCTCTGTGGTGTGGTCCGGTGAAATCCATGTAGCTTTGTGTATGCGTTTGTGTGGGAATATTGTGCCGCCTATAACCAATTTGTTGAAAGCACATAGGTTTGCAAGTCTCTCCCCATTTTCATTTCTTTCTCCTAGTCCATGTCGTCCAATTATATCTTCATATCCTGTGTTGTCCACTCCAACTTTAGCATTTAGATCTCCCATAAGGATGGTGAGGTCCTTTCGTGAGCACTTTGCTATAATTGATTGCAGCCTTTCATAGAACTGATCTTTATCATCGTCGTTGCTATCATTGGTGGGTGCATAACATTGGATAACGTTCATTGTGATCCCCTCCTTCTTTGTTCTGAATGATGCTTTGATTATCCTGGGTCCATGAGATTCCCATCCCACAAGTGCATTTCGTGCTTCTCTGGACAGCATTAGAGCAACTCCCTGAGTGTGTGGCGCATTTTCCCCTTCGTGACCGGAGTACAGCAGCATCTCTCCTGTACCTAGCCTTTGTTGTCCAGTTTGTGTCCAATGGGTTTCGCTGATTCCGAGTACTGCCAATTTGTATCTCCTCATTTCCATTGCTATTTGGCTGGTCTTTCCTGTCTCCCACATTGTCCGGACGTTCCATGTACCTATAAAGAGTGTTGCTCTGGTTGTTAGAAGGTGCATCGGTCTCGTGACTTCCGAAGAACTTCGGCTTTCATCATGAGACGTCATTATTCCTTCAACTCCCAGGGCAGAGTTTAAATGGTTTGAATTATTTTTTCTGGTTAGCGTTTTTTTAGCGAGTTAGCTTTTCTACGGGATGGGGTCGCTAACCCCATGCCCAACCCTCCTCCTTTACCCGGGCTTGGGACCGGCAGTAACTCTAGAAGAGCTACAGGCGGAGTTTTGGTGATTTGGTACATTGATATATATATATATATATATATATATATATATATATATATATATATATATATATATATATATATATATATATATATATATATATATATATATATGATCTGTTATGTCTGTTTCACCATATTCTTATGATGATTAGTTGTGTTATTTTTATTACATATACGCGTTAATGTTGCAAATAATCTTGAACATTTCCCGCAATATTTATGTACTTTATACGTTTAGTCTTTTGAGTCAGTATCTAAAAGGCATTTGTCTTAAAAATATTTCATACCGAACTTTTGCTACCACACAGTCAAGTGTATTTAATTATAGAACGGAGAAAGGGGATGAAGATAAATTGTAATGACAAGGCAATCGTATTTAAGATAGCAATGCATGGATTTTCGCGCAATCAAAGAACTAATTAACAATTACCTACATTTAGTTCCCAAAATCTTTGAAACTGACAAAAGTTATATTTTGTAAAACCACACAATGGAATAGACATGATCCGTACGTTAAATTATGAGAAGTATCTGCTCCTGATGTTGATCGTACATGAAAGTAATGAGTGTGATTTAAGTCTTAATCGTGGGTGTTTGAGTGGATAAAAATAATTATTCAACTTTAATCACATGTTATTATGGTAACTCTTAACACTAAATTATAACTCTGGTTCAAGTTAGAATACGAAACCCAAACTTTTTTTCGTTTACTATAATAAATAATCCAATATTTAAGAGTTAGTGTGAAAAATATTTACTTAGTGTAATTTTATTACTTGACAAAGTTATGTATTTTATAACTGGACACTGTTTTCTAATTGAATAATAAGTCACTCAAGGCCGTTAGTGTAGTTTTGTTGGACGTTTGGTTCAGGAAATAGTAAAAGAACTAAGCAATCTCTGTTCTCAGTGAACTAATAACAACAATTTAGTAACTAAAAGTAGAAAAAAGCGTTGTATTCATTAAAGACCCTATTAAGTTACTGTAATCTTCCGAACGAACGGTAATGTTAACGAGTAACAAGAAGCATCATTAAGAGCCTAATATATATATGTATTCAATAATGTTTTTGGTAAAATGTGTACTTTAAATATCCTTAATTAAATGAACGTAAGAGAAGGATTTGGTTACTGACGCTGGAGAAACATTGGAAGTGTCTTGTTATTCTGAAGATTATCCAGGTCTTCAAGTATGGAACATCTTACTAAAAAATGGTTCTCAAATTCAGATTCTTAATTAACCATCAGTAAAACAGAAGCTTCTTCTCTGCTAATAGATTTAAAATAAATCAGTTAACGTTTATTTAGATCCAATGTCCTATTGATGTTGACATTTTAAAGGTATGGGCACATATATTAACTAAATGCGGAAGTACAGTTTGTAAAGTTAGAGAAATCTTATATTTTCGACAAAAATATTTATAGAAAATATGAAAAAAGATTAATTTTCTATCTGTTTGTTTAAGAATATAATAAAAATTTATTTGATTGATAATTCCAATCAAAAACCGCATAAGGATAATATAAGATCTTTTTGATTAGAGAATAAATTACCATTTAAGTGAATCAAATCATAATTGAAAAAAAAGGAAGAGTCTATTTGACAAGATAAACCAAATCTATATTTAATTATAAACAGTAATAGCTAACAAAAATTGTAAACAAAGATGGATAGTGGCTAGCAGTGGAATCCAGGATGCGCGTTTCGTTATATTCGGGATTCATCATCTAGATGTACCTACATCTCAGAGTTGATGTTCATTCTGGGACTCGAACCCAGTACCGTCTGCTTCAAACGCCATAGCTTTATCCATTCAGCTACTGAGTTCTGATAACCACTTGCTTGTGCAATGAGGTGAGGTTTAAATTCACTTAGTATTGTTTGTTTGAATCTTCCCATTGATGTTTATGACTGCAATTGATCAGTGTCTTATTGGCATATGTGCATACTGTGCGTAATGCTTCGATATTGCCTTATTTCACAAACATTGTAAGCAAAGATGGATAGTTGTTATCAGTGGAATCGATTTATTACGATGTAAATGCAAATGTTCTATCTGGCATTACATTTTGTTCTTTTGGCATGATGTTTTAAACGACAAGCATAATATGTAGTGTATATTTATCTATGTCTGTGTAAATCACTTACTTATTTGTATTATGAATTTCATGTATATATATATAGAAATAATCATTAATTCCATGATTTATTTTATCATTTAATGAGAGAACTTGTATAAATTAATCATAAAACAGACATTTAATCAAATGAACACAAACAATTAATTTTAGTTGTTAGGCATAATTTAATTATCTTCATATTTTATCTAATTCCTATGAACAACACCAAAAAAAATATGTATCATTTAAGCTGCTTACTATTTTCCTATTTAGAGAGATTCATATTGTAATGATAAAAAATATGTACAACCATAAAAGTAATGTCGTTCATTTTGCTTACATATGACATTATATACCATTTATATAGACATATATATATCTACACAACACTTTTAATTACAGAAAAACGTTTATGGTATAAAATACTTTAGTTTACTCATTCATCACTATTACACTTATCAATTGAAGATAAATGGTTACCAAATACAGTTATGTGGACACTACTAAAAAAAATGAAACAAATTCAATTGGGTAATATTTAAAATTCGACAAATGTAATACTTTTTTCAGATGCTATGTATAAAAATTCATTTCCATTGGATAATCTATACGGTTAAGTATTAAAGATAATCACAGTGACTGAAATGTATGAAGTGTGGAAAAAATAAACACAACAACATCGTATTGAAATTTCCACAGTGTTAAATTTATGACTTTGTGTGATGTACTGAAGATATATTCAATATTTTATTTGTAATATGAAAGATACCATATTTTCAACATAAATGATTTCTGCACTAACCTCTATGGATTCATCTGATGACTAAAGAAACAAAAGTCAGTATAGATGTATCTTTATGTGGAAAAATATGTTCGTATATTTTACATGGTTTTAAATTGAACGTGATTATAGATTAACTTAATTTGTAATGGTTTGAGTGATTCCGTTGTCGGTATTTTGATTGAATTTTGATCAGTCACGCTTAGCCTATGCTCATCTTGTGAGAATTACTTCGATGTAGCAATTATTTCAAAAGGTTTTTTAGAATAGATGGAATATGGCTATCAGTGGAATCTAAGACGCTTGCTTATTTCTATTTGGGACTCGTCATGTAGTTGAGCTCACATCTCAGGGTTCAAGTAAACTCTAGCATTCGAACCCAGTACCTTTAGTTTCAAAAGCCAACTCGTTATCCACTAAGCTATCAGTACAAATTAAATTAAAATTGATATGCGTTGCACAAGTGAGCGGCTATCTGGGCTGAGTAAATGAAAAGTTCATATTTCACGTCAATTACAAAACGGAAATATAACGTGTAAGATGTCTGAAGAATGTCCATAACTTTAAATCTGTTCACTGAATACTAATTGACTCTGGGAAAAATATGAATATATTTTGTAGATTCATCTTGCCCGTGTGAATGTAGATACAGAACATGGAGGCCTTCTCGATAGCTTGGTGCACCTGTTTCCCAAATGAGAGAATATTATAATCAAACAAATTATTTTACATTTATTCGAACTGAATAATTGTTAAATGTAAGGGTATGTACTCACATTGTACAGGTCTTGGCATATTTCTCTTTTAATCCATCCTTTGAAGAACAAGAGACAAATGTATTAGAATCAAACATTCTGTATATATGAATGGGAAAATAGTTGTAGCAGCTGAGCTGATAAAACGTTTGGTTAATCGAACAGGGATGAATGATACTAACTATCTAAATCGTTTTTAAAATGTTTTTCAAACAATTGCGATTTGAATGTATGTTAAATACATATTTACCGTAGCCTTGTACAATTGATGCTGAGAATTCTTTATAATATCAAATCTTCGTTTATCGAATAAAACCATTATTATTGCTATTGTTACTATGATTATGAAAGTTTAAAAGTATTTTGTGTTGTCAGTTAAATTGAGCGTACAAATAAACAAGTTTATTGTAAAATTTCTGTGTAGCTACAAAATGTGTAATTAAAAAGATTTTGGTAATTGTGCGACTTGAAATTGTCGTGAATAAAAGGACTAGATTTATCATATCCCATAAAATATGTAGTATTAGATATTCAGATATGCATGTAACTGACGTATTTAGTTGCCTCTTTTCATGTTTATATATCAGTTTATCCGAATGAAATAGAAATGTCTATAAATGATATTGTAGTGTGTGCTACTGATTTCGATAGATATAAGTGGTATTTATCATCAGTGGAAAGGGAAATACCTGGCGGCAGAGGGATAAGAAGGTCTAAGAAAAGAGAACGAGAACGGAGTGTTTGGTGTGGATACGAATAAACAATCAAGACTGAGACGATCGATTGACATTTTGTAAATGAAGTATTTACTGTATGATTCTCAGATTTTACTATGACGTTCTGTAATTTTGTGTTCAAATACATTCGATTGTCCCCACTTGTCTCCCGTTCACTACAATATCATTTATATGAACAGTACTGTAAGCTGGCCTCAGCTTACACCTAATTAATCAATCTCGTACCACTAAGAGTTGATCGTCCTCTGTCCAGGCTTTTTCCTGTTTCTTTATTTTTAATTGAGTAGTGATTATATCCGATCATTGGACAACTCTTAAGGCTTTCAGATAAATAAGTAAATACAGTTTTTAATTCAATATAATTTTTCAATATTATCTTTGTTTATGGGTTCAGAACTTTGTTAATCGGTTTTCGTGGCGCCTCTAAGCAAATGTATTTATTATTTTCAGGTTTTTTCTTGAAATGCTAAAATCACAAACTTTCATTTATCAAGCGAATTACCAAAAACATTGTTTGTATTAAATCATTTAAAAAATAACGAGAAGTTCTCAAATGCAAATTTCTATATTAAATCTGAAATAGAACAATATTATATTATTGAGATAAAGATTTTTTTAACACTTATGTGCCTGAATATAAATAGATTTATTTCAAACCTTAACGTTGGTGGTAAAACTTTTAAAAATTAAATATAATTTCAATAACTGTCTTACCTCGGCTAGATAACTATTAACAATCAGAAAGCGATGAACGGTTTTGAGATGGTGGAGAAGATTTGTAGCTCAGAGGGATGATTTTGATGAAGTTTTGTTCTCTGAGCTGGATGGTTTGGTCGTGGAGCTTTCATCATCCTTCTATATTTTATTTCATAAACATTTATGCTCATTTCCTTGTTAAATATTGTTAATTAAAAAAATGTGTAATGTTTCCTGTAAGAATGACTAGCTTAGCTAATCAGTTTCCAAATGTTTTCTATCCATTCGATGATAAGATTGCACATTTGATTTAGTTTTTGTAAGTAATTGCCTGATGATTACTCTATCAGTGTAGATAATAATTAACTGTATATTATACACAAGAATACTACTTTCGATCAATTAAAGTAGAGACCATAAAATATATTTTGATGACATCGATCTGTAGCCAACTACATTGTGAACAAGAAGAATAAAACTGTTTTAAAATGAAATTATATGGATTAGCCAACAAATTTATTGTCGTTTAATAGGTGAGATTGAATTAAAACAGCTAAAATGTATGCTAAATTAATATTACCATATAACTAAACTTTTAATATAAGTCTAAACTAATATATACCCGAGTAAAAGCTTAATTACCTAAACAGAGCAGTTATAAATCGATATCTAAACTCACCACGAGCATTCAACGGAAAGTTTAATCAACACTTTAGAATACTGTTGTCTTAATGATCGACATCAAATAAAATGTCAGTTTTGATAATTTTCAAGCAACATTAGTCACTTTGAAATAATATCCGTCCGTTTATCAATTATTATATTTGATTCCTAAAATATTTTTAAGATCTTGATTATATTGTAGTGCAATGCTTCGCTAATCTTTCACTTCGATAACCGTTATAATACAAATTTCAACGGTGTATGAAATGAGAAGGCAAAGAGAAGCTGCAACTATAGTTTATTATCAAGTGACGCAGATCACAAAGCTACAAACACATGAGTAAGTATCAGCGAGCAAAGAGAAAATAACGCACATTGAAGATGGCAGGTAAGCCAACTCACATTAATCAAGCATTAATAGATATTGATAATCAGATAAGAATAAGTTAAAAACATGTGATGATTAAGATAAAAAGTGTACACACATATACGCTCATATAAAAAACAGTCAGAGTTGATAAGTGAATAATTACCAAGGTGAAAACGTGACTCAAGGTGGATGGGTAAATTGGCTTACCCAGAAGCTAAAATAAGGTATATGAGCTTAACATATCCACCGACACTACAATATTATACACCGCTACTTCATTTTCACTGACTTTTCACATCCGATACTTGAATAAGTTTGACTATTTTTATTGATTTTATTACACTCATCTATTTTGGTGTGTTAAAAATTACCTTTATAGACAGTTTCACAGCTTAAGAAAAGGATATCGATGTAAAGAAAATCACCTCCGCTGAAACATCTTCATTTTTTTAGTAAATCTAAAGGCTTCTTTCGATTTTCGAATTATCTAATAAAATTCAACCCCTATACTTCTTAATTTTAAAAATCTACTACATACTGTTGAAGGTATTGATATCCAACCTGAGGAACAGAGTATTTTAATTCAGAAGAAAAATTCCTTGATCAATCTCATTACTTTTGTAATTAGTATGTTTTAAATGTTTACATAAATGGCAGAGTGATTTTCAACTTATTTCTCATTCTTACCTTATGTTCTTAATTATATATGTCTGCTACGCTTTCTAATTGTACATAACTGTATAAAAAACTTGGTCATTGTACAAAATGTTTCAGTTTTCTTACCAGTTATCACGTAATGTCATTTGTAAAACAATGTATCGCAATCAACTTATCAAAACCACTATATTGAAAATATTCTACTTTAGAAATCGGATACCCCTCCTGGAATAATCATTATGACCGTTTTAGTTGAATGGGAATTTATAATGCTTTTAATTCACTATCAATTAGTTACTGTTTATTTTTGATAGATATTGGCTAATAGATTTATAAAATCGAATATCTGATACACATATTATAGAGTATGTGAATTCATGTGATACTAAGACTCATTTTTTCTTGCAATTTTATGGTAATTAATTTTATTTTTTTAAACAGAAAATTAGTTACAGAACATTTTGTTCATTATTCTTAATCTTTCTTTTCTAATGAATTAAGTTTATTAAACTTGCCCAAAAAGAGAGCAGCTGAAGGAGAAAAAAAGAGCTTCGGGTAACTTTTCATAGGAGTTATATAATTAGTAATAAAACAAATAATGTTTACAAACCAATGAATTAGTTAACGGTATCATAAATTGTTCAGTAAGCACAATACAACAGCTTCGAAAAAAGGGAGACAGCCATTTGTATCGGAATACTGTTTTCAGCACTTTATTTTATAATTACACAATTCCATACTTTCTTCTGAACTACCTTCATTTATACAGTTTTTTACCCACTCATACCTTGCCCACACTTATTTTTCTTTAACACATTAGTATGTTCTTACCTAATAAATACTTCAGTAACAGACAAATAGACTAAATGGTTATACCTTAACTATTCCTCCATGAATATTGTGTGCTCTGCTTTTCGTCCTTTTTCTTACACCTTTTTCAGCCTCCTTCAGATACTCCACCGAAAACAGATATGGCACAGGTGACTTCGTCATACACCGTTATTAAAGCCTCAGATATTCCGGAGGGATATAAGTTCGAAACTTCTAAAAGCCCACAACTTCGCATGTATCTATTCTCGACCATCAGTTGTATGTTGCAACGCTACCTCCATAAAGTGCGCCAAGTGTGATATTGATATTGACATGTTCCTTACGAAATCCAATTACATTCATATCTTATGAAATATCAACCCAGCTGAATAATTTTCAACAGTGAAAATTGTAACTTCTTTAACAATTTGATCTTGCCTGTAAACCGGCATGCCTCATGTAACAATCTGTTATTTGACAATAAATTATTATTATTATTATTACTTTTATCATTATTAGTAAATAACTTGCAATAAAATTGTTAAACGGAAGCAAAGCGCATTGGATGCAAATGTGCTGACAAAATGTGATTAACGTTCTGTCCTGGCTATTGGCAACAAGATAATTTTAAATCCTTAAGAGTGAAGAAATAATAGATGAGCATGAATTAAGAAATCCATTCCAACGTTAAGTTAAATTTAGTCGTTACTGAAAGCATTATTTCACAAATAAGTGAAATAAAGTTATTATGAACTTGGCAGACTACATAATAACTAGTAAGAATGTTGAGAAGTCGTGTTAAATGGTTGATTACCTTTTATAAGCTAAAAAAACTTGTGAAAAGATAAATATTAACAATAGTTATTTAATAATAAGGAGATAACAGGTTTCGGTTAAATTATGTTACCCTTTTCTAATCTATATAGTATCCAAAGACAATGACTGAAAGCTAATGGCAAATGAACAATTTTGCACTAATTATGCTTCTCTTCAAAATACATCGATTGGAAGTTTATTTAACTAGAATCTATATATCTTTCAAGAGTTTGGTTTGAAACCTTTCTATCATGAATGATTGATAATAACTAAGACATCACCAGAAACTAGGAAGCATTGAATATATCGAACTTATAGGAAGTGCGCTTACGGGACCTAACCAGGGATTAAAACAGTCGTTCAATTCTCTCTAGTTTTCGATATTTTCTCAGTTCAAAAAACAACTGTCAGTTTTTATATAATTTGGTAGTTTTAAAGTTTTTCACTATTTAGATGTTACGATGGGACTTTTAAATTTAACGAATAGTTCCAAGCAGAATTTCATTTGTTCGGCTTCAAAAAGTCGTTGTTGATGAATGCAAAGGTCTTATTGAATCATATGGTTTTATATCCAGTACTTTCAATGTTGTTTCACGATTTATTTAATATGCCAGAGAGTATTAACCTTAAAACATGAAAGAGAGTAATTAGACATAATTGCTTCAGTGAAGATCGACTAAAATCAAACATGAAAAACCACTAGTTCATTCTGACTTTAGTTGGAACTATTAGATTCCCACCAGCCAGTAAAGTTGTATCGGTGTTTATGAGATCTGTTTTTCCGGGTTGAAATCTGTCTGAAGTTATGGGTATGAACAACTCAGTAGTTCCAAATCACGATCAATTTGATCATTGATTCCTTGTTAGCATCAGCTATCCAGTTTATGCTAGCTTGTGGAATAGATATCTTTAATTCGTTTAAAATATTCAAAGCTGAGTTTCCAATGGAAAAAAATTATTAAAAAAATAATATTCAAAAATAAATGCACAATGGATTCTATATTCTAGCTAACTTAATTGTAGTTACCCCTTAGGACTGTGGGACGTTCTTAAAAATATATGTTCATCTGAAAGCAGTTAAATAAAGTTTGATTCAATCGTTTTATACAACGGATTAAACGAGGTGTATATACTTTAATCTTGTTACATTTTATTGAACAAAACTAAATGTCAAATGGTAATATTTTGTTAATTAGTTATATGGAGCGAATTTGAAAAATAGAAATTTTCTGTCTCAGTTTTAAGACAACAATTTTAAGTTATAAATTAGAACTCATTGTAGTTTCTAATTCCTGTCATTTATTCATCTTTCTTATTTTGTGTTTTCAGGAAATAAATACTTTTTAATAGGATATTCAATAAATCATTTTGTAGAGACAATTTTCAGTTATGGTCTTAATAATAATCGATCAGGTATTTGTATAAAATAAAAAGTGAGAAAGTATAACCTGTTATCAAGTTTTATAGTGTTGAAACAAGTACGATGGATTATCAAGCTACATTACCATTCTATCATTACGATACTATCCTTTGAACACAAACAATAACGATTGAAATATGTCTTCCTTTTTCTGATTTTGGAATTTCAACTTAATATAATTAAATTTTTATAGTAGATAAAGAAATGTGTATCTATAAAAATGTGTATACTTTAAGTTTTGGGCATTCGTATCAAATGATAGAACTTCCTAATAAGCACAGATTTTAAAACACTACAACACAATTTATACCATCACGGATAACTGATTCCAATACAAATTGAACTACAGTAATAGATTATTTTAAGGTATTCAAATTTTGCAGGAAGTGAGGTAATGTTAAGGCAGTGAGCTAGGACTGAAAGGGATATGTTTTCAACTTCAAATAATTCATAAAAGTATGTAATTTTCATTCAAGTAACTGTTAGGAAATTCACGAAACCAATTAGAATGTTGAACGTAGTGAAAGGAACTGTCTTATCCTCGCAGAAACATTGGTTACTCTGATTTCATATTCTTTTCAACTTTATATATGATACACACTTTCACGTACCGTCCGATCTCGAGGGTTTTAAACCACTATTCCTAGCGTTGAGCACGGAAATATCGATTTCTTTCAAAGTTGTCTCAAACTCTGATGTTTAAAGATTGTGTAATAAAGGGACCAGTAAGTATTTCATTTAAAAGATCAAGATAAGTAATTATGTTTTTCATAATAACAGCATAAAACCAAAACTATTTGATGATTTAATATTTAAACCAAACAGTTGTATTCGAATAAATTCTAAATCCAATTCAGATGAACAAAGCATTTCAATAACCACATAAAAGTGAATGCATTAAATTTTGAGTAATATTTGTTGTTAAAACTCCAATTATTCTTTGGTTACGCTATGCTAAACAGGTCAAGCGAAATCAAAAGTTTAACCTATAAATTTCAAACAAAATCACCAGGTTAATTAGCTTTGATTTATAAACATAATAATATTTTTGAATAAACTCTCGATAATTTTGATGAATGGTTTATACAACTGCTAAATACTAAAGGATTCTGAATGAACAAACCTTTTAATATGTTGAAAATTTAGCTGAAAACTCAATCCAAAAGATGTGTCTGTATAGACGATACGTTGATGATATCATAATCATAGGGGATAAATGTGAAGACTTGAACCACTTGTTAAAAGAACTCAATACAAGTCAGAAGCATATTTCTCTTACGTGCGAGGAAGAGAAGAACAACCAACTTCCTTTTCTAGATATACTGATCAGTAGAAGAGAAGATGGTTCCATCCAACGTTCTATTTATAGAAAGCCGACATGGACGGGGCAATACCTTAATTTCCATAGTCACTGCCCAATTCATTACAAACGTGGGTTAATTAAGGGCTTATTCAATAGAATCAATCGTATTTGTACTAGTGATACTATTGAAATAGAAACGAAGCGTCTAACTAATACGTTAATGAATAACGGTTATTCATTTAAGTTCATAAACCGCTGGAAGGGTTGCAATACGATTAGACCTATTACGCTTCTGGCACCCAAAAAGCGAGTTTATATTACATTACCATTTAGAAGTGACTCTAATAGTCTCATGTTAAGACGGAGACTAAAATTAGCCATAAATAGGACATTCTATGCAGCTCAACTTGTCATCATTGAAAAGACAAGGTCGATGTTTCACCAAAAACCTAGACAGCATATAAGCGATTGTGTCACATCCCATTGTGTATACCAATTTACATGTATGTGCGGAAACACGTACATAGGGAGGAGCAATCGTGATTTGCAAATAAGGGTGGTGGAACACATACCTAAATGGCTACAGAACCAAATGAATTCGAATAGTCAAATAATATCACAGGACAGACAAACATCTTCCTCTATTGCGAAACATTTAGTTGAAACTGGTCATAAGGTTGACATCAAATCAGCATTTGTAGTGTTGTACAAAAGCCTTCAAGGACGTATACTAAGGTTTATTGAAGCCTTGGCTATACGGAAATTGAAACCCCCTTTATGTGTTCAAAAACAATTTGTTCTTACCCTTAACCTACCCTGGTAATGCTTATTTATTATCCAGAGTAGTCATCACCTTGTTTTTGTGTACTTTATTTATTTTCTTACCTTAACCTGTCTAGTTGACCTTTTAATTTTCATATAAAAAATGTCTTAACAAGTATATGTGTGATCAGATTGTTCGAAATGTATTGCGCTAATATATCACATAATTCTGATAATCTTCGTCTTCTCATTGCATTATCGAAATTTATCAAAGGGACTAATTGTTTTAAACTTTTAATATGGATCAGTCCCTGAATAAATGATCATAACAATTAGATTACTGAACTTAAAATGTGTACAAAAATGTTTTCGTATATCTTACTGACTTTCTTACTCTTGAAATCACTTCAATCATATGGATGAGACATTCTTCTAAATCAGAATATCATGGCCACATGATTTTTCGTCCATATTTCTTTCAGATGAATGCGTCTTGCAGTTCAATCTGTTCTTCTTTACGTAATCACAAAATAATGACAATTTTATGATTGACTTCACTTCTACCCGACTTTTGTGCTGATAATGTCGTTCAGAAGGACGATGAAAGCTCCACGACCAAACCATCCAGCACAGAGAAAAAAAATTCACCACAACCTTCCATCTGAGCTACAAATCTTCTCCACCATTGAACTAACACGTCAGATTAATTATAGTTGTCAGTTCTACTTGGTATAATGTGTTCCAGTTAAACTTTAACTAAACAAAATTGTGTTTAGAAAACAAATATCTAGCCAATATTTGTGAAAAATTATGCATTTACTAAGTAGCTATTGAAGTTCACATTCTCTATCTCTAAAACATAATTTAAAAATAATTTCAACAGTATTTATGTGGCTAAAGCAGTAAAACGAGTTACTAGATTTCTTTTAGAAGAAAATTCAGTTACTAATTTCAATTGATATAAAACACCATTTTGACTTGTTCCATTCACAGTGTAATCTAATATTAAATTGTTAGGTACTGCAAGTTTCCATTGGTTGCACACACCTTTTAGAAGTTACAAAACTTGTTGTTGTTATTGTTCACATTATATAATCTAGTATTAAAATATATTTCTAACATCATTATTTCTATTCATTTTTCATATTCTCTCACGAAATTAATATTTGATCTTTTATGTGTGTACAGCTTGATGATATATTCGTTGAGAAAGGATTCCTTTCAATGAATTTTTTTTAGTGTTTAGATTAGAACTACAAATTAATTATCGGTTAGCCTAAATGACAATTTACTTTTATGATCACTTGTATCGGTATCCATCATCTGCCGTATAAGTATCAAAGCCTTAACAATTCATTTATGTCATCAAAGTAATGATCACTGAAGGAACGTAAAACAAATAACTATTCAATGTAAACAAATAAGTTTAAGGATTTCAAATTTCGAATGGATATGTCTTCTTCAACATTAAATATCAAATAATTCATGCTTGCTTACCTAATTTTTCTTACGTGGAACACAGAAACCTGTATTCAATTACCAGTTTATAGATGTCAAATAATGTAGCCAAACCATTTTTGTTTTACTAAATTTGATAGTGAATTACTTACATTTATTCAGAGCGAAGCTCATCGTTGTGCATTAACATCTTCGAGTACAAATAAGAAAATTTAATGAACATTCAGAAAATATAGCCAACTTAAATATCAGGCATAAATTACTTTGTTTTACCCAATTTCAGCTTATTTAAAAAAATTAGATAAATATTAGTTGACTACCTCTGTTATGTATTTTTCTTTTTAAATTACGAAATTTTTGTATTATCAGTATAAGTTTGAAAACTCGAAAATATCTTGATGTATGAGCAGAATATCGCAGTTGCTACGTATACTCGATCCAATAACCTCATGAATAACAATACATCACTTTAAATTTAACATATGAAGTGAATTACGATTTTAATTGAATATATTTCCAAAATGTTGATATTATCACTTTATAAGCGTTTACTTGTATAAGTTTGCTTGAACGTATTATGGTAACATCAAAATTACAGAAACATTTTTGACCGTGTTGAATGTTTGCTTGTAAAAGTCCAGATTTTCAGTAAAGAAATGCAATAAAAGAATATCAACAAAAATTTTAAGATTCATTTAATAAATTCTCATCATCAACTGATAATTATAAGCAAAACACTCCAGAAAAGCAATTAGATCAAAGTGATATTTAGTGACCCGATATCTGACTCCACTTATATCGTATTATAATTGTTACTGAAATATACATACCGCTAATCTGTACATATAATCATCGACTTAAATCGTGTTAATGAATAACGGTATTAAATAAATGAAATACGAGAATGAAGTTTCAAGTACGTATATTTTGTACAATCGTTGATCAGAACAGACATTCAGCGAGACAATGCGAAGGAAACGAAGATGAGAGAGCCAGGAGAAATAGATCAAAAATTGACTCAAGAAGAATGAATTAGTTGACCTGTCCGAAAGCTAGAATAAACTATGTGGGCTTGACATAGCGCCCGACACTACAGACATATTTTATTCCACTTCAACCTAGCCTATCAAGTATAATCGTTATTATACTATAGAAACTAAAATCAATGGTCCGTCAATTTCAAAGCCGAAATTTTATCAATTATATTATTGAAATACAATAGCCTTATTTTGTTCCACCGATAATACTTATCGTAATTGCTTTTATCTTAACTTTACTAGTTTACAGGATTGAATTAGTAAGTGCACATGTTGAATAACAATGAGTATATGATGATAATAAACAAATGAAATTATTTCACAACTGTGAACAATACAATAATGTAAATATCAACAACAAAGTTTCTGTTACTAACGAAACCATTTTCTAAAAAGTAGATTTTTCAGACTTTTTATTTTCGAATTTGTTTTACAAATTAGAACTATTGTATGAGCATTATTTATTCTCTCATTAATTTAGGCTCCTGCTAATGAAAAATATAATCAAATACAATGAATTGACTAAACTATTTGTTCATCAAAATTGTTCATCCAAAAATAGTTTCTATTTTGGCAATAAGGAAAACATAGTTTCAGAAAAAGGCTCATTAGTTAGTGTTGATTTCATCATCCAAATTGTTTGATTGATTTTGTATTTTCTTGTGAATATAATAATCATATATAAATATCACTGTGAGAACGGTCGGCAGGTGAACTTGAAGAAGCTCTAAGAAGCTAAGAAGGAGCGTAACATATTCCATTTAATCAGCTTTGGGAAGATTATTCAAGAATCACAACGTGTAACTTCTCTATTGGAAAAATGCTAATAACTCCCTGTGTGCGGATCGGATACTATAATGATGATTTCGTTTTTAGTAAAAACTATAAATAACCGACATTTTTGTACCACAATTGACACTGTGTTGGGAATAACATTTCCACTTTCTAGTCTTCTGTCTTTTCACTTACGATGACGCGGGTTCGATTGTTCAAGTAGTCTAGTAGTACACGGCATAGCAAGAATCTAAAGCTCTAGGTATAACAATAATAATTAAATACTGTTGATTATAATTGATGTAGTCAATTTAAAATAGTGAAGATGTATAGCGTAGGTATGTTCTTTTAATGGTATAATTTTCCATGAACTAAATAGTCAAATTCTAAAGTATTTACTATAGTTTCATGCAACATCGTCATTGACCAATCCAAGCAAAAATGAATGTTATTTTATTAAACTATCAAGTTAAAACAAAGCAACTTAATCAATCATTTGTTGCTTAAATATACCAATACTAATAAGGTTATATAATAAAACAACTATCTGTATAACCATAAACCTTTCTATACGTTTTACTATATGAAACATTAATATTTTTATTTTTAGATTTTGAAAAGTTATGATCTACCTGGTAAACCGATAACTATATAAGAATGTGAATGGTGTTTAACTTGGTCCAATGTACATGACGATCTATATGCTTATTAAAACATCATTTAAGAAGGAAACATACCGATTTCAAAAAGTTAGACAGTTAATTAATTCAATGATTTTAGAGACGGAGAATTCCAGAAGTAAGAATTCACTGATCTTTTGTTTGTGTCATGAAATAATAGTTGAAAGTTATATGACTTCAATATTTTTTTAATTTTCTCTATAGAAATAATAATTAAGCGAAAAAAATATTTTATTTCATAAATATTGCTAGTTGGCGTAAAATGTGTAAAACGCCTTGTTTGTAATTCCCGTCTGATTACACTATTTATCTTAAAGTATTTGCTGTTTTAGAGTAAAATGGAATTGTACAGTATGTAAAGATATTTTTCACCGTATAGGAAATCGGTCAAAGTGTGAAGTGTGTAGTATTAGGTATCAGTAACATGGTCTAACATTTAACCATTTTCTATGAGACTTAAAACTCTCAGATCGTGAGTGCGTATGTTTAAAGATTCGACTTATGATATGTACAATCCGTTCAATCTTCTCTAGTTTCTAATGGTGACTTAGTCGCAATCGATACATAACAAATTCAAGGTAGAGGTTAGGCGAATCTTCAGAAAAGGCTTACAGGAACAGAGTAATACAATTAAAAGCTACTGAAGCCAAGAAAGATAAATATCACTTGTCAAAATGGAAATCAAACGATTTACAGTAGTTGTCATTCATATAGGACACTTTATGGACAATATTTTTCAAAGTACTTGATATTTTTTTAAAAACAATTGATGCTTTCATCATTCAAAAGCTTTCAACTATTCAGACTTATATTGAATTATTTCTCAGTGACATTATGATTGACATGTTGCAAGTATCTTATCGTAGATCATATCTGGTTATAGAGAAGAACAGGTAGGCTAAAGCGGTATGATTACAATGAGTAAGCACTCAACGAAATTACTATGATTTTCAACGGTCCAATAATAATCATACGTAAATGGTTATATTTCACTTTGTGGGGTAAAATAAAGCAAAACAACTTGTTTTTAAAATAAATATTATTAAGTTGGTACGATACGGATTATCAACATATTAAAATCCTAATTGTGTTAATACAAAATAAAATATTTCTGGTATGATAATAAAAACAGTGATGTAAATGAAAATGGTATCGAGAATAAATAAATAACTCCTGACTGAAATCTTGAGGGCAATAAGGGATTAACAAGTAGTATAAATTGGGAGACGTACGTTAGCATTAAAATAATATAAGACATAACGATCTTCATTTTGTATAGTCCATTTGAATCTAGGATAAAGCACTTGCTTACTAAAATCTAAGTGTTTTTAGTGATATTTCTTATCTGATTTTATGCTTTGATTACAAACAAAGTAATACGGTAATAAGTGAAATAGAATACATGGAGAATTAAGTTTGCTCAAGACTTTGTTTTGAATTTATCTCTTTGTCCTTTCGTTAATGTTCAAATGAACTTAAACATAAAAAATAAAGCAATATATGCAAGTCAAGTAGTATGATAACAGACAAACGTCAATAAAATGAAATCAGTTAGTCGGCTTTGTGGTTATTTGCAGTTAATCATTTAACTGATTTTTCAAGTAGATTTAATGCATATAATGAAAATGTATTTCTGATTGCAGCTTCTACTGAGTTCATCCACATACATCCATGACGCATTAAAATTTTTGGAATAATTCTGGATTAAAAAATCAATTTGAATTATATGTAGAACTCATAGTTTACATAAACTCACAAGTATAATTTTGGACAATATAAATTTTAGAAAGGAAAATAATCGATTTCTACTATCATGAATAGCAAAATGAACAACAATATACTATATGTAATCTCATTCTTCGCAACTAACGAGGTGAGAAAATATTCCATTAAAGTTCACTAGTTTCATTCGTTCTATTATTCTATTATTAATATCAAACAATCTTCACTCTTATTTACAATGACAAAAATTTATGTAAACAAACAAAATAACAAAATTCTTTTCATTTTGTAGTTGTATCTTTGATCTTGTGTCTCTTAAACGTTCTACATTTTTGAGTCAATCTGTTGATACGTTCATTAATCTATTTTACTAATTACTGTGCATTATACCTAATGAAGTTCATACACTATACACCCATGTAATAACATAACAGAAACATTCATCATACCATTTATTCCATACAATTACGATTGTATTGTTACTGCTAGATTTCTCCTTATTCAAGCATTTAGTTTAATTCCTAATTGTGATCATGAATTTACTTATTAAAATTGCTATGTGTAAAGTATTTTACAAGTGATAACAAGCATCAATTTCACTTATCTCTCATAAATATGTCAAAAATCAAGTTAAGTGAGATTTCTATAGAGTAGATATAAGTTTTTTCGATGTCTAGATAATCAACTTAACATATAATCCTTACAAGCTCCATTCTTACTTATTCTAATAACTTTACAATCATTATTTTATTATCAGTAGGCGCGTCTATATTTCCCTGTTTTTTAAAAGATAACTTTCTAATCTGAAAATTGCATAATAATAAACACAGATGAGTTAGCCTACGAGGCGTTATCTTCCATTGTCATACAACAGTTGTCTGAAGTTAAGGTTATGGAAATCTAAAGAACATACAGAGTTTTGAAATCTTGATGTAGATATATTTATTATTTATTAAGCATATGAATATAGAAATAAGTACCGAGATCCGACTGCAGTTATATTCGTCTCAAATATCAGAAACTTAATTTTTCAAATTAGAAAGAATGGATAAATAATAGGTAGTTGAGTCCCTATACCAAGCCACCAGTTACGGAGACAGGGTGTGATGGCGTAGTTCAATATAAGAAAAGGTCTAATACACCCTTAGCAAAACAGCATTAGTTCACAAAACATTAGATATTGGTGCGAGTTATTTTTAGACATACAGAATCAAATATTAAATTCATTGCTATAATTACAATTTATTATTGAGGTTCTAATTTAAAAAGATCAGTCATCGTTGCACATTATTACCTTCATTCAAATCATCAACTTTACTGTTTGTTCATGCTTTTTTTGCTTGGTTTTAATAATTTCTTCTCAATGTGTATGCAATGTTGGGGCACTACCATCATCAGCATTACTGCTTTTACAAATAACGTGAAGTGCTCAGTATTTCAAGGTGCATACGTATTTATTCTAGGCATTTCATTATTGATTACCGATAAGCTAATTTCCTTATCACAGTTTTTGAAACTGATGTAGACTCGAATCCATTAGATTAAAAAATCTAACATTCAAAGAAGATTTAAAGTAACATAGGTGGTAAATTTAGCTTAGCAGTAGATAGGTATTCACTAGTCGACTGATAGTGTTCACTGGAGAATAAGAATATAAATGTATTTAAATTAAGTATTCTCATCGAGATCTTTGGTTGAGATCATGGATCGACCAATTTTAGATCACCCTTGAAAACCTGGAAGTACTGGAAAGCCATTCCGTCCTAGTGTATGACTCCTCAGCACAGCGCATCCACGATCCGGTGCGCGGGATTCAAACCAAAAACCTTCGGTCTCTCTCGCGAACTCTTAACTTGTAGACTCCTGAGTCGTCATCTAACTTTGTTAATGTCTAACGTCAACCAATCCACGACCTGATACTGATAAGTAAGTATTCTGTGGTAAATTGAAACAATCTAAGCGATAAACTACGTTACCTAATGAGTGAAATCATAATAAACTAAAATTTTATCAACTGTTTATGAATTTACTTTCTAACTTCACAAATTTTTTTTCTGTATAAGATTTGTTAACAATAAATGATTCTATATACGATTATAATGAATAATTAAACTACTGTTAATTTGTGGTTGTATATCATAATAATTGATCCAGACGCTGGTCAGTATTATAAAAAGCAAATATGTTGTAGAATCACTTAGTATTATGTATGAATATTTAATGAACAATTTTATAACAACATTACTTACTTTAAAGTTTATTGGCAGTATGGAAACTACATTCAATCAGTCTGGAAGTAAATTAATCTACTATTTTCAAAATGGAGGTTTGTGAAGATTGTAGCAATTTTATCGGTTGAATTCATGAATCGGTCTAAGCTAGAACTATACATACGGAATTGTGGAAGTGCACTGCTGAGGAGTCCAATACTAGAACGAAACGGTCATCCAGTGCTTCCAGGTTTTCAGTAGTGGCCTGGCTTAGATCGACTTATGAATTCAACCATTAAAATTATCTACTATTCGTCAAGTTGTACATTATCCATCATTTTGTGTCGACTATCCTATAGCTGATTTCGACTATGCTTACTTTTGGTTAAGCCCTTTTATTAGCATACTTAACAGACGTTGTCATTTGTATGGTAACAATTCGAATTTATCTTTGTACCGTTATGCGCACTAGAACACGTGACAGACTCGAGCCGAAACGTGACAGATTAAATATCATTCGATGACTCATCCTCCCCCCATATATGTATGCACTCAAATCCCATTAATGGCTTTTTCTTTTTCTTGCTGTACCCTTATATAATTTGACTATAAATTTACCTATGTAATTGCTCGCGTTTGTTCGCTGATACTTACTCATGTGCTTGTAACTTTCTGACCTGCGTTATTTGATAATAAACTGTGGTTACAGCTTCTCTTTGCATTCTGATTTCATACACCATTGAAATTTGTATTATAACAGTTATATAGTTGAAAGATTAGCGAAACGTTGCACTAAAAATTTATTTAGTTCTTCTGACAACTAATGTGAAAAAAATCAGTTTATTATGTTTATTTATTTCATAGGTAAATAACTAATATTTTAGTATCAGAGGGGGGGGGGTTTGTGGATATTATATTAATTTGAATATTTGAGATCATGAGTCAGTTGAAGCTAGACCATCATGGAAAACCTAGAAGCACGAGACGGCTTGTCTTGGATTCGAATCTCGCGAAGCGGGATCATGGATGCTCATTACTGAGGAATCCTATAATAGGACGAGTTGACCATCCAGTGCTTCCAAGTTTTTCATGGTGATCTAGCTTCAATTGATTCATGATCTCAAATATTAAAATGAATGTTTTAGTATACTGTAACAACTAAATAATCCATAACTGGTCTACATTTCACATCTATAAACAAATTTATTATTCACTTGTTGTTCGTTTTTTTTTTAAATAAAAAAGGTAAGCAAATTAACAAGAACACAATGTATAATACATTTCTTTTTGTATAATGTTTATTTTAATCAATCAGACTAGAATGATAAGAGATGTCATCAATTCACTTATTGCAAGTATTATTATAATTATTATTACTGAACCCATATAATTAACATAGATAGTTAAGTTTCTGCATAGTATTTTAGCAAAATCATTTTATAAGCAAAAAAAATGTTTGTTTTTTTAAAATATATTCTCAATAAAAGTAAAATTATTAAAGAAAACGTTTGACTTGTTGATAAATATGATTCTTCCAAAATTCTTCTTTTTGTTGACGATTTAATGATTGAAAATTTTCAGCTGGTTCTAAATTATCTAAAAATCCACTAATATAAATACGATGAAATAATGTATATAATTCACTCCATGCACCTAATGGCATACCCAATAAAAATAATTCCATTTCTTTGCCTGATTTAACACCTTCCATTAATTTAATTAAATTTTTTAATTGTGTCTCATTTAATTTTGCTGCTCTTGCATAATCCGATACAGTTTTGCTTTCTAATTTAGATTTCATAATATGAAAATAAAAAAATAAAAAACAAATGAAAGTCATTGGACAATTAAATAAATAAATAAATAAACAAGGTTGTTATGCAATTGATAATTGAATGTGGATGTTTTATCACGTAGTTATAAGAACAAGAACACAAAACTGTTGAAAAACAAAAAATCACTTAACGATTGTGATTTAGTTTGTTCCCAACTACAACCATCAATTGCTTTTAAGCTAGAAAAAAAACTTTTTTTTCTTCATATAAAAACTGTCATTATTCATTTAGTGTTCGAAAGTTAAACACTTAAAGCTTAATAAATTAATCAATGATAAATCTTCATTAAATTTAATTGACTAATTTCACAAGTCTATAAGTTTCACTTTTCATTTAATTTTCAAGCATTTTTTTTTCTAGTTTGTAATGAGTAATGTATTTACATTAAACATTGAAAATGACATTTGCATAAAGAAGCGTTTGACATTACACTTTATTCGTATAATGAAGTGTCAAAAAGGTGTGGTATACTTCCATTAATAAATTTCAACCGAAATGTTTTCATAATAACTTAATACGGAAGTTGATCATCCAATTAAGAGTTATTGCAAGATCATTTCTGGTTTTTGATTGATGAAAAAGAATGAGTGTTTTGATGACAACAGTAATTAAAAGTACCAGTTTTTTTGGACAGAAATAAATAAGTACTCTTACAAAATGTTCTGATCTATCCTACCATAACGACTGCTGGGATCAAGTATAAATATCGTTTTGATAGGAAGTAATCCTTTTTAACTCTACATGAAGTATGTTTGTAAATTTTGACTTTTAACCACATAAAAATTTCTTTGAACAGATTTTGCCACCCTATATGTTTGCACTAGTGCATTAGAATAAACCTTTGCTATCTTCGTTTATTATTTTTAATTGTTTGTTTGTTCAATCATCCATTTTAGCTGTTGGGGGGGGGCATCTTAAAAATGTAATAAATTAAAGTAATCAGTTACACTAAAAACTAAATTTTTGTTTGATCAAAATTCAGTTGTACTAAATGTTAGAAATATATGTGAAGTGACTGACTTATATAAGTGAATGAACTTTACTGCAATAAATTCAGTGTACGTCTTAAAATATTATTAGATAGTTACAACTGACTGTATTAAGTTAATAAACTAGTCAATATAATGAAGTTACTGCTGAATTAGATTTTTATTTCAACCAATCCTATATTCATCTAAAAACTATTGGTTTTCTCATCTTATAATCATCGTAAATTACATTTGCCATATTACATAAAAAATACTTATTCAGTTTAATACATAATTCATCAAATGCCCTACTCATTTGTTTTCCAATTTTATTGAAGGCTTTCCAGTTATATATGAAGATAAAAATAAGTCTTTAGTTCTTTTCACAAAAGACTAACATTCAGTTCTTTGGAATAAATATCTTTTGTAACATCTTGCATAAAAATGATTTTCTGGTTTTGGACAACCTATTTGCTAGGAACTACTATTTCTGTCATCAGGTTTGTATGAATTATGAATTTCTAGTTACTGAATTCCCATGTTTCAATAAACTAATTTCCAAAGTAGATATTATTTCGTTCCAATTTCATAAATACGAACAAATATTATTTTCCTTTAATGCACAGATTTTCATTTACCCCATCAATATCTATCTAAGAAATATCCGATGAAAAAATGTTAAACAATTAAGCGAGGCCATAAATTATGGACGAATCAACCAGGTATAAGATAACAGATATCGGATTTTGGCGCGAAATTCACTCATCCATTTCTTTAAATAGAGCTTTGGGATTATAGTTGATATCAGTTCGCGATGAAAACCCTAAATATAATTCCTAGGCTAAACTTTCATCTGCAAATCATAATTCTAATTCCCCACACTGGTTTATAACCCTTATTTGATCCTAGTTATTAGGTGGATACTTTCAAGGTCAGTTTAGCGTCGCCCAAAAGTCGTCCATAAATTATAGTCTCACCAACAATTACTTATATTAAAAAGTTGCAAATGTTCCCTACTTTGATTTTCGTTATCATATTTTGAAATATTCCGTAAAAAATAAAAGTACGAACAAATAACAAACTAACATTGTTATAATGCTTCATACCGGTTCTACTTATATTGTTACAATTAAGTAGTATATAAAATTATATTAACTGGCGACAATAAAATATAAATATCTAGATTTTTTAAAAATTTCATTTTAATGTATGGAAGTGTTTTATATAGAATGATTTAAATTTATATAATGCAATTAAAATATCTTAATTATGTTAATTATGTTACATTTATTAAAACACTTTTCTATTTAATTCACTAAGTAGTTAAGAATGAGTAGACTTTAGGGGGGTGGATAAAATGTAAAATTATTTGAATTCAATTGTACCCATATGTGAAATTTAATTTAAGTGTAGTGAATAAAACCATACGCTTACTAGAGATAGAGTGAACATTGAAAATGGATGATAAATTAAGCAACGATGGATAGTGGCTAGCAGTGGAATCAAGAATGCGCGTTTCGTTATATTCGGGACTCGTCAGTTGTATGTAATTGCATCTCAGAAGTGATGTGCACTTTATGACTCGAACCCAGCATCTTTCGCATCAAAAGCCATCACTTTATCCACTCAGCTACTGAGTCCTGATAGCCACTTGCTTGTGCAATGGGGTGAAGTTTAAACTCACTTCAAACAAGTAATACTATATGATAAATTAGTTTAATTTTGCGTTAGTAGTTCAAGTTCATAAAATATTTTCCAGGAGGAAAAGTTTATTTACGATTCTTGTTCCTTCCCTCTACATTTTGATTGGAGATGTAATGAAATGTGGATGGTCAATCTCTAAGTTATTCGTACCACACAATTTGTAGTTATTTAGATGAAGTAATTTAAGGGTTAAATTTCTTTATAAGTTGTATTTTAATAAAAGGAACATTTTACACTTTTTGTATACATGTTATTATTAGTATCATAAGAGTTATTGATGGCATCTACATTCTCAGTTTAAAACACCGGTTGATTTAAGCTAGTTCACCATTGAATACCTGCAAGTACAGAACGGTCATTTTGTCCTAGTATGGAACTCCTCATCAGTGCACATCCACGATCCGGCGCGCGAGATTCGAAACCAACACGCTCACTCTCTTGTATGAACTCCTAACCTCTAGACCACTGAGCTGGCAGTCAACTGTGTCGATGTCTAACTTTAATCAATCCTTGATCTTGGGCAACACTTCATCCATTCCCTGCAGTAGATAACTATCTTACATTCAACCCGAATTAGACTCCACTAGTCATGGCATCTCACCAGAACTGTAGGAGTTACATCTCGAGGCTAATCACTACTGAGCACATGATTATTATCATTATGAAGAATTTGTGAGGTATGTAGTATTTTTGCAGTTGTAATTACTCATCAATCTCAGGGAGACCACCACTAAAAACCTGGAAACATTGCTGAGGTGTCCCATAGTAGGATGAAAAAGCCGTCCAGTGTTCTAACCAACAAGATGATTTATGCAACTTTTCGACTTCAATGTGTGTATGTATTGGTATTTTATTTACATTCCTAAGATATTATATTCTTATAGTATATAAGTAATGAATAAATAGTACAGTTAAGCACTTTTTTTCTTAAATTGTTTATTTACTATAATTTTCATTCAAGAATGAGTACATTATAAAAAGAAGTACAACTTTTTCTTCAAAATAATCAAAATCACCATTAAAGTAAGATATTTTAGTATTCTTTAAGAGGAGAATATATTCATTATGTAGCGCTGGAATTTATAAATTCACTTATTTTTCATGTAAGAACTTTCTTTTAAATTAGAGCGAATAGTTTAACAATATTTTGGCGCCAAGTTGATGTAAAACATTAAATAGGAATAATATGATTGTAAGATCTCAACTTTCTCCTTGAAAAAGCTTGGATCAGACTGCCAGGGCGAAACGTTGGATTTACTTCGAATTCATTCGCTGAGATTTTTTACAAAAAATATTATTCCTATTTAATAACTTATTTTTTCATTATAATATATAAACAGAACATATAATCATCTTTATGCATCTAGAAATGTATTCTATTCGTGTATAATTAACATATCTCATTTACAAGCATTATTATTCATATAGAGTAGTATTTCCTTATCTTAATCAGTCAATCAACTATAATCTTAATTCATAATGAATTATGAAAAAAAGCAAAATAATCTTATTTCATTTATGATAATAAAAATTAATTAGAAACAGTCAGTAACAAGATTAATATAGTTCTGGAAAGAAAAACAGTTTCTAGAATCAATATAGAATACAGACTAAATAAGAATAAGAAAAAGCAATAAATATACATAAATTCGAAAAAAGAATAATTATCATTATCAGTCAAATAGAAATAATCATTTTCTATTATTTTCCTTAAGTTAGTTACTATTCACTTCATTAGTAAAACTAATGTCTGATGTTTAGATAAGAAAAATATTTGCTTTCTTATTTTTACTATGATTAGACTTTAGGGATTGTCTGGTTAAAAAATAGAATAATTAAATAATTAATGAAAAGTTATAAAGTTCTATTAGTAATCTATGATCAATTGAATCCATCTGTGTCCATTTTTGTAAACATTTCGAAGAAATACTAAACGATTTGATAACCTATCATAGAGTGTTAATGACTCAAGATTTTCGCCCCCAAATGCCCTGGTACGGCTGAGATTGGGGAGAGTCCGCTCTCCCTCTCGAAATGCTCTCATATGGCCACGCGTATATAGCCTCCGCCAGGGAAGTCCTACTCACTGCTTTCTCGTGGCAGGGGTGTTCTCCACGAACTTGAGAAGACAAAAAGCGAATGCTTGACGCTTTAACCAGGTTGGTGGATACGGAAAGTCCATCTAGGGGAGTTAGAAAACTCTGATCCTAAACCAATGATGCACATAGGCTCTCCAGTATCCTGAGGGAACAAATGGCGTATGAACCAATCGTTGGTCACCGGCTACCATGAGAATGCATCTCCTCACGATACTCCACTGCCTTGTGGATCAGATCTTTAGGTCAAAGGCTTCAGGTGTGGCCCCCTAAGAAAACCATCTGCTTCAGTTTTGGCGCCTGGGTGGTATCACAGCCCTCACACAAATCAAATGAGATTTGTGAGACGCATATGTATCTGGTGCTTTCTTGTACCAATATTTATGTTTAAATAAATAAATAAACTCAATATGTTCATACAAAAAGATTACAATGAGACTTGAGAACTATGAGTCGTTCTACTGGAACGAAATAAACTTTGTCCTATAAAAGTTTTAAGTCATTGTTAGCCTCTGAAATTTTTATTTGGATAGATATCATTTTTAAGAAGATGTATAATGTAAAAGAGAAATTTCTCTAAATAAAATTTATATTTTTATGTTACTATGTAAAATTTGTCATATCTATAGTTAACTGGTTAAAACTCAAGTGCATTTTGTATCAAGTCACTGTGACTCAATGCAAACTATTGAACGTTTACAAAACTGTTTAAATAAATATTTTTTATGTCAGTTCTAAGTTTACAGAGTTTTACTTTAGAATCAAATAGAGCTTTCTTTTTAATAACAGCTTTTTTTTCAAATATGGTGTCAGTTTTTACTGAGACTCTAAAATGTCAGCTTTAAGAGAATTTTACTTAAATAATATGTCTTCTTCAAAAAGGCATTTTAATTATTATATTCATCAGTATTATATTGTTATATACTACAATAAATGGTGTCATTCTTTAAAATAATGTGTTTATTCGTAAACTGGTTTTTCAAAGTTGCAAGAATGTTCTCATATGAATAGATCATAGGAACTAAGGGATATTTCATTATTACATTAGTAATTTCTTAACTAAAATAAAAATATACACCTAACACAAAAATATGCAGGTTTATACGGTTCATTTTGTAATGCTACGACACAAGTTGATTTATGATTGTAAAATGATGCATGATTTGTATCCTGAGACCTGACACCATTTTCAATAAAGTAAATGAAGAATGAACTTATATCATTTAAAGAAACAACGGGAATTAGGTAGAAAATAATGGGTTTTTAATGAATGAAATCAAAGACACCTTCAGATCACTCTTTATAAAGATTACTTACAATTATTTGTTCATGAAAGAGTTGCTGAATTGGATGATAACAGTATTTATCCTGATCTTAACTGCAAAGAGGGTTTAGGAGATCAGGTCAAAATCTTGAAAATGCTAAACATCTACACTAAACATTAATAATTGACGTTAAAACTAATCAAATTAAACAAGAATGAAGTGATAGTGAAGATCTACTATATTTGAGTAATAGATATCACTGCAAACAATTCGATTTTGAATTCTAACACAATTCTTTTTTTGGCGTAACCCTATGAACTTAAAATAAACATATCCAAATCAAATAAAATCTCTTACCAACAAGTTTGGCAGCTAATTCTTCTGGCGTTCCATATCCTAAAAACTTTGGTACTAGCCAGTTTTGATAACGATGTATAAATCCAGCTAAATGTTCTTGTGCTGGTCTTAACTCTATCAGAAAGTAAATGATAAAAATTTATAAAAATTAATCCTAGAAAACTGGGATGTTGGTTAATGAAATATATTTTTGAAGATATACGGTTGTTTATACTGAATAGTGAATGAAAACCATCAGTATGAAAATTATTCTCTAAACAACTCGTTTCACTGATACGAATTATTGTAGATAATTGTATAGGAATTATACATGACACAGCTAAAATTAAGTGATCCAACACTGATACAATATTTATGCGTTTTTAGATGGTTTTGATGCCTGTTAAAAGTTATGAAGTAACTAAGTTTCACTGACTGACAAAACCTTAGGTGATCATTACGAAGCTTATTAGAAATTTCGTTATGCGGTTTCATTATTATAATTAAAAACCACAGTTATTATATTACTGTTTCAAATGATTATAGTATAATTTGTTTTCAATTAAAATGAATTTGGACAGCCACCAAAATAATCTTTCTGTTTTCTTAATACGGTTCAAGTGTTCAATTATTCATGGAAATAAGTGTAGTAGACATAATAGATTAGGTTGAAATAACATTTTGATGTTGGCTTACAATATTTTAAGGTAACTAATTTATAAGATGAGGTTAAAAATGATAAATCTATCGAATTATTATGTCGTTTGAGATATAGAGTATGTTTTTGAGGAATTTTATGAGAATTAACCGAGCAAACTTCATCAAGCACACTTTATAAATCACATATTACACTCTTCCTTGTAACGAACCTTATAAATACGATAGACATTTGATTTCTGTCTAGCGAGATGAGTTCATTTATTGTAAGGATTATTAATAATTAGATTGAATGATAAATCGTCTAACAATTGTTTCTTAGAATTTTAAAAAGACATTATGTTTAACTTACTTGCCGTACACATTTCAGGATCTTCATCGTATTCATCTGGACAATCTGGTTCTCCGTCACAAATAAAATCAAAAGATAGACATATTCTAGGTGTTCGACAAGGCCAAGGTTGACTTTCTGGACAGTCATTACCACGTTCTACAGCTAAATATTAATATAACAAATTAGTATATTGTTTAATAGAAGATAAAATTTATTATAAAATGTTATCACTTTATTTCCCTTTCCTCTTTCTTCTGGTGATTGACTGGATTATGAAAACCTCGACATGTGAAGGGAAGCACGGAATACAATGGACATTTCAGAATCAATTAGATGATTTAGACTTCGCAGATGACCTAGCCCTCTTATCTCATACACACGAGCAAATACAGACGAAGACAGCAAATGTAGCAGCAGCCTCTTCATCAATCGGCCTCAACATACACAAAAGAAAAACCAAGATTCTCAAATGCAACACGGAGAACACCAACCCAATCACACTTGATGGCGAAACTCCGGAAGAGGTGGAAACATTCACGTAACTGGGAAGCATCATTGATGGACAAGGAGGATCGGATGCAGATGTAAAGGCGAGGATTGGCAAAGCAAGGGCAGCATTTCTACAATTGAAGAACATATGGAACTCAAAACAACTCTCAACTAACTCCAAAGCGAGTATCTTCAATACGAACGTCAAGACAGTCCTACTGTACGGAGCTGAAACATGGAGAACTACTACATCCTTTGTCAAGAGGATACAAGTATTTACAATCAGTTTTTTAGGCAAAATACTAAACATTCACTGGTCGGATACTATCAGGAACAGCGTTTTATGGGAAAGGACGAACTAGCTTCCAGTTGAAGAGGAAATTAGGAAAAGACATTGGAATTGGATAGGACATACATTGAGGAAATCACCAAACTGCATTACGATGCAATTCCTAACTTGGGATCCGGAAGGGAAGCGGAAAAGTGGAAGACCAAAGAACATATTACTCTGGGAAATAGAAACAGATCTGGAAAGGATGAATGTTGGCTGGAAAGAACTGGAAAGGACAGGTTTGGATGGAGAATGCTGGTGTGCAGTCTATGCTCCTCCACGAGGGATAACAGGCGTAATAAAGTACGTTATGAGTTTATAACTTTTGTCAAACTTCAACTCTGAATTAACTGTTCAATCAAGTGTATTCTGCCGTATGATCAAGATATTTATTGAGTTAATGAAACAACCCAAGTTAATATTTGCAAAAGTCTTTCACAACCTTTCAAAGTTTTTGTTAAAACTTTATATTGTTAATTTCTTATGACCTTTTTATTCTTTTAATCTTACTGTGTCAGACATAATTTTATTTTAATTCTACACTAATTAGTGATGATATTTTATCCACAAAAGCTTCATTGTATTAGCCTACAATGAATATTTAATATATGTTACATGAATTCAAGCTGTTTTCATTAGTATTTAACATACTTTAGATATATTTAGCTAAGTTTCGGTTGTTTTTTTAACCCCCCCCCCCAATTAATTATATTAACCATGAAAAAAGTATTTTTGTGATTTTATCAAAAAAAGTCATTTATAATTGACTTAACCTTCAGAATCATTTAGCTAAATATGTAAATTAGCGGAGAAATCAAATTCCATAAATATTGTTCTGCAAGAAAGTTTTCCTAATGAATGATTAATTTTAATGATTAGGGAGGATAATATTAATTATAGTTTCTAGAGTATTAAAATCTCTCCATTTTAATTTTTCTTGTTAAAATAGTTTATCGAGTAACTTGGTATTAAATATATGAAATACTGTATGGTAACTAATAATTTCATAAACTGATCTAGTTTAATCAGTTGCAGTCCTGAACATCAATGGGAAGATTCAAACAAACAATACTAAGTGAATCTAAACTTCACCCAATCGCACAAGCTAGTGGCTGTCAGAACTCAGTAGCCGAGTACATAACGCGATGGCGTTTGAAGCGAAAGATACTGGGTTCGAGTCATAGAGTGAACATCAATTCTGAGATGCAGGTACATCCAGCTGACGAGTCCCGAATAGAACGAAACGCGCATTCTGGATTCTATTGCTAGCCACTATATATCTTTGCTTACAATGATCTAGTGTAATCGTTGTATGAACGGATTTTAAAAATCATTACGATCACCAGAGGGAACCGTAACCATGAATTGTATATTTCATTAAAAAAACATTTCTTTTTGTTGGTTTCATTAAATACTGCGTAGTTAGTAACCAAACATGAATTAATGCCAAATAATTTCTTTAGGGATTTCCTCTATATTTTTATAGTTCTGAATCACCTGTTAGCCAAATATAATAAAAGTAAAACCGAGTACTCTTTAATTTTTAGACTCGATGCTTAAAGAATGGTTCTGATAATGTTGAGAATAAATAAAAATCCGTTTTATTACATATTGACGTTTACTTTGTAATAACGCCCCCCCCCAAAAAATGAATGAAAGTTCAGTTGTTATGTTACTGGTATTTTATATTCACCTGTACGACAAGTTCAAAAGTTTACTATCTTCACTACAGCTAATGAATATTATCTCAAGAAAGAAAAAATTACAATAATCGTATTAAAATTCTTTGACGTTTATAGTTTTCTAGGTGATAAAGCGATAAACTTTTATTTCTGTCATGCGATTATTGCTAACCAAAATGTCGAATTGAATAACATATTATAGGATGTTTTCTAAACTGTTGAATTTGTTCATTACAATAAAATTTAAACAACATTTCATACCATTCTTAAAGTAAAATATACTAATTAACTTACCCATCAATATAACTCTAAGCTAGTTTTTGGCTTCGGGTAACATCAATCAAAAAACAATTTCCAAAAGACTTTTAACTTGCTGAGTCTTAAATTTATTATTTTCAGAATATCTTAGAAATAAATTGTATACACTAATTATTATCCGTCTTTATTAACCGAATTAAATAACTTTTCAAAAGATGTCTAATATATTCAACTGACTTTATTTCATAAACTGAAAAAGAAAAAATGCCACTTTGATACAGTTATATTACAACTAGAATGAAACGACCCTTACCCCCTTCGATAAATCAAAGGATATATAATAATATTAATATATAGTAATAAAAATGTAATCATGAGTCAATTGAAGCTAGATCACCATGAAAAACCTGGAAGCACTGGATGGCCGTTTTATCCTATTATGGGACTCCTCAGCAGTAAGCATCCACGATCGCTAATAAAATTGAGTCATTTCAAATTATTTTAAATAACATTTTTAGATGTAGTATTTTGGCAATGACATTTGCAGGTAACATTTAATTCATTTGTACTCTATATTTTTAGATCAACTGATAATATACTTAAGTGTTTCTGCAATTATTTGTTCACTTAAATGAATAAATATCAAATGTAAGAGTGTAAAACTGACGAGAATAATGGTAAAAAAAGTAATGAAAAAAGAAATAGATATTAGGAAGTAGTTTAAGACCTAGCATTGTAATCCAAGTCTTAATACCGCACACCACAAATTGATATAACGACCTAGTGTCAAACCATCAATAATGAGAGTACTGAGCCTGCCTACGTAGTAAGTGGATGAGAAAATTTATTCCTTCTTGGGAATAAATAAGATGACAAGAAATGAATTGTTTAAGAATATGACTTTGACATTCATTAATGAATCTTTTATATCCTTCAAGTTAACCGGTTAATTAAAGGGCAATCATCATTTCGTACCGGTGTTACTTTTGAGCCATTGTATGAATGCTGATCTCTACATAGTTGTATACTGTATTTTTATCTGACTGGTGAAATGGATAAGAAACTTGACGTAATCCTAAATAAAAAGTATTCGAACGGTTAAACATTAAATGCAGAAAATCGTTAAAGTTTTTCAAAAGAAAATTGTCGATTCCTCAAAAATACGAAAATCGACTTCCAGATTTGTTTTATAAAGCTATAGATCATGAAAGAATTATCCAGAACCAGTTCATTAGTTTAAAGACAAGTAAACCAGCTATCTGATCTTAAATAAGTCATTAAGTATTAGCACATAAAGCGACCATCAACTGTTACACAATTTTTTTTTAAATTCATCTACTCAAATCCCCAGTCTAATTTCCTTATAACCATATTTAACTTGACGTCATAGGTTGCATTCATTAATAATAAGTATATCCATCAACAATATTACTTAATCTATTTCTCTTTGTTCAGTGAAAATTATTCAACATAGCAATTAAAAAAGAAGGATGATTTATTAATTAAAATAAAATAACAATCTGTTAGATGGGATAAACATAACAGAGAAATGAGAAGACAAATTTTGTGAGATAGTACCATTTCGTGCTTTCTCGTCAGTCACATACAAGCAACATGTTATTCGTGTAAATACAGTTTTGAAGATAAGGTCAAAATTTCTTATTTAGCATGACATTCACTTACTAGAACCATGGTAAACAAAGGTCAACGTACAGTTGTTTTTGAACACATAAAGTTGGACTTTTCCGACCAATCAAGATAGCTTCGAGTAGTTTGAGTGTGTGTGGGTTTTGATGACATGTCACAACTCTAAAGGCTGATTTATTTTAGAAATAAGTTTCTTTGTTGATTACCCTTTATTAAGTATGAATGACAATGTTCTTTTTCAAATAGGTTCACTATACAAAGAGTTAAATCCATTTGTCAATAAATAATTATTTTTGTTATTCTAATTGTTTACACATTTCCTTCAATTATCTTTTTTCTCGTCCCAATTTTTATCAATAAAGAAATATAATAAACAAAATACAAACAATAGAAAATAATTAAAAAAATTAGAATGGAACTGATATATTATCAAAACATCATTAAATACTACTGAATAATAGATTAATTTGTGCATGAGCAGTTATTTACAGAAATGGTTTAACCATCCATCAAACTCTTTAATGAAGTAGTTAAAAGAAAGTTATAAAAAAACAATGAGTTAGAATGACAGAGTATTGTTTAATTTAATGAATAGGTTTAACAAGTTCCTCTGTTTTATTTTCTAGTAAAGTATATACTTAATGTAATAGTTTATTTATATGTTCAACATAAATATTAGATGTATAAGTTTATTTTTACAAAAATTAAAAAAGATCACAGGTTCAATATTATTCTCAGTTGGGAGATATCAACTCACAGATGACATTGGTGAATGGTTGCTCAATTTCGTCGATCAGTTGAAGTTAGACATTAACACCCGTTGAATGCCGGCTCAGTAGTCTATCGGTTAAGTGCACACGCGCGAAACTGATAGATCCTGGGTTCAAGTCTCGCGAGGCGGGATAGTGGATGCACACTGCTGAAAAGTCCCACAATAGAACGCGACGGTCGTTCAGTGCTTCCAGGTTTTCCATAGTGGTCTAGTTTCAATTGACTCATGATCTCAATTCTATAGATTACATTTTTTAAGTAATATTACAAACAACAAATATATTAGAGATATGTTTTTGTAATTTGATTTATATTATTTAGATTAATGAATAACATTATTAGATTATTATTATAATTATCATTAGATAAATTCACTCCGACAACTAGTTTGTGAATTGAAAGCATTAAGTACAAGATTTGCATGTATGTATAATACTACGACAAGATGTTAAATAATTAGGATAGTAGTATGATTTGTCATAACAAAACAACGCAGGCAAAATATCAAACAATCTAACAAAAATCGTTGATATATTCAGTCTTATTACAGAAACACTTCAAGTGATCACATCTATATGGATCAAATTTTGTAAGATATTTTGAATCTCAAGAGAGGAGAAAAGAGTATTTTTCATTTCATGCCAATAAAACCATGAAACCTAAGTATTTAAAAGGTTTTACTTTAGCTAATAAACCTTATGATTGAACCTTCTAGTTTCATAATAATCAAAAAATAAAATGTACTCATTAAAGGATAAAATAATAGAGAATATTTAGCTAGTCGTTTAGTGTTTTATAAATTACTCAAACTAAATTGCTGACTGACTGATTTCCATCTTCTACTAGGATCAGATTAAAAATCAGAATTAAAAATAAATTCAACTTAGTATTGTTTGTTTGAATCTTCCGATCGATTTGTTAGGACTGCAACTGGTCAGTCTCTAATTGGCATATGTGCATACTGAGCGTATTGCCTCGATATACCTTAATTCACAAGCATGGTTAGCAGAGATGGATAGTGGCTAGCAGTGGAATCCAGGACGCGCGTTTCGTCCTATTTGGGACTCGTCAGCTGGATGCACCTGCATTTCAGAGTTGATGTTCACTCTGGGACTAACTCTGAGACGCATAGTATGCACATATGCCAATTGGAGACTGACCAGTTGCAGTCCTAACAAATCGATAAGAAGATTCAAACAAATAATACTAAGTTGAATTTAAACTTCACCCCATCGCACAAGCAAGTGGCTATCAGGACTCGGTGGCCGAGTGGATAAAGCTATGGCGTTTGAAGCGAGGGTACTGGGTTCGAGTCCCAGAGTGAACATCGATTCTGAGATGCAGGTTCATCCAGCTGACGAGTCCCAAATAGGACGAAACTCGCGTCCTGGATTCCAATGCTAGCCACTATCCATCTCTGCTAGAATTAAAAATAGTTTACTTTATTAGAACCTCATTTTTAGTACTGAAAAATATTTTATATATTTTAATCCTTTGTCGTAAAGTTCTATTTGCTCACCATCTGACTACGAAATAATCAAACGATGATGCTGTCCATACTAGTATAATTCTATAAACGAGTATTATAACTGCGTAGATGTTATAATTTATTGTCAACATTAATAATAATTGTACGTTTAGTGAAAAGATGACAGTAATACGATAATGAGAATAGAATAATGATTATAATTATAATGAAGTAACCCACATAACATATGAATGAGAAGAATGGATTGATGAACAAAGCGTCAATAAAAAAATACGAATTGTGAATGTGTATGTTCTTACTGTATTTCCTTCGTTGTTCGTGACAGATTTGAGAGATTGTGCCGTCTGTGTTCATCGTCAATTGGGTGAGCTACTCTGCGTTCATTCATCGAATGCATAGAATGAGGATGTTTTTTTGCAGATGTAGTTTTGTAGATAGTTTTAAGTTCAAAGAAGGGCTCACCACTTTAGTGACCCGAGATCTGATGTCCTATAAAAACATACACTACTGTGACCGATGATCCGAACATAATAAAGAAGATCAGTTTTGGGAGGCAATACCGAAAAGACAAATTGAATATATGGTATGAAAATAACCTCAGTTACGTAGATGAGAGTATAATAATGAGTCGAAATAACATAAAAAAATAGAGCAAACTCACTTTTAGCGGGGAAACGGAATAATAAAAAAACAATTCAATGTGTTGTAAATGTCATAACTTGTATATAACAACCATTATATCATGAACATAATCATCAACCGATCCTTCTGGAGTTAGATAGTGAAACACTAAATATTCATGGAACCGGAATAAATTTTACTAATTTCATTACTCTTTTTTCTTGTCAAAACAATTCTAAAACATGCCTGTGTAAATTAAAGTTCAGTACACAAACAAATATATCGGTAAACATTTCAGTAATAAACTGACGTTAGCCTTATATAAAGAGGCAAAAATAACTTGATCATAAGCATTTATAATCCAAATTTTGTAGTTTATTTAAAATGGCTACTTTATTTAGCCTGAGCCGAAAAATTATACTCCATAAACCATATTTACTGGAACCATTTTTGAAATATAATCAAACAAAAATTATTACTTTTTTTAAAAAAAAATTAGAATCATTTGGTTCTATTTTAGTCTATTAAAAGTAGAAAAGTTTATGCTTCAGTAAATCTCAGTTGTTATTGACAACATAACTGCGAAGTTAATTAAAAACTATCCATTATATAATAACAACTACATTGTATAAATAATCAACTTTATTGCAAATTAAAAGATGTCAAATTTGTTAAATATTTTAAATTTATCTTACTTCGTTGTTTAATTCATCCTCTTAGGTCATAAAATATATTTAGATTTAGGTTTAGAATATTATATCTGTTTAATATATGACGTGGTGATTAGAGCAAATCAGAGAGGAATGAATTATCGATTAGATACACGAAAACCGTATGAGCAGTCTTGAGTACTTATCAGTCCTGCTTTCTGCCTAGCCCAGTCAGTTAAGTCCAGGACACCAATAACAGTCTCTGTGGTATGAATCATTATTCTGAAACATACTGAGTTTATATACCAAACAAACTGACCACATCATACCATAAAATAAAAAATAACATTTGTACAAGATTTCGCCAAATGTGGCTGTGAATAGGGGGAACAGTAATTAATGAACTAGGGATAACTCAAGAATGGTCAATCGTATATTAATAGTCTATAGATCGAAATAAAGCATATAATAAGAGTGACACGAATATGACTAGTTTAGTTACTTAACAACTATACAATACGAAATAAACGTATCATATTTGTCCATGAACAGTCCTCAAAAAATACCACACATAATTCTCTTTGGGATATAACAATCCTATTCAAAATAAATTAATTTATTTTCAAATGGTCACAAAACAGCATCGATATTCGTTATGAACAAAGATGGACAGTGGCTAGCACTAGAATTCAGGATGGGCGTTTCGTCCTATTTGGGACTCGTCAGCTGGATTTACCTGCACCTCAAAATTGATGTTCACTCTGGGACTCGAACCCGATACCGTTCGCCTCAAACGCCGTTGCGTTATTCACTCAGTTAATGAGTCCTGATAGTCACAATAACTGACCATGATAAAATTGATACATTATATAAAACTGGAAGATTGTCATTTATATTTATGACTAATCAATTATCTCCTTGTTGTTTTTTTTTCTATCTTTAAACGCTATCCAATAAGAACAATGAAAGAAAAAAAACTTTCATACCAGAAAAAGGTATCATTAAAATATTTTTTAAGAAACAATAGGCATTTCAAATTTTAAGGTTGATTAAGGAATTAAATTATTTTCTAAATATTAAGTGTATTTAACTTCTTCTTATGATTGTTCATTGAATGTTAAGTTATAGTTTAAAGAAGGAGAAAATAATTAAAAGTTCTTTTCAAGAAAACTGATATTTTTTATAGAACATTTCCATAGTAAAATATAAGAATTATTCTAATGTTACTAAAAGAAATAGGAATGTTTTTGAACTTACAAAGACAATAAAAACTATGCCGAATTATTTATGAGTATCATTTGTTATGTTAGTTACTTTCTTAACAACTAACTACTCTATGAAGTACTTAAGTGAATAGATTAAAATAATACAAGAGAAAAGTAAAAGGAAATAAGTAGTTTGGGTTTAAACATTTGAACGTGGAAAGTACTTATTTTATTACCATGATACATTTGTGTATTTACCTGAGTATGTATAAACTTACTAATGATAGAAAATAAGTAGACTGTTCTTAAGTAAAGCTGAGTAGTTATGAAATTCAAAGAGTCAACTTATTTTCTAAGTATTTTTTGGATTTAAGACTTGTATAGTTTTGTTTAAAAAGAAAACGGAATAATCAATAAATTCACTTAGTATTGTTTGTTTGAATCTTCCCAATTGATGTTTTAGGATTGCAACTGGTTAATCTATAATTGGCATATTTGCATACTGTGCGTATTACCTCTTTATAGCCTAAATTCACAGGCATGGTAAGCAAAGATGGATAATGGCTAGCAGTGGAATCCAGGGCGCGCGTTTCTTCTTATTTAGAACTGGATGTACCTGCATCTCATAATTGATGTTCACTCTGGGACTTGAAACCAGTAACTTTCGCTTCAAACGCCATCGCGTTATCCACTCAACTACTGAGTCCTGATAGTCACTTGCTTGTGCAATGAGATGAAGTTTAAATTCACTTACTATTGTTTGTTTGAATCTTCACATCGATGTGTTTGGACTGCAACTGATCAGTCTCTAATTGGCATATGTGCATACTGTGCGTAGTTTCACTCTCTGCTTATTTGTCATAATGATTATCACTTCGAATAATGTTTAATTCATTGAGCAGAGATTCATAAAAAAATTTTATATAAACGCTTTTTTTAGTACGATGAAATCACCTGGATAATTTCTTAAAAATAAATATCAGTAAATTACAGTGACGTCCTTATTATAGAGTTCTTAATATTAGATAACCATAACAAAAAATGGAAAAACTGGACAAAAATGTGACTATAGATTATTAGATCGAAATTATAAGGTTAACATTTCTGATTTTTTATAATTTTGTGATATCATCTTATTTGCTTCTAATAAATATTAGTGACTGTTAAATAGCTGAGAATAACAAAAGAACTCATTGCTTTTAGCATAATCTTTATTACAAATGAATGTGGATAACGCGATGGCGTTTGAGGCGAACGGTATTGGATTCGAATCCTGAAGTGAACATCAGCTCTAAGATGCGGGTACATCCAGCTGACGAGTTCCAATCAAGACGAAACGCGCGTCCTGGATTTCACCGCCAGTCACTATCCATCTCCACTTAGAAGCCTAATTGTTTTCAAATTTTAAAGTAGAATGTGGTAATCAATAAGTTAATTTTATAAGACGCATTGTATGTATACCTATAAAACTATCATCAAATTCAACACTGACGATCTGTGAAGGAATAGTTACAAAAATTCATGGAATCTTTCTTAGCACTGAAGTTTAAAGTACGTTTAATCTCTTCAGTACTATTGACTTGCAGGGTTTCTTAAGAAATGACATAAAATATGCTGTTTGAACAAATAATATGAGCTATTAATTACATTAGTATGGGAATTTTTGGAGGTTGCACATCCACAATCTCTCACGTGAGACGCGAACTCAGGACTCTCGGTCTCGTCCATGACCATGGATGGATTGAAGTTAGACACTAACACCATTGGATAACGGCTCAGTGATCTAGAGATTAGGCGTTCATGCACCAGATCGAAGACCCTGGTCTAGAGTCCCATGCGCGGGATTGTGGATGAGCACTGCTGGGACGAAACGGTCATTCAGTGCTTGCAGGTATGTAACATCGATATTGATCGACTCGTAAATTCAACCATTAAATATACATTTATACCACTGTTACAAATGCTTTTATATTTGTACTGACCTTACGTAAATTAATGAAGCATAGTTTGATTAACAGGGATGACTAGAGTAGACATTAGTGAATATGATATCTTTTTTTATACATATTATACGTATCATTATCGATATTTCTACCATGCAACTAAATTTAGAAACATTTGAACTAGGCTAAAAACATTTTAATTGATATGGGAAAAATCAAACTTGGAAATAATGACTTATAAAATATCCGATTATTCGGAATTGTTAATAATATTGAGATATAATTTAATTTTGGTCAATAGTTTAGAAATCTATTCAGCCTCAAAAAAAAAATAAGGGAATAAATTAATGTTTAATTTATTTGGGAAAAAAATAAGTTGATTTTCTATTATCGTATAAATTAATGGTTAATTATATTAATAATCATTCTTGATTAATATATTAATTTAATGGATTATTGCATTACCAATCTAATATTAGATCAGTCGTTAATGTTTAAATAACTTCAACAATCAACGATTTTATAAGTTGAGTTTAATAAAACTTTTACAATCATTGTTTAAATACTTCATTCATAATTGAATTGTAAAAACAATTGAATAATATTAACCAATGAAATTAGACTAACACTCCTTTAATAAACAGTAAAACTTTTATTAAGTCATTAGATTTATGATTTATGTTTTTATGGTTGTTTCACTACTGAAAAAATTAGATCTTCTCAGTTTCATACTAATCTTTAAGTTTCTAAAGATTATTTCTTTTCAATCGTAGGTTACTGTGGATATTTGTAGTAAATGTTAAAACCAATGAACTGGTTAAGCAATATCGACTGGAAATATTTATATACGAGATTTAACTGACTAAAAACATTACCCGTTTGAATAAAGTATCTGTGTGGAACATAATGTTTTTAATACGGCGAAACTACAATCAACATTCATGAACCATGAAAAATGTTCAATTTGAAAAGCTTTCATCTACTGAATTTGGATAACCCTTACTCTACGCTAAGCAGTGCAATTTAAGCCTTCTCAATGAAATAATCAAAAATCACTAAGTACAAATAAGAACACAGAACAACTATGTGTACAATTCTTATTTGAAAATCAATTATCGTATTCACCCTTGAGCTACAGTAGAGATCAAATATGTCATCAAATATCAAATACGTATATACACAAAAACTGATCTATCAAAACGAATAGATTAAGAGGAATAAATAGACAATTGTATTCGCCTCATGTAAAGTTCAGTTCTTTTGTTGAAAATCGTTTTAGGACAAAGAAATGCAATCCTTATCTTTTCATTAATAAGTTGAAACTGAAACACTAACTGTACGCCATCTTGATTACCATAATTGTTAATTTTTAGCCATATAAGTAGAACTTTGTTTGTGAGTCTTCCATCGAAAGGCTTAAAATATTTTTTAGGGATTTCGATTGCATTGAAGTAAGAGTTGTATCCTTTTTCCGTTGAATGTACTGCTATATACATCTGTTATTAAGTTTTCTTCAGTGTTGCGATGATCTAGGAATACATTTTAAACATACCTTGTGTTTCTCTACCCTCATATCTACCAATCAGCCTGTTTCATTTGCATAGAAAACATTAGAGCCAGAATATTAGTAATCACAGAAAGAAACCAATTGTTTTTCTTCGATAATGCATCATTTGCTTCCAGAAGTGCGAAGCGGTTAGTATTGTTCATTTGAAAATATACTTTTATATAATGTTCATAATCAGTTCTTTTTATCTCTTTGAGTGTTCCTTAACATTGCATTCTGACTATAACTGACCAATTCTTTTGATAGACATTTTGTTGTTTCACAGCCCTTCATTTTAATTCTCCTTTTCACATAGTTCGCAAGATAAGCATTGATCTTCAGTGCAGATATGGCTAGATTTACTTGTGTCTTTTTGTCTATGTTTCAATAACGACATAATACACTCAGTTCATTAGATTTTTAGCAACTATCACCTCTTTTGGTAAAGCCTATACTAGCATATAAGCTAGAAACGTTTCAGAATGTGTTGGCTTTCGAAGAATACCAAATTTCAAATATTTATTCGCTTTTCTCAGCCAATCAATCAAGAAATCCTAGATTATGGTAAAAATTTAATCTTTTTACTAAACTTGACGTTATCCGATATACCCCTGACATGTTCAAAATGTTAATCTTATGCATCTTGCTTCATAATGATAGAAATAGCATTTACATACATTAACTCGTTTGTCAGCAAAACTACAAATTTTATGATTGGCATTGTTTTAAATATATGGAATGTAATCGTATTATCTACGTTTTAATGATTTCAGAGAGATTTAGTAGGTATTTTTAATTGAGATCAATATCAAATGCTAAACACTTTTGGCTAATAATAAAAAAATGTATTTTTGTCATATTGAAATGAGTAGAAAACTTGTCTTTCCGACGTTTTGTGACTTGATGTAAGCCACTTTTTCAGAGTAAGTAATAGATAATATTTAATGGTTGTTCGATAAGAGCATTAGTGAATTATGAGAAAGCAACAAAACTTGTGATTACTACATCGTATTCTACATATGTATGAAAAAATCTTAGACGATAGATCAAAAAATTGAACTCGTATTTTTACATTAGTACGTCACAATATAACAGAAGACTATAAAATTTGGCTACCTCACCTAGTTTTATGAACAAAAAATGGCTGTATGGATCATAATAACATAAAAACTTTGGGTCTTATTTCGTCAGTTTTGTCCATAACCATTTTATTTATACCAACAAGAAGTTGTTAATTTAAAATAGATTTTTACAAAATGTTTCTTCAATATTTAGGAAAATATTTTCGTTTTAGACTACTTACTCTTCATGTTTGACTGTGAAATTCAGTAGTATTAGCATAATTTGTTGTCCCAAATGCACAATTAATTAATATCAAAGACGAAATTATTGACAAAAGTAAGATGATAGGTATTAAGGTGTGTGCTACTGATGTCGACAGATATAAGTAGTATGTAAATCAATCGAAAGTGAAATACCTGGTAGCAGAAGGTTAAGAAGATCAAATAAAAGAGAACAAGAACAAAGAATGATTGGTGTGGAATCAAAAAAACTATGAAGTTTGAGACGATTGATTGATACCTTCAAAAGGAACAGTGAAGTTTGAGACAGTTTATTGAAATTTTGCAAATTAAGTAGTTATTGTTTGGTTTTCAGATTTTACTGAGACGTTCTGAAATTTAGTGTTCAAATGCACTCGACTGTCTTCATTTGTGTTATCGTTAACTACAGTATGACAATAACACTGAAACTTCAAAGATAAGCAATTATAACTGGTGTTTATTATATTTTGTGTAGTAACACAACATAAAGTTTATGAATAAGCGAAGTTCAATTACACAAATAACGGAGATAAGATATGGAAAGAATGAAACATATTGACATCGTCTTACGGATCTCCTCACTGTGCTAAAATAGTAGAGTTACTTCAGCCTTTTTCTGAATACAAAAATTTAATAGCTGAACTACCGCTTATATGTAAGAGGTGATTTTGAAACATGTGAGCGAAATGTGATCAAATCAGACAAAGAAACCAAAGTGTTTTAATTTTATTCACAGGATAACTATTGACAGCCAGTTGTGATAAAATGAATCTGAGCATATTCATCATTCAACTCTGTCGAAACCGCGATAATGCCGTGCGCTCTCATGTTTTATCGAGTAAACATTGGAAGTAGTAATAATCTCTCATAAAATAGTTGACATTAATGAAATGTTCTCTACATACAAATTTCAGTTTAAAATTATTTCCCAATTATCTTGCGGTAATTAGAATTTCCTTCCTGTGATTTCTAGGTTAAAAGCCTTATAATATCAGAAGGGGTTTTGTGGAGATTTCAGTATTTTCATAGTTGAAATCATGAGTCTACCTTGTAATATCATAACAATTTTATCATAATAATTTTATCTGATCCTCATATTTATTTTCTTATTAAGTTTAAACTTCATCTGAAGATGTATTTGGATAAATGCTACTTGTCGTTGCTAAAATTATATTCTTTTCTTAATTATGTCGGTAAGAATTCATATGCTTGACTGGTATCAAATGAGTAAGTTACCAAAATACAAATCAACCGATCAAACCTTAAGAATATTTGCATGGCATAACCAACTGATGATTTATGGATCTCATAAAAACTTAATCTTAATTTACAATTTTAACTAAATAATTCTTCATGTATCTATTTAAGCTTGTAACTTTGAACCGTACAAAATATGGACTGAGTTTTGTGTTATTTATTCTCTTTGTAAGTCTGAACAAAGCATGAATAGTAATTGAAACTAATTAACTGGAATATATTTTGTTTTATGGATTCCCAACTGTTCTCGATGGTCGTAGTCAAATTTACAAAATTTATTGATTTAAATAAAATTATTGACCGTAACCAGTTCAAGTGATGTAACCTTGTCACTCAGGCAACGTGCATGCATGACTTTCAGATAAAGTCTTAAATGAACGCAGAATAAGTATGAGATGAGAATTATCTTGGACCAGTAAATTAAAAACATTAGTTTATGTATTGATTGCTTAGAGGGGTTGGACGGTTTATACAATTTTAGAGAAGTCTGTTACATGTATGATGTGAATAAGTTAGCTAATTAAGATACAGTAATTCAAAAATTGAAGTTACTATAGAAACAACAAATCAGCATCACTTTTTTTAATTTCTACGTTAAGGTTGAATTTTTCATAACCAAGTATTTGCATAAGTAGGAAGTTATGAAATTTCGTTGATTTGCCTGTTAATTATTGCCAATGCATGTTTAGTCTGAGTGATGGTCCTGTAAAGTGTTATATTTCCCAAAATACCACTTTCTCAGGTGAATAACGTTAATCAATGTAGACTTTATGAGTCATATAACTGAATAATTCCTGATTTTCTTGATAATCGTTGATCGCTCTGTAACATTACGATTATGTACATATACTACTTATAAATACTTATATTGATGGATTGATGTCCCGGTTGCTCCAATGCTCATCTGATTTTCGTATCGCTTGTAAACTTAACAATGAGCTGAAAATTCATTTTATCTGTAGGAATATCAAAGTATAGGAGCATAACTCATCCGTCAATGAGACTGTTACATGCACTCAAATGCATCAAAGAAGTGTTTTATGTTCGGCCACACTCAAACGTAACACTTAACTATTTTAAAATAATTACATGAACTAAATATCTATATTCAGAATATCCTAATTTTCCACCTTATATATATAACTTCAATATATGCTTCAAGTACAATTAAAGAGACTGCGGTTAATTCAACTCATCTTGGAGTAAAGTAATACTTGAATATTACATAAATGATATTCTGATTATAATACGTAAAAGTAGGCATAACATGAAAATGTACTCCATCTTGTGAATTTGTAGAGTGTAATAATAAAGCTAAACTGGTTTCTAAACTGGCAATATAACAATCAAGCGTAATCTCAATTAATTGGTAGCAAACGTTAATATGAAATGAACTGTGGCAAATAAGTCTATTCAAATTATCGAAAGTAAATTCATAGCCAAAACGTGTTATTTTTATCCCCGGCAATAGTTATAAAATCATGGGTTCTGACATTCAGTGCAACAAAAAATCACACAAGGAAAGTCAATTCAATATCGAGGCAATACGCACAGTATGCACATATGGCCAATTAAAGACTGATCAGTTGCAGTCCTAAGCATCAATGGGAAGATTCAAACAAACAATACTAAGTGAAGGCAATTATTTATCCATGGTTAATACTACTTACCTATCTTTTGTAAACTACTGACAATGTTATCATGTCTTGCAAACTTTAAGACTAGATAAATTCATGATGTAATATTTCATTAAGTACTAATCTATGCTATTCATACTGACGTTATTTCTAAAAAAAATACAATGGACTGTCTAGATACTTTTAGTTTTGTCCAAAACTTGAAGTACTTTAGTTTCCTTCCTTTTAAAAGAAATAACATGCTTCAGTTTCTATTGTCTAATAATAAATCAGGATACAATCAAAATAAATAACACAGAAATTGAATTTAAAGAAAAAATATTCTCGTTTTTTTGTTGTTAATTTTCACTTGTTATACCTCACTTAATAAGTAATGTTAACATCAAAAAAAACAAAATAAATTTAAAAAAATACAATTCCATTGTATAATAATTGCCGAAGTTATTTAAATAAGAAATAAGCTGCATTGAAATAATGATTTGTGAAGTAATTTCAATCTCAAGTTGTTTCTTAAGCGAATAACATCAGCTATAAGACGTTGAATTCCAAATCAGTGGTCTTAAGTTATCATAACCACGGTAATACATATAGGTAATGGGTTCGAGCTAATGTAGGGTTGTAGAGATAAACTGCCGTGGAATTTGAAATAAATGGAAACAGCGATCCATTATTCTTACTTTTCATTTGTTCCATAACTCACATCAGTCTATGATGTAAGAAAATGTTTACTAATATAAATTTTGTTCATTCTTGTGTCTTAACATTTTATCAATCAAAGAATTCCAAGAACATTTCAAATATAATTCACAAATGTAAAAATAGATAAATTAAAACCGATAGTTTTAAAACACTTTTCCCAGAAGGAAATTGATAAATTTTAAACTGAGGATGCAGGATATTACCTTTTAAGGTTTGATTCAATAACGAAACAACATTATAAACTTTGCAAAATATAAAAGATCTAAAACTAAGCAGCTGTTGGAATGAGCTTAATTTCTCAATAGTTCTTCATTTAGGCAAAGTTACCAGAAAAAATTATTTGCAAGTTAAACAAGTCTCAACATATTAGATTTTAATTATACTCTATTACTTTCTTAAGGACTTACCCGAACTGACTGTTGATTGCCTAGACACATAAATTATCAACGATAGTAACACCAACACATGATTGTAGCTACCTTTCATTAATAGTATGATCATTTTTTAAACTATTTGGAATAGTATTATAATGATAGCAGATGTGCAAACGTCCAATCAGTTTTCAAAGTATACCATTCATTAATTGAATTCAGTATTTATGAATTTGATCACTGTGTAGCTATTCAATTTGTCCCGTCTTATAATTACCTAAAATGATTTAAAAGAGATAACATCATTAATTGTATTGACGGTTAAAATTAAATCATTTTGACCAGAATTTATGACTGAAATAAAAAGGAATAAAATAATCGAAATAACAGAATTAATTAACTGAAGTGAGTTTTCGATAATAATAATAATAAAAAATAAAGCGTTCATACCATTCGCTTTAACTGAAATATTTCGGTACAATGATAACACTTTATTCTTACCATTAAAAGATATTTTTCTAAATCTTGAATCCATTCAATATAATCTCTGTTTCAAACCTATATTTATTTAATTGATATCAAAACTGTACTGATTTTTATTGCGGATTAGTGGATACACTTTGTTGAAGGATTCTATACTAGGAAGACAATAACGTCCAGTGGCGGTCTGACTTAGATTGCATTATGATTTCAATGAAATTCAACATTTTCCATAACCTCATACTGAAAGTTAAATATATTTATTCATCGACACTGAAATTAAAGGATATAGAACTTTTGATATCATCTGCTCAAAATCGCATTTCTCCTTACTCATCTGAAAATAGTTTCTGACTTGCTTAATATAAAACAAGTACACAGTTGTATAGGATGTAAAGGATGATGATCAAAAAATTGATTTAGAAAACATTCACACTAATTTGAAAAAAGTGAGTTATATTATAAACAAAGATGGATAGTGGCTAGCAGTGGAATTCAAAACGCACGTTCGCCCTATTTGGGACTCGTCAGCTGGATGCACATGCACCTCATAATTGATGTTCACTCCAGGACTCGAACTCAATACCGTTCGCTTCAATTACCATTGCGTTATCCACTCAGTTAATGAGTCCTGATAGCCACTTGCAGTCCCAAACAACAATAGAAAGATTCAAGTAAACGATATCATGTGAATGGGTTGTATTGTTTTTTATTCAGTAAACGATTATTTAGTTTTTCATTTTGAAAATAAGGAGCTGTTAGAAATGTAACAAAGAGTTCATAAATTTGTCACATTTTATTTACTTTTCGTAAGTTTAATACACAACGGCGATTTTTTTTCTGTTACTAATAATAATGAAATATTACGAAAAGTCAGCATCCATAAAGTATGAATATGGACTTTACTTGCTTTTCTCAATTTTTGCTATTATTCATTTCTTTCTAATCAAGAATCATAAAAGTGCTTTGTGAAGTAATATAAAATGTCAAGTTTATCAGTCGGTGTAGTAGGTGAAAGTTTATTCGGTGAAATTTTCATACAGCGTGTTGTAAAAAGTTATAGTCACCGAGGGATTTTGAGTTCCTTTAAGTTTGCAAGTTTAACCCGATATATTAATTTTAACACGTAACTTTACTGATACAACACTTATGTAAACTTCCTTTTGTGATGGTGCAACAAAGTTTCTAGTAAGTCAAAATGAAACTATTACCATTGTTAAGAAAGGTTAATTGTATAAATAAATAAATCTACTAAAACGGAAACTAATTTTAAAACTGACTGACCATGAAAAAAGTAATAGAATATTTTAATGTTCGTATTATAAATTGATATCACTTTTTATCAATCAGAATTATAAGATATCTATAAGAAATTCTGGTAGGCGAAATCTGACTCACACTTCCGCGTCGTGTCTCCTGGATCATGGCAACCATCCCATGTACTTACGTGAGCGGTAATAAGAGTGGTGGAGATCAGTCTAATCAATGACTCAACCTAAACCCGCAAATGATTACGAATGCTACAAAGAGTCATTTCATAACTATTGAGGGTTCAAAAGGATGGTAAAAAATGAGTCTGCTCAAAAATTAAAATAAAACTAAATGTGAGTGTTATGTAATGGTTCTGCGTAAGCAGTGCAAAAACAGCTATCCCTCACCGGTAATTGTGCCGTGCTTCGATGTATCACGCTTCTCTAGAAAAGCCTACTACACTTCAACATGTTCTTACGGCTGGAAGGGGGGATATTCTGAATCACATTACGACTAAGGACTTTCATAAGATGTAAAATTTAGAATGAAGGATCCCCTTTTTATTTACCGAATCTGTAGAAACTATTCAATGCAAGATAGATTCAAGTCATATCTTTACTCTGACTTGAATAGAGACTATTATGTTCTGGATTAATAACAATTATCATTGTTATTATTATTAATAAATTTAGTGGCTTATCATTTTTGTTACTCTTATGTAAAACTGTCAAATAACTTGTAGAAATGTTTACATCACACAAAACAAACCGTATCTGATGTCAAATAGGTGTCATATTGAAAAGAAATGTATGTAATTTTTATATTCATACATTTCAAAGTTTATATGTTACTCACCTATTAGTTCTAAATATATGTAACAAAAGCAACGGATTTCAGGAACGCTTTACATTTTCATTCATTTTCTTAAGAATATAAAGTTAGTCATCGTTTATAGTACATTTTAATAGCAATAATATTTACATACTACTAACAACAGGGAAAATATATCTTAAATCTACAATTAGATAAATCTACCTATGAATGGCATGTAGTGCTTAGCATTGTGAGTTTAAGTATTAGTTTGAAAATCACATAACATTTTCAGCCGAAGGAACATTGAACACTAGCCGATCTGTTTAGTTTTGTCGTCATAATTAATAAATCTACAGCAATGGGTAGTGAAGGGAGTTACTACCCATAAGATTAGATAACTATCATCTATTCCTACAAACTGACTAGATGAAGAAACAGTGACCATTGAATTCCAATTTTTTTATTCGATGATATTTCGATCACTTAGTTTCGATTGTAGGAATTTTTGAGTTCATCTATAAAAAAAGACATTAATCCAATGTTCTTTGTGTTTTAGTAGTTTTCTACATAATATGAGTCCTTGCTGAAAAGTATCGTCTATTCGAAACAAATCAAACCAACCATGGATACGGTAAATGTTAACATAATAATATCTGTAAATTAGAACATTAGTTAGCATGTCTTTTAAAATTTGTATCATTATCATCAGTAACTATGCAATAATATTCCTTATAAACACATAGAAGTATTAGTAGTGTCTTCTGTGGTAATGAACTCAGTAATTCTTTTTGTTTTAGTATTGTTATTAGACAATATATTGCTTATTTGGTTCATGATTTAGATTCATTTTCTGAAGTATAGTGCCTAATCAAAGTAAAATAAATTTTACTGTTTTGTTTATTTTCTTAACAATGGCCAACTTCAAATGACATTTGACTATATTTCAAAAATCGGATACTAACCATATTTACACTTGTTTATAAGATATCATCGTTTATTAGTTACTAAATTCATCGACAAAATCTGTGAATAATCTGATACTTTGAAGCTATATGACCAGATGACTTTTTATTCAACTGATATTCGTACTTATGTGAGGAGGCTTAATTTTTAAGTAATTAAGTAGTTTTCTTTTTTAAACATCCATACTCCAAGGGATACCAAAGCTGACAGTATGACAGCTTGATTTTGACACTTAAATCCCTCACACATGCATCAGCCATACTTAGATTATCAGTCTAATGATTTTTAACTGTGTATAATATATATTGACGTAACCAGGTAATTGTGTAGAATGTGAAATTCAGGTGTCTTATCTTCTACTTCATACTGTTTTCATTCTCTATCAATAATCAAATATAGATAAAGCATTATCTGTTATTAATTCATATATAATAAACTTATATCTTCCGTCGATCACTATAGTTACCATATTAAATAATTTCCTGTTAGTTATTTTTTTTATCCAGAAGCATTATATCTATGCCCTTTTTTAATTTCAATAATCCACTTCCTGTATATCAGTTAATTAGTTATTTATTTTAAAATATATTTAACAATAAAAGTTCAGTCAAACAAATAAATAAGTAAAATCAAAATGGGGTACAATGTTAAAATGTTTTTATTTACTAAAAAGAAGAAGTATCAAACAAAAAGGAGAGTAATTTTCTGTCACAAAAATATAATGGATTGTTTAGTGAAGGGATTAGTAAATGAAAAATTTAAAAAACAATAAAAAAAATCATTAAATTCACTTAGTATTGTTTGTTTGAATCTTCCGATCGATGTGTCAGGACTGCAACTGGTCAGTCTCTAATTGGCATATGTGCATACTGTGCTTATTGCCTCGATATAGCCTTGATTATTCATTATCTATGTCTTCATTCTTTCATTAATTATTCAATGATGAAATAATAAAAGTCTAGTTTTCAAATATATACAAATACAAATATAGCCCTCTACAGAATTTTGTGCTATAAATTACATGTTAAAAAAAAAAAATATTTGTAAAATCTCAGGGAATGAATTTGAAGTAATCACAATTGATTGATCACTGGGTGGTGATCAATCTCATGCGTGTCAGGTCCTTCTTAGTGCTGATCGAATGCTATCGATCGAGTTGCAATGTGACCACCAGTCTAGGTGGCTCGACACTGCTTGCACTATGTATATTGAGGTAAGATGGTGGTTGGAGGTGGTCAACAGGAAACCCTGGACTCGGGTGATCAATCAATTGTGATTACATCTCAGTCCTACAGGAGGTTGGTCGCAGCCCGACGCGGGATCGAATCCGCCAGGGAGCATCAGTTCCCTCAGGATTACAGGTACACCTTGCTGAATTTGAGTTAAATCCAACATTTCGCCTGGCAATCTGATCCAAGTTTTTCAAATTCATTCACTAAGATTTTACAATCATATTATTCCTATTTAATGTCTTACATCAACTCGGTGCCCAAATACTGTGAAACCATTCGCTTTAATATATATATATTAATTACATAGTAATACAACAGATATCGTAGAAATTATTGAATTTGTTTTTTAGCTAATTACGGGATACATTTTCCTGGCAAATCATATGATTTATTCCCATGAAACAAAACAACTGTAGTTCAGGTTGCTAAAAAAATCTATATTCAACATAAATCTTTTCATGAAATAAAAATAATCATAGTACAACGTTGAATAAATTTTGTATCACAGCCAAGTGGTTAAGATAAAATTTCGAGTGAAAAGTAGTAAAATATGATAAACGTTTACTGTTTCAAAACACCAACAAAATATATATTCAGGAACATTTAGGCAAAACCTAAATTATCAATAATAAACGACTTCATTAAGAAAAATTGAAAAACTTAGTGAATAATTAACAGGTGTGACAATTTTGTAAACAGTAATAAATAAATGAGTAATAAGTGTATATAACATGCATAACCTTTTAATACATATACACATATCAAGTTAATTATGAAACCATTCTTTTTAAACGTTTGTTATTCTAGAGTTTATATGTTTGATTTAATGTTTCTGCAAACTACATACATGATCAAGCAGCATTTCGTATATAATGTCAGTAAACAACGCAAAGTAGAGAATCTATTAATCAGTGTGCACAGTTATTCTTACTAAATAAAACTTCACTAGTTGTTATTGTTCTTGAGTTTTTATTTATTGACTTACTTACGCCTGTTACCCCTTATGGAGGAGCATAGGCCGCACACCAGCATTCTATATGCGACTTTATCCTGATCAACCCCTTCGAGTTCTTTCCAGATGTTATTTATCCTTTTCAAACCTGCTTCTAATTCCCAGCGTAATGTGTTCTTTCACCTTCCTTTTTTCTGCTTCCCTTCCGGATCCCAAGTTAGGGATTGCCTCGTGATGCAGTTTGGTGATTTCCTCAATGTATGTCCTATCCAATTCCAACGTCTTTTCCTAATTTCCTCTTCAGCTGCAGGCTGGTTCGTCTTTTCCCATAAAACGCTGTTGCTGATAGTATCCGGCCAGTGAATGTTGAATATTTTGCCTAAACAACTGTTTATAAATATTTGCACCTTCTTGACGATGAATGTAATAGTTCTACATGTTTCAGCTCCGTACAGTAGGACTGTCTTGACGTTCGTATTGAAGATTCTCACTTTGGAGTTAGTTGAGAGTTGTTTTGAGTTCCATATGTTCTTCAATTGTAGAAATGCTGCCCTTGCTTTGCCAATCCTCGCCATCTGCATCCGATCCTCCTTGTCCATCAATGATGCTTCCCAGTTACGTGAATGTTTCCACCTCTTCCGGAGTTTCGCCATCAAGTGTGATTGGGTTGGTGTTCTCCGTGTTGCATTTGAGAATCTTGGTTTTTCTTTTGTGTATGCTGTGATCTATTGATGCAGAGGCTGATGCTACATTAGCTGTCTTCGTCTGTATTTGCTCGTGTGTACGAGATAGGAGGACTACGTCGTCTGCGAAGTCCAAATCATCTAATTGATTCTGAAATGTTCATTGTATTCCGTGCTTCCCCTCACATGTCGAGGTTTTCATAATCCAGTCAATCATCAGAAGAAAGAGGAAGGGGAGGGTAGAGAGCCTTGTTTGACTCTAGTCTTTACTGAAAACGCATCTGTCAGCTGTCCTCCATGCACGACTCTGCACTGTAGTCCGTCGTGTGAGTTCCGGATAATGTTGAAAATCTTCTTAGGAACTCCATAGCATTGAAAACGTTTCCATAATATTCTCCTGTCAACACCGTCAAACGCCTCCTCATAGTCAATGAAGTTGATTTATAGGGACGAATTCCACTCAATTGATTGTTCCACGATGATCCGTAGTGTCGCAATTCGGTCTGTTCACGATCTATCCTCGCGGAATCCAGCGGGATCTCGAAGTCAAGCGTCTACAGCGTCTTTCATACAGTTCAGCAACATTCTTTTGAAAAAGTTTCATGGTACTGAAAACAGTGCGATGCGTCTGTAATTCTAGAGAAGATTTTCATTGAAAGAATGTTGAAAAGTAAGATTTAGATAGTTGTATAAGCAGTTACTAGAACTTTTTATCAAGTCTCATATTCAAATGCTAATCACTTTTAAATCTTGTTTTACGAATATTTATCAGTAAATTTTAATGATTCCTAAAGTTATTCAAAAGTTGATAGAAAAAATACAAACAAACTGATAGCTACCTTTTAATACGTAATTAATGTTAATATACTTTTCACACTGAACTCATCTAAGTAAAATTTAAAAACATTATTAAACTAACCAGCAATGAATATGTAATTCATCATATAAACATTAAGGATAAGACAGAATTAGCTGTTTACATAAAATGTTATAGACATACACTAATGGGTTTTTACTATCCATTATTTTACTTAATGTTCCTATAATAACTAAACCTTATTGCCTAACTAAACATTGATTCGACCTACTTCAATGGATTCAATTTAATTCGAAAAAACAAATATTTTTTACAATTTTTAATTTAATTTAACTTTGACTAATAAACGGAAGTTTGCTTATTGAATTGTCGACTGAATTCATTATAATTCCCCCTAGATACTTGACCCATAATTCGTTTTACGTTATAGTAGCTTTAGATGACTATAAACTACAATTCATCTTTCAAATGATTAGGGGAAAGCATACTCATATATTTATGAAGTTTTTTATAATATCCATTGTTACAAATGATAAATACTTTTTTTAATTAGATCGACACATTTTAAGTTTGTACAGGGCACATATTAAAGCATCAAGGATAATTCTGTACTGGATAGATAACAAAAAGATGATGAGGCAAGATAGTAAACTGAATTGAAAGTCCGGTAAAAATCATGTTTGTAGAAATAAAAACAGAACGTAACTTTTGAATTTTAAATAGCATTTGTACAAGCATACTTGACGCAATCACAACGATATAAGTGAACATGAGTCTTGTCCGATGTATGATCATCAACAGTGATTATAATAGCTAAAAGAATAATTCAGATATATTTCCGTCAAGATGTCTTTGTAAATTAATTGACGTTGAAATTAGTTTCCTTTACATGATAACATAAACTATGAGACCAGTTAAAATTAAAAACATGAAAGTTTTTATCAGTGAACATCAGAAACCTTATAAGAAATCAAACCAGAGTACTTAAATTCTGAAGTGAGCTCCTAATATTTGGACCATTGAGTTGTAATTCTGTCGATTCGTAATATCAAAGAAAATCATCCGATGAAAGTATTCGGTAACTGTTTCACTCCAGACATAACTGAACGTTACCTCTGATGAGTTCAACTACTTATCTAATGTCGAACGTTTTCACTCCTGGAACCTAATGAAAGTTCATAACATTCTGTTGGGGATCAACGTGATTTACGATGGATAAACGATATTACTTGTGAAATTAGCTTTCTCAGTTATCAGTATGAAAACAATGTATTCAACCCAGGATTTAGATAATTACGTTCAAAATAGTAGATGGATGAACCATATATAGTACTAAACAAGACATTTCCCCCATGCCTGACCACAGCAGTTTAATACAATAAAAAAGTATTACGTCAACACATCCAGAATATCTTCAACAGATAGTACTTGATGTTGATTACATCACGATGTTGTGTTGACACTCAGTACAAATAAAAATTTCAAGTTTGCTAACAACTTACATTGAAATCAACACTATTTTGGGGAATTAATTGTGATAAGTAAATCTTCATGTAAATGAAACTTGTATTCATTTAATATAATTTCAATCAGTTGGTAAATGAAAACTGTGGTTTGAGATGACAGGAACAGAAGAATAACAATAACCAAGCGTCATGTTTACTCATGATAAGCTTTCATTTTTTTATAAGATTTAAATATTTTTATCAAAAGGATAAAACAGACGTTGATTGCCAAAAAATTTACAAATTTACAATAAAATAAGCCCCTATTTCATCATCACACTTTAGACATTTTGTTTTCAGCTTGAATTGTTATATTTGTCATCTAGATATTTCTTTTCATGGTAAACTACTTATTGCTTATGTTCAGTAATACTTGAATGTACTGTATAATTTTCAATGATTACATTTTTCACTTTCCCATCAGATAAATTCGTACACCGGAAAAATGTTAATATACCTAATGAAATTTGAACATTAAATTTATCTTCTATCAAACCTTCTCATGTATTTCCCCCCCCATTACTTACTTAAAATCAAAACATTATACTGACCAATTTTTTAATCAGTTTTTTTTTCAATTTCCACTTTATCATTCTATTCAGTTGACAGAAAATAATTAAACAAATGATCAAATGATCAATATAAGAGAAAAATATAATAATAAACTTAAACAAAACAATAAATCAACAAGAGACAACTGTAATAAAAGAAAAAAATTAAGCAGAAAAAAACAAAAGAAAGGAAATGAATGATAAAAAAATTTATTCAATAACAATTAATCATCAAGATATTGTTGATCTTTCCAGGATTTAATACAAGATTGTCCATTTCAATCGAATCTCGCGAGGCGGGAGCGTGGATGCGCACTGCTGAGGAATCCCATAATAGGACGAAACAGCTCTCCAGTGCTTCCAGTTTTTCTATGGTGGTCTAGCTTCAATTGACTCATGATTTCAACTATAGATGAAATCATAATTAATGATTTAAAAGGTATTACTCAATTAGCTTTACATTCGTTATTGTTTTGTTTGTCGTCTTTATGTTTGTTTTTTTGGAAACATCATCTGATTAAAACAATGAAAACGTGAGATAAACAATCCTGTTTGTTTTTTCTTATCATTGCAGAGATTTTCACGAATTAATGTTCTATCTTAACAATGAAATTCACATGATCACCTTCAACAACAAACTATTTTGTCTTATAGAAAACAGATAAACAACTAATTCCAAGTAATAAAAAAAATAATAAAAACGCAAAGCAAAAGTCATTAACTAATTTGTTGTCATTAAATACATATTTGTTTATTTTGGAACTGTGAAAGTAAAGTTTACTTTGAAAGATTATTGATGGATAACACAGTTATAAACTTAATTAAAATTATCTTAAGTAATTACATAATTTGAAAAATCATAGTACTCTGAGGGGATGTTTGTCACACTGTTAGGACGTTTCAGAAGTACACACTCATAACTTTATGAGGATTCGGGATTTGAAGATTATTATTTATAGCTTTATAAGGATAGCTAGTGCATATTATTATTATGTCCCGGAACTAGAAAAAGCATCTGTTTAATGGTTTCTGTTTTTTCAACTAATTATCAGCTGGTTTGTAAATTGAAATATTTATAACGAGTTACCCAACAGAACGTTTTCATCAGTATGGGATTGTGGATGTAGTTGAGTTTTGATTGAGATCATGAATTGATCAGTGTTATACCACCATTGTGAAATTTGTCGATTGGTTGAAATTACATGTCAACATCGTTGGATGCCGGCTCAGTGGTCTAGAGGTTAAGCGATCACGCGCGAGATCAAAGGCCCTGGGTTCGAATCCGTGCACAGGCTCGTGGATGCCCATTGCTGAGGGGTTCCGTTCTAGGACGAAACGGTCATCAATTACTTTCAGGTTTACAATGATGGTCCAACACTGGTCGATTCGTGATCTCAATCAGAATGTTTTTAACCAAAGTTCTCATCTTATTGATTTTTACTTACAATCGGTTTAGAACAAGATTGAGCTATGCCTGAATCTTCAGCGTGATTCCTCTTATTGAATCATCCATTTGGATTTATCGTAAATATACATCCATTTTATTAAAACAACTTAATTGTAAAGTTCAATATAAGAACAAATATCATTTTTAACATCAGCTGCAAACTTAGTCTCATTTTTTGGATAAATTTACATAATTTAAGCCATCAGTCTATCCAATTTTTCTTTTTACGTTGAACTTTATCTCTTCTCGTAAAATAACTGTCTTTATAGTAGACGTTTGGTCCTATTTTTGTACAATCTAATGAGTTATCGACTGTCAACTTAAGTATAACCAAATATTTTTTGTATTGAAACGGCAATTCAAATTGAGAGTTAAAATATTAAACTGAGATATCAGCCTCATCGGCAATAATGTGTTACTTGAAATTTGTACTTTTATACCATAAGATAAAAGGATAAAATTGTATTTTCAATCTTTTTTACCTATTTCTGACAAAAGAAAACAGTTGCATTTTATAATCAGCATTTGTATTCTCTTCAAATTACTAGTTTATTTGACCTTAAATTACTATGTCATGAAAATCAGTCATTCTTTTAATTCGAAGTGAAGAGGGATTTTATATCATCGTTTTGTTTTAATGGGATATCTATATGCAGAAAGTAGTGCCATATTACTACAATGATTATTTCGTAGATTCACTTTATCATTCTTACTATCTTTATCTCTTGAATAACTTTATAAATAATCATGTTTACATTTAAGTAAGAAATGAATTTCATCGTGAGACTAATTTGAGAAATACAATTACTTTTTTTCAACAAATGCTGGGAACTATGATGTGATAACTAAAATACTTTCTTTTCTTCTAATGATCATTTTAAACAAATAAAACTTTGATATGATAAGAAATAAAAGATTTTCTACCCTGTTTTTTGTTTAAAAAAAAGACAACTATCCGATATTCGAATCAATTAATTTATCTATAGTAACCAGGTATATCTTTCATCAAAAATAAATATCACTCTAATTTGCATTGCAAGTAAACGATAACGAATATACCATTCATGATTTTATTAGCTGATATGTTTCTGAATTATTTTTTTGTTGAATACACTATGAAAATATTTTCAAAAAAATAAGTATAGAACAGATTACTACTATCTATATTTTTAACAACATTTTCTGTTACTCAGATATAACCTAAATCTATCTCAAACGTTTGTGAATATAACTATTTAAGTAGATAACTAAGCATTGTAATGAGTTATGTAAATGGAAAGGAATTTTTTTTCATATTGAAAGAATCTTATTGTCGACCATAAATGTTTTTTCAGCATTATGTAATAATCAAATATTTTAATGTTTCATACATTACCACTAACAGAAGCATAAAATAATTTCGATAATGGAATGTACATGAGTGAATGGACAAATATTGAATGTCAAACACTGAGTGGATAATTGTAAACTGTTAGAAGATTTAAACAGTATAATTTTTAATATTATATAACTGTTGAAGTGATCCAAAACATTTCTCGCAATAGACATAAAATGCTCAGGAAACATTAAAAAGCATTTTATCCAATCAGCGTTTGATTAGAAGGAACATCACGAAATTAAAAAGTCACATGTAGAGTTTCTGAATGGTTGATTACTACACTGTTAATATGTTTAGTAGTATTCTAGAATTTTCAGGAAAACCTAAGGACTTCCAAACTACTATAAAAACCCTATATATTCTGTACATAAATGAACCTCTGGAGTAAAGTGCTTCTCATATACTTTGCGTCTTTCCTCTTGTATTCAAGTCACTGTGTAGTTCTAGTTTAGGGGTTACGAGACTAGCTTAGGATCCGAGTATAGCGTTCAATTAGCGAGACTTATCAATAACATAACTATAGAAAAGAAAGGAATAGAAAATCTCGAACAAAATTACTAACTAATCTCTGACTCAATAAAATGATTAACTTTGATTTAAATCGATAAAGGTTTATATTTTATCATTTCTCAGTTAGTATTTTTCTTTCAACATTATATATTACTGAAAATCGTTTCCTATTTAAAAAGAAAAAGGGATATATTCATAAGATTGTAATACGAAGACGTATATACTCACGCAATCGGTAATAACAATAACTTCTTTTTTTCTTCTGAATTTTCATAATATAATCCCTCTATGCATGAATTATTGATTAATTAATTTAGTAGATTTCTTCTTTGTTTAAAAAAAAGATAACCTATAAATAATCCCTTTGAAAACTCTCAAAATGTTCTGAATATTTTATGATTTAATAAGTTTTTAGTGATATAGTTACTGAATTCATTTACATTAAAATAAAAGTATGATTTTATTTTGACGATATATTTTGTATATATTCATGTTTTAAAAAAAAACCGAAATTACCTATGACAAATAAATATTATCTGAGGATTAATCTGGCTCTAGTGAATTATTTAACAGATTATTATTTATGATTCAATATATGTTAGTAGTATGAATATTTAAACTATAAATAAATGTATACCAATAAAATATCTATTTTAACTGTAATCTATTTAAAATTTCCTAGAAAATAAACCAAAGAATAAAACTAGATGTGATTCAACTATCAAATGATAATCAATTTAGTACTTTTGTGGTGTGAGTTACTTATATCCACATAAGTAGTATATGATGATGGTCAAGGATTGAATATATTTCAATAGAAGATCGATAAGGAAAGAACCGGAATGGAATGTGATTGGTATGAAAATACGTGAGCAATGAATTCAGAGAATATGGATTGATATTTGAAAAAGAAACAGACAATATTGAGACAGTTGAATGATCGTTTGCAAATTAACTATTTACTGTAACATTGTCAAACTTTAGTGAGATATTCTGTAATTTGTGCCTAATTATTTTCGATTGGCCCTACTCGTCTTCTTGTTCACTACACTTTTATTTGAGTTTCTATTTATAATTCTTCAGAAAGTTATTCAGTGTATCAATATCATTTGAATAGATGAACCAAGGATTTACAAAGTAGATTTATTTGAAGCTGTTATGTTCTCTGACCTCATTTTTTCTCATAGTTGTTCTGGACGAAATTAATCATTCCTAATTCAAATGAAAATCTTTATAAATTTTATATAATTTTCTATATTAAGTTGACTCGCATTAGTTATTGAGAAGTAGTATCCTATCAGAGTAAATGTTTGCAAATCGGACAACTTATTTTATCAATATTCACTTAATGATTTAATTTAGCTAAAGACCTTATAAGTAGTTAAGAAGATTAAATGGTATGAAAGATCTAATCACTTGATATTCAATTCCTCTTTTAAATAAGTAAGTAGTATTTATCTTTAATGTAAGGAAAAAAAAAGCGGTAATTCTATGATGTAACATTTTCTTAAGTTTATCAATGTAAATTTATTTAGTTAGTTATTTCTTTCTTGCTGATTGGGTATTCTTGTTAACTGGGACTCCACTCAGTGGAAAATTGAATAACATGATTGAAAAACATTTACTCATATGACTTTCATTTGGTTGGTTTGTGCATTCTCATTTATTCAATAATAAATTTTAGTAATGTCCATTGAATTTATTTTAAAATTCTTGTTTTTTTTTAGTATTTCATTGTTACTATATTACTGTGTAACTGTTTTGTTTCTATACCTATTTCATATGTCAATAGCATGTTAACATACATTATTAGCTTAATTTGTAATCATTCATGTATGAATATATACCTATATCATAATGTAAAAAATGTACTTACGTCAATATGCAGTAAAGTATCATCGACCCATAAAAGAGTTATACTAAACTACCCATGAAAGTATTAGATATTTAGTAGATATGATGAAAACATGTTTCCATTTATTCCCCTTCTAACAATTTTTGAATCTTTTCAGTAAAATGTTCAGTATATCATATTATTTTCTGTTCAAACATCCTTTAGTCAATCCATGTTACTGTGTTTAGATGTCGCTGAAAAAAAGACTGTCATTTCACGGACTTAATTTGATTTTTGGTTGTAATTTAATATGATGACATTACAAAACAGATATAGACAAGTTATCATTATTGAAAGGCTAGTATTTGAACGAAGGATATTCTTCTCGATAAATTCTCTTCAGGTTCTACATTTATATATTCAAATTAATAATCCGTATAAATGGTCAGGTTAAAGGCAAAGTACATCGTTTAAAGCACGTAGATTTATGATTGTCAAACCAAATAGAATAAAATTGTTAATGTTGATATGACTCAAATAGAATGTTAACTTGAATCTGTATATATGTTAAGTGGAGATCTGTGATCAGAATAAATATGGGTCAGATAGGGTGAGAGAGATATGATGGTCGATCAAGTAGAAGATTAAATTGTGTGGAAAATTCGTAAGACGTAATACGAAGATTACGCAGATCAATCCAAAAATTGTTTAACGCCAGTGAACTACGTTTAGTGTTTTCTACGCGCCCAATGGTGACACAGAGGCTTAAAGATGAATTACCTAGAATGGCCACCTCATTTTGTATTTATCAGTTCGACTGCTCCTGTGGAACAAGTTATATTGGGCGAAGTTCTAGGAATTCACATTTTCGTGCTCGTGAACACCTCCAAGCGTGGCTAAGCAAAGGTTTGGTGAAGAAATCGGTCATAGTGCCAGTGTAAAACAATCATTTTTATTTATTTACAGGGTCAGTAATTTTTTGCCGAAGCTTGTCAGGAGGCAGTAGCCATCAGGATGAAGAAACCGGAGCTATGCATACAGAAAAAATATCTCCAAGCCCTACTCCTCCCTTGGCCAACCACAAGGCCAATTAATCACTAGTAATCTTAGCTATTGGATGACCAAATTTGACTATGTACTTACGAACTTTCGTAGTCAAATGTAATTGTCTGTTACCTTTATTCAAAATCTTCGCATTTATTATTATTATTACTATTATTATTCATATTGGTTAAACATCATTATTAATCCCCCCTAAACATGATTCATTCACTTCGCATTGACCCCTCCTTATAACGTCTTACTAATTTTTCACACAATTTAATCTTCTACTTGATCGACCATCATATCTCTCTCACCCTATCTGACCCATATTTATTCTGATCACAGATCTCCACTTAACATATATACAGATTCAAGTTAACATTCTATTTGAGGGTTGACATTAGAATCACGGCTCGTATTATCCCCTACCACCCTTGTTTTCGAAAATGAAGGATGTGAAAAAAATTTTTGATTAAGGGGGAGAAAAAAAATTTATTAAAAAAAAATCGACGTGATCCTAATGTTATTCCTATTTGAGTCATATCAACATAAACAATTTTATTCTATTTGGTTTGACAATCATAAATCTACGTGCTTTAAACGATGTACTTTGCCTTTAACCTGACCATTTATACGGATTATTAATTTGAATATATAAATGTAGAACCTGAAGAGAATTTATCGAGAAGAATATCCTTCGTTCAAATATTAGTCTTTCAATATGATGGGGATCTCTAAACGATTATCATTATTAAATTCAACTTAGTATTGTTTGTTTGAATCCAGCTGACGAGTCCCAAATAGGACGAAACGCGCGTCCTGGATTCCACTGCTAGCCACCATCCATCTCTGCTAACCATGATTATCATTATTGTTCAAAAAAATCTAGATATTTTATTAATGCAATATATTTTGAGTGGTAACTCTAAATAATGTGGAGAAGTTCTATCAGTAAATACTATCAATAAATAGGTCAATATAAGATTTAAATAACGTGTACATGACTTGAATTTAGTACATTTATCAGTAATAGCTCAATTTACAGATGATCAGTAAAATTTAAGATGCATATTTTGATTTGTTTAACAGATACTAGTTATAAATTGCAAATTGAATATCAAATATTTGTATTTGTTCAAAGTTAATGACAATTTTTCATGAATAATTTTATCTAATCTTGTTAAAAGTTGTTTTGTGATGAGGGCTGTTTATATCCACATAAGTAGTATATGGTGATGAGCAGACATAGAGAGTATTTCAGTAGAAGATCGATAAAGAAAGAACGGGAAGGAAGTGCAATTGGTATGAAAATGCATGGACAATAATAATCGGAGACGATGAACTGATATTTACAGAAGGGATGGTCAAGATTGAGTCAATTGATTGATAATTGGCAAATTAACTATTCACTGTATGTTTATCAGATTTTAGTGAGATATTCTGTAATTTCGTGTCTAATACATTCGATTGTCCCCACCCGTCTTCTTATTCACTATAGGTCTAGTCAAATTTGTTCTTATACAAGTATAATAAGTTTCAAATCTATTTTATAAAGCTCAAGTAGAAATTAACATAAAATTAGTTAATTTATTTCAGACAAGATGGTCTGCAACCTAACACCTATGATAAAGTTACATTATCAAACAGTCAATTTTCTGTCAAACTATTTCATTATTTAATTTAATAAGAAGTGCGTAAAGAATGTGACGGTGGAGAGAGATTTCTCTCTCTAGTGGATAATTTTAATAGAGTTTTATTATCTGAGCTGGATGTTTTGATCGTAGAGTTTCGTACTAATGATGTCGTTTAGAGTAACAATGAGAGCTCCACGACCAAACCATCCAGCTTAGTGAACAAAACTCGATCAAAGAGTGTGATGCTCAAATGTTTAAAATTATATATAATTAGGTTTGTAATTAATATTCTGAAAACATTGAATAATCTAAACAATAGTTTGTTTGTAATTTATATTTATCAATGAAATCTTACAATGAAGTAATACATCTTACTATTTTAAAAGTGACAAATTTTATAATCATATTAACCATTTAATCAGTTTTAAATGAAAACAAGAACGTTTTAAAGATTTACTGAGTGTTTAAAACTAAACGGGAAAATTATTTACTCTGATTCATTTGGTTATATGCTCACCGTATCAAAAATAAGCGATCCTAATCACTCATTTGTAGTCTACAAATATAAAAATACGAACATTTAAATACCTTTCATCTGTACTTTTTTTATATGGAATTACTAAGTAATCTAATTTTTTAATCATTGAAGAAAGATTGTATAAATTACCTAAACGTATGTTTATTAAATCCTTATTATTACTGATCTGCTAAAATGTGAGATATGGAAAAAGTTATCGATGTTTTCCTCATGAATATTTTGATTCGATAAGAGCTGTTTAAAAAGTTAACTTCTGACTGTTAAATTGTTCAAATTTCTGTTAATACAAGTGGTTACTTCAGAATTTGATTAAAAGTTTTCCAAGGAAAAGTAGGTAAGTAGTAAAATAATCATGATTACCATAGTGACTATTTAATAACTAAATAATAATAATAATCAGTTCTATGTAACCTTAACTTCTCTGATAAATACTTATCTGTAGTCAGTACATCTACTACTCTTTACAAAATCTATCAGATTATATCGACTTCAAAAGAGTTTAAAAACTCCGAACAGTATTTAATTCCATTCCATTGACTCACAATGTACATAGATATATATTCAGAAAAAGAAATAAACATAAGCCTTCCTAACTCATTAAATAACTTTCTAAAACTATACATCATTTATCTACTTATAACTGATTTAAGTAATCAATAATCATATATCCCTCTTAAATAAATCACTTACTTTAAAAATAAATTTAAACAAATTTTTTAATCAAAATGTATTCCTCAAATTATTGTTTATTTAACATAAATTAAATGCCATTTAAATGATGTTTAGTTCAAAGTTCATTTACTTAAATAATAATGAATAGATTTTCTGATTAAAAAAAAACTATTTGTGAATGTGAACAATTTCCTTTTAATTCGATTAATTTTATGACAAATTAATTTGATTGGTTAATTTTTCTTATAACTGAAATTATATCAGATAAAGAATAAGCTAATGAGTAAAGTGGGCGATATAGAAAGTTTATGAATGGTCAAATAAATTTATGGAAGCAGTGAATGAAATATCTTCTCTATAATGCAATAAAATATATTTCACAAAATCTCTATACTTTTATCTTAGTTATCACATTGTTAACAGGGTACCTACGCATTTTATACCATTTGTGTATAAATTATCCTATACTTTGATTGAATTTCATTACTATCTTCAAAGTTGTTATAAAAGACTTCTTTAAAACTTAACTATTTTGTATATAATCTCTAATTGACAATAGACTTTCTTCACATCAGTATCTGACAAACTTTACTTTTGTATAACTTAAAACCTAAGCTTAAATGAATCCAGATGTTTGATTTTTTCTTTTCGATGTCACAAAAACTTTCAGTAGACTAGATTATACAATTGAATTGAAAATCTATACTGTCAGTTTAAGTAATCGACTTTGTTTCATCACTTATTTATCTTGTCTTTACCGCTGAGTAACTAACTGATGAAAATACTTTTTTCACAAATAACTAATATAGCTACCTATCGTTTGTTTGTTTGCTTCTTGTTTAATACAGTAAATGATACTGATATTATTAAAATCATAATATTGTTTTTAAAGAAACATGTGTTACATTTTTTATTTCTTCTAAACGTTAAGTAACAAATATACGTTTTTCTCTCTATCCCCAATCATTTCAAACCTCTAGCAGAAAACCATACAACCGCCATCAAAACCGCCTAAGAATGATGTTGTTATTTCAGGTTACTTCATTGCATGCTCTAAAATATTATGGAGTTTAAAACAACAATAACTATCTAATAAGATAAAATGCAAAAACGCAATTTAGGAATTAGACTATAGTGAATTTCTCGATTACTTTGGTTATATCTGCACTTATGACACTTTATGTATATATATATATATATATATATATATATATATCCATTTTTGAAATTGCAAATGAAAACGATATTAAAATATATTTGAAAAAGTAGTAGGTATGCGTCTACATTAAAATAAATGTCAAAATAATATTCAATGATTGCTATTTATGTAAGGTAATGCATTAAAGTGAGACCAATCAGTTATAATCGCTTAATCGGTCTTTAGGATCTGTTTGTCGTGTCAATTACCAGTATATCATTGACAAAGTTCTCTTTACTAAAAATCAGATATCATGATTCTTAAAGCTATACCATAACCGGCTTCAATAATTAATTTGTTACTTTATTTATACAACGCTTTACTGAAAAGTTCATTTATATGATATCTTACTGGGTTTATTGCATAATATTAGTTTATATATATGTGGGAAACATGATTAATTCTCAAATCGTAGATACATAGTGTTATATCCCATGGAGATTTAGAAATGATAACTTTGAGAACTATTTATGGACCAATATGATATATATATTTCCTATTGTATAATTTTCAAGTAACTAAACTATTCATATTCGTGTCCCTCTTATTATAAGCTTTATTTCAATCTATAGACTATTAATATACGATTGACTATTCTTTAGTCATTAATTACTGTTCCCCCTATTCACAGCCACATTTGGCTAAATCTTGTACAAATGTTACTTTCTATTTTATGATACGATGTGGTCAGTTTGTTTGGCATATGAACCCAATATGTTTCAGAATAATGATTCATATTACAGGGGCTGTTATTGGTGTTCTGAAATTAACTGTCTGGGTAAGGCAGAAAACAGGACTGATAAGTACTCAAGACTGCTCATACGGCTTTTGGTGTATCATTAATCCGATCGATAAAATCACCGCTCACCAATTAGTGGTCTCACAACGTCATATATTAAACAAGGCACTCAAACAATCGATATAACACATAGCATTAATCTCAACAGCTAAGCATCTACCCTTAAAAAGCAGCGCTTTTTTTAATTTAGTAAACATGGAAATGAAGTTCTCTTAATTATCATATTTTGGCAGTTTAAGAAAAAAATATTTATACAATAATATGAAGAAAGAAACCATTAAGATGAAATTAATTCAAAAACATTTCCGAGTGTCTTCCAAGTGTTTCGACCCATGAATATATATATCGAATGAAACGTCTATTAAAAGTAGTCCTTAATATACTTTTTTATTTTGATAACTTTACGGTTACAAATTAAATGAAAAGAATATGAATTATAATAATCGGAAAGGGGTTTTGTGGAGGTTTTAGCAATTTTATATAGTTGAAACGAAACGGCCGTCCAATGCTTCCAGGTTTTCCATGGTGATCTAGCTTCAACTGACTCATGATCTCAGCTGTATAAAATTATAATAATGTTATATAGATTAGAAAATTAAAAACAACACTGACATTAAAAGTAATTGTAGAGAGATTTATTAATTATGAATTAATTAACAGAAAGTCTACATGTATCCTTTCCAAGACCAGAGAATAAATATAAATTTTTTATTTATTCTTTGAAGAAGTGGCTTACACTGAGTCACGAAACGTCACAAAATCTAATTTTTCTACTCATTGGGATATTATAAATATATTATTTATTTAAAACAATCTACCCAATGCTCAATTTATTCAAAATTAACTAGTAATAATAGTTATATATATATATAGAATGGAAGGATTTGAAAATAGAACTAATGAATAGTTAATGATATAAGACAATATAATAAACCATAAAAGAAAGACCAACTGAATGTTAATTTTATTCAATAAATAAAACATAAATATATAAATAATACCTAGAACATAATTAAATTGAAAATTCATAATTTTGAATAATTAAGATGAATTTAAACTTTTTGATCTTAAATGATACAGTCGAAATGAAATGGTATTTAAATTCACTTAGTATTACTTGTTTGAATATTCCCATCGATGGGAATATTCAAACAAGTAATACTAATTAAGTTTAAACTTCACCCCGTTGCACAAACAAGTGGCTATCAGGACTCAGTGGCCGAGTGGATAACGCGATGGTGTTTGAAGCAAAAGGTACTGGGTTCGAATATCAGAGTGAACAGCAACTCTGAGATGCAGGTACATCCAGCTGAAGAGTCCCAAATAGGACGAAACGCGCGTCCTGGATTCCACTGCTAGCCACTATCCATCTTCGCTTGAAGTGGTATTTAGTTTATTAATGGGCATAATTTTTAAAATAATAAACTAAAATCTAAAATTTATTAAGTTAAATTTAATTATACTCATAAAAGAATAAAGATTCTTTAGCTTTCAACTATATGTTTCTACTTTGTTTTATGTTATATTCCGATGAGAATATTGAATGATAACTGTTTGGTTCCATTTATGGACTAATAATATACATATATTTTTATTATATAATTGTTATGTAACTAAACGATAAATATTCATGTCCCTCTTATCATAAGCTTTATTTTGACTCATAGACTATTATTATACGATTTACCGTTCTTCAGTTATGCCAAGTCTATTAAGTAGCCTCCCACATTCACAGCCACATTTGGCTAAATCTTGTGCAAATGTTGTTTTCCTATTTTGTGCTGTGATGTTGTCTGTTTGGTCTGTATATGAATCCAGTATGTTTGAAATACATAATTCATATCACGGAGGCTGGGATTGGTGTTCTGGACTCAACAGGCAGGACTAGGCAGGACGCAAGGACCGACAAGGACACTAGACTGCTCGTATGGGCATACGCGTCATTAGTCCGGTCGAGAAATCACTGTTCTCTAATTGGCAGTATCATTATGTCATACATTACTAGGACACAAGGCCACAAGATATAACATTCTAAAAAGTGGTAATAGCAAATAGTAATTGTAACTAAATTCAAATAGACATTGAAGCATATACACTGTATGATTTAACAACTAAATGAAATCTTGAAATAATATTCATGCTATATATCGTAAACTTAAATGATTTATCTTCATTTATGGATGATATTTCATCTCATATAATCATTATCAGATGGCTACTGTACTATTCTTACCTTTATTTTATCAACTAATTAATATCAGTCTCCTCATAAATAAGGGTTTACAATGTATACTCTTTATTATTTCGTGTTACCTAACACAAAATGTTGACGTTATCAGACAACGAGCTGTGAGAAATCCCACTTTAGCTCCATTTGAATCTGAGTAATATTTTTGTAATCATAATGATAAGAATATTGCCCATTTATCGCAAAACTCAGACAATAGTCCTCTTTTCACTGGTAAATTTCATTTCAGTTTCAATGAATTTTATCATCATAAAGTGTATATAAACTGAATAAACCTGCTTTATCTTAATTTAAACTACATTTTTACTGTTTCAGTAAAGTTGGATTGTGGCTGACAGTAGTATTCAGAAGGTGAATTCCGTCCCATTTTGGACTTATCAGCTGAATGCACCTGTACTTTAATATTGTTCCTCACACTAGAACTCAAACTCAAAACCTTTACCTCGAAACTCCAATGAAATAACCATTTGGATTGGCACTATTACAAACATTTTCAAGCAAGTCAATTATACTCTATTAGAAACGGTTTTCATCATATAGCCATTTCTGTCTAAAACACCCTTTCACACAATTCCGCTCAGTTGTCTCTCTTAATTATATGAACTCTCCAAATTTTATTCCACTATTACGTAACCTCCCTTAATTGTTTTTAGTTACCTCTAAAATTATCACACATTTGATCTCATCTGTCTGTGAACTCCACTCAACTATTACGCCACGCACCCTTTATGCTTTTTTCATTCTAATAACCTCTGACCGTTCCTTATATATATATATATATATATATATATATATATATATATATATATATATATATATATATATATATATATATATATATATATATATATGATCTTTTGTTATTCCAATCCTTTATATTCAATTATGTCCATTGTTCCATACTATTTATTACCCCAATGCTAAAACTCTAATACATATTTGATTGTAAGCAGCTAATGAGAAACCACGAAATATAATGAATTCATACTATTCTGCATCAATATTTGTTCTGTCTTCATTTAAATTCATAAAGGGAACTAACTGCATAAAACATTTGGGTTGTACTTCTGCAGAAGTTATTAAAAATGAAAATGAAAACTAAACAAAGTTTGTTTATGTAAAGGCTGTCATATGTATTAACCACTGCTTGTGTTTAATTCAACCAGTTTTACCTTAGTTCGTAACGTTTCTGTGACTGATGTTACAAAAATATGGCGATCTTCATAATATCTTCATCACTTGCTAGCAAGTAAAGATAACTTAGTTTGTTTTTCATAATTTTCACTAGTTTTGCATTTCACCAAAACAAAACACTGAGTTTTTTTATGAAGAGAAAAGGTAAATTGATTCATTGTTCTACCATACAAATCAGAAATACTACAATACACATTTTGCTAATCTGTATTTCTCCCAACATTATACAGTTAATTTTAACATGCTATATAGTGCTTATATAATTCTTATCTATTTAAGTGACAAACTGTACTTTTGTATTTGCATAACACAATACAATGTTTCACCACATATACAACAACATGAAATGCCTAAAGAGGTCCTGAATCTTTTACATAACAAGTGAGTCGCCTTATAAGTTCAAACAACAATCATACAGGGTACAGGGTACACTACAACATATTCATACTTCTATGAAATTTCTCAGCAGGTTTTAGTACTTATGACCCTTTTCTGTGAACTATTCTTTTGAAATAAAACATTAATTCGAAAATTTGTTCAATGCAAATAATAATTAATTCTTATGGAATCTAATATTTCCTTTGATAATTTATTCAATTTCATTATGTTAAACAAACTTGGCTTCTTTCATCATTTAATTTCTTCATTAATATATGATGATAGCAAGTAATGTAATGAAAATTCTATGTTTTATCAGTTAGGTACACATGAATTGTATGATGTGTCATTAATTTTATAAATAACTAATGTCCAATACATGTTACTTCAACTATTAAAATACTGTGCGTATGCAAATAACAAAGTTTTAGACAAACAAAGGCGTATCCCATATTTCAGAATCAATTAATTTATTCACTTCTGTAAATTAATAGAAAGTGTTTAATTTCATTATATACACAATAGTCCCCAACAGAAAATGAAGGCAATCTGCAGGAACATACACTGTGGATATTGATAAAAACTTTTTTCAGAACTGTCAAAACTCATTCATTCCTCCTTAGATACAATGTAGGTTAAACAAAAAGCGTCGTATTTTCATGCAAAATGTAACGAAGCAATTCGGCTTTGAAGACATAATAACTGATTGAACAATAGATACCCTATTGTTTATCGATGATCAAAACCTTTTACTTGGTCACAGTTACATTTATGTTTGGTTTATCCTCCTTAATAAAACATTTATATTAATGTCAACTGAAGTAGAAGCACGATTGACTTGTTTCAAACTTGTTTACAACATTATTAAGACATCAATTTTATTTTTTAGACTTAACTAAGGGGATATATTTTGAGGGAAATTAAAGGGACTAACGACAAGAAAGGTTAGTTCGTAATGACATGGAGAAGAAATCTATCAACTTCATTAACATCTTATTCCACTGATTTATTTAGTGTACCAGTTGGACTAAGGTTTCACAATGAAATATGCACAGATGTTCATCCTTAACTTAAAGATGTCGTCTGAGAGACTGTATCAAATACCCCAGATTAAAATTAGTGTGTTTAGATGACTTGTTTTGCTGAATAAGTTGTAAGCTGTGAAGCTTCAACTCCTTTCACATTTGAAAAAGACGATAAGAACTCTATCTTTAGGTTTCATAGATTTAAGGTAGCCTTCTTACATCCAATCTGTTTTAAATCGCCACATACACTTAAATGTTTCGAAGCCTCTTGACCAGAACAAGTTTCAGAAGTATTTCTTAAGCCTCAGTAGCTTTCGGTTTTTCTTGTCGATCTATGGAGAGCAAATTGGTAGCCTACGGGTTTAAAGAAACTCTCTTAATACCAATTTCGATTATGGTTAAATTTTTTAAATCCCTTTTATTAACTTATTTAACAGACGATGTTATTCGGACACTATTACGGATACTATTACGATCACTATCATTTCTATATAGACGTGTAGGGTTGAGCACATGTGATAGCCTACGCACTTATCTCTCTAGCTAAAATGTTAATATCTCAAATATCGCTCGATGATTCATTCGCTTTCCCATGTATATATGTACTTGAATCCTATTATGAGGCTTTGCCTTGCCTCACTGCTTCTTTATTCAATTCAACTATAAATTCGCCACAGTTTTCGCTCCGAATTCGTTCTATGTGCTTATAATTTTGTTGCCTGTGCTATCCTCTAATAAACTGTAGTCGCCACTCCTTATTGCCTTCTGATTTCAAACACTGTTGGTATTCATATAATGACGGTTATCAAAATGATTGATCAACGAAGCTAAGCCGCTACAGGTTGATCATGGCATGTACGGCGATGTTACGGACTGGGATATGACTTTGAACTTATTTCATTCGTCTTCGATCCATTTGCATTGACCCACCAGTCTGGTTAGATAGCCCGGTCTCTGATTCCTGGAATTTCAGCTTACTAGATATTAGGATGGGGTGGAGCAGATAAATAGTGTATACTCTGTGTCCAAAACCTAAAGTACAGTACGACGTGTTCACTATTTTCTTGTGGAAGGTGGTGCCGGATGTCGATCACATAGCCACAGTGGTCTGTAAAGACAAGGTCCAACAAAGACGGTTCGTGTTCCAAATATATATGTTTCGGCTTTGCACACCAAATAATAGCTGATAGCAGGTTTCTTTCAAGACGTCCATCTGAAGTTGTAAGTTCTATTCAGTTGATGTGTGGCGTACTGAAATTTTCAACGATGAGACAACATTCGGCCTTACTCCAAGAACAAAAGTGTCTTAAAATAAAGTCGTCAGCAAGACAACACGGACTACTATATATTCCTCCTATAGTCACTAGCCCGTGTCAAGATTTAATTGTACAACGATCTATCTCATATATATCCCTGTCATAAGCCTCTGACATGCTCAATTGTACACAAAATTGATGCCTAACACTTAGTATTATGCCTCTTCCCTGTGCAATTTATAGTTCTATCACATGTAATACAGATGTAGACTGCAATGATGGGTGTAAGATCCATTTTCAAGGTTTTGTGTGTGAAAATCTCTCCACGTATACATCTGCAACTTGTTCCTATTGGTTCTTTTAGTTGTACATTTTCTTAGTCTTTTTGATGCCATTTGAGACGGTAATATTTTATTTTATCATAGTTTTCTCATTTTTTAGCTTTCGCTGAGTTTCTATGTTTCTTCCGGAACTTTATTTATGTTGTCTTAGTTGATACTTAATCTTCGCAGCAGCCATATTGCTTGTTCACCCTTTGATTGTGTTGCTTGAGTTGGCTGGGAGTGTACATTTTGATTGTGAATTGAAGCACTTTTCCAGAACTGGAAACACTTTATGTTTTAAAGCAACAAAATATTATCTTTTGAATGGATTCTTACATAACCTATCCAGAAGGGACAGAATAACACTTGTTTTTTGGTGTGCTTTGTAATTTTCTTACATCCCTTATCAGTTTATCTATTCATTGTAATTTAGATGGATTAGTGAGAGAACAATTATTGGTTTGATAACTAAGCGGTAATATTTGTTAAGGTAATAATGTACATTTGTATTTGTAATAAGATTTGGAACCGTTGTTTTCCCAATTCCCTTATTTTGATTTGAACTGGGCAATAGCGCGTGTCTAAACTACCCAGACGATTATTCCCCAGTCAAACCTTAGTTTGGATCTTACAATGGGAGAAAAGTTAATATTAGCAATGAGCCACGTTTCTGTAACAACAATTGTATCGAGAATAATAAATATATTTTTCTTATATCCCACTTCTTCACAGTGGCTTACATTAAGTCACGAGACGTCAGAAATACAATTTTTATACTCATTGCGATATAACAAAAGGCATATTCATTATTAATTCTACTCAATGCTCAATTTATTCGGAACTATCAAGTCCTACCTTGGCATTGATACCTATAAAATTATGTCGTGGTTCAATTCACGCAACATCAAACTTAACTCGGATGTTTTACATTTAGGACTTCAAGCATCTGTGGAGCACATATTTAAGGTGTTGTGAGAATCACTCGCTCTACCCATTCAGGTCTCTAGAGCATGAACTTTCAAGACCTGACTTCCTAAAACCCGTACACTTAGAGTTATTTTGCTGTTTAGCCTTCCAGTTTTTTGACTCCGTAAGGGCATTCCTCTAATTTGTTCGACCTTTAAGCGACTAGAGCATGTCTTTTGCGCATACGCTCGCATTCAACGTGTAGTGCTTCGTTAATCGATCGTCTTGATAACCGTTATTATAACAATCTGAACGGTGTATAATATCAGAAGACAAAGGGAAGCAGCAACTACATTTTCATTGATAACTAACATGGGCTAGAAGGCAGTAAGCACATTAGCAAATGTAAGCAAGCGAAGGAAAGATGACGCAGAGTGGAGATGGCTGGGAAGCCAACTCGTTATAAGCGAGCATTAATCAACATTTATAGTCAGGCTAAAATAAATGACAGACATGTGATAGGTAGGATAAGAAGGGTGCATACACATACGCTCATATAAAAAAATAGTCAAGGTCAATAAGCGAATAATTAACAAGATCAAAACATGACTCATAACGCTATAGGTGAATTGGCTTGTCCAGAAACTAGAATAAGCTATGTAGGTGTAATATAGTACACAACGTTACACTACTCCCCACATAGCTCCCCCCCAGAGTGTCCGGAGGAAACACTGTTATGCAAAATAAACAAGGGGGAGGAGGTGTATATGCGTTCACAAACCAAAATTAAAGTAATAGCACATTAATTTGAAAATAACACTGAAATGGCATGTGGATAACATTAATAATATGTAGAGAAAAAAAATTGTACTATATCGAATAAGTTACAGTGTCGATCGAGGGGAGAGTTTATTAAACGAAAGTGTCACACTTATGTGAAAATGTACACGAAAATTGTCAAAATGAGGACAGAAATGGAAATGTTGGCATGTGATTATGAGTAAATTAGTAAGCGTACAAAAAATTTAACATGCATTTATGTCGTCACTGTCCGGATGATAAAATAACATGTTTGTATGAGCAATTCGAACTATCGTGAAAATAGAGCAATAAATTGTTTATGGGTATGACAGCGGAATAAATCGTGGAAATAAGTAATGTAGAATATAATAGAAATTGGTCTGTAGTGCCAATTGAATATGAGAATGAAGAACAGTGAAATATGATGTTCTGATAAGCCGCATTAGAGTAAATAGAGTCTCTTAGCGATGAGTGTATTCGAATTTACGTAACTGAAGTTTATGTGGGATAAGAAGTAATCCAGCCGTAGGAAGATGACTGCATCAACAAGTGGTATTCATTGCTGTACTGCAATTGATTATGATAATAAAATGCGAAATCAGCGTGCGCTAACGCTTGCATTGAGTTGTCGTTAAATATGTATTAGTAGAATGACCAGAGGAACAGGATAGTGACTGCTTAGACGAGATATGCGGAGTCGTATTCCTTTTTGGTCTAGAAGCCTAGCGTGGTTTGTGTAGTTGGAGGGATATGCGCTCAACCTCATTTGTTACGAAACCGTTTTAAGGCATGATAAAAATACCAATACATATGATTGTCGATGACAGCGAGTGAGACTGACTTGAATGTGACGAACAAGAGTGTATCTTTGAGAGACTAGCTCTAAACTCTATGTTCTGGTGTACAGTACAATGGAAATAAAATATTAATTGCAGTAATCGAATTGTGATTATCGGTGATGGATGATGCAGCATTCAGATATACATGTGAATGAATAAATAATATGAAAATAATCATTACTAATCGGCTGGTAATGCGGCGTCAAATACTTGGTTTATGTATAGACATTAAAGTAGGGATCATCGTGAAACCGAAATTGCTGAAGCTCAGTTAAGGTTGTCGCGTAAAAAGTAGAAAACGACGATTGCTGAGTACCGATGAGATGAATGAACATTAGTTGTCTATCGAGAACATAAGTTCCTACTATCGGGAGTATGACTCCAAACTTATGTCTATGATAGAGTGTAATATTAAGCCGAAAATGACATTAAAAAAAATTGGAACGAACTCACCCGAATCAGGAAAAATTTTCGTCATTGGATAATAAAAATAATCCAGTGAGTTTCGAATATCATAACGTGTAATGTCCATATCATTATAATTTGTTCGATTAGTGATATGACTGCGTAAATGTCATAGTTTAATGTCAATACGAACAAAAATAATAATTCCACGTTAGATGATTATATGACATTATTGTAATAATGAGCATATGATGATTATTTGAATCATAACAGAATATGTCGTCGACGGTTCCATTTTTGGTTTGTGTTCGCTCGTTGTGGTCGCCAATTCTGTTGCGTGTTCCAAATACAGCTCACCAATATGTTGAGTGTTCGTTCGGCGAGGCATCCAATTTTGTTACGTGTTCGCATCTCGGGCTAACCAATATGTAGCCGTACGTTGAGGTTGCCAACTTTGCTTCGCGTTCGTAATTCGGGATCGCCAATAGTGTTGCGTGTTCGTACGTCGGGATTACCAATATGTAGTGTAGTGCTTCGTTAATCGATCGTCTTGATAACCGTTATTATAACAATCTGAACGGTGTATAATATCAGAAGACAAAGGGAAGCAGCAACTACATTTTCATTGATAACTAACATGGGCTAGAAGGCAGTAAGCACATTAGCAAATGTAAGCAAGCGAAGGAAAGATGACGCAGAGTGGAGATGGCTGGGAAGCCAACTCGTTATAAGCGAGCATTAATCAACATTTATAGTCAGGCTAAAATGAATGACAGACATGTGATAGGTAGGATAAGAAGGGTGCATACACATGCGCTCATATAAAAAAATAGTCAAGGTCAATAAGCGAATAATTAACAAGATCAAAACATGACTCATAACGCTATAGGTGAATTGGCTTGTCCAGAAACTAGAATAAGCTATGTAGGTGTAATATAGTACACAACGTTACACTACTCCCCACAAACGAATCACTGTCAGCTATCAGTCCGAAATTCACATAATTATTATTATTTCCACGTATTAAGTGAATTTTTGATGATAGTTCATATGTATTACTAGCAATATTAAACCTTACAGATGCTGGAAGTCCTGATTGTGAAGTGAAATGTAAAAATGCCTTCTACTTCTTGATATTCATCATCCGACATTTCCAACGGTCTGAATTAGTCAAAGAAACTTCTGAATTCGATAAACAAGCATTACAAACCCGCGACCTCGTAAAGTGGTGAAAAATCTTCACATGGTTTAGATCTTTGAATAAGCTCACTTTTAGGACATGTTGTACGGAGGTTATTATGCTGGCCAGCGTACCTGAACATTTAACTTCAGAAGGTCATATCTCGTTCGTAATTAATCACTCTCATATTTACACCTCTAAATATTCTACATGTCCTCTGAGGCATATAACGTTCACTTGAACAAGTATCTATTTTCTAAAAATGCTTGTCAACTAAAATCCCTTGATGTAGTAATGTGATATCCATCGTCTCCTACTAAGGGTGCACATTAGTATATGAGGCAAAGAAATTAAAAAAGTTACACATGACAACGTCACAAAGTACTCGAGGTCTTGATACCAGCCACATGCAAGCATATCCACGTGTCTTTGTGTGAATTGTAAAGCGTAGTCTCAAGCCAAAAGTCACGATATGATTGAATATGAGTTAACTTTATTTGGGCTATTCATTTGAGGGGAATGGGAAAAGCTACGAGTTATGTTCTCCAAAATGATCTTGTCGATTACATATTGCTTATTGCAATCTGACGATTGAGTTAATTGAAAAATTAGCTGAGTTTTTTTATCTCAATTAGCTGAGTTTCAGCACACTACTGGATGATCACTACGGTTGTTGAGATAAGACGAAGAAGACGATTGGATAATGCATACCTATTCATTAAGAAACATTAATTAACTGCGAACCTTAAATAAATAGTTTATAACCAGATAGAAAAGTGAGATAACCAGCAGATGAGTTGAATGGAAATCTATGAAATCAGACCGGTATTAACATCAGTGTACTTCTGTTATATATTTACTCTGACTCTGGCAACATTTCAGTGTTGTTTAGCTATATTGATGCTGAAGAGGTTCAAGATAATAAATTCAATAAGGCCAAGCAAACTTCGACTACAATAATGGACTGGCTCAATTGGCGTCTGCAATATATTGAAAGATTCACAGTTTGTACCATTCACTGATCCCAGTTAAACAACAGTTTACCATCAGAAAGCATTACATAACTGCTTCTCTACAGCATGGTACCCATATTATTGAGCACCTATAACCTAGTCATGACAAAATGCAAGGATTTTGGTTGTAGATGGTAACGTCCAACCTTTGAACTATCGAGCCGGCATCCATTAGTTCACAAGTTCAACTCTAACATCTTCTTAGTGTCCATGAATACTTTTCGCCATCACAGTGATTTACGGGTTCATATATATCCTCATAAAGTTCAGAAACCCGACTGCAGAACCATATAATACTGTTTTAGTATTTACCTAAGGCGTGACATTGGGAAATATATTCCCTTCTTTGAAAAGCGTTTGAAGAAATGTGGCAAAAGGGTACTCGAAATAAAAGTAAATACTGCTCAGTTCCCCTGTAGGCCCAGAATTTGCAACCAGTGCAACGCACTAGAATTAAGTGAATATGATTCCTGTTCATAATCACCTACATCGCGGCAGATTTCCTATTCATCTATGCACCAAATCGCACTTAGGAGGACGTCCATTTAGGATAGTATATGAAAAAGTTCTCAAAAAATCTGTGCAAATTTTTCGTGGCCACAACCACTAAACTGTCATACTCATTGCCAGGTGTGATAATAGTAAAAGCTTTTTTGTAAACTCTTCTAAAAGAAGACTCAGTGCCTACTAAAATTGTGTAGGTATCAGAGTGATAGCATTACGTGGTGCTCTACTATTACCTCCACTATTCATAACTAACCTGTTTAGGTTCAGAAGAAATACGAAAATAATCATATCTTCGGATCAATTTTAACTCTTCTACCTCCCAGGTACAGATTCCAAGAAACAAAAAGTACCCTTTTTCTCCCTAACAAAGTTGGTATTTGGAAGTCTAAGTCATGTGTCCCACCCGAATTATTGTGGTTAAACACAACAAAAAGGTTCCATTATGTGATGAGAAAACTATCCAAGGCTTTCTGGATTTCATCAGTAGTCTAAGAACAATCAGTTCGTGATGTAAACTGTGATTTCAACCATTGTCATAGTCAGGCTACTGTATTATCGCATTTGGTGGCGGGTAGTACGTCTTTCGAGGTCATTATGTCCAATGTAAAACCGAAGAGTGCGTCAGATATTTTTTGTGATGCACATGCTTTGCATGTAGTTGACACAAGCAGAGCCAAAGATGGAGTCTGGTTAGTCAAAGTTCCCAAATATTTAGCTGAACTTTGGCATAATGCTGGCTCTGATGGTGTAGTTGGGAAAGTTGTGATCGCAAGTTCAACTAGTGCATCTCAGAATGGCAACAAAGGCCCAGGGTCACAGGTCACTCTTGTTACTGACTCAGAACTATTAAATCAAGTTGGAGAGTCTGGAAATCTGATACCAAAGGTAAGTAGTATACTTTACATAAACCATACGTTAAAATTGATAGGTAGTGTGTAATTTACTTTTCTCTTCATTGTTCTACTGAAAGTCTGTTCAAAATAGTCCTTAAAGCATCAATTGTGATGAATTTGTGCTTTAATGCCTTACAATATACTTTAAATATTGTATATACGTATAAATAAATGCCGAATCATCTAATTTTAATCCAAGCAGGATCTCGAATCCGTTTACGCAGAGTTCAAGCAACTTTCTGTGCTTTCAGCCTTAAATGTCTTCTGTGGCCGCGTTTGTTTCCATCACAAAACACGTTTAGGACAGCGATGAAAGGTTGTCATTTCAAATTAGTACATATATTTTTTTGTTTTCCTTCAACCACGCTTTTGAAGTTTTTCGGTCATGTCGTGGAAGTCCGCTTCCGTCGCGATGTCAGACAATTTAGTGAGTTCCTTTTTTGTGACGGATGATGATAAGAACCATGTCAGCGAGCCTAATGATTATGAAGGGAAAAGCATTCTTAATTCGTAAACCTGGACTTCTTAAATGACAAGTTGTATAAAATGGCTGAGAACATCAAGTTTCGTGACGTATTCCAACATATAGCGTATGGGAGCTTTATTAGTATCATCCACTAGTCATATCACCGTGTGTATCTGGAATATAAAATGATAATCCAATTAATTTAATAGCTTTTCAAACTTGTCTCGCATGTCTTCTTGCTGAAGACATGAATGTATGTAGCAACAAAACGATTACTACATTATTGATACAGTTTACGGAAATACACTTACAATATACATCGATAGTGAAAACCCATATTTGCTCATGGCTAATGCCCCCAAAATGCCCTGGTACGGCCGAGAGTGGAGAGAGTCCGCTCTCCCTCTCGAAATGCTCTCACATGGCCACGCGTATATAGCCTCTGCCAGGGAAGTCCTACTCACTGCCTTCTCGTGGCGGGGGTGTAGTTTACGAAATTGAGAGGACGAAAAGTGAATGTCCGGCGCCCTAACCTGGTTGGTGGACACCTTGGTGGCCCACCAAGGGGGTTGGAAAACCCTGATTCCAAACCAATGGTGCACATGGGCTCCAGTATCCTGAGGGAACAAATGGAGTACGGATCAATCGTTGGTCACCGTCTACCATGGGGTCGCATCTCCTTACGATGCTCTACTGCCTTGTGGATCAGATCTTTAGATCAAAGGCTCCGAGTGTGGTCTTCTAAGAAAACCACCTGCTTCTGTTTGAGCATCTGGGTAGTATCACAACCATCACACAAATCAAATGAGATTTGTTTGGCGCATATATACCTGGTCCCCTTTTGTACCAATATTTATGTGTTTAAATAAATAACTAAATCATGGCTAACTCCCGACCACATAAATATACCTATGCCACTAGCAGGAAATGCTTCCGTAAAACAATATCGTAGGTCAGTAAGTTCTGAATTTAATCAATCCATTTGCCCTGTGTCAATGATTAACCCGGTTTTATTGTGTGGTATTATTGCGTAATCCGACTTTAATAAAGTGATTTTAGTGTTTTTAAGCGTAACTTCATTTCTTGTTACCGTACTTGACGGACGTGTCTATATTAGTTCCCGACATGCTAGCTTGAGGCCTACCAAAGAATGATATCTTTTCCACACAACGCTGAGCTGCCTGCCTCGCTATAGCATAACTACTATGCACCGATTTCTTAATCTACCTCATATAAAGAATCCCCAGTCACATGCTAAAGAATGTCATGAGGAAGTTGCTTTAACGAATGACCATTATAAACTAAGCATTCCGGTCCTCAATACCATTCCTATTATTCGAGGAAATTCATTAAGTCATTTATAATTGAATCCGTTGCCCTTATATGTAATTTAGGATGCAGTAACAGATATATCGTTGATAGTAAACGTTTAAAATTTAATTAAGATGGTATTGGTAGGAAAGTTTCCAGAATTATGGAGCCGAAATAGTGAAGGAACAATCGAAATCCTGTCGCTTTCCATACGGAGATGAAGTCTAATGTACGACATTTACTCTGCGAGTCTGATGGGGTACTTTCAACACAGCTCGAAGTTGATTCTTTTATGCCCGTGATTATAGATTTGATCATGTTTCTAAGTTTGTTGTAAAAGAAACCTATCCATAAGTTGATTAGTTTCCTCACCACACCTTAGTACACCATGTGCATTAGATCTAAAAAGAATGTTTTTGAAACATTAGTTGGAAGTGTCTAAAAATCAGAAAGTCCTTGATGGTGAACTGGTTGAATCTGTTGACGGGAACTGTCGTCAGTTTGCAAATTGTGTTCATCGTTTTAAAACGTCGTCCAGTTTTCTAGGTGACGACCTACAACACATATCACAGCCTGTTTTTTTCATTGTTGTTAACTGTTTATCTAACATTTGGAAGAACAAATGTGTCACAGATAATGATGACTAGTTTAATGGTTATATATTTGTTAAACCTAACGCTGTGCATCCCCCAGGTCACTCATTTCTTTTATTTCAGAGGTGTCAACAGTTATGGTCTCTATTGAACCAATCGTTGCCCCTAGGTTTATTGATGTGTTCTTGGTAGATGTATATGAAGGGAGTATTAAGCCGGTCAAATCTTAACAAAATTTCTGCTGACACCATTTCTTAAATAAAAAAGATAAGCCACCTTTCATCTTGAAGCTGCCATCCCCTTCTCACTATTTGTCATTTAAGAAGTCCAGGTTTACGAATTAAGAATGCTTTTCCCTTCATAATCATTAGGCTCGCTGACATGGTTCTTATCATCATCCGTCACAAAAAAGGAACTCACTAAATTGTCTGACATCGCGACGGAACAGGACTTCCACGACATGACCGAAAAACTTCAAAAGCGTGGTTGAAGGAAAACAAAAAAATATATGTACTAATTTGAAATGATAACCTTCCATTGTTCTATAGGTCCAGTGTTCAGTGTTGAAAAAACATTACTATAAATCTGAATTTTTGTTGGCAGTTGTTTAAAAAGTACACCTAATAAACACCTGGCAATTAAGACGCATTCTTCGCAAATAACTTATTAACTGTTACCTGTAACTTTTTTGACAGTTTATCGTAAAGGACAGCGAAACTTCATAGTTACTATGAAAGTCGGTATAAAATATCTGTCTATCATTAATCCTTATAGGTTATGATGTTATTTCCTGCCCTCAACCTTGTGCCGTTTTTCTGATCCAGTCGACTGTGCCTAAACATTTTTTCGTAATGGAAATTAAGGGGACCACAGGAGACATTTAGGGCTAAAATCATAGAATTGTGTGTGAACTCTACCTGAACGGATGTGATAAAGAGAGAATTCGGCGTAAATTTCAATGAAAAGTAGGTAGTTGGCGATAAAATGGGGGAGATGTGCTGTTTTCATATTAGAGCCGAGAAATAAGACTCTTTGGTGCTTTTTCTCTCGCTTATTTTCTTGCTGAATATCCCTTTTTTTCTCTTTTTTTTGGTTGCTTGAGTCACTTCATACTCTGATCATCAAAAACTTTGCAGTGCATTAATCCATGACTGAAAAGTATCTGTGTTACTACAAGACCTTTCTGTACAGTGGATCAAAGTCTTATAGGTTTCTTTGACAGATGCACTTGTGTTCCTAATAGTCCCAGGCTTTGTCTGAATAAATATTCCGTCCCGTTTTGATGCTTGAGTGACCAGTTTTTCAAATACCAAGTCAATGCTGTTTCACTTAAAGCAACTGAAATAGTTCTCTTCACTCAAGTGATTGTTTCTTCGCCTCATTCAGGAGCACTTGTAACTACAACTGTGTTGCGTGCTCTACGTGCATCAGATTTTTATGTCTCACAATTTCACTTACTGGTCCTTCTTAATAAGTAATTAACATTGAATCTATAGGCCACTTAGTTTGTAAATGGAGAAACACGGTAATCGGTTTCAGCAATTTTAGGTTTCTCTGATTTTAGAGGTTTCTAGTTATCTGTATCACTACAGAAATCTCCTTGCCAAAAAATGTTTGACCTTACTGGGAATTTTGTTATCATAATTTCGATAATGTCTTGTCTCTATAAAAAGTACTGAATAAGAATTTTATGGTTGGTAATATTGAGAAAAGCATATTTAGCTAAAATTCTGATTTTGTATGTGTAAGCTTCCACTTTTTATCCGGGCGATGCGCCCACATACTTTTTTATTCACTTTGTTTGATCTTGACCTCATAATTGTAATTATTACCTACGTTCATCAAGTAGATCTATGTTTGACTAGTGAATGAAATTTCGTTTATATTTTCAGGAACATCAGTTTCTGATTCAAACTTCTGCTTCATCAAATAGTACACCTGGGACTGCTCGCCCAGGCCAGACTACTCCAAGTTCGACAGTTCAAAGGCGTCCTGGGGCTATATCTGGACAAGAACTCATAATCTTATGTGAAGACGACCTTGGATGTGCTCAAACCAACTTGTTCCCATCTTCGACGAGCAACACAACTTTAACTTCCTCTGCAGCCCCACCTTCTCCATTCTCAAATAAACCGTACGCTCGTTACTCTCGGCGACTATCTTTGTTTGGCCGTGTTAATAGTCGAGCTGAATGCAGACCACCGCCTAATACAAGATATATGATGCTCAAAGCTCAACAGGTAAAAATCTTTGATTTCATGTGTAAGCTTATGTAGGTTCATAGAGTATTTCCTAGTCTTGAATGTCCTATTTTGTGTCCATCCTAATTCTAAAAATACCCAACTCTCACTCCTGTCCTAGTTGTGTATTTTCTTATTTCCCCAAGCTCAAAGCAAAGAATCGACCGCGACATGAAGTCTGTCTCCTTTATGAACCAGTAAGAAACTACAAACCAGTCTCCAATCATGTCAACAATGTAAGTATATTTTCTTTATTTCATTTATGTTACCGTCTATTTTCTTCGCAACTTACTATTCACTGTTGAAACAAAGTATTATTATGGTATAGTGATAATATATATCTTGAACTCGAATGTTATCTCAACCGTAAAAGCTTTGACAACGGTAGTTTTGAGATATCAGTGCTATGTTTTTCTCTTATTATTCTCGTAAACAGGAAGTGTAATTTAACCGACACTTGGCAAAATTTTCAGATCCTTATCCACTGACTTAATTTCTCACTGGTATCCATAATAATTTACAAAATTGTTGATTTCATATTTCAAATTCCATCTGCTACTTGATTATACTATGTTGCTACCAATTCCAATTTGGAACTGATACGCGTGACTCGTGAAATATGCCCACTTCAGTTTATGTGAAGACTAGAAACAAGACTGATTTGTCAGAGTTGTAACCTGACCTAAATGGTAGTGACTGCTACTGATATGACTGGTTAATAACTGTCACCTCACAGTGTTAGTTAATTAGTTGATAGGCCATAGATAACAGCTTGTTTTATGTGACAAATCCATTTTTACCGTGATAATTCAAAGGGATAGTCTTTTTAATCTTATTTACTCTTATAGATTACTGACTTTACACTCTCTATACTTTTGTCCACTTAAAATCTCATCGGAAACTTCACGTCAATAACCACCGTCTATAATATCAACTAATTTATTTGCGTTTGTGCGTTACTGTATATTGATCACTGCTAAATTTCCGCTTACTGTTTTGCATTAAAATCATTAAATATTTGTTTTCTAGATCGAGTATGAAAATCGGAAAAAGGTTGAGGGTAAAAATCTTAGACGTGAAAAAGAAGACGTTTTGCAAGATTTGTTCAAAGCTTTCGAAAGACATCAATATTATTCTATTAAAGATTTGGTTGTACTTACTAAGCAACCATTGGTAAGCATCTACATAATTTATTCCCTATATCTTTGTTAGTTTTAATCATAAGCCTGATGAAATTCAAAATACCTTTAAACCATAGAATCTACTAACTTGTTATCACGTTCGATGATTGGTCGCGTATGCCTCATCGTCGTTTGCTTATAACTAGTCAAAATCCTCAGTAATTATTGGTGAAAACTGTGTTTCTTATATTCATTATTTTTAGATGTTAGATTAATTCCGTCAATTTATTGTACATGTAATCATTGATGTGTTTTCACCCTTATCTTTCTTTTGTTTATCTTGCGTTTACAAGCAAAAGCACCGTCATAAAAATGAATTACTATTGATAACCATGACAGGATTCAAGAAGGCAAGAACAAGAAGACAGCAACGGACGACATCCGAACAGGAACAAAGTCAAGGCATAAGCTGAATACACCGAAGCAAACAAGCAAGTGAAGGAAAGCCCTAGAGTTGACAAACACGAATACGTAGAAGACCTGGCAGCGACATCTGAAGAAATTGCTAAAGAAAGGAATACGAGACAACCATGTGACAACAAAGAAACTAGCAGGGAGATATAGCTAACCAGGGCAACCAGTCAAGTACAAAGAAGACAAACCAATCACTGAGGTTCAAGAACAGAGGAACAGGTCAGTAGAGCACTTTGATGAACTCTTCATTCAGCCAATCCTACTGAACCCACCAAACATCGAAGCAATACACATAGACGTTCTTATAGCTGTTGCTCCATCAACGATCAAATAAACCAGGAGTGGGAAGGCATCAGGACCTGACAAAATAATAGCTGAAGTAGTGAAGTCAGATTTGGCATCAACTGCAAACATGCTCTATTCAGGAAGATTTTGGGGGAGGAACAAGTGTCGATAGACTGGAAGAAGACCTGAGCAAATGTGAAAACTACAGAGGCATCACACTACTCTCGGTACCAGGAAATGTTTCCAACAATGTGTCGATGAACCGACTGAAAGATTCAGTAGACGTCCAGCTTCGAGATCAACAGGTCGGATTCCGTAAGGATCAGTTTTGCACAGACCGAATCGCAACACTCCGCATCATCGTTGAACGATCAGTTAAACAGAACTCGTCACTGTACATTAACTTCCTTGACTGTAAGAAGGCGTTTGACAGCGTGGATAAAAGAATCTTATGGAACCCTCTACGACACTGGTGTAGCTGAAAAGATCGTCATCATCATTCGGAATTCATTCTCTTTTTTCTGGTGATTGACTTAATTATGAAGACCACCACATCTGAGGGTAAGCACGGAGTACAATGAACAACTTGTATGCAACTACACGATTTTGACTTCGCAGATAGTCTAGCCCTTCTATTCCATACACACCAACAAATGCAGGTCAAGGCAATCAATGTAGCAGAAGCCTCTGTATCAGTATGCCTCAACATACACAAGGGCAAAAGCAAGATCCTCAAATACAATACGAAAAACACCAACCCAATCACACTTGATGGAGAAGCTCTGGAAGAAGTCGAAACTTTCACGTGCCTGGACATCATCATAGATGAACAAGGAGGATCTGATGTAGACATAAAGGTAAGGATCGACAAAGCAAGGGCAGCATTCCTACAGTTGAAGAACATATGGAACTCAAAATATCTGTGGGCCGACATCAAAGTCGCAATCTTCAATACCAGTTTCAGGACATTTCTACTGTACAGAGCTGGAACTTCGAGAACTACTACAACCATCAAAGAAGTACAAGTATTTATAAACAATTGTCTACACAATATACTCAATGTCCGTTGGCCGAATACCATAAGCAACAACACAATATGGCAAAGAATAAACCAGCTTCCAGCTGAAGAGGAAATTAGGAAAAGACGCTAGAGAAAGATAGGACATCATCAAAGTGCATCACGAGGCAAGCGCTAACTCGGAATACTGAAGGGAAACGGAAAAGGGGAAGGCCAAAGAACACACTACGTCGAGAATCGGAAACAAATATTATTAATACCATTCATAAAGACAATTCATATTGTCATCCTTAAGGTACTAATGCTAACAAAACGTGTTCACAAAACAAGAGTTTATCTGTATCTGAAGAGTATTTTATTTAATGTTAATTCTTAGTTAATTAACGTTGGATCCACATTTCATTGACGTAATGAAAATTGAAACATAAAATAGTAATAACTCCATAACATAACACATTTGAAGTAGATGCAAGGTGTTTAATTTGTTTTAAAACCTAGACATGTCGTTCACGTACTCTCATATTAGCGAATATTAATCTGGAAATATTCACGAAACCAATTAATTTGTTTCGTTAGTTTTCTATAAACTAAAATATTTAGTTTCAGTTTTTCATGTGCATGATATATCTTTTTTTACTCTCAGGCTTATCTTACAGAGATACTGAAGGAAATTGCTATCTTTAACACTCACATTCCACACAAAAATATGTGGGAGCTGAAACCTGAATACAGACATTATACACAGCCTGAGACTAAAACTGAATCCAACACGGAATAAACCACGTAAACGTACACCAATTTGTAAATTAATAAAAGCGTTCTTCTCTGTAATTGTTTTTACTTTAACCCATTATTTAATTTGCATAACTCTTAAGTTTCAAGCATAATTGTTCCCACTGTTCAAGTAATGCTTTAACTGACTGTTTATATCCATCAACCTTCAGAATTTGATTTGAAAGTTTTCGATTCCTTTGTGTTTAAATCTGACACCAAAAAGTGTTAAAATGTGTATAAGCTAACTTTCAAGTAGCAGTTCCGGTTTATTTCTTACTTCAATAATATCCTTGTTAACTACTAGATGATACAACCCAAAAAACTAATGGAACCAAATTTTCCACGAACTCAAGGTAAGAGTGTTCTCCGTTTGTTGGACAAAACTGTGCTCTGTGACCGTATCCGTATCTTCGAAAAAGGCTTTTTGAGAAGTTGGTTGTTCTCAATGCATTATACAAAACATCCAGTAAAAAGCATTAAACCATCAACGCGTTGCTGACAATCAGGAGTTAAATGAGCGTTCTTGTCCATCACCACCATCTCCCCTTAACATTATCCTCGATGATGCTCTGGAAGCAGTTTTGGGAAGCGTTGTGGCACTGTAGACCCACTGCACCTAGAAATGCCATAATCTGTGTTATTGTCTACCATAATACAACGTATAAGACTGTCACATACACAATCAGACACTGATCAGGATTATTGTGGCATCTTCAAACTAAGTTGTATATTACATCTACCATAAAGATAAAACTCTGTGCTATCATTTACTTACTTACGCCTGTTACTCCCAATGGAGCATAGGCCGCCGACCAGCTTTCTCCAACCCACTCTGTCCTGGGCCTTCTTTTCTAGTTCTATCCAGTTCTTGTTCATTCTTCTCAAGTCTGTCCCTATTTCTCGGCGTAATGTGTTCTTTGGTCTTCCTCTTCTCCTTTGACCTTCAGGATTCCATGTGAGGGCTTGTCTTGTGACGCAATTAGCTGATTTCCTCAAGGTGTGCCCAATCCACTTCCAGCGCTTCTTCCTGATTTCTTCCTCTGCTGGAATCTGGTTTGTTCTCTCCCACAGTAACTTATTGCTGATAGTGTCTGGCCATCGGATCAGAAGTATTTTGCGTAGACAGCTGTTGATGAACACTTGTATCTTCTGGATAATGGCTTTCGTAGTTCTCCACGTCTCCGCCCCATACAGTAGAACTGTCTTGACATTTGTATTGAAAATTCTAACCTTGGTGTTGGTCGACAATTGTTTTGAGCTCCAGATGCTTTTCAGTTGTAGGTATGCTGCTCTTGCTTTGCCGATCCGCGCCCTCACATCTGCATCTGATCCACCGTGTTCATCAATGATGATGCCCAGATATGTAAAGGTTTCCACATCCTCCAAAGCTTCTCCGTCAAGTGTAATTTGATTGGTGCATATTGTATTGTATCGGAGAGTCTTGCTGCTACACTGGTCGTTTTCTCCTGCATTTGTTGTTGCGTTTGTGATAGAAGAGCCAGATCATCCGCGAAGTCTAAATCGTCAAGCTGCATCCTGCCTGTTCACTGTATCCCGTGCATTCCTCCAGTCGTTGACGTCTTCATAATTCAGTCGATCACCAGGAGAAAGAGAAAGGGTGAGAGTAAGCAACCTTGTCTAACACCGGTCTTTACTTCAAACGAGTCGGTGGACAATTTGGCAGTTTAGTCCATCATAGAAGTTCCTTATGATATTGACTATCTTCTCAGGCACGCCGTAGTGTCGAAGTAGCCTCCATAGTGTCGTCCTGTCCACGCTATCAAATGCCTTCTCGTAGTCGATGAAGTTGATGTAGAGTGATGAATTCCATTCGATTGATTGTTCCACAATGATACATAGAGTTGCGATTTGATCTGTGCACGATCTATCCTTACGAAATCCAGCTTGTTGATCATTTACCATCAGTGAATTATTGGGAATATGACAAAAGACAGTGCATTAAGGAAGTTATAGGATTGCTGAGATAACGGGGAAAGTTTATCCTTGTTTAGAAAATTACCCAACAATATATACCTACCTTTAGTACCGATACGAAGTTAGTTTCGCTGTGAAAGGTTAGGTAAATACATCTTACGTATGACTTTTTAGTAGCTGCTATACCAAACAATAGTGGTTTTGAGAGTGGTAGTCAGAGTGAGACTATAACTTATGAGCAAACTAATCAAATTTAGGAGAGTTCTGGATATTGGCGCGAAACACATCCACATTTATTTGGCCAAATAGCATTTTGGCACCATAGCTAATCTCAGTTTGTGATGTGAGCCGTAACTCTATTCCTAACTCCTTATCCTGATTCCAATTTTGCGCTCATTTACATTTAATTTTGCAAAGATTACTTGGGCGCGGCCGAAGGTTGTTCACGAATAACAATCTCACCATTAGTCAATATCGGTACTTTTATAAAGAATGTGCCAGATCAGGATCTACCGACTCATTTCAATCCTTTGAGTTGACCCATAAATATCAAGCATCTCAATGACCGAGATTGTTCGAAGCCGGAGTTAATAGCGATCTTACAGCAGTCGCTCTGTGTATTTTACGTAAGCTGTACCATTGGATAATTGCTGATAGTAGTGGAGTTAGTGATTATTATATCTTTGAAAGGCTCTTTGCCGTACAATCGTGTTATATTTCTCATAAAAATATCTTGTTTTCTATTACATTTAAAAGCGTCTTTCTGTGAGGAAATTTTATTTTTAGTAATTACAATTTATCGTCTGTTGGGTAAGGGAGATCTTGTACAGTTATGATTAGTAGCAGTTTTCTGCAAAAATGCTCAATACATGTTAATTTCATTGTTGTGTAGTCTGAACCTTACGCACTGGCACAGTTTACTCAAATAATTTATAGGAAAATCGGATAGATGCATAACTTTAACAGAATAAAGAAGGCAAAACATCTACAAAAGATAACATAAGGTGTCCAATTTGATGTATTTATCTTTATTGAAAGAAACGGTTTTCCAAGTTTGGGTTTCATTTTTGAAAAAATTATAAGTAAGAAAAAACAATATCACATTTTGGTTCCTGATGTACTTTGTCACATAAAATATGCACTAGTTACTGAATATTTTTCATTCATGGATTGCACTTTGCCGGGGCTTCCGGTTTATTCGATTACCTAGAAGTGTGTGTACATAAACGCAGTGAACAAAGTTGTAATGCAGTAGGTAGGTAAGCCAATGATTTTCTCGCACACAGCGACAAAATAAAAATGATATATATTGTTGATTGTCATCTGCAGTCATTTTTGGCGCTTTACAATTCAAAAGAAGTCAATGAGCAAATATTAGCGCCTCCCAAGGCGAACTGATGCTCCGAACGAACTCCGAGAACTACCAGCACTAAGTGGGTTTCCATGGTTGTCTAGAAGACCAGTTGCCGTGGCTGGTCGTGCAGGTGGTATTGAAGTGTTCAATAGGCTTCCTGTTGTTGTGGTATTGGTGGAGGATTGATCTAAATCTTGATCTTCTGCTTCATGTTGCGAGTTGCTAGTAGTTCCGGAAACAGAGTAACTGACTAACGCACCACTAGCTGAACCTGAAACACAATTCGCTTTCCGCATGGCAATTTCCAGAAGCTCTGAATCACTCAAATTTCGGCTTGCGACTGAAAGTAGTGAGAGCATTTCTTCATGAATACGTGATTCTGGGAATTCTACCTGGATAAATGTATAAAAAATGATAACGTTTGTGTAAATAAAAGTAAACTATACGTGAATATAAATTAGGCAGACTAATTATTACCAAAAGCTAATAAATATGCAGTAAGAAAATGGTTATTTAATAAACATCAGGTGTTAAAGTCTTTGTAAATTTGGTATTTTTGATTGTTTAGAGAAGTCTTGCCAGGTATGAACTACATATGCTGATTTCAAAAAATAGTTCTTTTCACACCATTTAAAGCCGCTACATTTTTGTATTAAAATTTGTGTTTAACTCACGAGTGTTTGTGAAGTGCAGGAAAAACATGAAGGATTCAGACTACGGAACTTGGAGTACCAATAAACTGATATGTCTAATAAACTTCTAAATTGATCGACCCTTCCATCAAAATTGCTGAAATAATTTTGTAAGTAAAGGATTGCTTAGTATTTATGAATTTTTATTATGGATGCACAGAGACGATCTGTTACCGCAAAGTTTGTATTTCACCAGCAATGCTTAATAAAACACCATATATACCTACTGCTTGGAGGTAAACGTTAACGGCTGCCCAAACCAAAGTAGGTGATTTGTACTCACACAATTAAGATACTGAGTCCTGGCCCCATGTAAAATAGAAAACTAAAATAAGTACACAAATGAAAGACTAATATGGGGGTGAAATAATGTTTAGGTCTTTAAGAGTAGAAACTAAAGAGCATGAGCGCTAGTTGGAATTTCAAGGAAAATTGCAAATTTGTTAAGCACGACTTTTATGTACTTAGTAGCAGTGAAAGTGCACTACAACAAACCAATATTTCAACATCTAAAGTAAATGAATATATCACTAAAAGTTGAAAGACGAAGAGTGTAGACACGCAAAACAAACGAAACAAAGATAAGAAGAGTCACTAAATAGCGGGAGTTGGAAAGGATCAACCCAAAATCACTTGTTAAGTTTGCTCATATGTGGAGAGGATAAAGCAATGCGAAAGACTTCCAAATATGAAAATTATGGTTCTTAGTTCGAACCACTATATGTAAAAGGAGAGTTTGAGCCCTGTTAGTAAATAATCTCACACATTTCATTCGAACTTAAAGAATGTATGTAAGGCACTACATTAACAAATAAATTTAATTTCATCCAATAATTGTCCTTGTAAGTTTTGAGGACACTCCTAGGCCATTTAGAGTATTGTATATCTAGAATGATCTAAACTTGTGACAGAATATTTTCAGTTCGGTTGCCTGAATCACAACCTACTGAAAACTCAAGATTATTAGTCGCAAAAATTCACAAATAAGTCACATGATTTACCTTTATAAGACGCTTTTCTGATGAGTAGTGAATAGCTATACAATCTATACTTTTCAAACGATGACCACGACAGTAATAGCTCCATTCACAAATTTCATTCTGTTCACTTTTATCACGAACATCCTTTACGAATAACACAGTAGCAGGAAACATTAGAGCATATTTCTCCAGACATTCAATATTGCGCAAAAGATTGTCGTGTGAATTACTGTATATATGGTAGTGAGGGAAATAAATTTAAAATCATTTAAGTAGATATTAACATCCATCAGCAATGGAAATGTGTAACCAGATAGGCTTCTTTATGAAGCCTGAAATATATGGTGTACAATCAAAACTGCATAGCACGGTTAGTAAGAAATGTGTTAAGAGTAATAAATTATTACGTCAAAATAACCTAATGTGAGGATAGAAACATTTAAGTTGAATTCGCAATAACTAAGCGAACCATCTATGTAGATTTGAAACAAACCCCAGTTATGTTTGATAGCCAACTTAAATATTTTATTGGCTTGCTTAGAAATTACGCACTAAATTTGTTGCTTCATTATAACGACATGCTCCAGAAAATTCAGACCAATTTAAATATGATAGTCCTTTCCTTGTAAAACAGTGTCCATACTCACTTTGTATGATTGGGATATACTTTTTTATTCCCTCTAAAGATTAAAACCATTATCTATCCGGTTGCTAAGCTGAAAACAAACATATTAAGTTACCACGTTTCTCTATTATTACACTAAGTATACGAATACATTATAGTAGGCATTAAGATCAAAACCATATAAATAGTATTGGTTAATATAAAACAGCAGTTTATTTAACTTTACAGGTAACTGGTGCTAACTATATGGCTGGATATGACGAAAACTGTCAGTAGACAAGTGTAAGGTTACCAATAACAAGTACTAACGAAATCATCGCGCAAAATCTTTTGTATTAGGACTTACCTTGTGTATGAAAATACATTATTATACCGGTTCATTGTAAGTTTAACAACAGGCTAGAAAGGACGAAAAAACAGGAAACATTAACCCGGAAATTAGCAAATAGCATACATTCTCATTTTGTCGAAAAACTACATGTGAGGTAATAATTTACTTATAAAGAGGCAAAGGTCTTGCCGTAATAGTTTCGTATATCATTGTAAAACTAATACTTTGGTTTTAAATATATACTATATCTTAACAAATAAGTTTTAGCAGTTACAATAATTTAGCATCAGTATATAAGTAAGAACACAGGTTTTTATTAGTGCATATATTAAAACATCACAGAAATATTGAAGGCTACGTAAATTGTGTACTATCACCGGAAGTTTCGTTATCTGAGCTGGGTGGTTTCGTCTTGAAGTCGTCATCGCTCTTTTCAACAACATCAGCATCACAAACTTCGTGTAGATGTGAAGAATTCGCATTTCTCCACAAATGGCTCTCAACTTGTCCTGTCAACCTTGATCTTGACTGATTATTGTTGACCTTTAACCCACCATTATCTGCCTCTTTATTTTGATCGTATCGCCGTTTGATCAGATTCTTGGTCCTATATTTGTCCCTGATTTTTCAGATTGGTTGATAGATTGGATCGATTTTAATGTGTTTGTTGAGTGCTAATTGACCTCAATGCCAAGCTTATGAAAATTCCTTGGTGTTCTTATTATTCCGTCTACCCGAAATCGCAATATTTTCCCAGTCAAATATGTGTCTACATGTGTAATATAAGCGAATATATGTCATGGAGTTCGACCACTATTTGATGTTCAGCAGGACAAGGTGAGAGACATATGTGGAGAAATGAGCATACTTCACTTCTGCTGATGTTGTTCAGAAGAATAATGAAAGCTCCACGACCAAACCATCCAGCCCAGAGAAAGAAACTTCACCAAGATTATCCACTTGAGCTACAAATCTCCACCATCCCAAAATCATATGATTGTGCGAAATTGAAAGACATAAATAAATAACGAGATCAACAACACAGAACTTGAGGTTTTCGTGACGTAGATGGAAAATTATCTTTAATATGATTAGCTGAATAGACTGTATAAGACAAGGTTATTATACAGCTCCATTAGGAAAGTGAGTGGAGTTTAGGAAATTTCACACATGTGAAATACTACGACGCATTAACACTGTCTGACTGGATCACTCTATAAATAGATTTTAAAATATAGAACGTCCCTAGGTTAGAACTTGATTTCTAAAAGATTGTACACTTTTAATCATATTGATGAAATTTAAGTCAACCAGTGTCTGTGAGCAAAAGAATAATCCAGGAAAAGCTAGAATTCACTACCTTCATCAGCGACTAAGTTGAATTACAAACATTTAACGAATCATTCCAGAATGCCAATGCATGTCGTCAGGTCCTATCAGTACCAAATACTGCATTTGAATAACTATGTACATGATCATGTACTAGACTGAGTTATATCTGTTCCATAAGAGAGAAAGAGAAGGTACCTGAGTCTTAAAACATCCCTAAATAAAACTTAAGTTAATTCTTCTTGTACAACTGTAAGTCCTCGAGTACATGGTCCTTAGTATTTTGATATCCAGACTAGAAGCTTCAAGAATATGCATTGTCACAATGCCAGAAAATATGATGAAAAGATGTGTGTGGGTTAAATGATATGTTGCGTCTGCAACTAAAGAGTGAAAAAAGAACCGATACATTCCCAATTACTCGTTTTAAAGTAAATAACTGTACATTTGTAGGCAAAGCAATTACATCATATAGCTATTTAAACAAGTAATGAACAGTAAAGGCTGTATGGCATATATCCTCGTAAACCAGTTCGAATTTAAAGTGAATTTCATAGCATGTTAGTAATATTGTCGTTCATACTCATAGAATTGCAACATATTTAAAGTTACCCGAATAACCTATACTTACCTTACGGGTAGTAGAAAGCAAGGATTTTGCTGCATTAGGACATTTGACGATAATAATCGTTGCACGATTTTGGAGGTCTTCGTAATTTGTCAAACGACCAAGCGCCTCTTCACATGCTAAGCATAAACCTTTAACGCAGAAATATTTGGCTTCCATAGCTAATTCTTCTAACTCCTTCCTATTTTCTGGCAGGGGAGCCGAACCATCTCGAATATAGTTCAAGATCGTCCCAAAATGTTTGCCACTACGGTCAATAAGTACCCAGCCTGAAAATAAAGATCGATACCCTCTAGTTATAAGACAGATTAATATACACAACTGCTGCATTTAACCAGCAAAATAAATGTCCAGGACCGCAATGTGAGTAGAAAATGCATTGTCATACGTCACCAACAAACAAGATGGTTTAAATAAAGGTTGTACATATATTTTTGCGACTAATTATCCCATCTGATGTCATATTTGCAAGTTTCTAATTTTCATAAATATCGCTCTGTCTTGTAATATTGACTGGTTTCTATAAGCCAAGCTTTTGTGTGTCATTGAATAATAAGCGTTAATTCAACATAAGGTACCCAAGCCAAGGTTGAACTTGACAGTTTAAAATAAATTGGGTGTTAGGCAGAAAATTAATAACAATTAGATATTTCATGATATCCCGATGCGTAGGAATTTGTATTTCTGACTTCTTGTGACTTAATTTAAGTTACTTCTTAAGAGTAAGTAAATAAATAACCGAAATAAATCCATAAAAATTTGAATAGTATAAAGTAAACAAAGTAAAACATTTTTAATACAGTCAACATTACAACAGTCCTGAACATATCAATGTCATGTTATTTATGGTCAAGCTGATTCTGTACGAGATGTCAATGTGTTTATGATGCGGGTATACAAAATGCATGATTTATAATATGAAGTAGTGAAGTTAAAATGTTGAGTGTGTGTAGATTGTGCGAAAATGTGGTTGTTTAGGAAAGCAGTACAGGTTGGATGAAGAGTCAGGCTTCTTTCCTGTAGAGGCCAAAAGGACTAAAAACCTCCCCTGAATTATTTTGATAATTTCAATATATATTTGGTGGTTATTGAAAATATTATGTACCGCTATTGGTGATTTGATTTGTAAATTCTCCAGCTCTACAGAATTATTAGGTCTTTTTGAGTAGCTCGAGTGTTCTTTAGCACGATTCGAGATTTCACAGGAAGGCTCCAACGAAGAACACATCGCAATCGACAGAACCTAACCTGTAGACACTATTTTGTGTGGAAGTAAAAAGGATCTTATCTTCAATTTTAAATAAAACGTTTTGTTTTGTATGTTGCTTTTAAAGAAAGCTTTATTTTTATAATAAAGCTTTTTATATAACGACAGACCGATGGCATTAACGGCTTCTTTTAGAGTTGGAAATATTGTCATATTTACGAAAAATTAGCTGGTCCCTCCACAGAAACACCCTTGAGACTTATTTTTTTGGTTTCATTATGAAATTTTTAATGAATGCTTTAACTAAGTATAGAATCGAAAGAGCAAACATGTGCTTGATTAAATGCATTTTCGAATTTTGGGTACTCTCGTTTAAAATGTTCTTTTTTCACTGATTGACAAATTACTGGTATCCACCAAGTTAAGTATTGTCTAAATGCCGTGGCTTTTAATTGGAAATGGGACTCCCATACTGAAAGACCAACTGATTGTTTATCGCGGTAGTTAAAAATGCACGTAAATTTAACCAATTAGAGATGGGACTGAACAGGTTATCTCTCGAAGCATTTAAAAACTGACAATTAGACTGAAAAAACGCTGGTTGAAGTGTTGGCACCTTTCACTCCGAAATTTTCAACAGACGATTTTTCTAGTCTGTGAAGACGAATGTCATGTCAGTTAGTGGAAGAGAAAGCCAACTTAAGTAACAAATTCTTAGGTTGTAGAATAAACAATGTCTAACTGGAGCCATGGAAAAACGAAATTAGAAGAAACTTGTTTTCAACCAGGCTAGAAACTTACCATCTGTTAAGATTACACAATAAACATTTATTAGCATCAGACTGCTGGCACATATTTTAATATGGAGACTGCTTATAACTAGCAGCTTAGTTTTGAGTTCTTATTACAAGTGTTGTGAGAGCACATTACATCACTAAATACTTTATTCGAGTACTGATAGTTGTACAGTTAAGTAGTGAAAAAGCATATAGACCCTTTACATTGGGTGATGCTTGCTGAAGAGACAATCTATAAATTTTATAGGCTTTATCCTGTTTAAAAATGTAATGGAAATATTGAATTTTCAGTTGATATCTAAGAGTACTTTTCTCTGTACGAGTTAGGTACACAATAGCTTCGTTAAGTGTGGATGTTAATAAAGTAAGTCGAATGTTTCGAACAAAAGCTTTAGAACAAAGCACTTCTTAACCTGAAATGCTACGGCCAGTGCATAGTTTTAGATAAGGTAGTGAATAAATTAAACCCACTGACAATTCGACTAATCCGAATCACGCAAGCCCTTGCTTGGTAACCATATATATTTTACTTAACTTTTCTGTGGGTTCTCCACGTTTATTGATTTAAAGTGTTCACCAGTTGCTTAGACTTGAGTCAAACGGATAATAATAGTACCCGATTGCCCAGACCGAAGACGGTGATGGAGGGTACAAACCTAAAACACGAAAGATCCTTGCTTTAGTTGCTTTGTCACTAGTTGGTAAGACGATGGACAAAGAAACCTCAAGCTTTTTAATTCAGGAGTATCATAATGAACAGATTAGTGAGCTTTGTCCTTTTTAGCATCATAAGATTATGCTAGATTTTGTCACCCACGTTGAAATCACGAGTTGGTCATATCTAAATCACCACTGAGAACCTGGAAGCACTAGATGGCCGTTTCACTTCAGTATGGGACTCCCCAGAAATCCCTTTTACCTAAGTCCGTAAATGGGAATCGAATCAATGGCCTTTGGTCTAGAAAGCAACAGTTAAACCTCCATACCACTGAGCCGGCATCTAAAGATGTTAATATCTGTCTTTAGCTGAGTGATATTGTGCAACCCTCATTCATCGCTTGCTTCATGATTTCAGTAAAATCCTACTATCTCCACAACTCCATACTGACAATTATCATGCACTAGTTTGAAAAGAGATTTCCGAAATTCTAATGAGAAGTCATGGTCAGTAAGATTTAGCCTTGTCAGGTAAGAGGAAAGTACTGACCAAAAACAGCGGATGATTGTGCAAAATACTGGACTGATTACACATAGACTTATGCACTGTCCGATTCCGGCTCAGTGACCTGAAGGTTAAGCTCTTGCACGCGAGATTAAAGGTCGAGAGTCTGACTCCTGTGGTCGGTGTCGTCAGTTAGAATTGCTGGGGAGTCCCATACTAGGATAAGGCCGCCGTCCAATGCTTCCAAGTTTTCAACCGTGATCTAGTTATGACCACGTCATTATGAGTACGGTTTTAGCCCCTTTACAGCCGTCAGTTTCATTTAGGAAATTCCATTTGCGAAAACCGTTAATCACAACACATTTTATTTAGGCGACAAGTATAATATGCACAGACTGTATGTTCTAAGTATGTAAAACGACAAACCCAGTTAATAAACTTACCGTCATCATCAGTTTTAACTTCCATCCGACCACTAAACATTGCAGTAAGCATTGTACCACCGCGTAAAAGCGTTCCAATTGTGGTGTAGAACAAACATCCACCGACATTAAGCTTAACGTAGCTATTAAGGCGTTCTACCGTATCTGATTCCGTAGACATCTTAACAGAGCAAAGACCCTGTCTTTTGAATTTTCCTCAATTAACGTTATTCAATACCCAATTAACAGAATAAGGACAATAGTTAATAGGTTGATTCCTTTAAACCAACTTTGTAGCAAAAAATATTACAGACATTTCAGATGGATCTTGGTCGCAACATATCTAACTTCTGTGAGAGCTTTGATAATCTAGTATGATGGTTCAAGTGTATCGATTTTTACATTTGCATATATCCGTGTACTTGGCTGTAACCACCGTTTTATTTAATCCTGTTTAATATTCATTCAAATCAAAGTTTTTCGGTGATCATATAAAGTTACTAAATTCATGAACAATCCTTTAATGTCGCGTACATTCTATAACTTCAATGATTTCAAATACGTTATATGAAGATTATTCCTGAAGTCAATAAGTTATTTGAGTATCTATCCGAGTATTTATGGTTTGACAGAGATGTTTGTTGATGATACCTACTTATTTTTTATAGTGACAAGATGTTGGAGGATACTTATCTGCCAAAATAATCCGGTTTTGTTGTATCCATTTTTTCTTCCTGTCTTTCATGAGATTTAAAAATTTAATCTACGCATTGTGGTGGAATGTTTTAGTTGTACACTGTATACTCTAAAAGTACATGCAAGCTAGCATGAAGTATTCTGGCTTGGCATATCTTAATATTTATGCAATTATCAAAATGAAACAGTAGAGATACCTGTAAACATTCGTTTGAATCATGGCCAGCTGCTAACTTGAACAGTCTCTTTTACCAATTACAACTTGTCATAATATATTCGTTATTCTGTTGACTGCGTAGATTCAGCAAATTTGTTGATTCCTAGCACAACACCAACTTGTCTTAAGTAACTCCCAGATTGGTATGGTTTTCATCCGTTTACAACCGTCAGGCTTATTTAGGATAATAATAACATGAGTGTTAAAAATCAAACATGAAGGGCCATCCAGGAGTAAGTGGTGAATTCATATGACGGTCCAACACAAAACAGCTGCATCACAATCTCAACATAGTTTTCCTAAAAATAGACATTGTATTACTAATCTATTATCACTTGGAACATCTGCATAATGTTAAAGTGTGAGTTTTTGTGGACATTTTTACTTACATTTTTGAAAACACAATCCATTTGACACAGACATTTTACGTTGCTGAGTACAAAAGTAGTCCAGTGAGTTGCGAATGTCATTCTGTGAATGTACTGTTCATAATATTATAATTCAATGAATGAGTAATATAACTGAGTAAACATAATTTAGTCTCACTATGAACACTGGTAGCGATTCCACGATAATCTGATCATGAGAATATGATAATTGTGGTCATAATGGATAGATCCGAAGAGGAGAATCGGTGCATGAACAAAGTACCGAAAAGACAATGCGATTTGAGCATGTCCATGCCATTGCTGGACAGGCTTCGTTGCCAGCCTCGGATTTGAGAGGTCAGGTCGTCTGTATTGCTTGTCGACAGAGTCGGGTACGTTGAGTTCGCTCCTTGAATTCGTAGAGTTAGGAAGGTACTTCCTCGAGGTACATTGGCAGGTTGCGGTCAAATTGGAGTAGAGCTCACCAGTTTAGCAGCCGTTGATCTGACTCTGGTTTTATTATATGATGAGGCTAATGAACAAAATGTGCGTCTGGATATGGGAAAACTCTTATGGAAGAATATTTGAGACGGTTAAACATTACCCACTTGTCTACTTCCTTTCTATAAATTTGGCCATATATATCTGGCACTGATTGGCTTGGTAATAGATTTCACGCCAGGATGAGACAAAGTGTGTGAGTTAATAAGTATTAATTTTCTTATGTTTCAGAGGACTAAAGGTTGACGCATGGCCTTGATCATGTCACTGCAAATCAAAATATCTTGAATGAGTCGTGATAGCTGTCTTAGTTTGAGTCTGGAGTTCTTTACTGCAAGTAGGTTTTACAATTTTCGATGCCCTTTGTGGTTGTTTCTCAACGCTTCGAAATTTACTGTAGCTTGTTGTACCATGTTCGTTTCTGGCCGAGATAATGCATCTGCAGTCTGACTGTCCTGAACTTTGACTTATTGAATATCAATGGTGAACTAGGATGCATAGTTGTGTCGGATTTCTCAAGGAGAATAATTGAGTCTTAAGCTTTCAATGGAGTGGTTAGTGATTTGTGATCCATACAATCTATGAAGTCCCTGCCCTGTCCATCAATTTCTTGATCAGTGTGATCCTTTCTCGGCTTATTTAGTGTTCCAGAAATTCTAGATTTCGAACCCTTAAAATGAACTTAATTTGATGCATGTTCATTGCATTTTCGTCCAGCCATTTTAACAATACCCTCAAATGCTATTCGTGTGATTGTAAATAGGGACTGGAAATTTATAAATCGTTTATATACCCCTGTGCAAATAGCATGTCTCGAACTAGGTTATCCATGAACCTTTGAAATGTTTGTACCACATTGCTCAGGCCGAATAACATTTGTAAAGACTGGAACAGTTCAAAAAGTGTAGTAATAGCTACTGGGATGTCGTCATAGGCCCTGCTTAAATCGATTTCAGTACATATGTTGATACCGTATAAGCCGTTTGTAAAAACGTGGACATGATGTATTGAGCACTTAGCTGGTACCGGTTGACCGTTGAGGGAACTGTAATGTGACTTTCTCTACCGTTCTTGTAAGTTGGAGTTTCATTCACTACCAAATGTCGTTAGTATGGACCAGAAATTCTTATCTCTCGAAAAGTCTTTCCCTAGTATTGCCAGATCTAAATGAGCTACACTACAAACACAAGGGAATTGCCTTCTTAACCCCAAACCTAGCATCAATGTTTTCTATCCAAACGTCGCGATTTTAGTTTTGTCGACAGATTGAAATGTAACTGGGGGAGTTTCTAAACCCGTCCTGTGATTTGGATCTCGGCTGTTGAGGTGACTAGCTCCTCTTTTTATGAACTATTTGCATTTTGTTGACAGCATCTGCGAGACTTTTAACACTCGCAACTAGTTCTGCTGTGATTGGGACTTTTGGTGATTCTCCTTTTTATGTATGGTGTATCGTGCGTGATCCAGTTGGGGTACCTTTTTCTATTAGCCTGTCTACAAAACGGGTAATTGTGATGGAGAGATGTCCGTGTATTGTGCACTTAACATGGAAGAGTTTGTATCCATCTTTGTTTTGGGACTACTCCTCCCACTGTTTTGTCGCCCAGTAATTATTGAAAGTGACTGAAAAACTGGGACGGTGACCTAGCACCTAACGTTTCTCCTTGGAATAGCTTCTGGACTTTTTGGCTGTCTAATAAAGATAAACGGTTCATTATCTCTCGTCTTAAGATGGTGTATGACTGTGATGTTATCGGACTTAAAATTAAGTCACGGACTTCTTTGGCAACTGAAAGAGGGATGATAGATCCTAAATCTTAATAGCGAATTCCCTCGGATTTAATGTTGTGCCTTGCGAAATAATGTCCTGTTTGAGCGGGCACCAACGCAGGGTCACTACGATCAAATTATGGGAGTCCAACTTTCACAGTCATAACAGTCCCTATCTCTACCGGTGATAAGCTACATTTATCCCCCAGGCTTTCATTTTGGATTGAGTTTGACATGTAGTATTTATCCATTATAGTAATATTATATGAATAGGTAAGATAGTGAGCACAACACGAATATTTACGATAAAAGAACAATATACAAATATATAGATGAACTTCATGTTGAAGATAACCAGAAGGTTTACTCTTATGGCTTAACAAAATGTAATAATGGTAATGAACAAAATGGAAGATAAATTTGTTCAAAATAGGGCTCAAGAATCTCGTTCTGGTGGGCAATCCTCGTTCTGTCTATGGAAGAAACAAGTCTAGTAGTGAATAAGCCTTTATACTTATCACAGACCGTACAGTTGGGGAGCAAGGTTATCTTTTCAAACACAATTTTCCTCCAGCATTCGATATAAAATATAAAGTATAATGCCTGTACAAAATAAGGAAATGTATAAATACTTGAGCTATAATATTCTGACATTTACTCAGGCCTTTGCAATTCATTACTAAGCGATCACCCCTAGTTGTTGCGAGCATGTAGCATATACGCAGACTGAGTTATTTTAAAGTTTTCTTAGATGAATTATGGAGCAGACCACATAAGTCTGGTAAGGAGATACTGAAGCAAACGAATAAGGCACAATGAAAATCGAAAGGAGTTAATGTTAAATAAGGTGCACAGACCTTCAGAAATAATAATAATAATAATAATGATAATAATAATAATGGAATCGAGTTCGTCTCCACGACATAAACGTACCTCAGAAACGCCACCTGCTCTTCAGTTTACTAGTTAGGCACCGTTAAAACTATTTTGCATATTTTTTCGCCTCCAAGGTACTGATAAAATGTGATGGACTCTCCCTGCACTATCGAATCACCTAGACGATAATCACAACTGAACCAAGTTTATAGAAGTTCTGAATACTGGCTAAATGCAAACTTCCAACAAAGAGGGATGAATAAGCAGTTATCACGAATTTATTTTACAAAGTACTAGTTCGCGATTCGGTGATGTATAGGAGGAAACTTACAATAATACACTTGTAAAAAACGATTACATATATACTCCAAACTCTGTTAAAACTAGTTACCTAATCCATCAGAGCGAAATTCTGCGCATCAAACGATGGAAAATTGTTCGACTACGTAGTTGCAATATTATCAATAAGAATAACGTGAAATGATTTCGGAATAGACAGCCCTTTTCCCAGATTGGTCAAAACAACACGAAAAATACAGCGATTCTGTTCAAAAGACAGGACTTGGATGTATCTGAGGTGGAAAATCCTGTCTTCACAGCTTTTTTGTAAAATCTTTAATTCTCAGTATCCTTGAGGAATACAGACTAGAAATATCCTGGCCGAAAACTACAGATCAGCTCAGTCATATTATGCATAATGAAAAAAGTGACACAAAATTAGTTATCTGATCACCTACCTAAGGAAGATCTAACAGACCCGTCAAAACACGGCTTCATCAAAACAATGCCCTGCAGTAGATGCCTGATGAACTTCCTTAACGACGTTACTCTGATTTGTGGTGAAAAGAAATTAGCACTTATACTATATTTAGATATTAAGAGGGCCTATGATAAAGTGCCTCATAACCTCCTAATCAACAGACTACAGTCAAAGGGAATTAAAAAAAACCCCTATTGCAATAGATCAAGTCTTTGTCACGAAAAGATACCAAACAACCAAAATTAGCCCTACAGCACCTACACCTCGACCAACAACCAGTAGTGTTGTGCAGGGTAGTGTCTCGAGTCCATTGCTTTTTACAATCTACACCAACGATATATGCAAGCGCTTTAACACAGGTAAGACCTACCTTTACGCTGATGACTTAAAAGTCATCTATAAAACTGACATTTGCGATGTATGCATTGCTGTGCAAACAATCCAACATGAATCCAACAAGTGCTGAAGGCTGGAGCTCAATACAGAGAAATGCGGCTGGCTGTGTTTTGGAGACACATCCATTAAAATAAAGCCAGAACAAATTTCCCAAACTCACATGAGTAACTGACCTAGGGGTACATTACTCACATAGTCTTAACATCTCGGACATATCTCAAGAAAAGCATCTAAAATGCGGAAATTGCTTGGCTTCATTTTTCGTAGCCTCTTTCAAAATGAATCTGAAATCATTCTTTAAGAACCATGTGTAAGACCTGTTGTGAATTACTAATCGCTCTGATTTTCCGACTTACGCCTGTCCGATATACATAAGGTGGAGGAAATACAACGTGATTTCATTCCCAGAATACTTAAAACCGATACACTCATTGACTACAGTTCACGATGCTTAGAACCCCATTGGAAAAGGAGGCACAGGTCTAACTTGATACCCTACTTCAAAATCCTCAATAACCTTACATACTCCACACGTACTATGCTTCTTGCTTAAGACTCACATGAACACGACCTTCGAGACAAAGTATACACAGGCGAAATTGAAGGATACGGATCAAGAACTCGGGAAAACCTCCTCCTCACCAAGTATTCATTAACAGGGAACAGTTTCCTTCTACCTGAAATACGTGTGGCAGATGAATTGCATACGTTTGTAAAACTGCTTGATCAAGCTCTTGCTTGCACTGAACTTGCATGATCGAACACATCTGTATCCCACTCATATATCAAAGGCTCTCTACATGTATAGACGAAATTAGACTCTAAGCTCATTTTGCCTTACTTTCCTACTTTGCAGTCTTATTAGATACTTTTCCTCCTTAATTTTTCACTTGAAGTAAACCTGTAACTTACTGCACCCGTCGACGCTGCACAACTAAACTAAGTCACAAAGGGACGTTGACTAGTAGTCTAATAATTCAAGAGGATAGCACAATCGATCGCCTACTACCAGTGGTCTTGCATCTATGGAGCCTGTTACCCATCAACCGGTTGGGATAAAACAAAATAAAACCAGCACCAGGTTAATGCGAGTTCCTTCTTGTATATTCATCAGATTTATACTTTCATGGTACTTATAGAAATAGTATTTCCCAACAGAATGTGGAACACATAGCATCATGTGAAGCATAATATTTATCCAAAAATAAGTTTAAATGAGCCTAACATCACAAAAGAAGGGGGGTGGAATTACTAATCGTCAAGCATTGATGGTGAAGGAAATGACTTCAATCCACACATGTTTTGGTAGCAGAACATTTTGTCTGCTTCAAGCTCTTAATGATTGAGAACAAGTCAATCAATCTGTGATATTGAGGTTGTTCTTCTACGCTCACCATTTAGACTCATGTTTCCAAGTTTACGCTGGATTAGGTATTCTACTATGGAAACCTATAACATGCTAACTCGGACTATTACACTAGGACTGTGTGTCTGTCGTAGGACGGAAAAAACCAAAAACATCAAACAGTAAAAGATATAGTTATTAGTTTTCTTAACACTTTAAGCTCTTGTTCCACTTTCCGTCCTAATATACAACATTCCCTAATATAACTTCGACTTCCCTTCCATCATTTGAACCTACTCCACCTCGTTCAATATTACAACTCATTGTTCTTTACTACTGCATTAATGTTGAAGACTTACGTACCCACTTATTTTAGGAATTTATTTTGTTAATTTTATGTGCGTAAAAAGAAATGAGACCGTTATGGATCCCATTTTATTAAACAAATGTATTGCACGTTACCTGGAGTTAGCTCTGTAAAATAAAAAAACATATGTGTACTTCGATTATCTTTCTGAAGAAAGAAATCAGGTTTCTGAGGAATTTGGTCTGACAGCCAATCGACATTTTATAGTTATATGTCCTAATTCCTCCAAATGCGACTTCATGTTTAGATGATATTAACTAAGCCTGTCAACGGAGAGGGATACTAAAGCTTTGACTTGTCAGTAAGACTAAAGAGGTGAAGTCAATCTTTTGAATGTGATAAGTGTAGTATATTAACAGTACAGAAATGTATATTCTGGTGATTCATTGTTTGAACAGCACAAAGAAGAATACGTATCAAACGACTAATTCAAAAGAAACGTTACGTAACGATGGTTGTTAAAATTACCAAAGAGGATGAAAGACTCTTAGAAGAATACAGTCAAGCAGCATCAAAGAGTTCGGAGAAGCTAGTTTATGTTAATGCAGTCATGATATCTTCGATTCCTATCTGTATGTTGTTAATATGTACACCTAACTTAACTAGGGTTATTTTGGGGTGTTCACAAAATGCCTCTGATAGCTAATTCATTTTTGTATCTCATCATTTCACTGGCCTCAACCTTCCTCATATCTATCGCATACAAAAATTCAAAAACACCGTTGATGGAAAGGTGATTATTTGCCTTATCATACATTGCCTATAGAATTGCTATCCGTCGAACCGAAGCAATTACCAAAGAAGTCAATAACGAAGCTGGTAAAGACAAAAAGCTATCGAAGAAAAACAGAGAGGATGTGTAAGTGTGACATTTAATTAATTAACCTCAGTGTCCGCGAACGAACTAAAAAGGTTGCTGACTACGAATCAACGACTTTCTCAATATTTTACAATAATTGCCTATTTCTCCTAGTCTTACTGTTACTTTCTGCTGTTCTTCATCATTTCTCAAATCAAGTGTATCCTTTTAAAGTGTTGCCAGAATCGTTCACCTAGTGGACATCACTCGGTTTGTTTTTCTGGTTCATTTTCTACTATGCTGCGATTTTATGGTGAATTATTTGATGGAGAAAAGTGGCTAAGAGGGATGTCTATAATGTTCGGTCATTAGCGCTCGTGTTCTCCCTTTGTTAAACTCATCTAACACACCAACTGTAGTCACTATCCTAAACGGTGTTGAGGGTCGAGTCTGCGAATATGGACTGTACATAAACGACTCATATAAGGCAAGGCTTGGGTTTTATTATTTTGCCTCACCTAGCAGCGTCACATAGTGAGATCCTGTTTTTCAGTTGCCCTATGATCTCGTTTTCGATCTTAGCCACACCGTCGGATATTTCGCTTATGGATAAACTTTCTTGCCTCCCACCCCATTCTGTAGAGCCAAAGTACTGTGATTTAACCAATACCTTTCTACTTATAAGCAGCTACGTATTTACCGTCCATAACCGTATTGTGTAGATGAATTATTAGGTTGTCCGTCATTTGATTAATGCAGCTAGTAATTTCATATGAAAACTTGTAGCTTGGTAGCAATCTTACAATTATTTGACAGCATACTCAGTTTTTGATTGCAGTAAGTCAAGAGACGCTTACACAGTGGGATATACTATGATATGCAACGTTCTTTTAAAATGTGAAGGGTCAACAGATTGTTTTTTTGACTTTTACATCTCACAACCTCCGTTCGCTATAGTTGTAAGATGAAACTGAGTTTCAAAGTTTGCTTGATGTTTCATAATATCAGTCACAAGGCAATGCTCTTATCAAAATAATTTACGTATAACGAGATGTAGTTTCTATGCTTTCCATTTCCTTAACTAATGAACCAGAAATTACTCTGTATCGATGTTACTCGCTGCCGGCGCAACTGCTTTCTTGTCATCCGGAAAAGGATCATTTTGATTCCACATGTAATATATGTTTTTCGAAATGCCTAACTTCTAAATTTGATTTTTAAGGTAGTTAGTAAAAGACTCACTAATGTTGCGAATACGTGAATTATCAAGATCTCATTGCATTGGAACTCTATGATGTGTTGCGTTCTGAAACTCATGTCTTTCGCGAAACATACGAAGGATTTTCGAAAAGGAACAGTATGGTACTCATACATCCTAGTAACCTCTGTTTTTCGCCAATCTACCACATAGGTCTTTAAATCAGTCAGTCAGCTACAACGTAGGACCAGGCACATATATGCATCGGTCCAAGTTGCCATACCTCGTTAGCACAACAAGAGGAACACCGGATTCATAGTAGTTAATCTAGTGTTGGTAGTAGTATATAAATTATAGGTTGTATATAAGGATATAGTACAGGAAGGAAGAGAGATATGAAGCAATTTTAGTCTCAAGGTTTAAGGGAAGATAAAGAGTGTATACACCTACGTCATTGTGACCGATTCTGAGCCATGTCACCTAGAGTCTCCAACCATTGGTTACGATAGTCACGCGGACCCCAACCAGGTAGTCTGCATCTGCCAACATGGCTCAGGCTAGAAGTTAGTGACTTCAAACACTGATGCCATGTTTTGGTTTGGCCGCCCCTAACTCTCTTCCAACCATCCTCTACACTAGTCATCATAGCGCGTCGTGGTAATCGGTGTTCAGGCATACGTAACACATGGCCCAACCATCTCAGTCGATGAAGATTCATGACCTCATCAATTGATTTACCATCATTTACTAATACCCTGCGTCTAACCTCACTATTACTTACCCGGTGATCCCAGCAGATGCGAGCAATATTTCTAAGGCATCTGTGGTCAAATACTAGTAACCTACGAGTATCTTCTACTCTTAATGGCCATGTTTCACAGCCGTAAAGTAGGACAGAGCGAACTGATGAGCAGTATACTCGTCCCTTAATTGATAGACGGATATCTCGTCTACGCCATAGGTGACGTAAGTTGGCAAAAGCCAAACGAGCTTTTTGAATCCGTGCTGAGATTTCGTCTGACACCAACCCATTAAGGCTGATCAGACTTCCAAGATAAGTGAAGTTGTCGACGCGTTCGACTACTTCATTCCCTATCCTTAGTTCAGGTGTTGACGCAGGCCAGTCCTGGAGTAACAATTTACATTTGGATGGGGAGAAACGCATCCCAAACATCCTGGCATTATTACTGAGTTCCAACAGAAGACTCTGCATTTTGCCAGCGTCTTCACCAAACAGGACTATGTCATCTGCGTATTCTAAGTCGCTTAGTGGTCCCCCCGGTAGGAGATCAATTCCTGTAGATTCAGTCGAAGAGAGTGTTATTTCCAGCAACAGGTCTATAATGAAGTTAAACAAAAATGGGGATAGTGGACAGCCTTGACGGACACCACTTGAGGTTGTAAAATCATATGACAGTTCGCCATAAGCTCTCACTCGACTGGTATTGTTCGAGTAAAGAGCCTTCACAAGGTTTATGTACTTCTCAGGTACACCTTTCAATGACAGACACTGCCACAGAACCTCTCGGTCTACAGAGTCAAATGCTGCTTTCAAAAAAAGAAAAACTATCATTGTCGGACGCCGATAAGCGTGTCTGTGCTCTAAAACTTGACGAATGGTGAATATGTGGTCGATACAGCCACGACCAGGTCTGAAGCCAGCCTGATTTTCTCGTGTTTGCAGTTCACGAGTCTTAGTTAGGCGCCCGATAATTATTGAGGCTAGTATTTTAGATTCTATGTTAGTCAGACTAATCCCTCTATGGTTATCGCAGGATGATTTTGACCCCTTTTTATATATTTGGACAATCAGTGATTGTGACCAGTCGGATGGGATTACATCCGTCTCCCAGATTTTAGCCAGAATATTAGTCAACCTAATCGCTAAAATTGGACCACCGTATTTAAAAACCTCTGGAGCCAATCCATCAGGACCAGCTGCTCTTCCTCGTTTCAGATTACCTATAGCCTTTTGAACTTCAAGTAGGGTCGGGGGGCCTACTTCAATGTTCCATTCAGGTTTTCTGGGAATAGTGGGTAGTTGTGCAGTAGCTGAAGGCCAGCTAAACTGCTCCTTAAAGTGTTCCGCCCATCGTTCTAAACGTTTGGGTTGAGAGCAGATAAGGGTTCCGTCTTTTTCCGAGATTGTCTCACTCACACTTGACTTCTTAATTCCGGTTTCTTTTATTAGTCTGAATAGTTGCCTGGTGTTGCCTACAGCCGCTGCCTTTTCCATCTCTTTTGCTTTCGTTGCCCACCACTGCTCACGATCGTTCCTTAGGCTTTTAGTTAACCTAGATCTAATTTGTTTACGCTCTTCGTCATGTTCAGAGCCTGATGGGATGAGTTTACGCGAATCCATCAGTAAAATAGACTTAGAGGAAATCCACTGGTTTTTTGGAGCCCTATGGTTTAAATGACTAATAGATGTTACTGCCGTTTCCACAGCTGTTCGTGTGTCTTTCCAAGCAGCATCTGGGTCAGTCTCGTTTACAGAACTGCCTAGATGTGAACTCAGTTGCTTCTGGAATTCGCATTTGGCTTTCTCGTCTTCCAGTTCAATCCTAATGGGTCTTCTTAGTGTAGTTTTCCTGCGTCCATTGAGGCGCAGACAAATGCGTGCTCGTATTAAAGCGTGATCAGAGTCTAAACAAGTATTCCAATACGAGCGACAATCTTCTATTGAGCCTCTCCAACGATGACTGATGACAATATGGTCTATTTGAGTCCATCGTTGGTTTGGTGCAGGTGGTCGCCATGTTAGACGATGTCTCTCCTTATGTTTAAAATTAGTGCTTGCTAGAAATAAACGATTGTCTGAGCATAGTTGCAACAGACGATCACCATTATCGGTTCGTTGAACCGGAATACTAAAACACCCACCTAAATGTCTTTCTGTTTGATTTAAGCTGCCTACCTGGGCATTAAAGTCACCCGCTACGACTACTATGTCTGAGCGCTTAGCTTTCTGAAGAAGCTCAGAGAGTTTTCTGTAAAAGTCATCTTTTACTTCCTCATGGCTGCAGTCAGTGGGAGCGTAGGCAGAAACGACGAAAAGGCAACGACGTGTGTCCCTATCCTTCCGAGTTCTTACGGAACCATTTAGCCGGACAGCACACAGGCGACTGTTAACGGGGATCCATTCTAATAGTGCCTGTTCTGCCCTTGTACTTAGTGCTATGCCTACACCTGCAAGTCCGCGAGAACTAGCCAACGAATCGCCAGATATACGGAGGGTGTATTTCGTCGGCTGTCCATTTTGGCGAGGTGAGGTCAAGTGAATGACCACACTGGGATCCTGTATGCGTGTTTCGGAGACACAGCATACATCAATGGTACGAGATTCTAGAGTTTTAGCTAAGGAGGCCTGTTGACCGATTTGGCATAGGGTACGTACGTTGAAGGCTCCAATGTGTAGTTTGGAGCGAGGTTTTAGTAGACCTGGGACAGCGTTTCGCGCACTAGAATCGTTGGCCATGGTGACACTTGAGGAGGAAACCGAGAGAGGAAGTTTAGTGTTGAAAGTCAAGGTAGAGGGAATAGTAGGAAGTAAAGAAGGAGATTGATTATGAATACAGTGGTCTTGAGTGCTGTTAGAGGTATGAGGGCAGTTATCACTTCCCGGTTGCCCACACCGTGGAAGGGTTCTTCTAGGGGTACCTGAAAAGGAAATTGGGTTAGAAGTGGTCTTAATGACCTGAGAGCGTGGCTGCAGTGCCCAAGGGACAACTGCTTGAGGTCGGTCACACACGACCTTTTTGTGGGTAGTTTTTGTGTTAGCTCCGTTCTTCAAAAAAAACCTTACCGCCGGAGACGGACATCCATGGGATAAGGCGAGGTGTGCATTTTTAGGGTCGACCTTTTCTAACCCCACCCCTCCTTGTGGGAAGGCAGCATCGCTGTCATGCTGGTTGTCTGAAGGAAACACCTTACTGCCTTCACACCTCTGTACAGTCAGCAGTACGACTTCGCCTTCGGACCTTGGGTTTGCTGCTTTTAGTCTCACCGCTCTTCAACCGACCTGTCTGGCATGGTAGGACCTCGAGGAACGACTGTTCCAGCCAGCATAGCTCGATTGCTTCATCACGATAGGCAAGCCCGACCACCACGTCAAGGTAGCAGCAACGATCGGGAGGTCTTTAAATATATTTTGAGAATAAAGGGGATACAACACGGTGAAGCCCATAATCCCAAAACCAGAAGTATATCAGGAGTGAGGTCTAGAAACGAGATTAGTATGTGGTAATACAAAGAGTCCTCAAGGCAGTGGAAGCGATGGCCTCATGTCATATGACCTGTATACGTGAATCACGATATTCTTGCGGACAACCTGGAAACACGTGCTAAGTCTTAGACCGATAATCAGTAACTTTATAGACTCCATATCTAGGTCTAAGTTTAGTATCGGTTCGGAACATACCTCTTGCCTCAATAACAGCAGGTAGTCACATCGAAAAGTTCTACTTTACTTATAACCACAAATGTTAAGACAAAATAATGAGCTGAGATCCGAAAATCGGAAAACTTCGTCATATTTTTTTTATCAAAGTTTCACTCAAAAATATGCGAAGAATGGCCTACAGATGTGCTTCTAAGTGAAGATCCTTTCAGTTTATGGGATCACTTAACGCCAACTTACTTGGGGTTGTAGATACGTAATTCTTGTCGTCTCTTAGTAAATACTACTAGCTCGATCTTCCGACCCTTTTTTAAATTCATTTGTGTAAATAACTATTCACAAGCTACCTTCCCTGCTCTAATTTTCCATTTTGAAATATCGATGGTCTGGGTCATCAATTAACATTATTAGGTTATTTAAGAATGGAAATGAGCAATGAAATGAAATAAACGGCATTCGTAATAATCCACAGTGTGCACCTTGGTAGATACACCGCTTTTTAATACAGAATATAGTCACTTTGAATTTCCAAATTGCAGTGCAGCGGTCTCAGATGCCATATTTTGCGACAGGCTACGAAAGAAAATATCAGGTAATATATGAATGACATAACAAATAATGTACTCAGGATTTCAAGGGCAACGAATAATAAATATGACTACACTAGCGTGTTTGGTTTCTGTGTAATCAGACTATTTGACTGATGGTTTTATAATTTTAAACTGGAGGTCAAAATCAACCGGACTAATAATTTAATTTGTTTGAAACATTACGAGAAGTTACTACAGAATTTGATGGAATCTGTTTTGTTTATAGAGAAGGTGTAATGAATATAGGCTAGCGATTGAATATCGGAAATTAATCTCGTTGAGCTTTTTGTTAATTACCGGTTTTAATGATGAAAGTACTCCCTTGGTATGTAAATCCATGACAGACCTCTGTTAAACGCACGGTAAACGAATGTGAATTCATTTTAAAACGTTCGGAGCCACATGTCATACAAGATAGTTTCCGTCTGACTACTTGCTACTTTTTCAATTTTAATATACGGTAAAGCATTAAAAGCCAGTTTTATGTTAGGTAAATTGTATTTTAAAACTTCTTTAAAGTGTTAGAATAAAAATATATATGTAAACGCTTGAGAAACTTTTTAAAGATGTTTCCTGAAAAGCTGACGTACGCTCATATAAGGTTGATCCACGTTCCTGTAATATCAAAATAATTAGTAAAAAGTAAAATGTCCGGCATGTTATTTGTTTGCAGTCCTGTATATCTTACTTCAGCTCAAATTTATTCTCAGCATAGTCCAACCTTACACACCTACTTAAGTAGATTGTCTAGTGTACCATTTCTTAAAATCTGCTTAGACCATTGCTTAAAATGTAATGTTCATAAATTTAGTAGTGTCTCATATGCAACATCGTCTTAATTTGATACAGTGGTGAGATATTTGTTCACAAATATTTGAGGTTGGTAACACAAATCTCCGGAAACCAGCATTGTGAGGTTTATTTTCCCACTGGTTTGGCAGACTTAATGTTAACTCGAATTTTTTATAATAAGACCCATCACTCATATTACGGGAGAGTACACATTCATCTGAACACTTCTTTGGTGAAGGGTTTTTTATTCCATTTATAAAACTAAATAAGTAAGGGACATACGTGCAGCCTCATAATATAAATCTATAAAAAGAACTTAATGTAATCTTTAAAAAGGTTAGAAGTTATCTATGGACAAATTATTTGATTTTGAGAAAACTCTCAAGACAATCTGAGTTCACTAACACAGTAAAAACTTGTTTTTAGCCAGATGTTTATTGACGTAAAATGTAGGCCAGATTTAATCTCTCATATCGTCGAAAAACTATGTATTTTGAACGTATTGGCAGTTACGGTTTCATAGTATCTGTGAGCAAAAATTGCTTCTCCTCAAATACCGTTAACCATTCCACATCACTCAATCGAACTAAGATTTTAAGAAAAAAGTACAGTAGGACCAGCATATTGTTGGAATGACATATTTCTGATGTTGGAAGCTCTAGGCAATTCGCGATTTTAAGTTTTTTTGACCATTCAACATCTAATAAATCAGGTGGAAACAATAATCAGATAAATTTCTATTCAGAAAACGATCAAAAAATAACAACTTTATGACTCTAACCGACGATATGCGTTGAATATTTTTGACCACAGTTAGTTTATGGTGTCTGTTGTGCAGGGAGATATTTTTGTCCTATTGTGGGACTCCTCAGCAGTGCGCATCCACGGCCCCGGCTCGCCAGGTTCGAACCCCCAAATGCCCAAGTAGTGCCATCAAACGCCCTGGTACGGCTGAGAGTGGGGAGAGTCCGCTCTCCCTCTCGAAATGCTCTCACATGGCCAGCGAATATATAGCCTCTGCCAGGGAAGTCCTACTCACTGCCTTCTCGTGGCGGGGGTGTTGTCTACGAAATTGAGAGGACGAAAAGCGAATGTCCGGCGCTTTAACCGGGTTGGTGGACACGAAAAATTCACCTAGGGGAGTTGGAAAACCCTGATTCCAAACCAATGGTGCACATGGGCTTCAGGATCCTGAGAGAACAGGTGTATGAACCGATTGTTGATCACCAACTACCATGGGACCGCATCTCCTCACGATGCTCCACTGCCTTGTTGACTAGATCTTCAGGTCAAAGGCTCGGGGTGTGGCTCCCTAAGAAAATCACCTGCTTCAGTCTGGGCAGTATCACAGCCCTCACACAAATCAAATGAGATTTGTGAGGCGCATATTTATCTGGTGCTTCATTGTACCAACATTTATGTGTTGAAATAAATAAATAAGGGAGATAGTGTTTGTCATTAACCTGAGATCACATTTTGTGTTGTCAGTTAAGTGTAACACGTATGACATTCTTTAGATTGTTCAATAGACACTAATACTAGACGTGTCGCGACTTATCTTGTCCTCTGTGTAGCGTACTTGTCTCATTCTTTGTGTTAATAAAGTTCGGGTCTTTCCCATACTTTTAAATGCTTTGATAACAGTGTAGGGTTTGCGGCCATGTGAACATGTCAGGTTATAACAGTACTGTAGGAGTAAGCATTATGGTTTATGTACGTAAGGTTTACCAGCCTTTAATCATATCCCAACTTTTTGAATAACTTACGTCTGAAAAATCAGGTTGGTTGCATTCTTTGAATAGCTAATTCATCCGCCTCTTCATTTTCTTCCATCGTATAGATATCTTTATCAAGTCGCCTTAAATTGACCAGACAAACGCGAACTTCTAATCGGTAATCTTTGACATCATAAACTGGATTATCTACAGATGGTCAATACAAATCACGTAATTATCATATTGAAGGATGAATTACACTAGCCACTGGGTATAACTTTCGAAAATATTATCACAGTAATTTATACTACTTAATGTGGATACTTATCAATCTTTAATTAGTTTATCAAAAATAACAATAATTACGCAAATGATATGATACGTTAGTGGATGTATAGTCTAATATTAAACTTACTATTAGTACGTGCAAATGAGGACAATACTACTTTAGAGGAACATAATAGATGGTGGACAAACAAAATTAAATAGCTTGATAATATGTTTCACGAAAAACGGGAATTCTGGATCAGAGTCTATTAGCTTAACTTAAGCCAGTCGAACTATTTAGTAAACACCTACTCCAATTTTCGGATAGCTCAAATGACCCTTTTCAATAAGTAGCAACTTTGTTAATCGATATCGCATACTGATCCTACCAACATGAAATACATGCGCTTTACGTTTGGAGATTTTTAGTCCCAAAACTTTTAAATTAGATAACTTCTTATTTCAGGGCAGAAGCATCTTTGGCGGTCGAAATAATATGTGGAAAGGATACTAAACTAAACAACTAAGGTGTCGACAAATTGTAGATGTAAGGTTGTTGTTCCTATTCTAGACCCTCTAGCTTCAAACAAAAATAATGGATTTCTTGTGACTTTTGAAATAATAGCGTACAATAAACTAGTTTGTGTATCAAGCAAAATATAAGAAGTAAAGATCTTTTGTCTCCACATTTATCATGTGGGTTTTTAAGATGCTTAAGTCGTAAGAACTAACTAGCAAACTTGTTTATTACAGGTACAAGATCTAAAACCGACTATCTCTGGAACCCTGATGTCGTGTAACGATATAAGATAACATGTACTCATGGTAATGAACAGTTAATGATGTGATGCAGATGCTTGATCATTAGTTTAATAATGCTTATTGAAGGGAGGTATTATGTGTAAATATTTGATAAAGTTACCTGTTAAAATCACTGTACGTAAACGCTGGAGGCTGGTTAGCTTTTTTATTTCTTCTAAACTGCCGATTTGATTTTCTCTATAACGTAAATAAAACAGTCTCGTTACAATGACATGAATAGTGTTTTCATGCCAAGATATTCAGTATCTTTGAGAAAGTGGTATCAAATTCCATTATATAAATTCTGTCTTAAGGAGTGGAAAAAGTTTCTAATCGACCGAAAGATGTTTGGACAGTTCGCAAGATTGTGTGATTTTCTTAAATAAGTACATTTTTTGGTTAACACAACTGCTCAAATAGGAAAGTAAGGATTGGATTGTGTTTTACAGAATTTGTCTTATCCGATGCTTATTATCATTGTACTTTAATGACATAAAGCCTTGCATTGTGTATTAGTTAGGAATTTAAAAAAATAATATTGATATTAACATTAAACTAAATCTGATTGAAGATATTTGATATGGTCGTATACAACCCTTGTAATACAGGCTCATTGGCTCTTTATCTTTTATCATGAAAGAAGTACACCTCACGTGCTAACATTATATGGAATATCGGTATGACTGATCAATTGTCCAAAATTCATAATATCGAGTGAATGTCAATAATTTGAGCCTCAATGTAAGCAATGGTACTTCATATATTGAGCTAGTTAGATTATTTGTCAGAAATTTTTAATATAACAGGGCACGAAACATATCTTTCAGTTACTGACAATACTTTTGAATCTGAACCTGTGCAACGTTTTAGTAAGTCTAAAAAAGGATTTGTGTTGTGACTGAAGGTGTTTGAGAATTGATACCAATATATATATATATATATATATATATATATATATATATATATATATATATATATATATTCTTTAGGAAATTAAGCTTGTCGGTAGTTTGTGTATTATTAGTAAACGAAAGCCAGCTATGCGTACCTATCATTTGGCAACTTGTGCTTGATCCACTGTTTCAACTTGTATTAGTAACCAAAAGAGGTTAGAAAGTTTTAATAGATGGTTTTACTTTCAGTATAAAAAATACTTCAATAGTTTTTGTCTGAAATATTGGTATTTATCACTACAGACACTGTAATGCATGTGATTATTTTAAGACGCTTTTCAACGTTGAATTCAACTCGCATTACATCCAGGCTCGAACGGCATTTCGCGTACTTAAGCCTACACGGTATGCTAATATAACTACTCTTTGCCCACGAAATGTGCCACTGAAAATCAGGTACACGGATTTGGACTTAATTATTCATCTACAATTACTACTTCACAGTTTCGCATATTTTCCATACTCTCACATACATTTTGTTTGACTTACCTAACATTTAAATACTCTAATCTTGGTAAACATTCAGGTGTTATTCCATCCAGATTGATTAATCCACTACTTCTTATGTGTAAAACAGATAAATTTGGGAGATATCCAATTAGGGAATTGTGATTATAACTTTGCTCTTTTTGATTATCAGTATTGTATTTTAATTCATTTAGTGAATTTTGTACATTTTCACTTTTTAATTTATAATTTCCAAAACTAATTAATTTGTTGTAACCAAGATATAATGCTTTTAAATTTTTCAATTCTAATCCAATTGCTATATTGATATTGGAATCATTTATTAAAGTATCTTCTACCTCAATTAAATTGTGTGATAATCCGAGAGTATGCAATTTCGGTACACTATAATCACTTAAATAACATGACCCATCAGTTTGACTGGTCAATTTACGTAACTGATTATCTGTTAATAAACATAACAAAAAATAACTAAAATAGTGTTCTACGATTTCAAACGGTAATGTTAAAATTGTACTCATATTGAATAACATTTTATTAATCTAGACCAATCCACTTTACAGATAATTTTCATTGAGTTTTTATATTAATCGGAGTTTTACAGAAAGTTGGAGAGTAAGACAGATATCTCGTTTTCAATTTTAAGAAACATTAACCTATTTAATTTGGCTTACAGAATCCTTTAGTCCATTTCCACAATGTTTAACTTTGTCAGTTTTATGTTTATTGAATGAAAATGGAGTAAGTCAGTCCGAACTGATATTTTAGATTTCAGTTTTATCCTGTCACTCAAATAGGTTAAAATTTTCCTATGTATATTACAGGACACACTAACTGTGTAATTTACTTAGTGTATTTTATTATTACTAGGTTTATTCACTATCATACTTTTGGTACAATAAAGAATTCTCGGCAGAAAGTATTTCAGCGAGCTTCCATTTCTTATTTCTTGGTCGATAGTGACGACAAATATTGAGTGATCGCCAGTTAGTTATTAGCATTTCAGAAGTCGACACCCAAATAGTAATCATCCTTTTCAATTCACATTACCAGCCATCACGATGTCTCCGATTGTAAATTTTTGTAACTTGTACAGCGAAAGGTAGTAAACTCTTTACAAACACACCTGAATAGGTTATGCAATTAATTAACATAATGATCTGTTAAAACAAACAAGGAAACCGGTAACCTGTTGAAATATCTAGATGGCAGCAGCGGGCAGCCCTTATTTATGGGAGTGTTTTAAACTAGTTTATCAAACAGAGCTTGTTAATGTATCTTGAAACTTTTATGTGATCAGATAAGCTTGTAACCAAGGAAAAATGATGTGATCTACTTCGGACGAACGCTGAAGAAAGTGCCCAAAAATATACAGTATTATGATACCAAAAGTTTCTGAAAAGCAACAAAGCCACACACACAACAAAATCTTTGTTGCTGAAAGAGACAAAAGTAACTCAATCCTCATTCTCTTCCTGGTCCCAAAATACAGGTATAATCGCTAACATTTTTATTCGGACATCTAAATCAAATCACTTCAACAGTAAGTTTCCGATCGTGTCTAAGTGAAGCATATTTTTACTAAATGCAATTTAAGTAGTCTTACGGAGAATTTAAAGAAATTTTTTCTATGAAAAATAGATGCACTTATTTATGGGTTAAATCAGAAACTTACTACCAAAACGGTGCCTTTTGGCACCGAAGAAACCTTACTCCCAACTCTGTTTATGCTAACAGCATGTTCCTTATGGGGGAAGACTAGAAAAGTACAGTATTTTTCGAATATCTCTGTCAAAAATCTGATACTATTCAGCACACATTTTACACCTGAAAAATGTAAGAGGTTTTAGGCGTGATTTAGAAGAACGATAACCGATTGATGATATTTTGAACTTGCACTGTTTAAAGAGTCTGGGTAAAGAATCGCACATGATAAGTTACCGTGTACCTGAAGTGCGATACTGGCTGAAATACGCTTACGTTGACTAAAAATTTAGGATGACTAGATAAAAACAGCGAAAGCCAATAAAACAACTGCTTTTAAGTGTGAGTAATTTACAGTATATAGTTGAAGTTTCTTGAATTAGTCACTGGGGACTATGCCCAAGTTGATCAGAGTAGGAAAGAAAATCCTGCTATTACTGATTCATCTTTAATAATAATCTGTGTTCTAGCTTAATCAAAATCATTCCATTGTGTAATTTATTGCATCGATATTGTTTACCAATAATAATATTAGTAAATGGTTACTTTTACTTTTGAGACTTGTGTAATTTGAAAAGATATTTGGAAATACTGTTTAAATTAAATAAAGATAATTCAGCAAGAGTTTTCTTTTCGACTCAAACATTTACTTAAGCTGTAAATTTGTATTTATCGTTGTTTGATTACTATATAAGATAGAAAATATCGCATTACGAAGTAGTTCGAAATCTCAAATATCAATAAGGGTTGCGTAATAATCGGAGGGTTAAAGAAGAACAGGAGGACGAAAGTAGTCTATGGGCTAGAATTATTTTCATCTTGTTGTTCTTCGTTAACCCTCCGACTATTACGCAAACCCTTTTGGTATTTCAAATTTCGAATCACTGTGATGAAACCTTTTGTATCTTATAAATGCGAGTCTACATCTTAGGCAAGTGTTTTCGTCCAAAAGAAAACTTTCGCTGAATTTTCTTTATTTTGTTCGATGACACCTGGTTAAATAATTGTTCAATGTTTACGAGTGAATTGTGTCAACATGAACACCCTAAAATCCTGATGTCATGATCCATGACTTAATATCACTTGAACATTTCGCACCATAGGGAGGACGGACTTCGTTTAGATATAAAAAAGCTTGAAAAGACCATTAACATGGATTCAAATGAGATAGATGAGATTTGATACACATTATAAAAGAAGAATTATCAGTATGGGGACCGAGCGAAACACAAAATCCGTCCAATTTCCTTTCAGAATGACTGATTTAACTGAGCCTCCAAATGCCCTAGTCAAGGCCAAGAGTGGGGGCAGTCAGTTCTCCCTTTCGAAATGCTCTCACATAGCTACATGTATACAGTCACTGTCAGGAAAGTCCTACCCACTACCTTCTCGCGGGGGGGGGTTGTTTACGAAACTGAGAGGACGGAAAGCGCATATCCGGCGCTTTAACCGGGTTAGTGGATATAAATGATTCACCTGAGGGAGTTGGTAAACCCTGATTCCAAACCAATAGTGCACATGGGCTTCAGGATACTGAAAGAACAGAAGGTGTATGAACCGATTGTTGATCACCAACTACCATGGGACTGTATCTTTTAACGTTGCTCCATTGCTTTGTGCATTAGAACTCTAGGTCAAAGGCTCGGAGAGTGGCGCCCTCAGAAAACCACTCGCTTCTGCTTGGGCACCCGGGCTGTATCCCAGCCCTCACACAAATCGTTTGATTTGTGTGGCGCATATATATTTGGTGCTTCGTTATACTAATGTTTGTGTTTAAGTAAATAAATAGACTTCCTGACTTTTTATGGAATCATATATTAAGCCACTCACTAGAAACAGTTACCTAGTTTGCTCAGATAGCCCACTATTGAAAAATCAGTCTGAGTAGGTACAACAACTTACTTTAGTGTCGTAAGATGATCTGTGTATTTGACAAAGATATTTTCAGTAGAAAGAGGTTCCTTCTAGAAAAGTATGGACAATCTAAAAAAATCGACCTCAGTAAATCAATTTATAGAGCACTTTCTCACATACATGTAGCTTTCTGATTAAAAGAAATCTGGAAAGTCGATCATTCCTTACCGAGGTCTTATCTTGATGAGCTTATTAAATTTCAGAGGTTTGAAAATAGTGATATGAGTCTGTGAACGTAGATCAAACATACTTATCACCAATGTCTGAATTAGTTGAGACACTATGCCGAGAAATAATAGGATTATTCAAATTTTTCGCTTTGTATTTGTAACCAGTAAGGGTTTACTTGTGGATGATAAACGTTTCTACGGCATTTTAAAAATAGGAAATCTATCCTAATATCTCTGTATTTATATCCTATTAAAACAGAAGGACCTGGATACTCATTCATAATTTGTTTCCATAAAGTTGAAAGACAATGTGTTATGAATTTTTTTATTACTTGGTAATCTCGGATATTACTTCATTCGACAAATCCTCAAATCAGAACATGGTTGAACAGGAACCTAATCATATTCCAAATAACAGGGTTGGGTGGAAACAGTGATCACAATAGGAAAAACGTTAATATATATTTTTAAATAAGAAGATTCTCGAGTCTTCTCCAAGTATCCGTGTTCGCTAAGAAATAGCCCTGCACGGAATATGCTTTAATTCTGTCTATATCCCGCTAACACAATGGTTTAAAAACATCGATTAAAAGCGTCAGTCAAAGTATAATTTAAGATATTGGTACACTTAATGAATAAAACATTTAGTATATTGCAAGGCTCAAAATATTATTTTCAGTCTCGAAATACAATCCCTTCTGAATTCTTAGTCGAAAAGATAACAATGAAAATATAGAGTATAGAGGGTTAGTTTTGTTGTTAAACGACGTGATTTGATTTCTTCAAAAGATTATCTATTTGTGTATCTATTAATCCATTATTGATAATAACAATAAGACGCACCTAGTTCATGTTAAATTACTCACCAGAGAAGAAATATTCACGATTTTTGGTGTAATTAATAATTTATATTATTTTTTTGAGTGTTATCCTATTTCATTACTTAGAAGTAGTTAGAGTTAAAAATTAGTCATTTCAGCTACATTAAACATTACAAAGTGCACATTAAACATCTCAATTACTGAAGAAGTATCTGGAAAAAACCAAGCATAAGGTCAGTAGATAAAATTCAAGTGAAGCTATAGGATTACAATTATGTAATTACTTTCGAACTGAGTTAGTAGTCTGTGATTGTTCTATGCGTATTTTAGGTGTTTGTACAACAGAAATTATTTAGTTGCATTACGATGTAAGAGTGATGGGGAAAATGAAGTGAGCTATTTAGACTGATGATAAAATACGGTAAAATAGCAAAGCTTGGAAAGTATTATCCAGGTGTAGACATCAGTACAAGTTAGAAATATTTATAACCGGTGATAAACCGAATTTTAGTAAATTTTACCATATAATAAAACTCACTGTCAAGGAATAGAACCAATAATCTTGGGTAATTTACAGTTGTTAGCCTTTTAATACGATTATTTCTTAAATCTAAATGTGTTAACGTAGGCCAATTTCCACAAGGAAATTCTTCTATTTCATTATATGATGCTCTTAATACAATGAGATTGGCTAAGCCATATAATGGTCTTAAATTAGTTATACGATTGAATCCTATGTTAATATAGCGCAGAAATATGAATCCCTTCAGTGCATCGATATTCGTTAGCGATCTGTAAGAAAAATAAATTTCACATTTATTACGTTTTTATTTAATATATTTTGTAGAATACGGTACTATGAAATATAAGAGTTGGCAAAAAGTACGTATTTAGACTACTACTAAAGTTAAAGTGAAACAATCTCAAACCACTAACCTGAGACAAGTTTATGTATATGAAGAATATTGTCTATTAGTTTAAATGGTCAGTCATATACGACCTAAGTCTTGGTGGATAATGCATATCAAGTAAAGTTACAACACTTCCCGTTAACCCAGAAACAAAACGTAAAACAACCAAGAAGTAAGAAAAGGAAATCAGTAAAAGGCTTAGTATGAACAAGGAAAAGTAGGAAGTATTATCTTACTCTGGACGTTGAGATGATGAAATTTGTAATTTTCCTAAAAAGGTGTGAAAAAATGTTTTACAGTAATCCAATTTTATAAAGTTTTAGAATATTCATTGGTTGAATTAACGCGTGAAAGTAAATTTTTGTTGTCGGTTAAACAACGGTGAAATATTACAAATATAGTGTCACTCATCGATATGTATGAGTAAATTTACAGTTTATGACTTCGGTAGCTTAAAAGAAAACATGTTCAGTATGTCACAATTTGCATTGTGATTGGAATCATATAAAAATCTATTGGCAATAAGCGTTAAAGCTTGAAAATAAGGTATTCTTTCAATTAGTCAAAGCGAGAAAGGTCTTAAAAATTACGTTCTAAGTTGACGAGACTATACTTTGAAAGTCCTATTTAAAAATCTTACTCCAAGAAATATGCTACAGAAAGATCGGTGCGTGAAAAATGTGGAACTCCTGTTTATTTTTACACGTACTAATTAAACAAGTTTTCAAACAAATAATGGTTGATCTGTATATAAAGATAATTGTGAAGATCTGATATAGACTGTTGGTGAGTTTCCATCAACGGAATCAAAAATCTAAATACTTATACGTTTTCACAGTAAATTTCAATGACTTTCTGTGCTTAAGCTCTTTATGTTGACTGACAAGGAGTTAAACTTAGTGGTAATATTTCCTATCTCATTATGGGGACTTGCTATTCGCAAAGCTATTGATACGAATGAGTTTTTGATGAAGTAAATCTGGATTTTATGCGTGTTAAGTCGATAAATAAATGACGTTTCCGACTACAGTATAAATAAAAAACGCGATATTTGCTGAATGAGGGTGCTAGGTATTTGTATATCATGTAAATAAGGAATATTAGAAGTAGTGCTTAACAGCGATTTTGAAAATCTGCATGCTCAAGAAAAACAGCTGGTAATCTTTTAGCTTGATAGTTAGTATAAATTCACAATACATTTTTGTTCTTATGGTTTCTGAACCATAAAAACTGGCAAATCAAACAAGAACGATGAAGTATACTGCTAATATGCCAAAATTAATAACAAATGCACCAAGTACACAAGCAGATTCAGAAGAATACTTCTAAACTAAAAGCAATGTGATATCGAGAAAAGTTCATTGCAAAGGGATTTTATAGTTTATTATAGATGAAGAAGGAAACATTGGTATATATATATATAATGGTCATGTACAACCACAGACTAAGATGGTTCAGTATATTATAAGACCAATCATTTTTATGGACTTCGTAATTGTGCCCCCGTCCAATGATTTACTTGATTTCAATGAGATAAAAACCTTTCAAGGGTAATTAGATTGGTCTTCTGCACACCACGATTATTATATCCCCATGAAAAGCAGAACGAACTGTAGTTAACTTAGGGTCCTTGATAAGAATTAGTAGTTACCGAATGGCAACCACCAACTGCGAAAATATTGAGGATAAGGACCGAAGTACTTTACAAACTGTTTATATAGACTTGCTAAGCCAATTAGGCAAGGTTTTTGATGCTTTTTGTCCCATATTATTTTCAGAAAGCAATATTTGACACTAAAATCAATTCTTAAAAACAGCTTTCAAATGACTAGATCGCTCTTAAACAAAATAGTTTCCACCACACTAATTTTTGAACACTTTAAAATAATCATAAATAATATGCATATAGAAATAGTTATACTGCGAAGCGTTACGTCTATAATATCTATGTCGATCATACACGGCATAAGACTCAAAATATACGTGTCTTACCTGTCATTGCAAATAAATTTAGCTGGGGCATATGATAACCCATCAATTGTTTCATTTACATAACACAAACTTGAACTTATTATTTCTTTGTTCAGAGATACTGATTCTGATGAATTTCCTGGAACGCTTATGTGTTTCAGCGTTAGCTCAAAAATATCAAATAATTAATGTTACCCATTGTTCTGATTGAGTTCAATTTTTAGAGTTTGATTCTCAGTAGGCTGAATTGTTTGCATATCGTATTATGTACACTCAAAGTTTTCTGAAATTTATATCAATGTACACTAAATTAGGAAAATGTAATATATTGATGCGTTTAATGGAACAGCGACTAAAAATATTTTCTAGAACCGAAAAGCAGCAAAATATCAAATAGTTAACGTAAACTAGTGAATGGTATACTCTGTGTGAATTATACTTAATAAAATTAATGCCACTTCGATATTAAGTAACTCAACCGAATGATGATCACGGTTTGAAAGCTCTTTGAACCACGCATTAATTAAACACAGAAAACCTATAATTTAAACAATCAAATGGAAGGCTAATTTTGGAATGACTTCAGTCAACTATAATAATAAATACCACTTATAGAGAAGACTACCTTCTCTACGATAACTGCCCATCCAGAACTTTAAGGGATTAAGATCTATGTCTCTTTCTGACAGACAGCCGGGACACTAGGGATAACTAACAGACAGGAATAACCAAAGCTGATACTACTGTTCGTCTTGTCCGAAAAATAGCTAAGCATTTAAACCCCTGCGCGATCCGTGGCAATAATCAGAACTTACCTCTGTCCCTATCTAGATACCTACAACGCTGTTGCAGCACCACCCCGTTCGGAGAGAATATGAATGTCTTAGGACAAGTACGAAGGCGTGCTACGAGGTTGTTTAAAAGGTCAATGAATATGTGTAAAAACAACTTTTTAATTGATCGTGCTAAGTTACAGAAGAAAACGAGGCGAACTGATAATGGAAAACAAAATACTAAGCCTCATGAGAACACAGATAAAAACATGCAACCCCGATGTCAGCACTGAACTTCACGAGGCTACCTACAACGAACAGCGTGTCGAAAAACCAATAAATAGGTAAGATCACAAATCTCATATAGCCCAGACTAGTCCGGGCACTGCCTGTAACATTCTCTGCGGAAGCGAATGCAGCCCTCTAATTGTGTAGCTTTAAAAATGCTCGACAACTACGTACTCGCCCATGAATTATCAGTCTCCGCCTTCAATAGCCTTATCCTATCCACGCTCCCCCGAAATCGATTATATTTTTTTTAAAATAGACCGGAAGTATTGTGAATTTCAAATACTTTTCAACATTTGAAAACAAAAGTGCTACAACAAGAAATAAGGGTTTTAGTTCACAGATACTTTAATGACAGTTTATTAGGATGTTTATAACATAACTTGGTTATCGAGTACCCTTCTGCTGGTTAAAGAGCTATTTGAGAAAGTAGATTATCAGACGTATGACTGATAGCACCTTTTCTGATTGAGGACTAACTGGGAGAGGAAGTACGTAATTTAGTATGTAAGACATAAATCTAGCTTCCCTAACTGACCGTATAGAAATATACAGCTTCTCCACCAAGCAGATATGATTCCGACCTCTCTAATTTCGTGAAACTAAAGCGTTCATAATTCATGAGATATAGTTGTTCTTTATGTTCAAGAAATATTTTGCAAACAATATTACATATTTTGTATCACATAATGACCCTGAACTCAAAAAGTTGCAATGTAACCATAGTGAGGATGTTGTCAATGTCCAACACTTGGTCCCACAGATTTATCGTTTATCATAATCAAGCCGAAAATTTAGATTTGATCTATAAAATTATGGCGTTTGAATGAACCAGTGATAACTGTTTGATTTTGAATTTTAAATACAATACATTGGTTCCTGTTCATCTAATATTTCATGATTAAATTAAGTAATTGCTGAGATTACTAGTTTTTACTATAACTCAAATACTTTTAATTATCACATTGGCGTCGTGATGGAGCCTGTGATGGAATGGTTGGATATAAATTCAGGTTATAATGCTTTTGAGGATTACAAGGAAACGTTCGAAATCTGGGCAATGACCAAGGAATATGATGAGCATTTTAATATTGTGACCCATTTCCTTACATTCATTGGAAAAGAAGCACACAGCCTTATAAAGACTTTGGCACTTTCAGACAAACCGATTTCACTCCCTTATGCAACTATCAAACAAATATTGCTGGACCATTTAAATTATTTCATTTCAAATGCGGGTAAGGAAAAAAATCCACTGAAATGACTCGCCAGGACAACAGGAATTCCGTTTCTTTACTACGTCGTCTCAGTCCAATGTGAAATCAAAGTTATTCAGATAACAATCCATCAAAGTGTGAAACAGTTCACGAAGGTAAGCAGAAGTTCGGTAAATGCTTGTTCTGCGTCATGTTTCACTCATGTAATTCATGTGTATTTCGTAATTCTAAATGCTTTAAATGTGGTAAAACTGGACATATTCAGTTAGTTTGTAATGTCGTGGTTCATTTTAGTGAAAATAATGCTAAAATTTGAAATCCAACCTGTTGGATCTTTCTAATGATCACTTATATTACAACTCTGAGAATGATATGTTGGATGAGTAAAATTACAATCAAAAACGGGATTCAGTTTTGATAGATGTTGATTTTTCTAATTATCGACTATTCTCTAATGAAAATCATAGTAAATTTGAGGGACATTTTTCAGAAATATCAAATTCTAATTTCATATCACATGTCGGTGGTCATCACAATGGATTTATCCCTAGTGAGATTCCTAATGCATGTGACAAACGTATACCAAATGAGTCGAATTGTAGTCACACTTCTGATGTTATTGTATTAGATGGTTGATACTCCCCAAACCAATGTATGTGGAGTAGAATCTCTAGTCCATGGTATGATGAATCAGAGGGAATAACAATTTTTCCCGAAGCAATCAGGGAACCAGTTTTCCCAGATATGGAGTTTGCACAGGCAGAAAATTCAGATAGAATCGAAGATTATCCTAATGAGTATGAGACTGATTCATGTTTTCTATTTGATTGTTTCACAGGTAAATAAAGCATAGATGAATCGCATGGGCTAATTACTTATTTATCTGTGTATTTTAATATGAATAACATTAGGAATATGCATCATAATTTTTATGCAAGTCAAAGTTACATGATGGAATGCCTCAAATTACGTGTCAGTGTTTATCCACAAATACATAGATTGTGATGAAAGTGTGAGATATAAGAAAATAATACAGATTAGGAACGTCAAATAGGTTATGACATTGAGACGTTGTAGTGACCTTCTTTTGTGATGAGAACGCGATTAGTTTAATGGAAACAATTATTATTACAACCAGTTGTACCAGTGGTTGTTTGACTGTACTTGTTTGTTTAACTGTAACAAAGACATTGTTTCCGACGCCTGTGACCTTGCACGAAAGCGCTTACGCTCGTCAGTTCCGCCTGCAAACTTCGGCGCGTCTCGGTATTCTTTCGATATCACGAGACCGCCAAAAAATATATCTTATTGCGACCATTACCAGTATTCTGGATTTGGCCTACCGAGGGATCCTAGTAGATGCCTTGGACGTAATGTTCCTGTAGTGGTGATCACATTCATCCACGACCCGACGCCATCTACAACGTAAGAATCCAAAATTATTTCGTGGTAGAGAATATTGTTGAAAAGTCCACGTTGAAAATTCTAGATATCAGTGATTTCACTACACAACCGACATGATGATTGTACGCAATTACAGGAGCCACGTGAGCCTTGTCTAATTTCGGTTGTTAATTCTAATACTAGTGAGTGTATTGTAGATCGTACAGAGTCTATGTCTATTACACAGTCGAGCAGACATGGGATGAACCTAAAGAGAAGAGGTACGATTGATCACAGATATCTGGATTATCATTCAAGTTGTGGAGGATGTGGTTTTTTGAATGAACCAATGATTCTTTTTTATTGATGACTGCTTGATTTTGAATACCAAATACAATACATTCCTTCATCTAATACTTCATGAAATAATTAATTGCTGGGATTACTAGTTTTACCATAATTCAAATACTCTCAAATATCGCAAGAAGACACATTCGGTATCGTGAAAAAGAATGAGCTGGAAAACGCCTACAACCAGTTTCAAAATGTTTTTGATGACTTCACGTTTCCAATGGAATTGGAGTTGAACAACATCATTCCATTCATTCGTGTACAAGTCTCTAGAACCGGCAAAGGAATACTGGATGCTCAAATATATCGGAAGCTGACTTACACATATCAAATCCTCAATTACAGTAGCAGCAATCCAATAGCTTGTAAAATCAACTGAGAACAAAATTTCTTCAAGAGGGTTAGGTCACACTTCAACACGCCGCAACGAGGAAAGATAACTTAAAATATCTGATGACTGTCATTCACAAGAATGCCTATTCAACCAATTTCATCAAAAAATGCCAACATATCACGAAAGTAATATAATTAGGTAAATAAGTTGGAGGCGCTTCCCAGCAAAGAAGGATCTTGAAGTTATTCCTCGGTAATTTCAAGGAAACAGAAGTAATATTGGATTACGCACACAAAACTCGTGATTCAAAAATTCATATTCGACCAAATTGGACTCTATAAGACTGGGTCAAGTGAAAGAATGCTCTTACGGATTTAAGAACTCGAAATGTGAATTGCGAAACGAACCTTACGATAAACGGTTTTCGGGTAGTCAGTTCTTCAAAGCCAATGCTTTCGAGACCTATATCGGTAGAACGTACGGTTCTCAAAACACCTTAAATGTGGGCTATACGAATGCCCGTAGTTACGGGACAAAATGTTCGAACTAAGTTACCGTTACACGAAAATTCAGGTTTACTAGCTGAATCTGATCTAGTGAAAGCTGAGACTTTTCGGAATTATTTTAGTGATATCTGCTCTACGTGTAGTGTTACAAATACTTGTCCCAACTACATTGAGATACCAGGCATAGGATCTCTACATGTGACCGCGTAAACTGTTCATCCATTGATAACTAACCCCAAAATTTGTAAGATACCAGGCCCCGATGGGTACATCCACACTTGTTGTCATCGCTTGAGGACATTATTTCAAGACCGCTCGCGACTGAAAAGACGCTATAGTTAGTCCTGTATTCAAAGGATGGTCAAAGACGGATCGTATCTAACTACCGGCCAGTCAGGCTAACCAACACAGTCGTTAATTTATTTTAAACGATAATCCGGGTTAAGCTACTAAGTCACATAGATCCCTACAATCTGTTAACTCACGAACGACATGGGTTTCCTAACAAGCATTCACGCCTGACTAACATACTTATTGCGAGAGGGAATTGGACAGTAGCCCTAGATAACAGCCTGTCTGTCGATGTGATATTCATGGATTTTAGCAAAGCGTCTGACAAGTTTTCATATTCAGGTCTTATGCAGAAGCACTCGAGCTTTACATGAGTGGATAGGATACTCCTTATATGACCACAGGAGAGTGAGGGTTAGTGGAACGCTATCCGAATGGAAGCCGGTCAAAAGTGGTGTACACTAAAGCATCATCTTAGACCCTCTACTTTTCATCTACATCATTGAATTACAGCTATTGCTTAGGTCGTTGACACTACTGTCTGCGGAAGATGTCAAAATCTGGAGAACAATAGGAAGTGAGGTTGATCATTCCGGCCATTAAATTGACTTAGACGGATTAGTTAGATGGGCTCATAATTAGGGCTTAAAAATTAATTTCATGATGAGCGTGCTCATGCATAACGGACACGGTAATGGTTACCATTGTACTATTGGTAGTACATCTCTTCGACGCGTTCAAGAACACAAAGACTTAGGGGAAATAATAAGTCACGATTTGTAAAAAACTACGCACCGCAACGCCGCAGCTGTCAAAGCTTATCGTATCTTATGGTCACTTTGCTGAGTTGTTCCGAATCTTATATACCACCTACGTAGGACTACACTTAGAGTACTGTATCCAAGCAGCTGGCCCACGTCTGATAAAGGATACTAACTCGTTTGAGCGTAATCAGCATGTGAGAACAAAATTAGTGAAGGGTCTTTCTAAACTACCTTACGATGAGCGCTTAAAACGCCTAAACATTTCCTCGTTGTTTTATCGTAGGACGCGAGGTGACATTATGATTTGGGTGTTAATATGTCTTATCTTTTTGCTCCCTCCAACACTGATAATCTTCGGGGTCATAGCAAGAAGGTTAACAAACCGCGATTTAATAAACTGAAGTTGGGGTGCCCTTTTTCTCATCGAGTGGTCAATGACTGGAACGCATCACCAGAACAAGTGGTATCAGCACCATCAGTGAACATTTTCAAGAAGAAGTTGGACTTTCACTGGGAGAAAATCTGCCAGGCATAACACAGGTTAACCAACCTACTATCCATATTACTGAAGACAGACACATCAGTGGAACAAAATCAAGCACACAAACCAACAAACCGATCGTCCTACCAAACATAAACGACAGAAATTACGAGATTATTAAAGCTTTTTGGAATAAGGGTAGCACACAAACCACGGAAATCACTTTGATCAATCCTTTTAAACAGAAAAGATGAAACGATTTAAGAATAACCGAACATTATCTAGAAAATAAATCGTTCCAACTGCGAAAAATACTAAACGGGACAAAGTGCACAGCCTCTCTACCTACTCCCATACAAACACCAACGAACGGTCAAACAGCATGACTTACCATCGTTTATATCAATGCACGTGGACACATTCAACTGGGAAAATTTCGAGATCTTGAACATAACAGATAATTCTTAGAAGCTTGGCGTTGAGATCAATTAGCGATCGACAAACACAACAAAATCGACCCAAACAATCAATTAGACAAATCATGGACAAAGTTAGGACTAAGGATCAGATTAAAAGAGAGATACGACCAAGATAAAGAGGCAGTTAATGGTGGGTTAAGTGTCAACAATAATCAACCAAGACGGTCTACAGGACACGCTGAGTTGTGTGTGGAGGAATTCAAACACTTCACTACTTTCTGGAGTCTGTGCTGATGATAACGTTCAGAATAACAATTAAAGCTCCACGATCAAACCATCTAGCTCTGCAAAAACCACCCACCTGAGCTACAAATCTTATCAACGCCTAGATATATGGAGTGAATTGGCAATGTTTCTCAGCAATAGATACGAACACACTTGTCTATAACTTTTGATGTATCTCCCTCAAAAATCGAAGAAATGTCTGTTTCTTATTGACATCCTCATAACTGGTATTTATTGTGATTAGCACACTATTAAACGTTGATTCGACATTATTTCCGCTTAGATGATGTGATCTCACTGGCTTGCTCTAAAATGTTTTCACGAGATAACAGTTTAACAGTCCGACGATTATACTAAATAAACCTGGTCTCACTAGTTTTATAAGAAGCACCTCAGCTGAAAGCTTTCGCATAACCACTAGATACGCTGTGATAAGCATGCCTCACGACAACTAATCAGCCTAAGTTACATACCTCCCGACATACTGCTGACACCGTAATCTAACTTTGAAATACTTCACACTTGACAATCTGTGATTATGGTGTTACGGATAGAAGCGTTGTCAGTCATAAATGCCTATGAAATCTTTATACCAACAGCTGACTGATCGCTACCCACGTTGGCCTGACAATTTCCAACAGTTTTTGATTCTCTATTTCAGTGGACAATAAGGAGCATCAGCAACTAATATGACCGAATAAAGGTAACCAGGCAGTGATGGGTAGCTAATGTAAAGACGGAGAATCACCACTAAGTAATAACTGAGCGTATGAGGATGTGATCGATAATCAGCCGTCATGATAATTAGTGGATATACTCCGAAACGAATAAGAAGTGTGTCTGTGTACAGACTGTCTCCAATGCTCACCTGACTTAAACAACTCCCACAAGTTCGACTCTAGTATTAGTTAGGTTTGGAACTAGAGCCAGCTGAACAGACCTTATTACTGGCTCTAAGGCTTTGACGATTGCGAAGTGCCGTTGCAAACAGATAGCTTACAGGAGACAATGGGAAAGCCAAACGCAACGAAAGACTATCTTACCAATTTCGATCATAACTTGAAATTCAAATTACAAACTGGATTCTTGTGGCGAACATTGTACGTACTGTTATCGTTATCACGAAAGGTTTTGTGCTGATAGCACCGAGGCAATACAGACTGCATGTATACTAAACATACTTTTCAGAAAAAAATTTAAAGCGTCGTAGAAAACTTTGCTGAGTCTGTTTTTGTGTACATGTATTTTCAGATTACTATACATAATGGGATATGGATTTCAAATCACAGAAAAGCCAGAAATATACGGTAAGGGTAGTCCGCAAAATGAATGGTGATAATAAATCGAAAATCCAGTGTTTAGTTAATCTCAATGTCGATATGAGTTACATTAGGGAATTCCTTCTAAAAAAATGGAATACAAACAGTAGATTAGTAGACGTTTGCCGTCTATTAGTTAAATTCGATTGACTTTCTAAACGTGGTTTAAATAAAAAACAAGTGCATAGTGACAGCCTTATGAAAAAAAGAGTTTACTTATGAATGCGTAAATAACTGGCCACTTTGTAGATATTTTTTGTCTTAAATTGTCAATTATTTTAAAACATCTACAACTACTGAGTTGCAACAGCGTACGCGCTTCTGGGTCTATCATTCTAGGTATCTTTTAAACAATCAGTCACTTTTGTTTTTCTTTTCATATTCTATATAGAAAGATGACTTTGACCACAAAATTTGGCCACGATATATGTGACCGGTCCAAAATATAATACTTCCAATTGATGAATTTGAAAAGCAAAAGTTACATGCCTTATAATGCTATTGAAGACTTTCTCATTGCTGTAGTTTACGTCTCTTGCTAAGTTGGGATAAACACGAAAATACAATTATTTTACAATTATGAACAACTTTATTGTACTGCATTTGGATACACTCCCGAAAATGGTAACAAAATCAAGCATTCGGAATCAGTCATGATATTTGATGGATTTGAAGTCAGACGCATACTATTTAACCTATTAAAAGTAAGCATATACTGGTCTGTACTTTTCATCTGTCAGCTGGAAGGACTAGCTTTTACGACACTCAAAGACACTGCAGCTTGGATTTGATAGCTTAATGAAGTCACCATAGGGAAAAAATATCAGCAAATTATTTTAAAGACAACCAGATTTTCAATATATTTCATGGGACGCCCACAGTTCTGTTGTGGAAGATCTTTAAACGAACGAATGTTGAAGTAGTGATATAAACTCGTCAGATCATTGATGTCCTACAATCAAGTACCTGAAAATTCGTTATTGCTCAAAAACAAAAATAGCCAAAATGAAGTAAAAGTACAGTAACTAACTTTAGTGATTTAGCAACACAATCAACCAGGAAGTACAAAGAGGTACCAGGACATATCTGATCGTAGAGGATGGAAACAGATAGATACCGGTCTGTTTACGCTCAGAGATGATTTGAATTCACAAATTTCGATTAAAAAATGGTTGTGGAAATTTACAGATGTGAACAACATTTATATCTCGTCAGTCAATTCTTTAATGATATTAATTTCATTAAGTTATAAAACCATATTTTTACTGCAATTCATGACTTATCAGTTGAATATCTTGAAATATTGTCATTAGGAACTGCACTCAAGATCTAAATGAATCACTCCAAAAGGAGCTGCTAATTATTTATAAACTACGCTTTTTTATGTTTGCTCTTGGGTGTGTTAAATTCGTTGGCGTATCTCCCTGTATGGTCTTCACAGTAACCTCATACAATTTGTAATACAAAGCAAAGACCACTTGTCTTCATTAGTTTGTAACTTTCACACGTACATGCTTCATATCGACGATCCAATTCTAGATACTGGATTGTGGATGGGCTTCTTTGTGGTGAGTAACAAACCTAACAGATATAGCCCATTATGGTCTGTAACGGTTCCCTATCTGACGTCAGTCAGTGACGAAGGTTGCTTCAAAATTAGTGATAATTATAGAAAACTGGATTACCTTAATTTTTTCTTCAATTTTATTAATTTCTGCGCCTAGTGTATTCACTAAATTATCACCATGTTTCAACATAAAATGAGCCAGTTGTTGTTCAGTTTTGACATTTTTCACCTCCTATAAATTTATAAAGCAAAAGTAAAACTGAGTAGCGTCAATCAGATCCTTTGGAATTTAGACGGACATAAAATTATGAATGTCGACATAACGAAATGGAAATCTGCGTTTTAACGAAGTAGAAGGAATCTTCTGGAATATGATGACTGTTGTTTCAAGGTAATGAATAAATTTGCTTCCTCTAACAAGAAGGAAAACAAGCTGAAACAACTTGAAGATATCCCAATCTAACGTCCATGGTAACAATAAGACAAAATATCATGGCGAAGGAAACAAAACACATAAATAAACCTCGAGCATAAAAAGTAGAGAGAAAGATGTAGAACAATATATGAAAAAAACTCCTATTGCCTCTAAGAAATAAACTAAGTAATTTAAATAAACGTGTAACAGAATAGTACAACAAAAATGAATGTCATACTTGAGCTGTTTTAGCCTATTTTCTTTGAACTGATAACTAACAGAAAATAATTTGGTGTTTTTAATTTACGTCTTACACTGTAAAGTGATCAGAAAGTATCTGAAAAGAAATTAGTTACTATAAAACAGACAGTCGCTAAAGGATAAATAAAAATGAACTCATTCAACTCATACAAATTTCATTCACGAGATAGCATTATTATTATTATTTTAAAAGAGAGTTACTGTTAGTAGGTCTAGACCATTCTTTGGTTGCTTACTGATGTTAAAATGGTTAGATTGTATACCCACTTTCGAGGCCTGTGTTTTCTTTGGAATACTTCAAGAGTATAATTTTGTGATGTTGGATTACTACAACAATCCTTTTATTTAACCACTCAGTGTAAGAAATTACTGATAATGCATAGGTATTGAGTGGACAGGAAAGCAGCATTAATATGTTTATGCAAAAAAACGTGCCTCTTGTAAAATGCTTACTAAAGAGTTAGAACAACTTTTCTATTAATTAATCACTCGACAAACAATGATGTACAAAGTGACGAAAATTGAAACACAAAACCTACTAGTCACTATTTAAAACAATATTCAATCATTGGAATATTTAATATAGGCTGAATATGGCACCTCCAGGTTTAGATAATAAAATGTATCAAAAATAAGAAAAGCTTAAAGCATTCGAAAATCAACGGAAGTACAAATTCTTTCAAAAGTAATTAATATTTAGTTGTCTATTGATTAATATGCTTACCTGAAGAAGATCATCTAATGATAAGGTTTCTAGGTAACGTTTAGTAAGTTCTCGACCATCAATATCAACTTCTGCTTTGAATCGTATTTCTTCACCACCGATCATAGTTGTTTTTATATCGTATGTTCCGCGAATAATTTTTATGTTGTCCATCACACGCATAATTGCTTCTTGATTTTCAACTGGAATAGCTCTGTTCACAGTTAACGAATATAAAGAAACAGATGTAAAGGAAATCTAGTCTCAATTTAAAGGACAATTAAAAGTCTAAACTATTACCTATATTAGTTAAATAAGACAGATAAAACGAACAAAAGGTAGGAAATAATGAAGTCATTAACCCTTCCATTTAGTCAGCGTATTCTGAACACTCTCGGAACAGTCGAGAAACACATGCAAATGTGAGGAGAGAAAATGAAGTAAATATTAAATTAACGAAATTGTAAACGCATACTAAGAGCCGAAAACATAAGAACTTAACAGACTACTGTGTTAAACATTTTTAAAGCTTATTACGGTAGTTCGGTTTGTAATACGGCCATATTTATTCACATTTGTTACCAAGAAATCCAAAATTAGTCTGTAACGTAACAACTGTGAACAGAACTCTAAATAACCAATAATTAGTTTAAATATACTTCAGAATCTGAGTGCTCTAGAAGGATATTAAACTGGTATGTGATTGGTAACTAAGATAACATTAAACATAGAAACTCCTAAAAATCAAATGAACAATGAAAAATGACTAGGATTAACATAACAATAATTTAGCGCAAACTACTGATCGTAGTTGCTTTTACAGCAAAACTTCAACAGAAAGACTATTAATAAAGAAAATATTTGAAACAATTACCTTACACTTATATGATTAAATTTAGGTCCAATGATGAGACAAAATTTATCAGAAATATGAGATGACGTATTAAGCATTTTAGATGGTTTAATTTTACAAATAGTTACATAAATTCATGTGTAGATTGGATAAAAGGTCAATAAACAATAATTGAAAGAAATATGTGTCAAGCAGTGAAGTTTTTTCTACTATCAACCAAAATAATACAACCTACCTTCCTATTAACATTTCAGTATTCGTATGTATGATCAGACCAGCCACTGCAGCGAGAATTGCACTAACACAAATCCCTCCAATTGCATCAGGTAAGACATGTCCAGTGAAAGCAGTTACGGCCATAGCGGACCCTGCCACAACAACACCAATGACTGCAGCCAAATCTTCTAATAAAACCATACTAGTACTTGGATCAACTCCGGAAAACAACCAATGTCTAACAGAATAGAAGTTTTGACGTTTTGAACTTCTTTTAGCTTCACGATAAGCCAAAGCCAAGGTGCCTAAAGAAAAGTTGCGGTAATTTCAAAATAAATTAAAATGGTAGAGAAAAAGTGAGAAAAAACCTGCTAAACATGACATGGATTGAAATTTTCAAATTTGAAATATACTATGGCCTCTAGAAATGTCATAACGATAATCACCTATCAAGTAAACATAGTACCAAAGCACATCGTATGTACCACCGTTTTTATTTATTTATTTAAACACATAAATATTGGTACAAAAAAGCACCAGATAATTATGCGCCTCACAAATCTCATTAAATTTGTGTGAGGGCTGTGATACTGCCCAGGTGCCCAAACTACAGCAGGTGGTTTTCTTAGAAGACCACACTCGGAGTCTTTGACCTAAAGGTCTCATCCACATGGCAGTGGAGCATTGTAAGGAGATGCAGTCCCATGGTAGCCGGTGACCAACGATTGGTTCATACGCCATTCGTTCCTTCAGGATGCTGAAGCCCATGTGCACCATTGGTTTGGAATCAGGGTTTTCCAACTCCCCTAGGTGAACTTTCCATGTCCACCAACCCAGTTAAAGCACCGGACATTCGCTTTTCGTCCTCTCAATTTCGTAAACAACACCTCCGCCACGAGAAGGCAGTGATTAGGACTTCCCTGGAAGAGGCTATATATTCGCTGGCCATGTGAGAGCATTTCGAGAGGGAGAGCGGACTCGCCCCACTTTCGGCCGTACCAGGACATCCGGGGGCTTGTACCACCGTAGCTTTTTTGAAAATAATATCAAATAACGTTTTTTCAGTTAATTTCACCAACGCGTATATTACTTTCCATCTCATAACCTTATCAGTTTCGAACCTTAATTAAGTAGTTTTCGTACAAACAGTTGGACACATTATAAGTACTTAACACCCTCACTCAACTCATACTGATAAAATGTCAAAAAAAAACAGTATCAAAAATGATTAGTTCTTTTCCTTTTCATTTTAGTTGGATTTGAATGCTCTAGAAGAGGATTGAATATGCTATGGTATGTAGTAGAACTTTGATTTAGAGATTAATATCAATATGAACTACACATAAAGTCACTGAGAAGAAGTCGTATGAGTTCCAATAGTTTGAAAAATGAATGCCTTTCAACATACCATACCTGATTAAGTTATTGAAACTTTATAAATCGAAAATTAAATAGGATCAAACATAAAACTGTTTCCATTCAATTCGAATGTCTCAGTAAATCAAACCGTAGATTACAATGGAGAAAATATGAAGGTGGTGTAGATTAAAAGAATTCTTTTTTGCACAACTACATCCCTAACATAGTTTATGTCTTACTGCTTTTATGAATAAAACGCCTCATTCTTGGGATTAATAGAATGCTAATTTTGTGAAAACTTAATCATATCATGTATGATCATAAATGATTGTCTAAAAACAACTTACTCCCTTCGGATAAAAGCGAACCTAGCATGACCATTAAAGCCTATATAAGGAAAATACGAGACAGACATAAATTAATGCAGGGATAAGTGATTGGTAATTTTTAAAGTATTCTAATTTGTAAAAACATGGGTTAACTCATAGACAATGCAATTAATTTGATGGTATTTTCCAACTCAGCTGTGAACATAGAAAAAGTTCTTCGCAAATCTCATTCTCTTTGAGTCACGCTCCTTTAAAATACAAAAAAGCGTGAGTGCATTTATACAGTTGTCGGTTTACGAACTGTATATGGACAAAATGTTAGGTAGCTTTAGTATTTTTCAGTGCTAGTGTAAAATGATTGTGAAGACATATATTCTGTTCTTTCTTCAAGTATACAAAACATAGGAAAATGATCTCATTGCTTGGCAGTACAGAAATACATGTTCTACCTTCAATAGCTCTTGAAGATTGCATAAGTATCACAAATGGAGAGTTTGAGTGTAACTGTCAATCAAATATAACATGTGATGCTCGATTAGGATGCCACAAAGATCAATTCTGGCATCCATAACTGCACTTTAAATGTTCAGTTTTTAGCACATGCTCGGTCAAAATTAAACATATTTGATTTTATATCCCAGTTGAATTCATGGCTACAATGGTAGCGTTATTTGAGGTCTCATTTGTAGTCGCATTTAAAAGCAACTTTTTGTATAGCATATCACAATAGAAGTTAGTTCAGTAATATCCTTACCTTACAATATGCAGTGGATTCGAGACAGTGAGTCTTAGATTTTGTTTTGATGTAATTTATAGCGAGTAATCAGGAATACCGATGACCTTATACTTAGTCCCTTTTATATTACATAACCTTTAATTTTCTTGAATTTACATGTACAGGAACATTTTGCTGAATCATACTCTTGAAAATGTCTCTACTTCTATCATATTTTGCAACTGAGTAATATTCACAAGAATGTTCTTATTCACCAATATATGTTAATTAGGAACTAATAATATAAATATATTAATATATAATGATAAGGACCATTGGAAAGACAGACAAATTTTCTCATCAGATCGTTCATGTAGCTGAAGCATAAGTAAAACTAAAATTACTGAGTTTAAATCCTATTAAACATTTCTTAATCATTTATTTATTGTAAGAATAAAACATTAACAAAACTAATTACCAGATTAACAGATTCAAATTCGTGTGGTTCCAAAATACCCTGGACACTATGATAAAATGTAAGACCAGCTCCCAAGAAAAAAATAGCAACACCACTTATCAACGAGGATACATTACGCATTGGAATATAACCGTACCTAATAATCAAGTAAAATAATTTGTTGAAATCAATGGTATTCAAAAGGAAAATCAAACCAAACAAAAAAAAAGACTTTTAAATGAAACTGCAATATCTCAAGACTATATCGAGGCAATACGCACATATACCAATAAGAGACTGACTAGTTGCAGTTCTAAATATCAATGGAAAGATTCAAACAAATAATACCAAGTGAATTTAATCTAATGGCCTGTTTCGATCATATGTTTGACAATAGAGGATGATGGATGTTTATTCTCTACTCTTATCAGGTGATTTGATTATATTTGTTTCTGCAACCATTTTGGTACATGTTCTTAACAAGTATATGTGTGATCAGGCTGTTCGAAATGTATTGCGCTAATACATCACATAGTTCTGATAATCTTCGTCCTCTTATTACACTATCGCAAATAAATAGATCAACAATCACATTTTAACACAATTTGTTTCGTAATATTCGTTAGCGGTTAATCACAGAGAAATAAATAAAAATAAGACATGTACTTCTATATTGCAACAAAGTAGGTTAATACTTTTTATAGTGTAATACTGCCACTATTATATTTAAGAAACTATTTGGTGAGCAAACTTGATAATTTTAACCATACAGTGATAGTACTTTTTTGAAATAGCTAAAATGTACAAATAATAATGGGTGGTCAAACAACTTCGGTACATGAGAACCAATTGTTATTTTTGTTGTGGTTTTATGTCCGGCTTTTTATCACGTGAATTATTCACCAATCGGAATATAACTTATCCAATCTTAGCACTGCCAAAGAAATGACGTTCGAACAGTATGAGCAACCTAGCATCTTTATTGGTCCCTTGTCCACCTAGCCCTTCCAGTTGAGTCCAGAACACCAATTACAGCTTCGGCTGTGCGAATCATTTATTTCAAACATACTTGGTTTATGTACCAGACAAACAGACCGCATCACACCATAAAATAGAAAATAATATTTGTACAAGATCGAACCAAATGTTGCTGTAAACATGAGAGACAGTAATCAATTTAGGGGCAGTAAATAGTATAATAATAATCTATGGGTCAAAATGAAGCTTATAATAAGATGAATATAGATATACACAATCTAATTGCTCAATAGTTATACAATAAGAATATATATAGAATAATAGCCCATTAATAGGTCCCCGAAGTTACCCGTACTTATTTCTTCACTAGAATATAACAATTTTGAAGTATAGATACATTGATAAACAGCGTTAATTGCCTTTGCTCTATTCTCTGCATTCCACACTTTGCTACAGTTCTATAAGTTAACGGAAATTCATACTAATGCACCTAGATTCCGATTACTTCAAAATGAAACAATCCCATAATAATTAGGACAGCAATAGTTTTCTTTGCTTAAATGAATAAAAACACAAATAGTTGATATTTATTCTCCTGATAGCTATATGGTCTAACTGTGAACAAGGAGATTACGAACCAGATGGATACAACCACGGTAGCGATGAAGCAGATAGATTTCTTACTTATTCATCCCTAAGGATTGAACTTGGCAAATTTATTCAATTTTCATTCCTCGAATGAATCCATTTCTCCTAACTATTTCTTTTTACTTGCAGTATTTTAACCATTATTGGTATTACTATCTACACTTCTTTGTAGTCATACTCGATAAGCCAATGTGAAATTTTTTCCTAGGAAGGCCTTAAATTCTCTGGTTTTTTACTTCTGTTAGTACATTGTAGTTCTGGCGAACAGGAAAGTCCTTGATAATCCACATTTATGTATATTTGTGTTAGATTGTTATTAATTATATATACCCTTTTGAGATTCTCTTTGATGGATTTATCGTTCGCGATTTGTCACAACTAGAAACAGCATCTACACCTAAGTAAAGAGGAATACATGATCAAACTGCGTCTGTGAGCAAATAGTAAAAAGGTGACGTACTCAATAAGCTGTATGAGTTAATACTGAAAAACATTACTTCTAACAAAGTACAAATAAAAAAGTTACATTAAAGTATATCCTATTGTTAAACAGTTTAAATACTAATGATATCTAAAGATTAAAGCATGCATAAAGCTAATTCACATAAGACCAAGTAATGGAAATACATAGTAACCAATAAAATTACATATGTAAAGCAACACGAATAGAATAAAAAAGCTTACGGGTGCGTTTCATCTGGTTTCTGAAGTGATGAATATAGACCATAAGCAACGAGAACCTAGAAGGTTAGGAGAAGACAGTAATTATGAGTCACTCAATTAACTTTTCTGTTGTACCAATTAACAATAAACGAAGACTGTTTGATATCAAAGAATTGACGTGAAACATTTATAAGTAATTGAAACTTAAAAAGAATCCACAGACAATCAGTGGAATATAAGACTCATGAAGCTTATGCCTGTGAGACTTGAAAAAAAGGATGATTTGTTAAACAAAAATTGAAATGTACGAGAAGAAACGGTTTTAAAGGTTCTGAGACTAAAATCTTAATTTATTAAGACTGAAAACTCGCCCGTTACGTACAAATTAGGTCCACTGTTTCTAAAATTCCGGTTAAAACTGAATACTAAGAAAATAAGATTACAAAAGTTCCAGATAACGCCTAAAGAAAATCAACTGCAGCAATGTTACTTCAAATTACTTACACCAAGTATTTTTATATTATTGTTAAACACACGACTATAAAAATAACTTACACCAAAATACTTATAGATTCTTGTGAAAATTGTCCAAAACAATAAGTTTGAATGGAATTCAAGCTTAATATAGACATCGATATGTATAGAGATAAGCACAAGATTTAATAGTCAAATATTTTTAAAAAAGTTAATGCGATCCTCATGATTCAATTTCTTTTAGATGACATACTTTGCCATCTAATCAGTTTGTAAGTATTTCATCATTTTAATCATTTTCAACAACACTCATGGTTAATCAAGTTTGTAAGTCGGTCCAAATTTTCACTCCATAGAAGTCGATAATACTTTAGTCAAAGCAGGAATTCAATAGCTTAATCATTACCATCAGCCGAACAATCTTCTACTCCCATTCTCAACTTGGCTGGTTTAAACGAGTTCGAAGAGCGAAATGAAAGTAACAACCGCACCATAAAATGAATTTGACATATCTTATTGCTTTAAGGAGGAAAATTATATTTACAAAAATCCTAATCCACCAAAAACCTGGTTGAGGTACGTAGATGACACATTTGTCATCATAAAACGAACTTTGCAAAACATCAACAAACTACATGACAGCATTAAGTTTATTAAAGAGATTCTGTAAAAGTCATCTTTCATTTCATCCGGGCTGCAGTTAGTGGGAGCGTAGGCAGAAACAACGAAAAGGCAACGACTTGGGTTCCTATCCTTCCGAATTCTTACGGAGTCATTTAGTAGAACAGAACATAGCCGACTGTTAACGTGGATCTACTCTAATAGTGCTTGTTCTGCTCTCGTACTTAGTTCTATGCACCTGCAAGTCCACGAGGACTAGCCACCGGGTCGCCAGATACACGGAGGGTGTATCTAGTTGGTTCTCCGTTTTGGAGAGGAGAGGTCAAGTGAATGACCACACTATGTATGTATGCGTGTTTCAGAGGCAGCATACATCAATGGCACGAGATTCTAAGGTTTTAACCAAGGAGGTCTGTTAGCCGATTTGATATAGGATGCGTACGTTGAAGGCGTCAATCTGTACTTTGGAGTGAGGTTTCAGTAACCTGGGACAGTGCTTTGATCACTAGAATCGTTGGCCATGATGACATTTGAGGAGGAAGTCAAAAGAGGAAGTTTAGTGTTGAAAGTCGAGGTAGGAGGAATAATAGGAAGTGAAGAAAAAGACTGATTATGAATACGGTGATCTTGAGTGCTGTTATAGGTATGAGACCAGTTATCACTTCCCGGTTGCCCACACCGTGGAAGGGTTCTTCTAGAGGTACCTGAAAATGAAATTGGATTAGAAGTGGTCTTGATGACCTGAGAGTGTGGCCACAGTGCCCAAGGGACAACTGCTTGAGGTCGGTCACACACGACTTAACTGTGAGTAATTTTTGTGTTAGCTCCGTGCTTGTTGGGACCTTACCGTAGGAGACGGATATTCGTGCGATAAGGCGGAGTGTGCATTTTTAGGGTCGACCATTTCTAACCCCACCCCTCCTTATGGGAAGGCAGCATTGCTGTTACGCTGGTTGTCTGAAGGAAACACCTTACTGCCGTCACACCTCTGTACAGTCAGCAGTACGACTTCGCCTTCGGACCTTGGGTTTGGTGCTTTCAGTCTTACCGCTCTTCAACCAACCTGTCTGGCATGTTAGGACCTTGAAGAATGATTGTTCCAGTCAGTATAGCTCGATTGGTTCATAACGATGGGCAAGCCCAACCACTTGAAGGGGAGCGGAAAAGAGGAAAGCCAGAGAGCACTGTGTCGAGAATCGGAAGCAGACATCAAAGGGATGAATTATAACTCTAAAGGATTGCCTCGGACAGTGTTGGATGGAGAATGCTGGTCATCCGCCTGTTTCTTCTCCACGAGAGGTAACACGCGCCAAATTCACATTCAACGGGTTTTGGTCACAAAAGACACAAACATGGGTTCGAATATTTAATATATGTTGACTTGGAACTAGGAATCACAAGCAACAAAGTTTTATCTAAAAAACCGGTATACATACCTTTCCTTGGTTACTAAGTTCGACTGCATCATACACAAAATATAACCCTTGTGTTTTGTAATGGCCGCTATAAAAGTTTTGAAATTTGATGATAAGTATTCTAGTGACACATGGTATGTACAGAATGAGAACAGACAGAAAGGAGTACCTGATTCATCGTATCCGCAAGCGAATGCATCATCTCAGAAAACATGCTTTTAGAACCAGTATACCACCAACCGAAGGCTTTTGCTGCGACGTTGAGACCATTTCTATTGGAAATAAAATATAATACTCCATTAGAATATACTGTACTACTAATTGATTGATATAGTTGGAAACAAATAAATACAAGATAGGAAATGTCTAAAGTGGACTACCAGTGGCCTAAGGAAACTTTAACAGAAAGGGAAGCTAACCCTCAAACAGGTAATATCAAATAATTCAAAATGTTCACCAAATAAACATCGAGCTCCGATAACATAAACAATCGAGAATAATAGTACATTTCTCAATACGTTTGGATAAAATGGGATTTTTTATAATTTTATGAGCGAAAATGAAAAAAATGTTAACGACACACTTGTGTTTATGATGAGGAAGATACCACGTGAGACAAATAAAAAGCATATACATCTATTCGAATTATCCACACGAAGTACGAAACCTAGTTCACCACATTAAGTTGTTATATCATCTGGTCCGTGAAATATCACGTGACAAAATCGCCAATTGGAAAACTGGATTATGTGACCTTGTCCCTGAACTAAACCAGTGATCTGCTAACTAGCATGAACAGCCTAGAGTCAGCTTGGAGTCCTTATTAGTCCTCTGCATAATAGCTTCTCGCCTAGCTCAGCCCGTTCATTCCAGAACAGAAATATCAGCCTCCGCTGCACGAATCGTATATTTCAGACACGCTTGATTTATATGCAAGCCAATCAGACCGCATAATACCATAAAATAAAAAATTATTATACAAGATTAAGCCAAACATGGCTGTGAGTATGGGGGATTCTGGCTAATAAATTTAGCATAAATTAAGAATGGTAAATTGTATAATAATAGCTAATAGGTCAAATGAAAGCTTATGATAAAACGAATGCGAATATATACACAATCTAGTTACCTAATAGTTATCAAATGGGAATAAACGTATTAACAGTCCATAAATAATTCTTAGAAGTTAACATTCACTTATTCTTTGTTTGGATATGACACAAGTGAAACCACAATGAAAAATATCATAGGGTAGATATTCTATTAAACGAAGATAAATATGGTCGTATTCTCCGTATTAATTAGAATGGTATGAAAATAGTTGCATGTGGTCAAAATCCATAGATATGGCTACATATACAATGGGACCCGTTAGCTATCGCATTCTTCATAAACAGTAATATTAACGAAATCTATCTCAGCTATGTGATTGTTTTGTTACTTACCACTATTTTCCTTTTTTTATAAGGTCGTATTTCTACTTATTCACAAGATAACCTTTCCTTTTAATAGAATAAATTTTATTGTACCCTTCTGTGCCCGATGTTTCTGCATTGTAAGGTAATAAAATACATTAAACTATTCCGAGCGATTAAAAATAACTGATAAGCTTGTATATCTAACAGTAAGTAAACGACAGAAAGGTAAGTTAAGATGTAAAATAATTTTTAGGGAAAATATTATGATTACTAATTACAAAGGAATGAACAATAAATCCAATTGAGTCACAATCTTTCGCTTCACGTGTTTTGAGGACTATACTTGAGTTTACACTGTCAACAATTTGATACAACAGCCACTAATTATGAACAAATCTTATACCTCATGACTTGAAAACTTTCGCTTTACTTCTATTCCAGACACTACTATGTTACAGTACAGAGTATAGTAGAATGAGCAACAGATCTTGATCACATTGAGCAATCAAAGTTTAAAAACTCAGGAACCAATAAACGATTCTACTAAACACTAACTCCAGGGCTTATTAGCTGGTGATTCTCAGTAGCACGAAAGATAAGTAGACACGATTGTACACCAAAACCAATGACTGTATATTTTAGACCCTTCAACACTTAAAAACCACTTAATAGGTAATAAATGTGTTCCAGAATAAGAAAATCTTCATATGGTCTCTAAAACGACTCATTTAAAATCAATCACAGGTTAGTGCGGCTGCTAGGGATACAATTAAGGCAGTCTTTCAAAATTCAGTAAGCGAACGAGCTAGTCGGAATTATTTAAATAACTCACATTGCTATTGCGAAAAGAACAACACGACCAGGACCCGACGTAAACAAACTTTTCCGTTTATCCATAAAAACCTGTGACAGAAAAAGTATTAAGTATTTGGAAATACTATTTACGCTTACATAATAATGCGTAATTATAGAAACAGGGATATTTCGATCAAAGGGCGAAATAGATCTGATAAATTAAGATCGAGTTTGTACACTACCTTAAAAGAGTCTGAGTTTAGTTATAATAAGTAATATCCTTTACTAAGACCTTGGCAATAGCTGGAAGGGTTAAGATACCGATTTACACAACTATCATGTTCATTTATCAAAGCTGGCAACTAGTATGACTACAAATATGCAACATTTTGTAGTTTCGCGGTTTTTTAAAAGGACATTTAGATAACAATGAATAGAGTTAGGGAAGGGGTAAGCAAGTGATAGAATCACAAGTGACTCGATTTTTCAGGGTTTTTTGAAAACATCTAAAACAATACACGTAAAGTCATCTATTGGTGGAGGGTTATTTACTATTGGCTTATGATTATGAAGTCAAATGCCAAACGCTTTTAGGTTAACAAAAATAAGGATGATGCTAACTCATCCATCAGATACCTGGTTAAGAGCTACAGTTTAGGTGCAAGGGGTACTGATACTAAGCGGTGGCACAATTCGAAGTACGTGAAGCAGGGTTCCAACCTGGTACTTAGTGGTTAAACCGAACGCCTTAACTACCAGGCAATCGCTCCAGGATAGTTAGATCGAACTCAAAAAATACGAAGTACACTTAAGAACTGAAAGCAGAGCACAAGGAACTCTCGAGTAAAGTAGACACTTTGTTTATGGATAAGAGAAAAAACAATAAAGAACACTGAGCATTTTTCTTGGTTCTTAATTAATAACGACGGAGTGACGTACCGAAGTCCCAGTCGCCTTGGTTTCTACTGAGCTCTGAAGGTATTTTAAGGCCTTTCTTAAATTAAAGAATTCTGAGAGATCATGAAGATCAATTATGTACCTACCTGTTTTGGTTCTTCGCTCCATATCCTTCATGAGTTTCCGCCGTAACTCAAAATCATCATAGCTTCCGTGCTTTGAGTAAGCCCTTGGAGTGAAACATTAGATATTCAAATGAGTTACATTTGCTCTACATCTGATCGGAGGAAAACAAGTGTTTTAGTTTCATTGCCATACGGACTTCGACTGTAATACCGTGGTAACTGGTCTAAATCCCTTGAAGCATTAACACAAAACTCGAGTGGGGTTGAAAACGTACTGCTTTGTCAGCATATATTCTCGTAATGCTCTAAGTGGTGTGATATATTTCACAGACTTGACAGAATCATCGTAAGAAAAGCTTGTTTTAATCTTTGGAACCACTGACCAACTAGTTATTATAATTTTTTGTTACCTTTAGCATTTATCTTCTCACCTGGAGAATCGGTACTACTCTTAGGACCTAAAGAGCTGAGATTTCTGTCGAATAAATCAATGCGAGTTTGACGTGATATCCAGATTTTATTGACAGAGTAAGGCGTAGTAAATAAATGTTTGGTAGACAAGTTAAAGCAGCGTCGAAACGTGGCACGACTAACTATGAAGTGAGCATTCTGCATAACTTTAAACTACACAGCATTCAATTTGTCATTTGCAGCTGTTAACCAGTATCGAAGTAACCTAGAAAATATCGAAACTCCCTCGCTTAGAAGCAAATTGAAAACCAAAGACAAAGATTTCACACTTGGGGCTTGGTGTCAAGGTTCCAAAGTTTCTTATTATTTCTTTATTAATATGTCTCTAAACGTATGAACTGGAGGTGAGAGTATCACTGTGGCGGCAAATAAGTCCCGAAAATCCATAGCTCTGTAAGCCTTCGACATTTGATGCTGACCTCATTAGTTGTAATGTACTCATCTAGCTGGAGGCGCTCAGTCACTCATCCGCACCAAAGCACATTAGGGTACGGCGTGCTTCAAGTTTCCTACGACCTCTAGCCAGCGTTGGTTGATCACTTTTCGATATATCGATAGCCTATCAAATATATCTTCGAACCTCTTCGCTTCTGACTCTTGATCTGACTGGGTTGGCACATTTCGATTAAAGAAGGTGTTACCAGTTAACGTGCTGTCAAAGTCCGAATACCTGTGGCGTTGTTACCACCTTTTCTGTTTTCTGGTTACAAATTATATCGGTAAAATATGGGAACAAACATCAATATGTCGTAAAGTAATTCTTTGTTCCACGTATTCTTTAGTCGCTTAATTAGAAAACCAGCCTAATATGGCTATAACGACAAATAAGTCCCTAAAACAAATAGTTAGGTTAATTCTCGTAACCGAACCTGACCTCATTATTTTTACAAGACATGCCCTAAATAAAAGCGTTCTGTCATGCATCCGAACCAGATAACCATTAGATAAGCTGTTCTCAGCAGAATTCATGACATCTAGCCAGCTTAAGTTACACACTTCCCGATATACTGCTACCTCCCAAATATAACTATGAACTACTTTACACGTTGATGGTCTACAACCCTTTATAAAAGCAGTACATCACAATCAGGTATTCTTAGGCAATTCACTGAAGTACACTAAGCCATTAAGTTTACGTCTGGAGAGGAAAGCGCAGGTAGAATAGCTTTTTAAACGTTCTCTTAACCTAATGGGATGATGGATCAACAAGAAGGTATTTAAAGAGAAAAATATACCTTAACAGGGCAGTACACACATTTTCTTATTTTCGTACCTCCATAGTATGGAAGAATCCAAAACTCTTAGCTATCGAATACATACTACATTTTTCACGGATATGGTTGAAAAAGAGCTAGACGCCTTGAATAATACACTTAAGGAGAACAGATACCCTGAAAAACGTATTAATAAATGTGTGATCACGAAGGTTAGGTTGGGCGAAATACAAATGGTAAATAAGAAATTCCAGTTTAGGCTCTAACATATCAGAGCGGATGCAGCAAGAAGAATATTGGTCTGGAGATTATGAGGAAGAATCAAAAAATTTTTCAACACCGAAGAACCACGTGGTGACATCGAGGCTGAAAGATAATTTACCTGGAACATCTACCTGGTATTGTGTTTTTCAGTTTGAGTGCTTTTGTGAAGCAAGTTATATTGGTCAACGTTCTAGGACTTTACATTTACGTGCTCTCAAAAATCTTTCAGCGATATCCATCAATTGCATTTAAATTAAATAAGTTCGGGACAGCATCAGATTGGTTTGATCTTCATTAGAACTGAAATGAGTCGATACTGCCCAACATGTTAGTTATTTAACGTATCTTGAACTTTTATGGGTCAGCAGAATCGTGGAACGAGATTTACAGATGGAGGGATAGACAAGTTAACAACAATATAATAGAATATACCACAAAAGTCAACTGATTGAAATAATCTAATGAATCTGACCATCATACCTTTTGTCGGTATGTTTTGTGGTGTGAATTTTACATATCCATACTAACTATGACACTAACACAGGGAAATAGGTTTAGTTTAGCTCTTGCTATGAGCTGACGGTAACTCTTGGTCTGGGTTTTGCACTATGTACTGGACTATACGGAAACCTACTCCTTACTTCAAAATTCTCCTTTGAGAGTAAATTTAACATATTCCTAAAGACACAGAATCGTATTTCACACTCGATTACCAATACTTTTTCTACATAAACTTGATTCATAAAGCTTCATCTCTATCGTTTGGTGTCGGCGATCAACTTAAAATAAACAAGTTTTGTTAAACGAAAGCTCTTTTCAGTCTTTCAGCAACCACTAGAACCATTTTGCTGCGAAAGCCGAGGAGAACATAAGAAAATAGTATAACACAAAAGTGACAAAGAATAACCATAACACAAAACTTTTAAGTATAAAGTTTCTTATATTCTTGCATTTACACATTCTTTGTGTGATGTTGTCGTGCCCTTATTACTCATTACATTTTGGATTGATCTTGTGAGTCAGGTCTCTTCTAGGGAAGGGGTGACGTCACAAACCCACTACAAACCATAAAATTATTGTAAAATAATCAGGTGATAACCCCGGAAATTCTTGTCTTTTTTTAAGTTAATCGTACTTTCTTTCTGACCACTGGAAGGGAAATTCTTCATGAATTTTTGATATAAGTCAGTTTTAGATGAGCAAAAATCCTGTGAATATGCGTGTTAACTAAGTGTCTTGACTGATCCACAATTTTTACTCAAAGACTGGACTAAAATTTTGAGTTTGGTATGTCAAGTGCCTAAAGATAACCTACGCTCGCAGGTCAGGTCCTTCTCACCACTTTCATGCAATAACGGTATTCTGAGAATGCGGAGGTTTGACAGTTAACGCCTTTGGTTCGGAACGAATTGTTAGTTTTTTAGAAATACATGTTTCAGTAATCAAGATTCAAAACTATCGGATATGAAATTTAAAGTATTCATATGATATAACCAGATGACACTATGAGAAAGAATTCTGTGATAACGCTTTACGTCTTTCTGGAGCATGCCTTGGAGCTAGAACATTCAAAATCTTTTGAAAGTGACACTACTCTCATGCCTTATCTACACGCGTCTCAAAAACACAAGTGTAAAATATTTGTATTCCGTATGAATTTGTATGTAAATATCTCCAAGTATAAGTCACTTGTGACCAAAACCCGTTGAATGTGAGTTTGGCATTTTCGATGATTTTGTTTACTTACTTTACAGCTGCGAAAAGTGGCCATTACGAGTGGAAGATACTCGTAAGCTACTAGTATTTGACCACAGATGTCTTGGAAATATTGCTCGCATCTCCTGGGATTACCGGGTAAGTAGCGATGAGGTTAGACGCAGAGTATTAGAGGATGATGGTAAATCAGTTGATGAGGTCATAAATATTCATCGACTGAGATGATTGGGCCACGTGTTACGTATGCCTGAACACCGAATACCACGACACGCAATGCTGACCAGTATTGGAGTTGGTTGGAAGAGTTAGGGGCGGCCGAAGCAATAGGTAGCATCAGTGCTTGAAGTCACTAACCTCCAGTCTGAGCCATGTTGGCAGATGCAGACTACTTGATCGGGGTCCGTGTGACTATCGTAACCAACGTTTGGAGACTCTGGGTGACATGGCTCAGAATCGATCACAATGGTGTAGGTGTATACACTCTCTGTCTTCCGTTAGACTACGAGAGTAAAATTGCTTCATATCTTTCTTCCTGTGCTATATCCTCATATACAATCTCTCATTTATATATTACCACCATTAAATTAACTACTTCTATGAATTCGGTGTTCATCTCGTTGTGCAAAATGAGGTATGGCAACTAGGACCGATGCATATTTGTGCCTGGTCCTACGTTGTAGTTGTAGTGTAGCAGTTTGATGATTTCCGTATTGTATGTCCTATATTTCTCTACCGTCTTTTCCTAATTTCCTCGGCTGGACGTTGGTTTATCTTCTCTCACAACAGACTGTCGCTGATAGTATGCGGTCAACGGACACTGAGTATCTTGTATAAATAATTGTTTATAAATGCTTTTACCTTTTTGATCATGGTTGTAGTAGTTCTCGGAGTTTCAGCTCCGTACAGTAGGACTGTTTTGACGTTCGTATTGAAGATTCTGACTCTGATGTTGGTTGACAGTTTTTTGAGTTCCATATGTTCTTCAATTGCAGGAATCCTGCCCTTGCTTTGTCAATCCTTACCATGACGTCTACATTAGACCATCCTTGTTCATCGATGATGCTGTCCAGATACGTCAAAGATTCCATTTCTTCCAGAGTTTCTCAATCAAGTATGATTGTGTCGGTGTTCTCCGTGTTGTATTTGGGGATCTTGCTTTTTCGTTTGTGTGTGTTGAGGCTGCTGCTACACTAGTTGTTTTTATCTGCATTCGTTGGTGTAGAAGGATAGAAGGGTCAGGTCATCCGTGAAGTCCAAATCTTGTAAATGATTCCGAGATGTTCATTGTATTCCGCGCTTTCCCTCAGATGTCGAGGTCTTCATAAGCCAGTCGACCACCGGAAGAAAGAGGGAGAGTAGGCAGTCTTGTCTGACTCCTGTCTTTACTTGGAATATATCTATCAGTTGTCCTCCATGCACGACTTTGCGATGTTTTCCACCGTATGAATTTCGGATGATGTTGATTTTCTCAGGTACACCGTAGTGTCAGTGAAGCTGATGTATAGTGACGAGTTTCACTCAACTGATTGTTCAATGATGATCCAATGAGTCGCGATTTGGTCTGTGCACAACCGATCTTTAAGGAATCCAGCCTATTGGTCTTGAAGTTGGACGCCTACTGTATTAAACCTATGTAATACTGTTTGTCCAGCTATCCCATGCTTATTTAGCTTCCGTTTCATCTTGGCCGTAACTGGGTGTGGATCTAAAGCTATCACAGTTCCTCACCTGGTTCTCACGTCTCCCACTGACCTTCCGAATCTTTTATTGATACAAATATGATCTATCTGATTATCCATGGTGTGATCCGGTGAGACCGATGTAGCCTCGTGCATGAGTTTATGTGTTGATATTGTGCCACCTATAACTAATTTGTTGACTGCACATAGATTTGCAAATCTCTACCCATTTTCGTTTCTCTCTCCCAATCCATGTCATCCCATGACATTTTCATATCCAGTGTTATCCTTTCTGACTTTGGCGTTTAGTCTCCCATCAGGATGGTGAGATCTTTTCTTGGGCACTTCGCTGTGATTGACTGCAGCCTCTTATGGAACTGGTCCTTTTCGCCGTCACTGCTATCAACGGTGGGTGCATAACATTGGATGACATTCATCTTGACTCTCGTATTCTTTGTTTTTAAAGATGCTTTGGTGATTCTGGATCCGTGAGATTCCCATCCTATAAGTGCATTACGTGCTTCTTTGAACAGCATCAGAGCAAGTCCCTGAGCGTGTGAGCGTGTTTGAATAGTTTGATTTGCTTATTGTAATTAGCCTTTTTTAGGAAGGTTGCTATCCACAGGATGAGGATGTTGACCACGCATTCATTCCTCTCAGTTTGCTCGGGCTTGGGAGTAGCAGTAACTTTAGTAGAGCTTGTGAGGGACATTCGAAGGATACATTTTTGAAGTTCGTTATTCACTAACTCGAGTTAATTCAGTAGTTATGCATGGGGATTGCCTACATATATATTTCAATAGCAATCATTCGTATGATCCGAATGGAGTCAGATATAGACTCATTCAGAGCTGCAGGAGGAGCTTTTGATGCTTTTATATGCATTTGTGATTTGAATGAGGTCCCTGTCACTCACTTTAACCGTCACGTTCTTGCACTGACCGCTTCCTTTCAATTTTACAGTTTCTCCTTGATTGTCCTAATGGCTGTTTACCCACTCATCTGACTTCGTTGACTATCATGATAAGCGATTATGTTCTTTATATTTACTGTTTCAGTGAATAACTTGGATTATTTTTAAACGATAGAAGTGACGTTCTTTATTTCTTGGAAACCTGTTGCTGAAAAAGTATGAAAGTTACGTAAAGTTGTCCCGGGATTAAAGGAATTGAGGATGTAACAAGTTCTAACGAAACTAGTAAATTTAATGTTGAGAATACCTGGAAAACTGCATGGATTGTCTGTGAAGACGGTAGGCAGAACTATTATACACTCGCTGATCCAAATCACAAAAAGCATGGTAACTTGGTAGCCCACTTACTTACTAGCTTGCGCCTGTTACCCATCGTGGATGAGCACATTTCGCCAACCAGGATTCTCCATCGAACTCTGTCCTGTGCAATCCTTTCTATTTGTTTCCAGGTGCTAATCATTCCATATGTTCTTCAACGGTAGTAATGCCACCCCCACTTTGGCAATCCTTGCCTTTACGCCTTCATCGGATCCTCCTTGTTCATCGAAGATGCTACACAGATACGTAAATGTTTCCACCACTTCCAGAGTTTCGCAATAAATTGTGAACGGGTTTGTGTTCTCGGTGTTGTGTTTGAGGATCTTGCCTTTTTCTCTTGTGTATCTTTAGACCCTCTGAAACTGGTAGCTAGTTGGTGCCAATGTAACGTGAAGATCAGCACTAAAAATGCGGACATACAATAAATAAGTAGTTTTTGCCTTATTCCATGCAGGTAATCGATATCCAAACCGTGGGTGTGTTCGAACTAAGAAATCAATGGTAATGAAAGTTAATAGTCATATCAGAAATGAGTTGCCAATTACGCTAGATATTTTCGACTAACAGAAAGCACGATTTTCATCTACAATCAACGGTCCCGATCAACCGAGAAAAGAATAAAATAGATCCTGGCCACCACAACATCATGTTGAAAAGAGGAAGACCAAAAGAAGAGATAAAACCAGAGAAATAGTTATGACCAAATTTTGAAACTATTTAGTGATGATAATCACCCCTATTGACCTCACGTATGCACCTAATGTACATTAATACAGAGAGTAAGGGGAACAAGGTTACATGTAAGGAGAAACTGTGAACGTACTGCCAAATTTGTGAAGGGATTTTTTCTTGCATGCACTTATAAACGTACAATGCTGGCTCGACAAAAGTTTAGAGGACGCTTTTATCAAATAATAAGACGTATTTGGCTCATTCTGCCATGGTTCTCCAGATAAACTCGGCTATGTCAGTGGGACCGTCAGGACTTACAGCAGTAATCCCACTCAATCACTCTTACATTTTACCGACGCAAGCCAACTTAAGCCCCCTTTTATCCCTGTTCACATTAGTAGATGCCATGTTTCATCTTCTGATCATCAGGTAAGTTATATCTGCATCCACAATACGTATCAACTAATGCATCAAGTTAAACACGTCTTACACTAAACTAATCAACAATAGTCCCAACCATTCTCCCAAACCACTAGCTTTATGCACGAAGAATCAACACCACCATCTTGTCCGGTAAACCATCCCTAAACTTACCTTTTTCTTCTAACTTCAATAGGTAGGTGTACGGTAAAATTTCGTCAGTGGATAAAATTAGTTTACAAAGTCTTGTTAGCGCCATCCTGAATCCAGTTATTACGTCCGGAACAATGTCTTTGTAACTAAAACATTTGAAGCAGACTCAGCAGACCATATATGTTCACACCTATTTGTCTCATCTTAATATCGTCTCATACTCCACATCCAGCTAAGAAAGTCACTAATGTCTTTGCAGAGAAAAGTTGCTCTGAGCTAGTCTGAGAAAATAAGATAGTGTGCAACTCACGACTTCAACTGAATGAGCACCTGCCAGGCCTGCTAAATTAAACTATTGGTAATTATATTAGTAAATAGATGTAATTGAAGTTCAACATATAGTCGTCGATTGTCCATAGAATAAGGACTAGAGATGCTAATCTTGGTCATGCACGACAACATAGTCTGAGAAGCGCCACTAGAATAGACTAACGGAAATTGTTTCTTTAAATAACTATGTATTCAGGTCACTGATTAATAAACATAGTTCAATTCCTATCATGCCTCATGAGAAGCGTTAAGTTGACCGAAGTTTATTATTGAAGACAAAGGATATTTTTGTCCAGCATCAGGTTACATCGTGCTGAAGCTCCTCTAAGTTGAACGGAAGATAACCGGAGGTTGAACATTTGATGGAAAATAGTAAAGGCTAAAAGGCTAATGCGCGAAGATTATCGAAATAGCATGGTCGGGCCACGCGGTAGTAGTAATTGTTGTTCTTTTAACTTTATTATCATTATATCAGCAATCTTGAGTGTATTCTTCATAGGTTCTTCTGAAGCAGAACACTCAATCACATAGTAGTATTGCTCAGTGCAAACAATTATCTTACCTCAACTTAATATCATAAAAATTAGGCGGCCACATCTTTGCGAGTCAACTATGGTATACGAGGTCTGTTGGTCTAGTAGCATAGATAAATGAACTAATGCTCACCATAAACCCAAATTCCAGCATATTTACTATATCTGAATAGAAATCGAGAACACTACGCCTTGCCTTGTCGCAGATCATGAAAGTTTCGAAGTACAGTAATGTCAAAAGAATGGAGATTTTCATGTTAAACTCAGCACACTAAACAACCTTTCTTAACTACCAAGACTTTAATCTCTGAACAGTTATTGTATCTTAATAACAGTATTTCTGGATCTAGAACAGGTATGGGTGTTTCAATCTAATTTATTGTAGATTTTCACTCGAGCCTCTAGTTGAGAAAATTTATCATCATTTATATCTAAAGTAAACACATTTTTTATTCTTTTCATAACATCAGTTTTGGCCTGTTGAATGAGATCAATTAATTGCTGATCATATCCTTCAAGGTTTAATAGTCGTGCTGACTAAACAGCGAGTTCCAGTGATATAAAGCTTACAGACCTTTACTCACCATAAACTAATCAGTTAAACATGGAAACAGGCACAACAAGAACATTATTGAGTTACACTTCCCTGTCTAGAGTAGTATAGTGAAATGGATATTTATTTTCAGAAACTTCTTTCTTTTTGTTAACGTTATCTTCGGTCACATGTCCATCGGTGGTAGATCCATAACTTAACTGACCACATTTCAAATTATTCAATTATCCTGTTAATTCGTTCGTTTTTTTGAGAGAAGTGATAATATTATCTGAATTTTATTGGATTATTTGGCCTGAATTTTCGCCATGATCACAAATACTTTACTTATTCTAGAATTCCCAGAGATTGCCTAATATGTTAGAATTTAATACCTGGTGTTCAATCTAATACGATGGGACGATAATGATGCCAGCAAAATATCCATCTCTGATTAACTCAGTACATCTGTTCATCAATCATGTTAATCACGACGCAGATTTATAAACTCGACTTGTAATGATATTTTGAACATTTATATTTCAGACATGAGAATATCAAAAGGCGGACAAAACATGAGAGAAACAAAGAATTCATGCAGCTTGGAGTTCGTAACATACCGAGTGAAAAAATATTAAGATGACTTAATTTTTATAAGCCATGTAACGATACAAGCAAACAGACAGATTTGCACATCATCAAGCTCTTAAGTTCACAGCCATTTAACACAGCCAGTTGTGCAGAATAACCAGTATATCAAAATTGATCGTCTTTTGAGGAAGTAAAGAAAACTTATATGAAAACTGTGACAACTGTACTTACTGCTGATTACTTTGATTTTATTCGGCAGCTAACTGAAATTCTAAATATAATATTTTCATTCGTGCTTATCTGGTTCTATCTGAATTTGAACTATTTTGGGAATTCGTAGTTAGGAAATCAGTTTGAATTATCACACTGTGATACAGAGATTACTACAAGAACAGCTCCTCCAGCAACTTCCTGCAAAGGTATCTGGCCAATAAACTTCAAAAAAACAAGGAATGGATGATCCTAACTTATGTGAACATATCTCGGAAACTATTACAAGGAGTCAGAAATACTTACGAATTACTGTTGTTTACAACCAAACGCAATCAATTTATTTTATTTTATATAGACCTAAAGACGCACCAAAAAAATAAGCTATCAACTATAATATAAATTGTACAAACTGTGAGAAATATCATATCGGAAAAAGTGGAAACCTCCTTTACTTATACGTACATAAATATAGATTAATAATAATAACAATTATATATATATATATATATATATATATATATATGCTTCTAAGAAAAGAGACGCATACCACTGATGCCTTAAAGTTCTAAGGGACATGTACATATATATCAATGAGTATACAAACATTCCCTACTCGTGTAAAGGCAGATTTCTTATCAGTGTCAAACATGGACACTGTGTATTATAACATTGGGAATTACAGAGAATTCTGAAAAGAATCAGATTCACATTTATTAACATTTAATAAACACCCCAAACAGCAATTCATGAACAAAAACATCAGAATACTCCTAGAATAGATGAAAGGCTCACTCATACATAAAGTGGACGTTAATGATGTTGTCTTAAATAATAATAAAATCTCGTTCAAATCATTTAGATCGGACCACTTAGTAACATAGATTCATTTACTCAGAGATTGATAACCTCTGAAAAAGATTAAATGTCCAAACAAAGCAAGGATTATTGCTATCTTATCATCATGTAAATAAGTTACCACACTTTTTGTTGATTGGAATGAACACTTATCAATTGATTTTGTATATTTTTGTTTATTACATGAAACATTCACGTCTCTGAAAAATTGTATTGTTGACGAAAAGCTCTTAGATAACTGATATCTCTTCAAAATGAAATAAAATTATAAGTTCTTATACTTACTGAATTAAATAGTGAGCTAGTGTAATTATTACGACTTCGTGAAGAATTAACAAAGTTTGTCGTCTTCCAAATACTTTTCAAGTATCGCTTTTTACTTATCTTTTGTTTGAATTTTGTATTGATATGTTCAAGACAAGTGAATATTGAAAATTACACATTACAAAAAAGGAGATCCTATAGAACAACAATATAAACAATGACAAGAAAAAAACAAATGGATATAAATTTCTATTATTGAAGTTGTTTTAATTGTAGTTGAAATTATTAATCATTTTCTATTAGAATAAGGAAATCAAATTTTTCCCTATTATCAGAATTTGTTTTCATTGTGTTTAACAGGAAGTAACAAGTAAAGATAGCAAAACAACAAAATGAATATTTTTTTGCCTGATTTATCGATGTGCTGTATCTTAAATTTTTTCCAAATCAGTGAAATCATATTGAGTTGAGTGGATTGATTTCAGATAGTAACCGGGATTACCTCCCCCCCATTCCCTCAGATTAGGTAGCATGATAATTCCTCAATAAATCTGTTTTCTATTTTTTTTTAAAATCAATACTTCTTAATACTGAACAAACTAACATGTGATAAAAAGTATTTTTATTTTCTTTGTTCATATTCATAAGAACTCATCAATCCGTTAAGACAAACTCAAGGAATTTTTTGTTTTGTTCAACAAAAATTCACACATGATTGTTTAAAAGTTCAAACAGCTAATAACACAACCAACTTTCATTTTGTCAAAAGAATTTTTTATTTCCCAATATAATTCATATTTATTCGTTGAAAGTGAGTGAATTCTTGTTAAAAAATATCTTTGAAAGAAAAAAAACTGTTTGATGGGGATCGTTTTCAAAATACTCATAATTAAAATCGATAATTGTTCATGAAACATTCTGTTATACTGTGATCAAATAACAATAAATGAGAATCAGAAAGGGTTTTGTGAAGATTTCAATATTTTTCATAGTTGAAATCATAAGTCAATTGAAGATAGATCACCATGAAAAACCTGGTAGCTCTGGATGGCCGTTTCGTCCTATTGTAGGACTCCTCAGCAGTGCGCATCCACGACCTCGCCTCGCGAGATTCGAACCCAGGAACTACCAGTCTCGTGCCAGAGCACTTAACCGATAGACCACTGAGAAAATAAGTTTTTTTTCCTTTCAGAATCAGTAGTCTAGTTGTTATTCTCTAGTTGAAATATTATTCTTGCCAATGAAAAACATTCTTGAAAAAAACAAACAAAACAATTACCAATAAAAATTGACACTTTGTAAGTATTAATAATGTAGTTGAATTCAGTATGTAAATTAAATATTATTGAATTGTGTTGTATCCCGTGGAGATTTATGAATGATAACTTTGAGAACTATTTATGGACCAATATGATATATATATTTCCTATTGTATAATTTTCAAGTAACTAAACTATTCATATTCGTATTCCTCTTATTATGAGCTTCATTTTGACCTAAAGATTATTATTATACGATTTACCATTCTTGAGTTGTCCCTAGTCCATTAATAACTGTCCCCCCTATTTGCAGCCACATTTGGCCACATCTTGTACAAATGTTATTTTCTATTTTATGGAATGACGTGGTCAGTTTGTTTGGCATATGAACCCAGTATGTTTGAGAATAATGATTCATATATTGCAGAGGCTGTCATCAGTGTTGTGGACTTAACTGACTGGGCTGGGCAGAAAGCAGGACTGACAATTAATCAAGACTGCTCATACCTTTTTCGTGTATCTAATCGATAATTCACTCCTCTCTGATTGGCGGGGATCAGCACGTTCATATATCAAACAGGGCACGCACGCACTCACACGTTATAACAAATTGAATTATTATGATACTGTTTACAGTGTTTCTGAATTGTAAGGCATTAAAATAATTGTAATTCTAATTAAGTACAATGATGAAATTGACGTCATCAAATCATTTGTTTGAAAAAAATCATATTATTTGTAATCTACTACTTTTTCAGAACAAATTTTAAAAGAATAAACGTTGTAAATTTTTAATTTCTAAAAGGTATATTAGAAGTCTATTAAATTAAAGACAATGTTTAGTGATAACATGATTGTATACTCAGTTTCTGTAGGCTTTTAGTCTTGTACACATTTATAATCAAACGGGAGATAAGATTGTGAACAACTTTGCCAGTTAACAGAATAGTTAGTTTGAATAATTTTTAAAAGATATTAGCACTGAATTTATATGTGAACATTTTTACTGGCAAAAGCAATACATTAGAAAACAAGATTGATATAATATGTTTACCGTCAACTTGTTTTTATAATTTCGAATAATTCAACGACATTGTTGAGTATTGGAATCTGAAATTGATGTGTCCAAAATAGTTATATGTTCATGGCATCTATATTTATCACTGCTGAATATATTTATGGAACATTAATCAAGATATTTCTTGTAAATCAACTTACTTACTTAATTACGCCGGTTACTCCCAATGGAGCATAGGTCTGTGTGCCCAATCCACTTCCAGTGCTTCTTCCTCATTTCTTCCTCTACTGAAATCTGATTCGTTCTCTCACACAGTAGATTGTTGCTGATAGTGTTTGACCAAAGGATCCGAAGTATTTTTCATAGACAACTGTTAATAAACACCTATATCTTCTGAATGATGGCATTCGTAGTTCTCCATGTCTCCATCCCATACAGTAGAACTGTCTTGACGTTTGTATTGAAAGTTCTGATCTTGGTGTTGGTTGACAATTATTTTGATTTTCAAATATCGTTCAGTTGTAAATATGCTGCTCTTGCTTTGCCGATCTGAATCTTCACATCTGCATGTGATCCACCGTGTTCATCAATGATGTAGAGGTTTTCACATCCTCCAGAGCTTCTCCGTCAATTGTAATTCGATTGATGCATGCTGTATTGTATCGGAGAGTCTTGCTTTTTTGTTTGTTTAAATTGAGACCTACTGCTGCTGACTCTGCTGCTAAACTGGTCCTCTTTTCCTGAATTTGTTGTTGTGTGTGCGGTAGAAGAACCAGATCATCTGCGAAGTCTAAATCGTTCAGCTGCATCCTAACTGTTCACTGTATCCCATGCTTCCCTCTAATCGAGCACCAGGAGAAAAAGAACGAAAATCAACTAAAAATGGTGATTAACATTAAGATAATTCTTTTTATACATATTTATCAACGATGTGTAATTTCAATCATTTTTAATATTTCCATTAAATTTTGTCATGAATATTTGTGGATATTTAGAAATTAGTATAAATAAATACATATTTATCTGTGGGAAAAACATCAATTAAACTTTTAGTAAATCATTATTTCAAAGTAAAAACTTGATATCACCCCTTCTGATCTATAATCAAATGCTCTCTATTGACTGACCTCAAGAGATATTTCTTTGAGTTCTAGTGGGAAGCAGTGACCAGTGAAGTTCTACCAAGTTTGTTGTAGAGATATCAACTCACTGAAAAAATTGGTGAACAGTTGCTCAATTTTGTGGATTGATTGAAGTTAGACATTAACACCGTTGAATGCAAGCTCAGTGGTCTATCAGTTAAGTGCTCTGGCGCAAGAGTGGTAGGTCCTGGGTTCGAATCGCGTGAGTGCGTGATCGTGGATGCGCACTGTTGAGGAGTCCAAAAATAGGACGAAATGGTTGTCCAGTGCTTCCAGGTTTTCCTTGGTGATCTATCTTCAATTGGCTCACGATTTCAACTATGAAAATACTGAATTCTCCACAAAACCCCTTCTGATCCATTTTAATTTTATTAACCATTAAGTCTAGAAAGAAAAGAAAAAAAATGCTCAGCTACAAACTATAATTATGTAAAACTAATTAAAAGTTAATTTCTTTTCCCTACATCATATTAGTTTGTAACAATTTTCTTTACTATTTTATTCAATGTCTCACATGATACAAAAAAATAAAGAGAAATTATAAAAGAAAAAAAAAAGAAAAAAAGAAAGAAGACAATAATCAATCGATCATTCTTCCCAACAATTTCGAATATGATATTGGCAAAGATGTACGCACGGAATATAAATGGAAGAATAATATTAATTGGTCTATTTTTATTACAGTTAATAGATGAATGATGATTTATTTAAATGGATTTATTTTTTAAATGTCAATAAAGGATCTGATTATTCTTATAGATATAAAATCATATGAAACAATAAGACTTGGCAATAAAAAATAGTTAGAAATAATAAGATAAATGTGACATAATTCATCAGTCACAATAACTTATGGCAATGATTTACATCATAGCTAATTTTAAGTACAGAGGTCACAGTGATTACTTACAAATATTGACTATTCTCCCTTTTATTTGTTATCAAACTGTTTCAAAGTAGAAGACAATTTGTAAATAAAAACCGTGAGAAAATGATATTGATGATATATATAAAATTATTGAGGTAATAACTAGTCGAAGTAAAGATCGGGGTCAGGCAAGGTTCCTTACTCTTACCCTTTATCTTTCTCATGGTGAATCGACTGAATCATGAAAACGTCAACATCTGGGGGAGGCTAAGCGTAGGATACAGTGGATAGCTATGATGCAGCTGGACGATCTACACTTCTCAGAGGATCTGGCTCTTCTATCACACACGCAACAACAAATTCAGGACAAGACGATCAGTGTAGCAGCAGACTCAGCAGCAGTAGGTCTCAATATAAACAAAGGGAAAAGCAAGACTCTCCGATACAAAGCAGCATGCACCAATCGAACTACACTTGACGGAGAAGCTCTAGAGGATGTGAAAACCTCTACATATCTGGACAGCATCATTGGTGAACAAGGTGGATCTGATGCAAATGTGAAAACGTGGATCGACAAAATAAGAGCAACATATTGACAATTGAAGAACATCCGAAACTCAAAACAACTGTCTGTCAACCAACACCAAGATCAGAACTTTCAATACAAACGTCAAGACAGTTCTATTGTATGGGGTGGAGACATGGTGAACTACGAAAGCCATCGTCCAGAAGATATAGGTGTTTATTAACAGTTGTCTACGCAAAATGCTTGGGATCCGTTGGTGAGACACTATCAACAACATTCTACTGTGTGAGAGAACAAACCAGATTTCAGCGGATTAAGAAGTCAGGAAGAAGCGTTGGTAGTGGATAGGTTACACATTGAGGAATTCACCCAATTGTGTCACAAGACAAGCCCTCACTTGGAATCCTGAGGGCCAAATGAGAATTGGAAGACCAAAGAAAAATTTGCGTCGAGAAATGGAGACAGACATGAGAAGAATGAACAAGAATCTGATAGAACTAGAAAGGAAGACTCAGGACAGAGTGGGTTGGAGAATGCGTGTCGTCGGCCTATGCTGCATTGGGAGTAACAGGCGTAAGTAAGTAATTAGTTGATGACTGATAGTCAAGTCTCAGATTTGTTAATGTTCAACTCTGGACCAGTTATTTAAATGTGCTGAATTTGAGTGTCGATTTTTTTACTTGAAGCCATCATATAATATATAATCAATTCGTAAAAGAAAGTCATTTTGAGAATTTTTTCAAGAAGCATATGTTCAAACAGAGACTGCACAATGTCAGTTCTTAAAGGTACTAGCAAGAGAATAAAAACCCTTTCTCTTGTGAACAATTAACATTATTACCATATGGGGACTGGTACTATGTCAAGCCTACTTAGGTTATTCTAGCCTCTGTACAATTCAGTCTATTTATCCTTTCAAACTATATTTTTATCCTGTCATTTATTTGCTTATCAACCTTGTTTGTTTTTATGTAAGCATATGTGCGTACACATCTTATCCTACTCAGAACATGTCTGTAACTTATTTTTGTGTGACTATCATTATCGGTTAACGCTTTGCTAAATTGAGTTGACTCATGCTCCTTCTCCATTGTGCGTGGTTTGGTTTCGTTTTGCTATCCGAACAACGATTGTGTGAAACCTACGCATTCAAAACTCCATTCTCAGATTTGACTTATTTAATTCCATTATTCATTAACATGAATTAAGTCAATAATTATATGCAAGGATTGGCAACATGTATATTTCAGTAACAATCAGAAACGATCTAACTGGATTCCGATCTAGGGCCACTAAAACTGTATGATTGAAATTAAATGAATCTCCATCAAGGTATTATTTATATCGGTCTCAGTGTTAACATATCAAATTCACGTAAACATATATCCTATACTATTCATGTATTCATGGCATTCAAGTGCATTTTGATAGATTAATTGCAATAGCTCAGATTGGTAATAAGTTATTCGGACACAACTAACACTAATCAGGTATCATTTTTCTAAAAAGCTCTAGTAACTCTTAAAAGTAGTTACTGCAATACAAGATGAATGCTTCAAAGATTGTACGGACTTAAAAAAATTTAGAAAAATTCCAAGGATACAAAAGTAACTTAACAACCATAAATTATAAACATATCCCTTATCATTGTTTATTACATCAAGTTACCAAATGTAAATTAACAAGTTCAGGAAGCAACGATCTATATATGTATAACTTTGAGAACTGCTATGCTAAGTCAAAATAAACAAGATTTGGTTACGCCTATATAGTACGCCTAATCAATGTATCACAATATACATCCAGCACATGATTATTAACTCAGCATTAGCTCATAAAGATTTCAGACTCATCAAATAAAACGACACAAAGTTAAGATGAAAAAACGAGAATATATAGAAAATAATAAGTTAGAGACAAACGCAGGAAATATACTTACATTAAATTAGTCCAAATTATAAACTCTATTTACATATGCCCATCATCATTGATGAACAAGGTGGATTTGATGCAGACGTGGGGGCGAGGATCGGCAAAGCAAGAGCAGCATATTTACAACTGAACGACATCTGAAAATCAAAACAACTGTCTGTCAACCAACACCAAGATCAGAACTTTCAATACAAACGTCAAGACAGTTCTATTGTATGGGGTGGAGACATGGTGAACTACGAAAGCCATCGTCCAGAAGATATAGGTGTTTATTAACAGTTGTCTACGCAAAATGCTTGGGATCCGTTGGTGAGACACTATCAACAACATTCTACTGTGTGAGAGAACAAACCAGATTTCAGCGGATTAAGAAGTCAGGAAGAAGCGTTGGTAGTGGATAGGTTACACATTGAGGAATTCACCCAATTGTGTCACAAGACAAGCCCTCACTTGGAATCCTGAGGGCCAAATGAGAATTGGAAGACCAAAGAAAAATTTGCGTCGAGAAATGGAGACAGACATGAGAAGAATGAACAAGAATCTGATAGAACTAGAAAGGAAGACTCAGGACAGAGTGGGTTGGAGAATGCGTGTCGTCGGCCTATGCTGCATTGGGAGTAACAGGCGTAAGTAAGTAAGTATTTACATATGAGCTTATTTGTTTACTCTAAAGACTGAACAAAGTGTTATAGATTAACGAATGAAAGTTAAAGTGGGTTTGTGATTGAATTAGATAAATCGAACTGATATTATTCTGATTAAATTATTTTCATCAGCTTTGCTAATTTGTAAAATAGCAGTTTCTAAAATTTTACCATTGTAAGTTAAATACTTTCTTTTATTTGATAAATTAGAATATACTACTTTTAATTCCTATGTCATTAAACTAATATAAAATAGATACAACTTATGATATACTTAGGTGGCCTATGCTCCATTGGGAGTAACAGGCGTAAGTAAGTAAGTATGATATACTAAATTAAATCTTTCCTAAAGTATAATTTAATATTTAAAGTGTTGTCAAAAAATTAGTAAAACGCAGTAATCATTCAATCACCAGTTTTATTTAAAACAGCCTAGCAATTCCCGGATAAATCAATCGAATTTATTGATTTTCTACTGAATACGTTTTGTTTTTCTTATAAAGATAATGATTATTATAGGAAAAGTAGAGTTATGAAGCTAAATGTTGTTTTACACACATCTCACTATCTAAGTTATCATTTATGGTTTATATTCTTATATCTCAATTTATACGAAAGGTAAACTGACTGTGATAGCAAATGAGAGCAGCAATTCCTTCAAGATTTTAGATATGCCATGTTGGTGACATTCAACCAAGAAGAAATCAGTCTTCTTATTTTAAATAGGGCAAGATCAAGAAGTTTAGCAGAATAAAATGAGTTCATTCTATTTCATTTTTTCTCATCAGCTTCATACAACTTAAAATTACAATTCCTAATGTAATTATTAACAAATGTTTAGCATACTTTAGTTAATGAAATTTAGATAAATGTTTTATATTCGTGAACAAGTGTCAAGACGTTGTCTTACCAACATAAAGATTTAAATATAATAAATCAGTTACGTAAGAGATAAATCAACTATAGGATGGTAATTATTATATAAAGTGTTAATGAAAGTGTTAGTGAAAAGCTTAATCACGTTTAATATATGGACGAATCTGATATTTGGCAGAATAAGTGGAAAGCATATGGTCGTAGAAATATGTTCTACAGTTTGAATAATTTTTATAAACTCTATTTTCAGTTCGGTAGTAGATATCTGAAACGATGGAGAAAGTTTGTACATCAGGTTATGGCTTTTGATTGTAGTGATGTATTCTCTGTAATGAATGGTTTAATCGCAAAACTGTCATTATCTTTTCGGACAACATTATCATCAAATAAATTTTCTCGAAAAAAAGGACATAAAATCAATTATGCAACAATAATTAACATTGAAGCCTAGATTAAAAGCGATAAAAAAATATTTCCTGCCTTAAAAATATTAAGTATTCGATTAAAGTTAATAGTTATACAAACGTTTTCAGGGTTGAATTTGTTGCGTGACAGACAAAGGGAAAACAAAATGTAAAGAAATATTAAGGTTGTTCAATTATAAAAAAAATTTCCACACCTAGTTAGCTTTTTAAAGCACTACTGCTTCTTTTATTCTAGTGAATGAAATTGAACAGATTTCAGCTTTAAGTAACACTGTAATTTGTTAGTTATTCGTATTACTACGTTCAAAGTACTGCCATCCAGTTTATTTGGGTTTACAGACTGATAGTCACATGTGATTATTTGTTGAATCTAAGACTTCAGCAAACTCCTTCAGGGCGAAATTCTACATTTTAAATGTCTAGGGAATATGTTACTATGGTTTCTCTATCTCTTATGGTAGGCCTGTTCAAAAAGGTAGCGATAGTTTACATAATGTTCGTAGACAGCATTATATCAAGTTACCTATCAAAAATCATAAACAGTAATCAGTATGTATACTTATGAATTAGGCCTTAAGAAATGGATAGGCACCATGGTAGCTAATGGAATAATTGGAAATTCTTGTTTAGTTACTCAAATGTCAATGACAGTTTAGTAGGAATGATAAGGCAAATTTTTCAGTAATAGTTATTTAATACCAAATGGACGAAAATTATTGATGTCATTATCAGTTGTCAAATCATGGTTTTCGATACATTTTTAGTTGATGACAATCAATGATGAAAATTAATTTTAAAATGAATGATTTTCAAAAACATCAGTAGTAACAACTTGCTTATAAGTGACTAGATTTGAGGAAAAATTCTCGAATTTTATTAGCAATCCGTAGACGAGTGAGACCAACCATTTCTGGAATAAAAAATTTACCCTGAGTAACCTTAAATGATCCTAAACCAATGTTGCAATCTGAATAAAACTGGGATAATAAAACATTAAACTTGAAGTTTAGAGCTTCATGATTTCGTGGTCGTTGCAACTGATCAACAGTCTACATACGGAATTGTGTCTGCTTAGAAGTCTACAACTAAGAAAATCCAAATGTCTTGTAGTTTATAGCTTTGAGTCCCTGGCTGATATTGTTGATCAAAAGCTATGCAAAAATGGAACTAATTTTCACAAACCATCTAACTCGAAAATATTACGATTGTCCATTTAAATTTCTCTTAATGTGTAGAAATTCCTTAAATTAAAATGTTATTATGTTTACAATGTACTTTTCCTTGGGACACTAAAAGGATTCATTTGATAAAAAGGAAATGTTTTTCATGCTCATTTGATATACTTTCCAAAAGTACAGGAAGGAAGAACAATGAAGACAAAAGCTATAAGAAGAGATTTATATTTTTTATAACAAGTACTCTCTTTTATCTAAAAACAATATTTTTAAAAAAATTGAGCAATCATTGTTGATGAACTTATCATGAACTTTTCCCCCCATATTTATTGTATTACATTGAAGCAAGAGTGGAGAATCATTATTGTTAACAGTGGGTTCATAAGATTTCGATAGTATTATCATAGAGTACATTCAAGTTTATGCTTAATGTTCTCTTCAAAATACTTGATTGAATAATGCTTACTTTGATCGGTTTTCTAAGATTCATCACATAAGTTTATAGGTTATATGAAGCTGATAAAATGTAACCTGAAAATATATTTGTTACCTACGAATTTAATCACTTCGTAGTATTTTATAATGAATGCTTGGATCATAGTGAGCAGTACAAACGTATGTTAATGTTCACATTGAGATTTGAATATAATAGTAATCACTTCAAACTCAAATACTTTATCCATTTATCTACTAAGTTTATATAGCCACTAACTTGTTTGACGTGTAGATTATTATTTCTAAGGGTTTATCTTTCTCGGCCTATATGTATATAATCTCATATTGGTGAGATTAATATCTACTGGATCCTGTTCCTTCTAGCATAACTATAGAAAATAATTCTTATGTGATTGTATCATAAATCAAAATAATTATAGAAAATTCCAATATTGTAAATTAGAACAGTATATATAAGTGAACAATATAATTTTTAATTAGATCCTCACAAAAGCTTTACTCTAACATACAGTGATATTTATATGTATACATGAAAATATCAAACCAATTCAGTTAGGTTATGAGTCAGTGATCATAGTGAAATGGATTACATGAATAAGTATAATAAATTAAAAGCACAAACTAGTAATTCGATGATACGTGTACTAGTTATGATAAGAATAATAATTAAGGCTTGAATCAATGTTTCGTATCAGGAAGTAAATCAACGATTACATAATAATTACATAATAATAAGTATTCAAATAATTAGATAGTGATAAATAAAAATAATAATATATTTGTAATATCCTAATGAGTGGAAAATTAGATTTTCTGGCGTTTCGTAACTCAGTATAAGCCATTTCTTCAGAGAATAAATAACCAAATTAAAATTAACCCAAGTTTAAATAGTACCATAGTCAAAACTTGGTAACAATATCTACAAACTCATTGATATTTTGATCAAATTAGATAGTGAAAGATGTATATTGGAAAACAGGGGCTTATAAAACAAACAAACAAAGAATATAGTAACTACGATCATTTGTTAAGGCTAATTTGGCCAAAGAAGAGATCAGAGTGTTACAAAGACTTGGATTGTTGTCTGGAATTCATATAGCTTCTTCTATATCTAGGAGACGAGATTGAACCCCACAAGGAAAGGTAACAGGCACACGATAAATTACTCTTAATCATTTATTTCTATCAACTATTTGACCCTTATCGATCAATATGGTAGAACGAAGCTGCATATTGTTTAGATTATACCTAAACCCGACAGCGAAGGGAGGTGTCCACCCACTTGTTTACTCAGCTGTGTGGTTGTGTGCTTATCATAAACTGGCTTGATTAGTTTAATATTTTCATAAGTATTATATAATATTGTCTGCATGAAACTATATATTCAGTTACATATATGACTAACAGGGTTGTATAATAAACTTTCGAAAAAATAATCAAAAGGAAAGCATTCTGATTTCAGATATGTTGTAGCAGAAACACGTTAATCTTTTCCTAAAGTTAAAACTAATGTATCATGTGACGTGAAGAAAAAGATACTTAGCATGACTTACTACTGCAATGTTATTGAAAGCGATAAACAAAAGAGAGTCATTGTAAATCTTTTAGATATACGCTTCATTTAACTATCTCATCAACAACCTTAAATAATTAATAATGTTCTACTTCATAGTAATAAAACTTTTTATTATGTTTTTTGTTATGCTTCATAGTTGTGAATGCCTAAGAATAATTTCAAGTTTTACTGCTATCTAATGTAGAATTATTTAAATAAGCCACTTTGAAAGCATGAAGAATGTTTGATAGAAAGCCTATTTTATCTATTGGTAGGTGGGCAGATGAAAAAACAACTATTATTATCATTATGCTTTTAAAAAATATACTATCATTTACTACAAAATGAATCAGATGATAACATCTTCATTGAAACCAGTTCAGTAGATAGTTCGCCGAACACTCGATTTCGAAATAAACATTTTACTGTCAAACACTAAATACGAGTTTTTAATTAGTTACTCATGTATAGCTTTTTAATCCAGGGTAGGCCCAATGAGATAATATTTGCGATTAGTGTCTAAATGGTTAATAAACACAAATTAGGATTGGGAATTCTAACAGAGACGATATTAGACTGAAAAGTCGCTAGATGAATAGAGACACAAAACAGTGAACGGCTGCAAACTATGAAACGGTAAACAGCTTTCTGGTTTTCTTTCAGGATATTTTGCTGGTTCCTGATTTTATTCATATCAGAAATCAAACTGAAGACTCTGTTTGATTAACCACCTCAAAAATTACCGTACTATAGTGAACGAGAACACACAAGTTGGGACAACCGAATGTATTTGAACACAACATCATAGAATCTCTTAGTAAAATCCGAGAACCATACAGTAAACAATTCATTTGCAAAATGTCATCTAATTGTCTTGGTTTAGTTGTTCCTTAATTTCCACACCAATCTTTTTCTGTTCTTGTTCTCTTTTCTTCGATCTTCTTAACCTTCTGTCGCCAGGCATTTCACTTTTGATTAGTGATACATACTACTTATATCTGTTGACATCAGTACTAGACACCACAGTACTATTTTACACATAGCTTGCATTGCCCCTGCTTAATAACATGAACTAATGAATTACAGGTGGCCAGTAAAACTATGGATTTCTATTTTTTTTTAAAACACAATTCACTCATAAGTTGAACATTTGTTTTAGTATTTGATGAATTTGGGCTCCCAGTACACCGATATAAAGACTCAACATTTAGTTTCTGATAAAGATCATCTTTCACACATCAACTTGTAATAACACAAATGGCAGAATCAGTAAATTAATTAATTGTTCATTTACATAACTTACGCGCCATTATATTTTATATTGAACAGTGACATTACGTTAACTTAGTACTTTTTATTCTTTCTACATTTAAGTTAATTAATTTTGGACTACCTGAACGGGTCTTTAGTCTGAATATAAGTGAGTAAAATGTGTATTAACAGTAATGTTTTAAACGCTTACCCTATTAATTCTAGTTTTTTTTGGAGTTAAGTTATTGCTGTGCAGGTATATTGGTTTACTAAATCAATAACTGTAACATATACAAATAATATATCCGTCTAAGGAATGACAAACATCTCAGTAAAGTTCAATGAAATATGATGTAAGGGCTTCGGCTCGAGACTGGTAGGTCCTGGGTTCGAACCTCGCGAGAGCGGGTTCGTGGATGCGCACTGCTGAGGAGTCCCATAATAGGACGAAACGACCGTCCAGTGCATCCAGGTTTTCCATGGTGGTCTAGCTTCAATTGACTAATGCTTTCTACTATGAAAAATATGATGTATGTTAATTCAAATATTATTTCATTAAATAAGAAAAAGAGAATTCGGTGAAGAAAATTTTCTTTTCGACGAAATCACTTATTTAAGTTGTACATTCGTATATATTGTTATATGGAAACTATATGTCTATAGGAGGCTAGGAAAGATTGCATCATAAATTGATTCAAGAATAAATCACAAATGAGATTACGTACTTACCAAGGGGTAAGGAAGAAAACAATTTATGGATCAGATAATATTATCTGATTCTGTTGAATTCTCTAAAAAACTGTTCAAAATGACACAAGTGAAAAAAACGGAACAGATGCCAATTAAAATCCTAAGGAAGATGAGTTTATTATCGATTGTGACCTCTATGAACATCTCAAACCATCGGGCTCCGTTATACCAAGACTATATATACTCTCAAAAGTTCATAAGAATAATGTCCCTTTACGTCCTATACTTCATACGAACAACTCTCCTTATCAAATGATTGCTAAATGGTTAGTTGACATTTCAAAACCTGTTAAAAATCTTATCAATAAGTACAATTCTCTTGATTCCTTTTAATTTGTCGACTCATTTAGAAATATCGACGTAATTGGTAAGAGAATGTTCTTATTAGAGGTCACTTCTCTTTTTACAAGTGTTTCCCTCACAGAAACTATTTGTTTTTTATGTGACTATATTGATGACAATAATCTTGATATGTGTATCGTAAAACATTATCTTAAAGAACTACTTCTACGATGTACGCTCAACATCCAGTTTTGATTTAATGATGTTTTCTAAAGACAAGCAGGTGGAGTTGCAACGGGCTTGCCATTGGGTCCTCTTTGACTGATTGTTTCATGGCCAATCTAGAAAATTCAGTACTTCGACCAATAATTAAGAGATTTCATTTATATAAGAGATATATGGATGATACTTTCATTATTTGTGAAGAAGACACGAACCTCAATGAAATCTTGAATATTTTCAATAATTATCACCCGTCAATTCAATTTACCTTAGAAGCACAGGTAAACCATGAATTTCATTTTCTTGATGTTGTGGTTTTCTGCAGAGATCTATGTATGGAAAACCTATCTGGAATGGACAATACACGAATTTCCATATTTGGGTCCCACTGAGTAGAAAGAGGAGCTTAATTCACTCTTTATCCTCTAGGATCAAGCGAATCTGTTCCAATGACACAATAGACGAAGAACTATTTCATCATCGATAGACCCTTATCAGAAATGGTTATCCACTTAGGTTCGTCGATAGCAAGCTAACATTGAGACTTCATCATGAAAAGGCTTCAACAGTACAGATGAAAACTCTGTCTATGAATATGAAATTTAAAGGAGACACGGCTGCTGAAATACTAAATAAATTGATTTCAAAATCGTTGAATAAAACATTCTACTCAGCTAAGCTCCTAATTGTTTTCTCTAGCCGGCCTACCATTCTGGGATGTGATAGGGACAAACTTCCGCTTTGGGCCATATCAATGTGTATCTATAAATTTACTTGCTCATGCGAGGCAAGTTACATAGGCCGCACAGTGTGATCACTTTCCAAACGCATCTCGGAACACTATCAGGCTTGGCTCTTAAAAGGAGAATGTAAAAAATTACTAGTTCAATACAGGAGCGTTGAATTAACTGTGGACACATCGCTCCAAAAGACTTTTCTTTTAAAGTAGTCTACAGAGTCAAATAACTAGATCGAAGGGGGTCGAATCAATATGTTATGCAATGCTGAAGCATTGGCGATCCACGAACTGAAGACTGAACTTCGCGTGCAGAAACGATTTGTCCAACCTCTCACCCTTCCTCGGCTCTAATTTCCTTAATTAGTATGTTTCTGGGTTTTTTTCTGCTTGTTTTTCTGCACTTTTATTTGATTATTATCGAATTTTTTATTTTTCTCAATTTTTTGGTTATTATTATTACCTTCTACAAGTTTTCTTGATTATTGTTCAGTCGATTATTATGACTTTTGTGTTTGTCGCTTTTCTTCATATCTGTCAATTAGACTATTATCTGATGCATAAATTATTTTCTTCCTTACCCCTTGATTAGTACGTAACCTCATTTGTGATTTATTCTTGAATCAATTTATGATGCAATCTTTCCTAGCCTCCTATAGACATATAGTTTCCATATAACAATATATACGAATGTACAACTTAAATAAGTGATTTCGTCGAAAAGAAAATTTTCTTCACCGAATTCTCTTTTTCTTATTCAATGAAACTACGGGTTATTTCAACTATACAGTTTACACAAATTTTAGTACAATTTAACTAATGATACACATTATATAAAATAGTGTTCATAAATGTAGAGTAACTTTCACCCATATATGGTCAATTTACTCAACTATAAATTGTAACATATATGACTACTGAATATTTGAAAAAATACTATCGATTATGTCAAATTTCTATCATAATAGTAGAAATTAAATCCGAGATCTGGTTATACAATCTAATAGTGACAATGATTCCAATCATCAAAGTTCGTTACATGTACTTTTAAAACATCAGTAAATTCTCAATAGTGAATATTTTGTACAATTTAAGTGCTTTATTCTTTTTATTTTGTCTATATTTAACATTTTTATTTTTAATATCAGAAAGGGTTATTGTGGATATTATAGTAGTTTTAATAGTTGAGCTCATTAGTCAATTGAAGCTAGACCACCATGGAAAACCTGGAAGCACTGGACGGCCGTTTCGTTCTATTGTGTTTGAATTTGTCTGAATTGTCTGAATTATTTCAACAACTCGATAAGCTTGTGAATAGGAGTCTCAATTAATAAAAAGATTCTATAACAAAATGTAGCGATTTTGATAAATTTCCATTTTTGTATTTAATTTCTATCCCTATATATGCAATAAACAGCATAAAAGCTGTCATGATCACAGAAAAATTTGCTTGTAAGAGAACTTTCGCATTGAAGGAATAATTGTGTACTTTTTTGTACTGAAAAATATTACAAGATATGCCTCAGGTAACAATCTAAATTTAAGATGATCATGTGTCCAACTATGTAGCATTAATGAATTTAGGACAGTTTTGTCTAGTAACATTTGGGAACGCTTGAAACATCAAATATACAGACGAATTTCTACTTATTATGATTACGAAATCATGTGTCAAATAAAAGTTTTCTTATATGGAATGATAATCCTATCAAATAGTTGATACTTTCGATTGAAATATAGTAATTATGTTGTACTAAAATATTTTTCATTCTTATACTCTAAAATTTTTTAGTGGCCCTATATCTGACTCTAATCAGATCATATGAATGCCTGCTGTCAAAATATACATCCTGGTTATCCTTGTATATAATTATCGACGTAGATCTCATAGTGAATAACCGAATTAAGTCAAATACGAGAATAGATTTTTGAATGCGTATATTTTGTACACTTATTGATTTAAACAGATAATCAGAGGAATGAAGCGAAGAGAAGAGAGCGAAGCGAAATGACGTGCAGTGGAGATGGCATGTGAGCCAACTCCATTTAATCAAGAGTTAATAAATATTTTAAGTCAGATAAAATTAGGTTACAGACTTGTGATAAATAGGATAAGAGGTGTACACACATATGCTCATTTAAAGACAATCAAGGTTGATAAGTGAATAATTAACAAGGTCAAAACGTGACTTAAGAAGAATGGATAAATTGGCCTGTCCAAAAGCTAGAATAAGTTATGTAGGCTCAACATAGTAACCGACACTACAACCTACAAATGGAGTATCAGAAGATAGTCTTCGTGTCCGTCAACTTCACAGGTTGATGTAAGTCATTTTCAATTACTTTTCTCATTATTTTAGAAAAAAATCATCGTGATTACCTATAGTGTTGATCGGCATATCTCATAATTATTAAATATTTACATGATTTCCAGTTAAAAAGGTAAAGAACTAAATCTATGAGTTCTTAGATGCCGTTCTAACAACGAACGATACAAGTTAGTTATTTAGAATAAACATATGTTTTGTTACCAGTTACTATTTCTGAACAAAAACAACATATTCATCATACTGGGTATGGTAAGACAAATAATCCAAACGATCATTCATTCATACTATTTATTGACTAAACATTTCATTATCTTTATAAGGCTCAATATATTATTTGGGCAGCGTCATCGATGAACATGGAGGATCCGATGCTAATATGAAGGCAAGGATTGGCAAAGTAAGAATACCATTCATATAGTTGATGAACATATGTAACTCAAAACAACTCTCAGCCAAAATCACAGTCAGAATCTTCAATACGAATGTCAAGACAGTCCTACTGTATGGAGCTGAGACTTCGAGAACTACTACAACCATCATCGAAAAGGTACAAGTATTTTTAAACAATTGTCTACTTAAGATACTCCATGTCTGTTGACCTCATATCATCAGCAACAGCCTACTGAGAAAGAGGACAAAAGAAGAAATAAAAGCACCAGTGAAGTATACTTTCTCTTCCAAGAAGTTCTCCAGACCTAAAAGTCACGATTCTAAATCTTCCCAACTGTTTAGTGAATTCAAACTTTATTAAACTAGTATTATTTTCAAGGTAATCTAGCTTATATGGTTATAAGTATTATATAAGGATTTATTTGACTTATTCATTCCTCGATAGAAACCTGAGGATGCGTGTAAGGGACATGGCTGTTTTGGATGATGCAACGTTTTTCACGTTATTTCATAATTTAGAACCTCTCAGTATGATATCTCTGTATTATGATGACGGTTATGTTTTCGTCTACTTAATTACTCAGTGGTAGATATTTTGGAATAATTTCTATTATAGAGTTAACTGAAGATTCGACTTTTGCCAGACTGTAATTTTTCCTCCACCACACTTGATTTGTTCCTGGCATGGAGTGGTATTTTCGTCACATCGCAGTTTTCATGTAAGCCAACAAAACGACATAGAACAAATGACTTTATCATGGATAACGATGGTGTAAATAATAAATCCTGCTTCATTTTGGTTGGTTCCCAGGCTTAAGATCAAATTGGCGATCTAGAGTGGAATTTATCCTCACCTGGTGGATAATTCGTATTTTGAAAGTTCCAGAAACCATGCATTAAGCTAGTAATTTATATAGATTAATAATAATATTATATTCGTTTACATACATATGTATCTAAGTATGTATAAGTAAACCATGATCGTTGTTGATTTTTTTTCCTATTGACGGAGTAAACAGTGTAATAAATAATCAGAAATATATCTGATTAGTAAAAAGGCACCTTTGATTACATAAGATAGTTCATATTTTTCACAATTATTTTTATTATTTATTTAAACAGCTGTTTAGATAGATTATCTTATAGTTTATTTTCAGTCTACAGTTTTTTCTCATTCCCATAGCTCAGTGAAAAAAATAATTAGCAAACTAAATGAATTTATCAGAAGTGGTGTTTTGTGGAGATTTTAGTAATTTTATAGTTAAAATCGTGGATGTGCACTGTTGAGGAGTCTCACAATAGGACGAAACAGCCGTCCAGTGCTTCTAGGTTTTCCATGGTGATCTAGCTTCTACTGACTCATAATTTCAACTGTAAATCAGTTTACTTTAGTTTCATCTATCACGGCTTATCTTAGACGTCTTTAAATCAATAATGATATAATTTACATTACAAGCAGTGTATATAAATTTCAAACATGATTAATTTTAATGTAGTTGAGTGAATCATTAGATTTTCGATTATCTAATTCTTATTGAAGAAATCTATTTAGTGTGTAACTACTAAACAGAATTTCCAATCTATCATATGATTACTCAGAAACAATAAAAAAGGACTAATATTTAGAAGCAATACCCATTATTGATAGTTTTAAGAGACATTGTTAATCATATCATTCGAATAAAGTATACTTGATATTTTGTTTTCTAATATAAAATAAATTGTTGTTCATTGCGTTGAAAAACGATTGAAGGTTACCATTCAAAATTATATGATGCTGGTTTGTGTTTGAGGTCATTTGGCGATGGAATTCGAATTTTCATGTACGCGTCAAAGCAAATACATTAGGGGAACAGGGAGAATAATACTTGTTCTCATTTTTGAGCACATTCTAAAGAATTTGAAAGTAAAAGGCGCAGCAGTTTTAAATAGTACTACATCTCGGTATATAATTGATGCAGAGCATACGATTGCCATTCCATAATGCTTTAAAATTATTAGCAGACAAGAGTAATGCAGTGTCTCAACGGTTTACGGAAGCAGTAGCAATAAGGAAACTGGAACCCGATTTATGTGTCCAGAAAGAGACAGCAATCAACTCAACACTACCTATAACTATTTTTAGTAGTAAATATATTTTTTGTTATGTAAAAATTTTATTTTTGGTGTTTCGTGACTTAATGTAAGCCAATTCTTCAGAATAAAAAAAATAATTGAGTTAAATTAACACAAGTTGAAATAGTACAAAGTACAAGTCACGAAACTTTAAAAATTAAATTTTTCTACTCATTGGGACATTTGTTGTTAACTTTCTACCCAATGCTCAATTTATTTGAAACTAACAAGCCCAACATTGGCCTTATATTACTATTTTTGTTGTTGACGTCATTCTTTTATTAGTGCTTATTTTGTTATATGATCTTCGCCAAACTAATTTTTATTCTATATACATTAAATTCATTTCTTCGTTTGCCAGTTACATCACTCATTTAATTCTCTAAAACTATGCAAACTCTTCAAACCTTATTTAATTTTTATGTAAGCCTTATCAACTCTTATCAATTTCAAATTCTAGACAATAACCACCTCCGTGCTCCTGATCTTGTATGTCTATTTCTAAGTGATTAGAATCTTATGTGGACTTTTGGCAACTTCTATAATTATCACACAATCTATCTTATCTGTTTCCGAACTTCATTTAATTACTACCTCACTCGCCCAACGTATATATATATATCCAGTATTGATATTCGTTGTTACTCTAATTCTTTCCCCCATCCATGTCAATTGCTTCACATCATATCATACCGCAGTGTTACATTTCAATACATATGTGGTTTTAAGTAGCTGATGGGAAATCGTGAGATATAATTAATTCGTATTATTCTGCCTCATTTTTTATTTTAGCTTTATTCTATTAATTATTCTGTTTAATGTGGTTTGCTCAGAACAGAACGAAGAAATACTTAAATTCATATTTATAAATAGATGCATCCTGGACAGTCTTCAAGATATTAACATTTCATTCCTCAAAACATGTTATTGGTAATGTAACTTTGATGTTCATAACTTCACCTCACTACTAGATAGAATTTCCAAAATATCTAATCATTTTTATTCATCTTTACATTGTTTATTTGAATCTTTCTATTAATGTTTCGGACTGTGATTGATCAGTCTCTTATTGGCATATGTACATCCTGTGCAGATTGCCTCGATATTGCCTTAAGTCACAAACTTGATCATTTTGTTCGAAAACTGATTGGTAGTAAATGTAAACAATAACTCAACAATCCAATGTTATAAGCTAACATAGGTTTTGTCCGGCTTTTAAGATTAGATATTGAACAGTTACGTACTTAATTTAAACGGGATCTGTGTAAATTAACGCTGCTCAAAATTAAGCTACTAATCAGAACTAGTTGATCTGTTCAGGATGTATGGACCGTAGATAGTTATTTCGAATTGCGTTTAAATACACGATTATTTGCTAATTTTTTAGTGATTAATCTTAAAGATCTGGAAATGTATGGTTCTGAAAACCTGAATGTATTCTTGACCATTCAAAAACATCATTCATTAGTTGCAATGTCAACTAATAGTAAAAGAAATGACTATTGGTAACTTAATAAGATAAAGTTTCAACACATCATATTTATCAGAAGGGGTTTTTGTGGACATTTCAGTATTTTCATAGTGGATGCGCACTGCTGAGGAGTCCCATAATAGAACGAAACGGCCGTTCTGTGCTTCTAGGTTTTCCATAGTAGTCCAGCTTCAATTGACTCATGACTTCAACTATGAAAATACATCATATTTATATGAAATTTAATGCATGTTGTTAATAACAACTAACCCACTTCATACCATAAAATTATTAATTGGACTCATGACCAAGAAACTACATAAACGTGGGAAAGAACTGTAATAGTGAATGATTATTTTGTTAAAATTTAAAGTTAAATTTCTTTTCTCATAAAAAAAATTTGGTCATTATTTGCAACAAAATATGATTGATGTAATAGGAAATGATAAATTCTTTTCCGTTTTGTAAAATTTATTCAGGAACATTTGACATCTGTTAGTACATTAAACATATTCTTAGAAAATTACTACAGGATCAATGTGTTGCATTGGGAAAAAATTACTGCAGTAAATTAATTAAGCCAGTTGACAATTATGCTATCGTGTATGTCCATAAAATAATATTAGTTTATCTTGTATCTAAATTCTATTACGGATTGATTTTCTCTGTGACAATTATACACTAGAGATTCTAATAAATGGGATTGCCTTAAATTTTTTACGCATAAATGTTAAATTAATACAGTGTGAAAATATCTGTTGCCAGTGATTGTTCAGTGAAATACGAACCTGAAACTAATCTATGATGTTGAAATTATTTTCTATCGAATATATTCGTACATCATTTGAATAAGTTATGAATGACAAAGTTAATTAAATTTTTCAGTATCCTTTAAGGTATGTAGAATATTAGATCAAATTGGATCAAAGTTTCGAGCTTGCGAATTGTATAGTTATATGAAAACATTAATAAAATAAGCATATTGAAAACAAGGTTCGTGCTTTGTACGCACATTAGAGACAAAACGGTTATATTTTTCCTACTACCACTTATTGTTGGTGTGTTTTCTTGAGTGATTGATAAACTACAAGTAAACAACTTTTTTTTATGTCCCCACATATATTCAATAGTTTGATAAGTAAATATAATTAAGTAAAACCTTTTGTTTTCTTTATGTTTATCGTGACTTCGTTTAGCATTACAACTGGTATTTATCCATCCATATAAAAGCTTCATTTAGTACTCCATATAGTTTGCTGCATCATGTTTTGTAATGTGTTCTTCATTTTCTTTTTATCGCATAGGGTTTCAGTGTTCAACTGTTAGCTTTAAATCAGTTAAAAGTTGATTGTCATCTGAAAATCAGATATATTTTTTTGTTCGAAGGAGTGTTTATGTTTTGACATCCATGATTATAGTGACCCGAGGCTCAAACTAGTAAATTACTGTATAAACGGTTTGGTCAAAAGACATAATATGTACGTAGTGTGATAGGTACCTAGACAACTTCGTTTCCCATTTTTTATAGAAAAACAAAACTAATTTTTATTCCCTTTCATCACCTTTTTGTAATTCTCGCCCTTCTTTCAATCTATTCCATTTTATCATATTACCAATAATAATGAAACTAATTAATATATCCCTTTAGCTATCAATGAAATCTCCTACAATGTAAAAAGTCACCGGAAATAATTACAAGTTTTTGATAATTTGTAAATAATAACACACAAACAATTACTATTTTAATTATAGAAGGGGTTTTGTGGAGATTTAGTATTTACTATAGTTTAAAGCGTGAGTCAATTGAAGCTAGACCACCATGGAAAACCTGGAAACACTGGACGGCCGTGGATGCGCACTGCTGAGGAGTCCCATAATAGGACGAAACGGCCGTCCAGTGTTTCCAGGTTTTCCATAGTGGTCTAGCTTCAATTGACTCACGCTTTAAACTATAGTAATTACTATTTTCACAATTATCTATATCATTTTTGTAAGGGTTCGCAAACAAGTCCATATTTGTTAGTTTCATGTGAAAAATTATTCTTGTAAAGACCTTATCTATTCAAAGTATAATTATTTTAAAAAGTAAAGCTATGAAAAATATATTTTATATTTAATGTCTCATTCATATGGATGAACATTTTTCATAATGACTTTGTTGTATAAACTTGAGTTCATGAAACGTTACAATTTAGTTGTTGAACTATTATAATAAATAGGTCAACAACTATTACGTTTTGCAAATACCGGCAATATAATTTTTCCGGTTTAGTCTATAATCTGTCAAACATTATTTATCTAATTATTATATGAGTAAAACAACCAAACCATACTTAAATGTTCAGTTCATCAAAAAAAAATTCAAAAGACCATTGAATATTTAATAAATCTCAAGTTTTTCTAGTAGATCATATTTAAACTAGAATATTTCTGAACAATCTAACGTTTTGGTTAACATGATGCACATACTTAAAACAACTATTCATTTTGGAATCCAGGACACATATTTCGTCCTACTTGATACTCGTTAGCTGGATGTACCTAAATCTCAGAGTTCATGTTCACTCTGGGACTCGGACTCAGTACAATTCACTCCAAACACCATCGCGTTATCCATTTAGCTACTGAGTCCTTATAGATCCATTGCACTGCTAGCCCCGATCCATCCTTGCTTATAAAGCTTGTGACTTCAGGCAATATCCAGGCAGTCCACACAGGATGCACATATGCCAACAAGAGACTGATCAATCACAGTCCTAAATAACAATAGGAAGATAAAAGTAAACAACACCAAGTGAATTTAATTATTCATTTTATGATTTACTTGTAAAATGAGAAAGAATGAATATAACTATTTAAATGTTAACTTAAAAAAAATATAAATTATTAAGAACCTTAAATCATATTGCATTATAGAAGTCATTTCAACTTCAGTAAAATATTTATTACTTCAGTTGTATATCAATAATATGATAGCTTTTCTGAAAATAACTAAATCGTTCGCTAATTATTGACATTGTACATTCAATGATTAGTTTTCTAGTAATATAGATTTGCAGACGGTCTCCATTAGCATGACCTATAATTTTGTTTACTAAATAAGGCTATTTAGTGAAACCATTTACATCTTACACATTTTTGAGAATGTCATATATTAGCCATTCAAATTAGTATGGAAAAATAATTCGAAAAATAAGGAGATAGTTTTAATGCTTGATCACAATGTTCATTAGTAAGATAAACTGCACATAATAAATCACTGTCAATGCTTATCTCTTGTGTGTTTTTTTTGTTGTGTAAATAGATTATTAATTTAGACTTCATACTGTAACTTTCACAGAACGTGTCTTTTAATGTATAATACTGATTTTGTTTAAAATTTATTCTAATTTTAGTTTTCAAATATTCATTCATATTGGAATCAATGTCAGATCAAATTTATCTTATTACATTTTCTTACTTACTAATTCACTCACTGAATTAATTGAATACACTTTAGAAAGATTATTGTTTTATCACATCAATTCTAGTTCAGATAGCAGAAATTAAACTTTCAAAATTTGAAACTATTATGAGAAAAAAAAGTGTAGTGAACAACAGGTTGTTAAAATATGTTTGAAAAGTAAGTAAACAATCCCTTAACTGATTTTAAATAGTATGATTGAACTGATATAGTTTATAAAGGAACGTATAGTGCTATATTTTATTTTTAACACAGTGAATATTTTTAGTCCTTTACATTCTGTTTTATCTACCAAATTTCTACTGGTTTTCAATGAAACTTCAATTGATGTCAATTTAGGAAAATCGTTTACAAATTAAATTAAATCTGTTAACCGAAAATAAAAATTTTGTTTTTCACTAGAAACGATGGTAATTGCATGAAGAATAGATGAAATAATTCAAATATGCATGAAAACGCTTTCATCAATCAATTCATTTCTGATTGGAAATGACTGTTCCAAGTGTTCATATTACTACATTACCTAGGCAACAAATTGTCAATACTAAACAGGTGTTTTAATTAAATTTCCGGGCGATAAATTTAAATATTTTGACATAACTGGTATTTTTTAATCTTGCCTTTTAACAAAATCAAGAAGCATGGAAGGAATGACTTCTAAGTATTCGGAAATAGTTATGTCCATTTTTGTAAACTACCTTTTAATTTTACCTAAAGAAGAGTAACCGTCACGTACAGATTTCAATCAGACATTAAATGAAGTGTCCCATATAATGTAAAGCTGTCCTGAAATGAAATCACCTGTCAGAGTTTACTTTCAAATACCTATTTTATGTTAATAAAATAATACAGTTGATCAATACATTTGATCCTTTGAATGCTAACTACGGTTCACATTGTAGTCAGCTGAATTCAACATTCATAAGCGTTCACTTGAAGTAAAACTCTTATTGCGACTGCAAAAATGAATATTTTCTTGTTCTCGCATGCTTCACTTTTTCCAAAAAACGCTTTGGACTGGATACAATCTCCACTACTTATTAAAACTCCTAATTCATTCATATGTGTCTATGGTGTTTTAGTTTCTATGCAGCATTATTTCACTTCAGTGAATTTGACAAATAATGGGTGTCATATTAATTTGTGACATTTTTTTAAAAAAAAGATCTTGTTTATACATTTAGGAACATCGACCGGAAAGATAAGAAAACAACTCAGTCGTAATATTGAACATTAAATCACCCGATGACCCGGTAAGGAAATGAATTAGAAAAGAATATTATCATGATGATGGAAAAGAAAAAAAATGTTGATCTACTGTTTGTAAAATGTAGAGAGGAAAAAATATTAACATTGGTAAAAATGTTTGTTAAATGCTGAATAGAAAATATCAATGCCTTACAGGAAATATAGTTTGAATATTATACAATAGTGCAGTGGTGTATGACATTACATGAATAGATATTATGATTATTCTAAAAGTTCTAAGTAATTTGTCCATTCTTCAAGTTAATTAACTTGCTAGTCGAATAAATCATAGAAAAAGTTTAACGATGTGTAGTTTACAAAGTTACATTATCTAAGACATTAAATTTATGGATTTCTAGCAAAAAATTGGACGAAAAAAGTTTCACATAGTAAAGAATTCTCTCAATTAGTTAGGTAATATCATGATAGAAATTTCAGGTACAATAATGACACACATAGAGTAGAGTAAGAGATTATGTTACTTTAGGCTGCTTAAAAATCCTACGAGTGACAATCAGTACCAATTATTTATTCATTTAAGCATCGTATATCGCTTTTTTTGATTAACGTCAAGAGTTTCTGATGTAAAATATCTGATATTCTAGGAAATCTTAATATGACATCATCACACTTGAATAATCAAACAAAATTTGATGATTCCTAGAAAAACATTTTTTTTAAAAACTAATTTTTAATAAACTTGAAATTTATCTTTATTTACTGTAACTTGTATAAGATTGTCTTGAATTAAAATTTGTAATTAAACGTACACGCTAATTGGAATATATTTCGATGGAACTTATTCCTAGGATAACAACTACTAATCATCTTATTGTGTATTTATACACATTTATTATTAGTTACTAAAAGTCTTATTTTATTTTTGTTATTATTTTTTTTAAAACACAATTATATGAACGAAGAATATTCTTTTCAATTATTTCTCATCAGGTTCTACAACAATAAATCCAAATTATTAATCGATTAAAAATTGGCCAAGTTTAAGGCAGAGTACATTATTGAAAAGAATATTCTTCGTTCATTAAATTGTATTATTTTTTCATAGTTGCAAGCGTGAAACAATTGAAGCTAGACCACCAAGGAAAACCTGGAAGTCCTGGACGGTTGTTTCGTCCTATTATGGGACTCCTCAGCAGTGCGCATCCACGACCTCGAATCACGAGACTCGAAACCAGGACCTACCAGTCTCGCGTCAGAGTACTTAACCGATAGACCACTAAGCCGTCATCTAATTTTTTTTTGTTTTAAAAATTCTGTTCTACAGTTGGAAAAAAAATTGACAAAAACTACCTAGTTTCTCATTATGTATAAGTTATGAAAAGTATCATGATCAAAGTATCCAGCTTAAAAAGAAGATTAGCATGTATACTGATTAGAAGATAACAAAACTCAAAATATTGATACCATTTGAAAAATTAATAACACTTATACATATTTTTTATCTCATTATTGTGTTTACTACTAATAATAGTCATTAGCCTAATGTAAACAAAAAAACATTTATGCTTAAACTTTTTATTTCTTATATACATATATATATATTTAATACATTAAATCATTCTTCATGACATTAAGATTCCATTTAATGTCGTTTGACATTCGTCTGTAATTCCTTTTTTTAGATTCATTATATAGATAACTTGAATATCCAACTAATTTATTCATATAATAAATTTGAAAATTCATTTGGGCAACGTTTATTATTACAATAACGGATTAAAATTTTATGAAACATTATAGAAATTTGAAATGATTCAATGGGTATGTTAAATTACGGTTTTGAAAAGAATACATAAATGTATACTTAAAATAACTCAGATACATGTTGTAGTGCAATGCTTTGCTAGTCGATCACCTCGATAACCATTATAATACAAATCTTAACGGTGCATGAAATCAGAAGGCAAAGAGAAGCTGCAACTACATTTTATTGTCAAATAACGCAAGCCACTAAACTACAAGAACATGAGAGCAAGCGCGAGCAGTTACATAAACAAATTTATAGTTAAATTATATAGGTGCGCAGCAAGTTAAATGAATATCAATTTTTTTGGAAAAGAAGTATTCCAACTTATGCTGTCTGTGAAAGAGAACTATACAGAAATTGTACTGGTGGGTTTCACAAGATAAAAAGTTTACGTTAGCAGATGAAATATCGACTGTTGGGCTTCACATTGAAATAGCATGTATTTATCAAATGCTTCTGACTGATCAATTATTGTCAAAGTCATATCTCACCAACGGATTATCTGATTTTGCACTATCTGAAAAATACGAAAATAAGCAAATACACAGTATAAATAAAACTCATAACAGGACTTACGTTGGGTAATCATGATGGATGGAGTTCAATCAAATTTCTAAAAAAATAAAGATAAGATAAATAATTAAGTAAACAAGATATGAAAAGATCGAATTCAGATTGATTGACATATGAAAATAAGAAAGGGAATTTCTATTTAACCACTTAAATTGAAAAGTGTTTTCATCATAACAAATATACAAATCATTTTATAATGAATCCAAAGCACTATAGACCTTCGAAACATTGTATCAACTATATATTTTCTACGGATAAGTATATTGATAATTCTCCAATCATTAAGGCTTACTAGAGTATACTTTGGGGTCACATATTATATTATTGAAAGTGTTAAGTACCACTAAACAATGAATCTCAAAACTATCATTCAAATGAATATTAATCTTACTTTTTACATAAGCGTTAATCAATTCGACGTTTTATACTCGCTTTACGTTTTTTTTTTTAAAAGTAAAATTAAGATGATTTATGGAAAGTTACCAGACCAAAGTGTTGAATATAAAAGATTTATCATCTATTGCACATTCAGCAAAAATTTTCAACTCAGTGGAATGGTTAGAATGCTTTCTGACCATCAATTACAATAAGAATAAATTCCTTTTATGTGGGTAGGTCATATGTGCTATCAAACCAAATGTTTAAAGTAAAGTAATCTGAAGTTTTTAAACTAAGAAATTAGAAAGAATTTTATGATAAGTCAAGATACTACTTAACACTCCTTTCACTAATACATCGCAACAAATATTTACTCAAATATACGTAGAGAAGGCTGACGACCAGATATTCATGAAACTTCGTAGGAAAAATTTAATAACTGTCACAATTAACATAACTTCACCTCGAGCTCTTCCAGGATTCATGCCGTTGAAAACCCACACAAATGAGTAGGTACCTACCAATGAACAAATGGTATAGAAAACATCTTACCATCCTAACTAGGAACCTGAACTTCAAGGTTGGGATGGACTGCATTTTGTATAAAGACAACATGGACTAGTAGAAATTAAGGAAAATTGTGCGAGACCTACAAATACATGTGCCTTCAACAACATGGTTATGGGTGTGACGATTTTCCCCACAAATGTACAAGCAAAAGTATATAAGTTTCACCAGACCAAGTTACAGAGAACCAGATCAATAAAACCTGCATCAATAAAGAGTTCGTAAGATCCATGGAAGACGAGAGAAAAAAGAGAGGAGCTGACATAGCTTCAGATAATTCCTCAGGTGCGGCCAAGATAAAACCAAGGCTGATGAGGCACTGGATAAAGGGAGAAACAACATTACAAGGATTTAATATAATCCCCCTTCAACATACTGACGAATTCGATAGGTTCAATATACATATCAGCAACTGCTCCCAAGCATTACAAGATCTACTCAAAGAAGAGGAAACTACCTTGGAGAACAGATGGTAGAAAATTAAAGAAGCATCAACCTGGACGTTTTAGGACGTTCTTGGCTACGAGAAGTATCATCAGAAGGAATAGAGCTCTAATGATAACCTGGGCCCCTTCTTTTTCTTCTGGTGGTTAACTGGATCATAAATACCACCAGATCTCAAAAGAAGCACAGAATACAATGGACATCTTGCATGCAACTAGATGATTCTGACTTCACAGACGACCTAGTCCTTCCATATCATACACATAAAGAAATTCAGGTCGAAACAAACAATGTAGCAGCAGCCTCTGCATCAGTAAGCCTCAACATGTACATGGGATAAAGAGAGATCCTAAAATAAAACACGGTAATGAATTTCTATCAACATTAGAAGAGAATTCCATTTCGATCCATAATCTGTTTTTATCTAATCATCACAAGTTTTACTATTTTATAGATTCCTAATGAATAATTCTTGGAAACTATTTTGATTTCATGCTTTTAAATAGCGTACACATTTTATTAACTTTCGACTTATTTAAATTCAAAAAACACTGCCTGTTGTCATAGTTCTGTAAATGTCGATTAATGCTTTTTTTCTCATAAACATGAAACTACTATTTATGAAAATTTATAAGTCTATGAAAGTGAATTGAAATGCCTCTATAAGTAGTATCATTTTAATGTCACTTAGTTTATATATTCTGATTACCTACTGAATCAGAATTATTAAATAGTTAGAAACAAAGTGATTTACAAATAAGACTTCAAAATATATATATCACATATAACTATCAATTTAACCAAACAACGAAATAATCAATTTCTCTTTAACGAGATATGGATTTGTTTTTATTGCATATCATTTGTGACGATACCCAGTACAATGTGAAGAAGTCTTGCATGTTTAGACGGATACATTTATTCGAAATAATGTCATTAAGCCTTGGAAATTACCTAAGTAAATATCGTCACATGTTATTGTAATGACAGTTTAAATATTTCAAAACATTTATGTTATAAAACATAACACAAAATGACAAAACGTCTATAAAAGGTCTTCACAGCTCTATTAAGTCACTTTTGTTTAAAATCATAAATTTTAAGGTAAACTTATACAATATGAGGTAATCACTAATGGTACATCAGATGAATCGTAAACAAATGCCATCTATTTAAAACAGTAGATTTTTATATACCATTTAATAGTAACAATTTTATTATACTAAATAAGAACGTAAAGTTTTCTAAATCTAATTATTGATTTCATTGGAAAAAAAATTAATTTTTTTTTCTGATTGGTGATTGAATATATTTCAAAAATTCAATTAAATAGGATAGTGTCATTTCCTAAAAAAGAAAAAAAAACAGAAATTTATTTTAGTTTAATTATTAGAAAAAAATAAATTGTTTAAACTTCCTTGTATGTTGAATTTATTAAAATAAAACTAAAATTCAGTGAATAAAATTAATTTATTATGTAACTTTATTGAAAAAATATAAATTCTGTTTTTTTTAATAAAAAAAATAAGAAAAAACATCTGATCTAACAAACAAACATTCTGTTTCCTCATAGAGACTTTTTAAGAATCCAACAAATTAAAATACAATACATATTCAAGTTATGACTAGAATTCAATTATAACGAAATGTAACTCTTTTATTTTTTCCTTTTAAATTCCATTTATCCATTGCTAAACTCGTTATTTATTTTTATTAACCGTTAGATTTTACTTCTATTTGATTCAATTGATGCTAGACCACCATGGAATACCCGGAAGCACTGTACGGCCGTTTCGTCCTATTGTGGGACTCCTCAGCAGTGAACATTCACGACCTCGCCTCGCGAGATTCGAACCCAAGACCTATCAGTCTCACATACGAGTGCTTAACCATTAGACCACTGAGCTGGCATCCAACGGTGTTAATGTCTAATTTCAACCAATCCACAAAGTTGAGTAACCAATCACCAATGTCTTCAGTGAGTTGGAATCTCTCAACAGAACTGGTTGAATGAAACGGCCGTCTAGTGCTTAGAGGTTGTCCATGGTGGTCTAGCTTCAATCAACTCATGATTTCAACTATATAAAATTATTAGTGTTTCCTATTTCATTTCTTTATTTAAGAATAATCTCATAAAAATATTGTTGAATTTTAAATTTTTTGGTTGTTGAAGAAGAAATCGTGGAATATCGTATAGTATAGTAGCAAACAGTCCATTATTTATTCAACATTTACCAAGTAAATAGTTATTTAAAAAATATCATTGTATAAAAATGAATAGCATGAAACTCAATACTTGTGAACAAAAGGGTATTGGTAGAATATGAAGTGAAATGTTACTCTAAAGCACGTTAAACCAAATTATTACTTGAGTAGTTGTCCATATGGGATTTTGAGTATTCGTCACTATTATATTAATCTATCTAAGTAATTTGTTAAATTTTTTTAACATGGTTCAGTTGAGCTCCACAAACATTTCATGCAGCTTTATAATTGACAATGATCTATAGGTTAAACGTTCCTTCGCGAGACCGAAAGTCGTGGGTTCAAATTCCGTTTGCTGGGTCGTGTAGGTGCACTGCTGAGAAGTCCCATACTAGAACGAAACGACCGTCCAGCTCACCCAGGTTTTCAATGGTGATCTAGTTTAGATGGATTCATGAATTTAACAGTTAAAATATCACAATCTCCACAAATCTCCATAATGAAACTATTTTATTAATAGAAACCACCTACATGTATACACGAGATATTAAAAAATAATTATTTTATTTTATTTTTTGGTTTACTGTCAATAAAATTTCTCATAAACAATGATTGAATAGTAAGGACAGAATCTATCAGCTTAATTTCAAACCCAAAGAACATTATTATGAAAATGAAAAAAAGAAATTAGTTTAGTTTGTAAAGAAAGTATGATACTGTCATTAAATGATTCAAAAATAGATATAGATAGTTTATTCTCCATATAAAGTGTTTTTGAATTATGCACGAATACATGACTACAGTAGTACGTTTGTCTTCAACTACTTATGTTTTAAATAATTAACAAAAATAATGGTTTTTATGAAAATATTTTTCTGAAATTTTCAGTGGTATTCTCTTATGTAATTGGAGTTTGTTAACACTTATACTTAAATTAGTATGAGGGTTTAGATATTTAGATAATAATAAGTTTGTAAAATTATTTCACATATCCGAAATCGATATTTTACGTAGATTAACATATACGTACTCCTCCACCAAATAATTTTTCATTAAAGCCGAAGGAAAAGTGAGTTCAAAATCAATGCACATCTATATATTATTGCATGCTCTAAAATAATTTTGATATGATGGGATGAAAAGGTAAAATGATGATATTTTACTCATTGTCATTTTAATTTAACATCACTGTCATTCTTTAATTCAGTGTAATAATTGTTTTATTTTCTAATATGATATTTTATTTGGTATAGCATTAATTTATTTAGGTGTGATGTTTTCACAATTGATTGATCACTGGATTGTGATCAATGTCATATGTATCAAGTCATTTTAAATGCAGATCGAATGCTATCGACTAAGTTGCAATGTGGCCACTAGTCTAGGTGACTCGTTACTACGTGCACTATGTTGAGATAAGATGGTGGTTGGAGGTGGTCAACATGAAACCATGGACTCGGGTTTCGTTTGATTTTTATTGAAGATACTATATCCCTTGTATTGAGTTGACATAAACTATGTTCTGCATAACAAACAGCATGTGATTTGTTTTAACTCTAGATATTCATCATGTGTGTGATATCATAAACTGAATGAAATTGCGACATCAGTAGATGATAATAAAGTACTAATAAAGTATATAAAGTTAACAGCATAAATCATTCTTAAAAGTCAACCACTGAAAACAGTTCACAATTAGAGGAAGGTTTTACTTGTTAACATTGCACCATCCAGAAATATTTATGACATTCAGTCAGGCTTGTAGAATTTTTATTGGAATCATGAGCTAGCCAATGTTAGGACACCACTGAAGTCTGTAAGCAACGGACGGCCCTTTCTTCCTAGTGTACGACATCACATCAGTACGCATTCACGATCCTGCATGTAGAAATCGAGCTCAGGACATTCGGTCTCCCGCGCAAACGCTTAACCTCTAGACCATTGAGTTGGCATCTAACGGTACCAATGTCTAGACTCAATCAATAAATGATACCACACGATCATCTCCCATTGTCTTTGATGGGTAATTTTCTAACACTCGACACCGAGAAATTCCACTAGTCACAGCTTTTTTCAACTAAATTTCATTTAATAATCAGCTATGAGTCAATTACATTTTCTAATGAAAGTACTGAATCAGAAAGGTACTCAATAAGCTTTACAAAATAGGTTTAACTTTAGTTACACATATATTTCTTTGAATAATATAAGAATTGACTGGACAAATTCAAATTAACATATGATTTGAAGAATTTCGTTTTCACTATGTGTGAGGTCAGTTTGAGAAGATTTTAGAAAGTATCAAATACAACTACTAACTCTTTCTGATAATATAAAAGAAGATTTATTATCTTATTCTATCCCCTTTTTGTTAAACAGTAAAGAACTACTGATAATTTGTAATTTAGAGTTTTTTATATCGATAAAGGTTTTGAAATTCAAACACAAAATTCCATCATTTCATTATTTTTTTCCCATTGAACTTGGTTTGACAATACAGGTAAATTCTTATATCATAAATCATTTCAGTTTCATTGTTATAAACTAGAAAAATAATAAGCAAAAATGGATAGTAACTAGCAGTGGAATCCAGGACGCGCGTTCCGTCCTATTTGGTACTCGTCAGCTGGATGTACCTGCATCTCAGAGTTGATTTTCACTTTGGGACTCGAACACAGTACCTTTCGATGCAAACGTTATCGCGTTATCCATTCATCTACTGAGTCCTGAAGCGAAAGGTACGGTGACGAAACGCGCGTCCTGGATTCCACTGCTATCCATCTTTGCTTACAATGCTTGTGAATTAAGGCTATATGGAGGCAGTGCGCACAGGATGCACATATGCCAACAAGAGACTGATCACTTACAGTCCTAAGAATCAATGGGAAGTTTCAAACAAATAATACCAAGTGAATTTAGAAGAATAATAGTTTACTGATCAGTTGGGCAATAGTAATCGAGTTTATCAATTCATATAAGTGCTGATAATATCTATCTTAATTTCAAAACAGACGATGTTTAATAATTACATAACTGATTTTTTTGTTAGAAGTCACTCATATATGATTGCCCAAAACTAATCAATAACTTACGTGTATTCCGAAAAATTAATTAAAATTGATTGATTATTATTGACTTTAGTTAGAGATAAACAAAGAAAGGACGTTGAAATAGAATTTATGGAATATATTATATATTAAATTATTTGTTCCAACTTTGTTTTTTGAGGGGGAATAATAGTGTTTTAATTTTGGGCACTTTAGCCTAGGAAAAATCGTAGACAATGAGAAAAATCCCATTATATAATACAAAAGTGCTTAACAGTTTGAGATATGTCTTGTAGGTTGAACGCTTTGTTCAGATCCTAAGGTACTCAGATAACCCCAGGGCTAACACTACTCAGCGACTGGAAGACCAGAGAGAAGATACGAGTATCAGAGAAACGCTTTACTGCAAGGTTAATCTTTGTACAGAAAATCGTAGGTATTTATAGATGTTTGCTTAAGTTAAATCTACATCCTAATTCAGCCAATCCAATTAACGACATAAATTGCTACTGACCAATGGTAGCATGCCACGTTGGAACTCCAGAATGTTCTGTCGTGCTCTGATTGGTTGGGGCTCTTTTTGAGCCTCTGGAGGCTCTGTTGGAGTTCGCTGGAAGCCGAATTAACAGTTTGAAAATAAAACATAATCGGTGATTATTTTTCTGAAGAAAGCATATATATATATATATATATATATATATATATATATATATATATATATAACTTATAAGATGCATATTTTGAAAGTATGTTTACTAGTATAAGACATTTGCTAAGATTGTTGAATTTCCCTAATTTACATTACGGAGTGATCATTAAAAAAACAGAAAGGACTGGACAACTGTTTTCTTTCTTGTATGAGACTCTTTAGGATAGTTTCGCTACGAACCCAAAACCTTTAGTTTAGGGTCGAGTACTTAACATCCTATACTAAGACGAATTAGTTGTATAAAGCCTATTAGTTTTCAAAAGTTACATAACTATGAACAGATCGTGATGTAAATACTAAAAGTTGTATAAGGTAGCTTTATTCGGAAACAGTTGACTGGAAATGCTTGTATCTCATGCAAATAAAAACGTTTGACCAGCTTAAAGTATGATTAAACTTCATATGTGAAGTGATATCTCCTAACTTGAGACGCTAGTTTCAACAATGAATACAAATAGTATTAACGTAATAATATAGAATATTGTTGTTACTTAGTAATTTAAGACAAATCGAATATCTTTTTACAAACTTATAACTCAAAATATTTTATGTAAACATATAATCCCTTTCTTTTTTTTCCCCGTAAATCGACATTTTTATTCTGACTTGAAGTAAACCAAACAGCTAGTATTGTTCAGTGACTTTTCATTTGCCCATATTTATAAAGCATCTACAATATCCACAATGTTCATTAACGTCGTTTTTTTATTCGTAAAATACTTAGGATTTTGAACATTTTCGTTTAGATTAGTTGCACACTTTAAGCTATACTGAAAAATTTTCTGTTATATCCTTATGGCCTGTTAATTATCACGTGATACGATCGCCAGTTAGAACACCGACTTATTGATCAGACCAATGACTAATAAATCAGTACGAGCAGCCTACAGTCAACTCCGAGATTTTGATTGATCCACTGAAATTGCATCTTCTTGCTTAACGCAGATAGTTCAATCCAAAACACCAATATCACCTTCCGTTACATGAATCATGTATTTCAGATCGCATCGTACCGTAAAATAGAAAATCAGGCTAAAAGGTGGCTGGGATTGTGAGATACCGTAACTTATAAACTGGGAATAACTTAAGAATGGTAAATGGTATATTAGTAGTCGACAGGACATATGGAAGCTTATAATAAGAGGAATATGAATATGCATATTAGTTACCTAATAGTTATGAAATAAGAATATATATAATAACAGTCCGTAAATAGATTCTAGCAGTTACCACTCGTAATTCTTCACCCGGCTAATTGATTTGAATTTTTTTTTAGTTTATTCATATATTTTATTTAAGTATATCGTATTCAGTCATATATTTCTTAATATCGCCTGCTTCAGTTTGGCCTCCAGGGCAGTATTCCAGTCTTCCTATAAAATGAGTGATGAAGTGTGGCCCGTGTATATTTAGTGCCTTATTGCACCAGTGTTTATGTGCTTAAATAAATAAATCCTTACTACTAGAAAAACACATGTATAAAAAGCTATTAATTAAACACTGTTATTTGTAAATACTATGCAACTGCTGCTCACTTATTTCCAATCAAATCAATAGCCATGCTAAGACAGACAAGTAGATAGATAATAGGTAATGTATATTGTATACTTTTGATCTTGTTTAGTGCTCAATAATAAATATTTTAAAATTATTATCTTAAGAAAAGCAATATTAGTTTAAGGTCTTTTTATTTTCTCTGAAAACAAAAAAAGATATCGTGGTCTAGCTTTAATTGACTCATGATCTCAACTATTAAAATTACTATAATACCCACAAAACACCTTTTGACATTAATCAACATATGCTCACTAGTGATTGGCTTCAAGAGATATTTCCTAAAGTTCTAATGAGAAGCAGTGACCAGTGGAGTTCAACCAGATCTGTTGTGAGATAGTAACTCAGTTAAAAAAGGTGGATGTGTCTTTTAACTTCGTGTATTAGTTGAAGTTAGACATTAACAACGTTGGATGATGGCTGGCTCAGTGGTCTAGAGGTTAAGCGTTCGCGCACGAGATCGATAGTTCCTGGGTTCGAATCTCGTGAGGCGGGGTCGTGGATGCGCACTGCTGAGGAGTTCCACAATAAGACGAAACGGCCGTCCAGTGTTTCCAGGTTTTCCATGGTGCTCTAAATTCAATTGACTCATGATCTGAAGTATTGAAAAATGACTTCTTCTTAAATCTGATTTCCACACTGAAAATCAAGACGAAAACATCTATTAATGTATATGTGTTGTTTTGTTTAAGAATTATAGCAATTATCCTACAACCAATTTTGATTATGGTTAATTTTGGTTAAGCCCTTTTATTAACTTGCTTAACGGACAATTTTATTTGGACAGTCACAATTCGCATATTTCTTTTTACGGTTATGAACACTAGAGCACATGACAAACTCTAGCTAAAATCTTGATTGCTTAAATATCACTCGATGATTCATTCCCATCCTCATGTATATATACCTAAATCATATTATTAGCTTTTGCTTCGCTGCGCCCTTATGCTATTCGACTATAAATTCGCCCATGTATTTGCTCATATATACATATTCGCCTTTCCGCTTTAAATTTACTTGACATGCCTATATCTTTGTAATCTGCTCTATCCGCTAATAAACTGTAATCGCCGTTTCTCATTGCCTTCTGATTTCAAATACCAATGTGATTTATGTTATAACGATTAACGAGGTGAAAGATTAACGAAGCAAAACTACTACAAATTATTACTTTGAAAAACAAAATCATCATGAAACATCTGCTAATAGAAAGTTTTTATTGTATCCAAATGAAATGACCGTAAAATAATTTGACTTTTACAAAATTAATTAAAACAAATATTATTAAATTTGTTCTTAAGTTGACCTAATCATAAATATTCTCTTTCCTAACTCATTGTACAAAAAAAACAAAAAAACTTCTTCACGATACATTTTAATTTTAAACTATATTATGTTTGTAGTAAAAATTCAAAAAAAAATGTTCTTTTATTTTTTTATGATTTATAACTTTTTTTTCCATATTTTTAAAATTAAAAAATATCTCAAAAAATAAAAAAAAATTATTTGAAACTTCTAGAGTTTTAGTTCAAAGTCAAATTGTCATTTACATGAATTGATAAATAAAAGTACAAAGAGTATATTATGGATCTTTGAATGATCATATACAATAAATGAATCAATATAATTGTAATATCCCAATGAGTAGAAAAAATTAGATTTTCTGACGTTTCGTGATTTAGTGTAGGCCACTTCTTCAGAGAATAAATAACCAAATTATTATTAATCCAAGTTTAAATAGTACAACGGAACAACAGGAATATTAGGTGATCAATCACTTACAGACCTGTAGAAGGCACTTTCTAGCATTCGATCTGAATACATGATACAACATTCATCATTAGCATTTGAACAACGTCCAACACACTGAGGACATGGAGAAAGAGAGCATGCACTGTTTGAATGATCAGTGTCAGTTAAATTTGAAGAGATTAAAAATGTTTACTGAACAATGTCCATTTGAGCAATCACGAGAGCTACTTTCATCACTCGGCATTCATGGAAGTTCAAATGATCCAGGAGAAGAAGCTTCTTTCCTTGATGATCAATCACCTAATATTCGTGTTGTTCCGTTGTACGATTTAAACTTGGATAAGCGTTAATTTGGTTGTTTATTCTCTGAAGAAGTGGCCTACACCGAGTCACGAAACGTCAGAACATCTATTTTTTTATTCATTGGGATATTACAAATATATTTATTTATTTATAACAATCTATCCAATGCTCAATTTATTCAAAATTATCAAATCAAAACTTGGTAATGATATCATATACAACACTTAAGTTGATTTAAAGATTTAAAGTTTTTATGTCTTCAAGACTCGTTGTTGTTGTTTTATCGACGTTACAATCAAGTGAAATTGTTTTTTTGTACAATTTTTTTGAAACTAACACAAGTATAACAATATAGATGAAACATGATATTTAGTATAAATAAAACTTTAAAGATTAAATATTTGATAAGAGTTTAAACAAAATTCTTTTCCATATGTAGCTTAATTTTGTCAAGTATAAAGCAAAGTGATGTATTGGAGATAGAAATAAACTGGTTTTGATTTGTTCATGTTTGGATTAATGCTTTTGTGGGGATTCAGAGAATTCATCGAAAAAGGTCCTGAGAGGCTCTGAAAACCCTAGTAAACTTATTATCTGATCAACAGTGAATAGAAGTTACTCAAAAACATCTGGGTAGTGAGGAATCACGTGCCAATTTTCTGATTTTAGTGGTTACCTAACCTGTTACTATGTTTGGTAGGGTTTCAGAAACTTCCAGAAGCACAAGACCATCTGAAATGCTGTAAATACCATCAATTATCTGTGTATAAATCAAGCTTGGAGTAAAACGTTCTTTCCACACTTCATACCTCTTCTTTCGCTATCAAGTTGGCGTATAGATTTAGCCTGTACTAATTAGAACAAGTTAGGAAACGAATCCAAACGTTCAGTCAGAAGATTTATCACATTTCATAATTATCCTCTACTCATATATAAGAACTCTCGTCTAAATTAGAACGAATAGTTTCACAGTATTTGAGCGCCGAGTTGAAGTAAGACATTAAATAGGAATAATATATTTGTAAAATCTCAGCGAATGAATTTTTTTTAAAAATTCATTCGCTGAGATTTTACAAATATATTATTCCTATTTAATCCTCTACTCAGTTTCTGTGATATTTTAATTTATTTTTATTCGAACTCTTAACTAAATATGAAAAGCAACTTTGTAAGTCTGCAAATTTTTGTTGCCATATGCCACTAAACGTTATTATTGTTGACCAAAATTTTATATATATATATATATATGTATATATATATATATGCTATGAGAATGAATGTCTTAAAGCACTCTGTTTGATTAGTCATATTCTTGTTCTTCTTTGTTGTTAATTGGTACAACCATTCAGTTTGTTCCTGATGTAATTATCTATGTGATAATCCTTCCTGAATTACTTGTTTGTTGGTTGTGTCAATAGCAGTTTACGCTTTCATACCAACACATGAACAATTGCCAAACATTTATTTGATGAACGATATACAACAGAAATGTAATTCAATATACTTTCAATAAATATGAGTGGAAATGACTGCCTAATTCGTGTGCGTGACACTGGAAATTGAGTCAGACTTGCTGAACTTGAAAAACAAAATTCAGTTCAAAAGATATGCTCTTCTCAAGTAGTTACTTTGACATCTTTAAAAGTCTATAAACTTCCTTTGAAAAAAATGTAGGTCAAATATCTTTTTCCACTAAAAAATAAAATTGAACTATGTGTTAAAGCAAATTTTTTCTTTCTTTACTGCCCATTTATGATTGATTGGAATTTTCTAGTTTCTTATTATTTTCAAATACTAATAAAGAAAAGTATATGACAACATAAGAAATGGATATCATGGGTGATAATCTATTTACTTAGTGACCGACAAATATGTTAGTCATACAAACAGATTCATTATATCTGACCTCTGTTCTTGTATATGAAAAAGAATATTTACATAAATGCTCATCTAATTTAATATTAAGTTAATGTTCATCTATACAATCTTCGAATATTCAATTATTCAACACTCCTCTATATCCAATCGATTAGTATTACTCAGTATTTCCTTTGAAAATTGGATAGATTTAAAAAAAAACATTTCTGTATGATTAACTATAAGCGCAGACAACCATTGAGTCCGGTTATTTGATGTTTTTTTTCAAAACATAAACATCCAAAAAAGTTGAGTTATTCTTAGAATAACTGTATGCTAAGCGGTTTACTAGTACATTATACCACTGAAATGTCACCTAATCAAAATAGGGACTCCACGTAATAAAAAAGCTAACATTAACTGACATCGCTATTATTTGTTTATGACACATTTCAGGTAAATATTCTAGGCGATCACAAATAGGGTCCCATATAGTTCATAAAATTTCTAATTAATTTCTGGTCTTCGTTTTTAATGTGCTTGAAGTATTTTATCTTCTATGGTTTTGATTCATTAATAAAAATATTCCTGGGACGTTGCCACTATAAAATTTTGACCGCTGTTAATTGATCAAATCTAAACGATTCCTTATAGATATAGATGTTTATCAATTTAATCCAATAAGATAATTTTCTTGATTGAAAAGTGTGCATTTTCCTAGTAATACAATTAACAGTTCAGATGTATTCCCTGATTATTTACAGTCTTAAGCATCAATAAATGTGGATTTTGGTCAGATGTTCGCTATCACTATCTACTTAAAGTGATCAGGATACTTTACTTCAAATTCATTGTATATTTTATCAATACTTTAGTGGTAATCAAGGAAGAAGTCTATAAAAGTTAGGTCATGTAATTATGAAAATTTGCGGTAAAAATACTTTCAAACTGTTTAAACATTCACACGTTTTATTAGTTCATAATTTATTTGTTATGTGTAGTTTGATAAGGATTCCATTATTATGATAAAACAAACTGTCAATTTAGACTTCAAGGAAGTAATAAAATCATCATTTAATAATCAGACTAATTTCGAAGAAATACCATTTAACCTGTTTGTATAAAATAGATGGAGTGTAGTTAGCAACAGAATCCAGTGTGCATGTTTCCCCCTCCCCTATTTAAGAACCATCAGCTGGTCATACCTACATCCCACAGTTGATATTTTCTCTAGGAATACGACCCTATAGCATTTGATTCGAACGCCATCTCATTATACTTTTAGCTACTGTACTTAGATAGCCACTCACTTGTGCAATGGGTATAAGTTTTGATTCGGTTTAAAATGGCTCAGATTATCCTGTTGTTGATATAATGACTGAAATTTGATCAGTCGTGGTTGGCATATGTCCATCTGAGGAGGATTGTCTCGACAAAGCTATTATTACACAATTTAACGTATGACATATGGAATGTGGCCATCAGCCGATGAGTCCAAAAAAGATGAATCGCGCATCCTGGATTCCACTTCTAGCCTAATTACATTTATTCTACACTAACTTGTGTCATAATTTCCATGTCGAAAAAATTCGCATGAAACTCACATTTTCCCACCAAGACTTGTGAAGTTTTAGTCAAAATATCAATAATGGGATGACCAAGTGCATTTAACCTATTGTATTAATAAATTTGTTATCGATCACTGCCTTAATCTACTCACTGCATATTATTCATACATGAAGAACTATTTATTACTGATTTAGGATGAGCAACTGACTTGTTTACTGAAATGAAAGCTTCTGTCTATCAATATCATTTCATATAGAAATAAGATGTTAATTACTGAATACTAAAATTACTGAAAAATAAATCTACTAAACTGTCTCATATATCATATGACATAAGTGATCTACTTATTGGTTAGCTGAATGAACAGTGCATAATCAGGGTTCGAAGGATCTAAAAAATTTTATTAAGCAACAATAATTAATGTTAGTAATATCCTGTTAATACCAGGATTTAATACATCCAGTGAAATATGAAGCGGTTAAGAAAATTTTTTATCTGCTAGTGACAATATAGACTAACAATAACATACTATGAAATTATTTTAATTATCAGTTATTTTTTGTCAGACGAGATCAGTAATTTCATAGATCTTTATTGCTGAAGTAATCAAAGCTTTTTAAAATGAAGTAGACCAATTTTTCAGAACGACCCTAGATTTACCACAGATTTCTAATTTATATCAAACTAATTAACCCAGACATTTTATCGCGTGGATTCATTTATTTTATATCGGTTGCTGAGAGTAGATATATTCTTGAAACTTACTACAGTCAGTTATGTTTCTGAACTAGATTTGTAGCAAAGAACTATCTGAAACTTGTACACTCTTTAATGACAATATCAGTATACAGAGACTAAATTTTATCTGTGTACTCATGCGATCACTAAGGTCATTTGACTTAACATGGATATTTTAGTAAAAAACATACCGCGTCCTTAAATGCCAAGTAAGAAGTTCAGTTAAACTAGACACAAGAATCCTACTGATAAAAACACAGAAAACAAAATGAATTTAAAAGTCTCTCAAAAAGCTGTTATTCACAAAAAATAAGTACAGCGTTAACACATGTAATTTATCATCAAAGCCTTGCTAATAAATTATTGACTTTATCATTCTTAATCTATGAATACTACCTAATTTGTTTGACAAAAATTTGGTTGGTGTTACCAATATTCTGCTCAATGTCATCGTAAGTAAAACCATATTTTGCCTGAAAAAGCAGGCTCAGCTGGTGGCGGTTTATTTTAATTACTCCAAATAGCTTACAGATCGGTAATCAGTTAAATATTGAAGGACATATTTTCTACCCATCTTAGGCAATTATATACACTGAGTTTATAAATTATAGACTCTCCATATAATAGATAAGTAAATTTCAGTGATTTCATAAGTCAAACATAGTGAAGGCAAATAAAATACTTCATAAAACAAAAAATACGCACGGAAGTAATTCATTCACCAGGTTTTTAATATTCATGTCAATGATGTTTTACATTTACTACAACTAAAGAATATCCTTCCTTTTTAACCTACACGACTGATATTACTTCCTAATATAACACTATCCTCTTGAATATCTGTAATATTTTAATTGTGAGAAAATAATTTTAATAAAAAAATAAATAAATTGTTACCACTTCTATATTAAGAAAAATAACATCAACAATCATGTCAGCAAATGAATCTCTCCCTAGAAAACCACTTCTTCAGACATTACGTGATTTGAGTTCACAACAGATACCGATGAAATGAAAACTAATGAAATATTCCAATTTATTTGTCGTGAATTTTGTTTCTATTCAACATATTAGTTAGATATTAAGCATAGATGTAATCCAGAAAGATTAAAACAATTTTTCAGCCAGAAAGATTAGTTAGAAAATTTCGTGTCAGTTAATGTTTAAATCATTGTTTTTTCTATGAGAACATTTTATCTGAGTTAAATTTAAAAATCAGAGTTGTTTATTCGTTATTTGCTATTTCGACACCAAACTATCAACATTTTTCTGAGTTTTAGACACCATGCCAAAATTCTTCTTTGCCTATTAATAGTACTATCAATATGAAATAATCTAAATAATGTCATACATTTATTATTGTTTAAATTATTTATTTAAAATTCGAATGTGTTAGTTCTCACTAACGAATATTAAACAATTTTACAAGACCCTGAGTTGATTGATGAATCTTAAATCATCATTTTCAGTAATGATAAGCAATAAAACTAGGAATCTAGTCTTTAATACAAGTATTTTGAATCGTTGAATAATACGAAAGAAATCTTTTGCACGGATGTCTCATTAACATGATCAAATTTCCTTCCGTTTCTGAATAAAGAACCTTGAGTTCTTCTCAAGAAGTTTTGAATCTTATAGAACAACATTTATACAGAAATGAATCACATCATCTTCATAAGAACGTGTTAAGTCCCTTGTTAAATAAGAAAACAATATCTTTACATAAACTCTAATATAATGAGAATAATTCTGTTAGAATAATCAAAAAGTGATTAAACGTGCAATATTTAGAACGTGTATACAATACGTCATGTTTAATAAAATATCTACAAGTTTCTAACTAAACTAGACCCATGATCGTTAAATAATATAGATACTTTCTAATAATTCTTAATATCGGAAGGGGGTTCTGTGGAGATTTGAGTAATTTTTTTGTATAGTTGAGATCATGAGTCAATTGAATCTAGACCACCATGGTAAACCTAGAAGCACTGGACGGCCGTTTCTTCCTATTGTGGGACTCCTCAGTAGTGGGCATCCACGATCTCGAATCGCGAGATTCGAACCCATTACCTACCAGTCTCGCGCCAGTGCACCTAACCGATAGACCACTGAGCCGGCATTCAACGGTGTTGATGTCTAACGTCAACCAATTCCTAATATTCCCATTTTATTTCTCATCATGTGTCTTAGAAATTTTGAACATAAATTTGTTTGTCTCATATATATAACAGGTACGTATGGATAACTTTGTATCAGTATTCGTAGTAGTTCATTGTTTTAATCTTGGTGCAATAGATATATTATTTAAGGTGGACTAGATTTGGTTATCGAAATTCCCGACTTTACAATCTTTTAAAGATAAGTGAATGAATGACAAAAAGAGAATTATATTCTGATATTCTAGAAGCTCATCCTATCCACCAATGTAGTTCACTTTGTCGAAGAAACAGTTTATCTTCCAAAACATCACGTTTCATTACTATGAAAAAATGTGATTCAGAGATTTCTAACATTTGAACGTGAAAACATATTCGAATATCCCCTCAGTCCTATGTTCGTTAGTTTATAACATTTTCAACCTCGTATTTGGAAAATGGAAGATAAGTTAATATGATGTCATCATATCAACATGATATTCCCTGATGAAAAGCTAAAAATTAAAAGTGGTGTTTCTGAATATGGAATAAGTCATGCTCTTGTTGGTGTGTTATAGAGCAGCTTAATTACTGAGAATCATCATTATTAATCAGAAGTCTCAACATTCTGTTCAGTCTAGTGCTGTTACATTTATACACCACTTAAATATTTGAAACTAGGTGAAGTAAATACCTACTGCTTCATAGTTCCCAGAGACTTTTCACCTGATATTATTAGTGGTGAACTGGGCTTTCAAATTACATGGGTATGCAAATAGAAAATAAGTATTTTAGGGCTTTTCATGCATTCATATATCACTTTCTCTGAGTTCCTTGAATCTTCACTAATCAACTAAAACCTGGAAAGTCAGTCGTACTAGAATTTACCAAAACCTCCAATTGCGAATCTTTCTAATATGTTCATAAATTATTACGTTGCTCGTTTTATTTTCATCAACACCCCACTGAAGCATTGACTTAAACAGTCAGTTCAGTTGTTTATAAACATGCATGTTAAATCGATTACATCATCCTACACAAACCTATCTACCAGAATTACTAATTGTTCTATGTCTCTTTAAAAAAAACAATGGAGAAACAATCATTTTGATATAATGGGACGAATTTCCATGCTGTTCCCTATGGTATCAATGAAAACTTTGTAATTAAGCTATCTAGCTTAGACAATGTAACAACTTTTCAAGCGTCCACCTTATCAGTAAATCTCGTCTACCATTTCATCTAAAATCATGTAATGGACGTTGCAATAAGATTTACTTTACGATTTTTTCTCATTTTCTTGATGAAACATCACTGTGTCATATATTTATCAGTTTCATTTAAAATATTGTTCCCATAATTATGAATCATCAAACAATACATTAAAGCTCTTGTATAAGCTAACACCATGTTTACTTCTGATAACTAAACAATTAGAGTATTGTGTCTTATTTTCAACTGAATATCTCAGTGTAGTTCTTATTAATAAGTAAATGACTTGATAGTTACATAACAAGTATACATTAACCGTCTAATATTCATATTCCTTCATTACAATTTATCGTCTGACGATTAATACAATTGCACTGTACAAACTGATGGATGACAATTAATGACACGATAAAGAAACAATAGAAATGTTACCCATAATGTTGACTATCACCTATTCTATTGACTATGCAGTAAATGAAACATTAACTGATTATAAGTGTCTAAATTTTGATGTTTTCGCTAAATACTTTAATTATTGAGAATTTCATACACATAGTTTCCTTTACTAACTTAAAGAGAGCAAGAACCAAGAGTGTAGCAGAATAATATGAATTCATTTGATTTTGTTAGGTTCTCATCAGCTGCTTACATCCTATAATATACAGATATTGATGTTATATACTAGGGAAAAAGTAAGTACGAATAACTTACGGGACCTTTTATTAGACTATTATTCTATTTATATTCCAGTAACTAGATTATCTATGTCTATATTCATCTTATTACAAGCTTCATTTTGACCTATTGATTATTATTATATGATTTATTGTTCCTAAATTATACTCGGTTTATTGAATACTGTCTCCCACGCTTACAGCCTAATTTGGCTTGATTTTGTACAAATATTATTTTCTATTTTATGGTGTGGTGTGGTCTGCCTGTCTGGTATATAAACAAACTTACTTACTTACTTACGCCTGTTACCCCTTGTGGAGGAGCATAGGCCGCTCACCAGCATTCTCCATCCAACTCTGTCCTGAGCCTTCCTTTCCAGTTCTTTCCAGTTACTATTCAGCCTTTTCATATCGGCTTCTATTTCCCGGCGTAGTGTGTTCTTTGGCCTTCCTCTTTTCCGCTTCCCTTCCGGATTCCAAGTTAGGGATTGAGTCGTGATGCACATTGATGATTTCCTTAATGTATGTCCGATCCACTTCCAACGTCTTTTCCTAATTTCCTCTTCAGATGGAAGCTGGTTTGTCCTCTCCCATAAAACGCTGTTGCTGATAGTATCCGGCCAGTGGATGTTGAGTATTTTGCGTAGACAACTATTTATAAATACTTGTACCTTCCTGATGATGGCCGTAGTAGTTCTCCACGTTTCAGCTCCATACAGTAGGACTGTCTTGACGTTCGTATTAAAGATTCTCACCTTGAAATTGGTTGAGAGTTGTTTTGAGTTCCATATGTTCTTCAATTGTAAAAATGCTGCCCTTGCTTTGCCAATCCTCACCTTTACATCTGCATCCGATCCTCCTTGTTTATCAACGATGCTCCCCAGGTACTTGAATGTTTCCACCTCTTCCAGAGTTTCGCCATCAAGTGTGATTGGGTCGGTGTTCTCCGTGTTGCATTTGAGAATCTTGCTTTTTCCTTTGTGAATGTGGAGATTTATCGATGCGGAGGCTGCTGCTACATTTTCGGTCTTCATCTGCATTTGGTCGTGTGTATGAGAGAGGAGGGCTAGGTCATCTGCGAAGTCCAAATCATCTAATTGATTCTGAGAAGTCCATTGTATTCCGTATTTCCCTTCAGATGTCGAATTCGTCATAATCCAGTCAATCACTAGAAGGAAGACGAATGGGGAGAGTAGACAGCCTTGTCTGACTCCGGTCCTTACTGGAAATGCATCTGTCAGCTGTCCTCCATGCACCACTTTGCACTGTAATCCATCGTATGAGTTTTGGATAATGTTGACGATCTTCTGAGGAACTCCATAGTGTCGAAGAAGTTTCCATAATGTTCTCCTGTCCACGCTGTCAAACGCCTTCTCATAGTCAATAAAGTTGACGTATAGTGATGAGTTCCACTCAACTGATTGTTCAACGATGATCCGTAGTGTCGCAATCTGGTCTGTGCACGACCGATCCTTACGGAATCCAGCCTGTCGATCTCGAAGTCGAGCGTCTACTGCGTCTTTCATCCGATTCAGCAGCACTCTGTTGAAAACTTTTCCTGGTACTGATAACAAACTGATACCTCTGTAGTTCTCACATAGGCTCAGATCTCCTTTCTTTGGTATATTGATGAGATATCCTTCTTTCCAGTCCGTTGGCACTTGTTCCTCTTCCCAAATCTTTTTGAATAGAAGGTGAAGCATGTTTGCAGTTATTTCAATGTCTGACTTCAGTGCTTCTGCTGGTATATTGTCAGGTCCTGCCGCCTTCCCACTTTTGATTTGTCTGATGGCCATCTTAACTTCTTCGATCGTTGGTGGAGTGACATCTATTGGAAGGTCTGTGTGGGCTGCTTCGATGTTCGGTGGATTCAATGGGGCTGGTCTATTCAGCAGTTCCTCGAGGTATTCTGCCCATCTTTTCTTCTGTTCTTGAATCTCAGTGATTGTCTTTCCTTCTTTGTCTTTGACTGGTCTCTCTGGTTTGCTATATCTCCCTGCCAATTTCTTCGTTGTATCATATAGTTGTTTCATATTCCCTTCTCTTGCAGCTTTTTCCGCCGCCGTTGCTAGTTCTCCCATGTATTTCTGCTTGTCGACTTTAATGCTTTTCTTCACTTGCTTGTTTGCTTCTGCGTAGTCTGCTTGTGCTTTTACTTTCTCTGCCCGTGTTCGGCTGTTGTTAATTGCTAGTCTCTTGTTCTTCCTTTCTTTAATTTTGTCCAGGGTTCCCATAGAGATCCATTACTTGTGATGATGCTTCTTAGGACCAAGAACCTCCTGACACGCTGAAATTAGTGCTTCTTTGATCCCTTTCCAGTTGTCCTCCAAAGTAGTTTCTTGTTCTTTCAGTAGGTCCTGTAGAGCTTGGAACCTATTGTTGAGAGTTATCTTGAATTCATGAAGCTTGTCAGTATCTCGAAGGAAGGCTGTATTAAACCTTTGTAGTGCTGTTTGTCCAGTTGTCCAGTCTTTCTTTAGCTTCAGTCTCATCTTGGCCACAACCAGGTGGTGATCTGAATCTATGTCAGCTCCTCTCCGGGTTCTCACATCTTCCATTGATCTTCGGAATTTTTTGTTGATACAGATGTGATCAATCTGGTTCTCTGTGGTTTGGTCCGGTGAGATCCATGTAGCTTTGTGTATGCGTTTGTGTGGGAATATTGTGCCGCCTATAACCAATTTGTTGAAAGCACATAGGTTTGCAAGTCTCTCCCCATTTTCATTTCTTTTTCCTAGTCCGTGTCGTCCGATTATATCTTCATATCCTGTGTTGTCCACTCCAACTTTAGCATTTAGATTTCCCATCAGGATGGTGAGGTCCTTTCGTGAGCACTTTGCTACAATTGATTGCAGCCTTTCATAGAACTGATCTTTATCATCGTCGTTGCTATCATTGGTGGGTGCATAACATTGGATAACGTTCATTGTGATCCCTTGCTTCTTTGTTCTGAATGATGCTTTGATTATAAACAAAGTATGCATGAAATAAACGATTCGCATAACAGCAGCTGCTATTGGTGTTTTGGACTCAAGTGGACGGGTTAGGCGGATAAGGTTCAATAAGGACGCTAGGTTGCTCATACTAATCGAGCGTCATTGTCACAGTGTGAAGGTCGCAGAAGGCGTATTCTATTGGTGGATAATTTACGCGAATTACGTCCTTGTTAAATTCGTAAGGTCATAACAAATCAGCGACGACCTTGATCAAGTCATAACAATTGGCTACAGCCCAGGTCAAATACATAACAATTGACAATACTTATGAATACGAGGATGATTAAAGATGAATATGCGTATCATGATGTAGCAAGTACTCGAATAGAGTTAATAAGGTAATAAAATTCGTTTGTTTCGAATAAATAAATTCCTTTTGAGAGGGAAAGTTCCAGAACATCAAACTAGTGACTAGAATTCATAGGGTTAAATAACATTAGACGATTGTGTAATGAGGTAGCTGAAAAGAGATTATTGGTAAATTTCAGAAGACTGGAGTTTGATTGTTTATTAATCGCATTGAAAGACTTCATTTTATCCACTTGATGTTCTGTATTAAGGCGATATATTGAGATGGCACTAATGAATACTTTTAATCCACCTAACCTTAGACTTTTTGGAGTATGTTCTTTGAATCGGTCGTAGCCTCTGCCTTCTGTCCTACCAATGTGAATGCTTTGGCAGATACATATGAATTTGTATACACAGTTGGTGGTAACATAAAAGGGATTCCTATCAATCTTTGATTGTGTTAAAGAAAATGTTTTGGACAAGACAATCAGTTTAGTTGCAGAATAAGTTCTATTCAATGAGGCTTTTAGTCTCATACTGACTGACCATGTGACATCATCACCTTCGGGTTTTAGTTGAATAAAAATAGATTTTTTGTCTACTGTAGTTTCTTCTTTTTATCTTCGCATTTTACATATTTATCAATATGTCCGTTATTCATCAAAAATTTTTCAACATTCTATACTTCCTCTTCTAGTGTATCGGCAGTACATATACTTTCTATTCTATGCAAGAGTGTTTCAAAACTGAGTGAATAAAAGCTATTGAAATTGAAATAAATCCCATTATACGTGTCTTTTCTATGAACTGAACGTTGAACTGTCCCATGCTTCCCTTATTTTATTGCGACATGGAGAAATGGAACATGTTTTCATTCTCATGTTTCATAGTAAACTGAATATTTGGATGGATTTCGTCTAAACGTTTTAGCAGATTTGTTGCATGTTGTTGATTATTACATACGAATAATGTATCATCAACATACCTCGAATAATGCATCATTTCTCCACTCGCTCCTTTGAGCTTGGTTCTTTCGAGATTAGTCATGAAAATATCTGCTAGGGCAGGAAGCTAACGGACTTCCCATTGTTACACCATCTGTTTTTCCGCATATGGTGTTGTTGATTTGAAACTGAACATCTTTTCTACATATGATTTGTAAGCACATGCATAGCAATGTAGACTTACTGTTTATTTGTTTTATCTATAAAACGATAGCAGATTGCATTCCTATTTTCCAGACTCGATGAAATTAAACAGGAAATCTACATCATGATGTTAAAATCCTATGCATTTTTGAGCAAGAAAAACGTTTCATGATAAATTTCGGTTTGATTATAAAGAAAACCCCATCATTCAATGCATTAGGCTTAAGTAGCAATGCAATATAAAATCAACTCGAAAAACCATCACAAATGTTAATGAGACAACAGCCTTTAAATTTCGGAAATAAGATACGATAATTCCGAAGATTTTGATGTTGCTGAAATCTAGACGAAAATGACTGACTTCTTCTCAGTGGTCTGGTGTTAAAAACAGTGGATTTTATGACGAATATCCTTAGATATTTGAGTGGTCTATCACTTATTAGTGTTTAATTATCAGCCTCATATCCCTGGAGCAACATTTTCTTCCAAATAAAAGTGGTAAGAACTTAGACAATTTTTCCAATCTTTAATACTATGTAAATTTCCTACCCACAAATTTTGAAAAAGTGAAAAGAGAAAGTACTTGTCTTGGAACATTTCTGCAGCTTTTTTGGTTAAGATTTGAATAAGGTAATGAACACGATTGGATCACTCTTTGTAATATTGCTAAGCCGAACACGTATTAATTGATTTGTTATAACCTGAAAAGGATACAAAGGCCAATCTTGACAAACTACATTGTGTATATTTAAATTATTTATTTATTTGGGAATCAAATTAACTTGAAAACGTTTGGTGAAAATGTTTGACCTACTTCTTTGTAATCTAAATGACTATATACCACTTTACCAGAATATTTATTATCATAGAAGAGCATTATGATATGTTCATTATGACTGCTAGCGATTATTTTGTTTCAAGTATTGTGGGAACATTTTATCTGAAGTGTTTATTTTATTTATAATCACATATGTTTCAGTGATTTATGTGTTTTGTGATGAGATATCTACATCACACTAAGCATGAAATATTAAATGAAGAGATGGTTATGAATCCATCTGTCTATGACTGACATCAGGACAAATCATAATGTGTCAAAAGTCACACTGCAAAAAATTGCGGAAAGGAAATATCCTAATAAAGTTTTGATCAAACTACGATTTATAATTTGATATTAAGTTTAGAATACAGTTTAACTTAACTGAGTACAATGAAGAAGTTCATAGTAATACAATCAAATTATTTCATTTTGTAAACTGTATTTTATTTATTTTATTTAAACACATAAATATTGGTACAAAAAGCACCAGATAAATATGCGCCTCACAAATCTCATTTGATTTGTGTGAGGGCTGAGATACTGCCCGGGTGCCCAGACTGAAGCAGGTGGTTTTCTTAGGGGGCCACACCCGGAGCCTTTGACCTAAAGGTCTGATCCACAAGGCAGTAGAGCATCGTGAGGAGATGCAGTCCCATGGTAGCCGGTGACCAACAATAGGTTCATACGTCATTCGTACCATCAGGATACTGGAGCCCATGTGCACCATTGATTTGGAATCAGGGTTTTCCAACTCCCCTAGGTGGACCCTCCATGTCCACCAACCCGGTTAAAGCGCCGGACATTCGCTTTTCGTCCTCTCACTTTCGTAAACAACACCCCGCCACGAGAAGGCAGTGAGTAGGACTTCCCTGGCAGAGGCTATATATTCGCTGGCCATGTGAGAGCATTTCGAGAGGGAGAGTGGACTCTCCCCACTCTCGGCCGTACCATGGCATTTGGGGACCTTTGTAAACTGTTCCATTTATTAATTTCAAAAAGCTAATTGAATCCACTGTTATATATGTGACATATTCAGTAATCTGCATTGAGTATACAAATATTGGTATTCTTCTAAATATTGATGCCATACTGTTAGCATTAGTTGTAAAAAGAACAAAGATCAATTTACTAAAAGCTGTCGAATATCGCTTCATTGAATCAGTCATCTAAAAAATATTTAGAACATTGTTACTATCTTATTCCATGTAATACAATGTTATCATTTATCGTTATAAGTTTCACTGTCAACAAAAGTCAATAAAGACAGTTAACATATGTGTTAATGGTCACTTAGTGTTCCATCCTACAACTTTTCAACGTCAATGTAAACATACGATATCTCACTTAATTTCCCCTCAAGTGAAATCAGTGTACTTTACCTGAAGAAGACCATTTGGGTGTTTAATAAGTTTTCTTATGTTGATAAAATCTCATTCAAAAGAAGATGCTATTTAAATTACCATTCTTTTTTCTTATTTCTCAACTGATTTTGCCACAGTACTTTACTGAATAATCTCAGTGATCTTATTCCTTTTTAGTATAATTACAAAAACATGGCTCAAATGATTTATGACATTCTATTAACTCCATAAAAAACATCTCCACTTAGTACTATGGTACCTTTATTTCAATAGTAAAACATCTTGAACAAACAAACGAATAGTTTATCTCTTTAAACTACTTTATGGACTAATTTTCAGCAATACGTTCTTTGTATTGACATTGTTGACAATGAAATGTAATCTACTTTTATTCAAGGTTATTTTATTATTAGTGCAATAGTAATTCAAAGCATTCCTGCATCTCCTTTTCTGTTATAACGTTAATGAAGTTTTCGACAAAGTTATCTTCGTGTTTTTTGTAAAATATGGTTAGCCTTGAAAATTTAGTTTAATATGGCTTATATTTAGCCTATATATAATCCATAATTTATACAAACTAAGGTCAAATTTTTTGGGACGGTAATTACTATTCGTTTCTAATATATTTTGAGTTGAAAATGATTACGGCTTGACATTTAGCTACTTGAAATCTATAAAAGTACATCTATTCAGAGTTAAAGTGTATTATGAAAATTCCCCTACTACCTACCGTGTTGAAACGATACTTGTTTCTCATAACTGACCAACATAACTATTTATCGAAAGCTTTATGTATCAATTATGTTTATCTATTATATTGTCAACAAATCATTAGATTTCACCTGCAACTTATCTATCATTCGACATCTAGTTTAATCAAAACCATCTGATATAATTGACCTTAAAAATAAAGGAGAATATCAGAACTATGTTCTGATAGTCTGATAATCTTCGTCTTCTCATTGCATTATCGAAATTTATCAAAGGGACTAATTGCTTTAAAGGAGAATAGTAGATACTACTTGTAACACATTTTAAATGACATTTTGTTATTCATTTACATTTTTATTTATTTGTATATAATCAGATTTATTCACAATAATATCTAGACAACCAGGTTTTATGAAGGAAATAACAATATTTAGAAATAAGATATATATATATATATATATCCTGCATGTTCATCAGTTTAATATGGAATATATGTTCTAAAGGGTGATTATATGAAATAGTTTAAATATAAGTCAAGTATATACTAAGATCTTTAAAATTTGTCAAATTGATATAGAATAAGAAAGAGAAATTTCAATTGTGTATATAATGTACTTAAGAAATAGTTGTATATATTCTTTATAAACATTAAAAGATTACAAAGTTATTGTTCATTAATTTAAACTGTATCACTATGTGTATCACCACTTTCATATGCCCAACTAGTTTCTTGAATTTGACAATTTATATTGTTTGATTGAGGCCATGGTTGTTCAGCAATATAATTTACAGAATGTAATGTATTTGTTGGTTTGTCAATTTTTGATTTATTTTCATTACAGACACAATTTTTATGATTAGACATTGAATCACAACAATCATGTGATTTTGTTTCAATTTCCTTAGAACTTTGAATTTTATTGGTTGAATATTTTGTTTGTAATTTTTGATTATTTTTATTTAATAATTGTTCAAATGTTGACCCGGAGAGATTTCCTATATTCTGCATGATATCTATTGGTACCGGGAAGAAAATAGTTGATTTCTTTTCAGCTGATATTGCACATAATGTTTGTAAATATCGTAATTGGAATGCCATCGGTGAAGTAGATATAACTTTTGCAGCTTCTTTTAACGATCTAGCTGCCTCTTGTTCTCCTTTAGCAGCAATTACCTAAAGGTGTGAAATAAATAAGATAAAAGTTATGACAATTAGAATTAGCTAGGTAGGCAATCCCATCAATATTGATGAAAGACATCAATTTTCTGTATATTTAATTTATTCCTGACTTGAATTCAGTCAACAATATGGAACTTGTCTTCAGTCATTCTCTTTACACTGATAAAGTATTCTCCGTAATGAAAATCGATCACAAGACTTTGTTTTCCAGACCTGGTCTAAATTCTTTTATAGCAATTCAGGATACATTACATCCTCCTGAACGTATAGGTTTTCATCAATCTAGACTATGCAGCTTCTCAGACTTTTTATTTACATTACGATGTGATATTAACTAGTCATTTATCTAAATCCTGAAAGCCGAATAAGCGAAAGTCAAGTCCTTGCAATTAAGCCTATAGGTCCTGGATTAGTGAACGATAACTGTTGTGGAATCCTCTACTAGAACATAATAACTGGTTATTGTTTCCTGGTTTCCAGGGATTGTTCTGAAGTCCAGATTGTAGATTTAAAAACCTTTCACTTTCATTTGTAAGGGATTGAATTTTTTTTGTACTTGATATCAACGACAAATTTTCAGGTGTCTGTGAATTTCAAAGCTTGAGACAGACAAATATATATATGAATATACTTGTGCTAAGTATGTTTCATTTTTACAGTATTGTGACTACTGATGTACATTAGTGAAGGGAAGTAATTCACTTTCATTTTAAATACAGTATAATTTAAAACTAAATTGATAATCAATTGGATAAATGAAGTTTCAATTTAGTCCAATTATTTCTCAAAAAGTGTGAACAATTACACAGTTGATAGAAGATAATTCTTTGATGAGAATCATGAGTCATCAAACAGTTTGTAAGATTTTAAGGCGACAATTCTCAGTTACAAAAGGACAAGCAGAGTAAGGAAATATCTCTTTCTTATTAATTCCCCTTCACTGATCAACATTAACACGCATATTTTACAATAAAAATAGCATAATCAGAACCACTTTTCGTGAATAATATTGGACGTAGTATTATATTTTCACAGAACCATGACGAGAAACTGGCAGTGTCATTTTAATTTAAAGACGAACTAATCGGAATAAAGATAATAAGATTTGAACTTTGAGCAAAGTACGTTCATCAATATGGTTGCAACGAATTTCTGGATCGTAACTGTTATCAGGTCGTACTGAAAACCTTAAATCTAATTTCTTATCTTAACCGCCAGCTCAAGCTCCTATTACTATTTCCCAGCCCGTCTTAGAACAGAATAAGTAATTAAAAGCTGATGATCGCTTTTAGAGTCCATTAGGTTGGTTCATAAGTGTAGTGTTACAAGTTTATGCTCTTGGTCAGTGCATGATCTTTGATTTTTTTCCATCCACTGAACACTAATGGTAAACGTGAAATTAAAGGAGTAACATGAATACCAGGTAAAAAAACAGATTTTTCAGAATTAACACAGTTTTTCACAGAGTAGTTTTAATATCTTGCTCGTTAGAAATAAGGAGATTTGAAAAGTAAAGTCTCATGTTAACTCTTACATTCAAAACATACTCAGAAGATTATTAAATCCAATCAATTTCTTTAAATATGTTTCAGCTCAAATAAACTAAACCAATATAGTGAGTAGCATATAATTCAACGCATCTTACTTCACGATACATTTTTTCTAACTCAAAAAAATAAAACCTTATTTATTTCCCACACAATCCATATACACACACACTCAATTTCAGTCCTACTACATTATATTACTAATGCATACATTTCTCATACCCATCTTCAGATGCATAAATTAATTCAGTGACAGGCCATACAAATTCATCTTAATCAAGAATAACTTGACTTCGGCATATTCAGACCTCCTACGATTTGGTTGTATTAAAAAAGTATTTTTCATTGTTTCCTTTATACTATTTAGACCTGTGTTAATGTAGTTCAGTTATTTACTAACTCTGATGAACTGGCTTACATTAAGTTACGATACGTCAGAAATACAATTTATTACTCATTGCAGTATATTAAAAAATATACATTTATTGTTAACTTTCTACCCAAAGCTCAATTTATTTGAAAATATCAAATACAACCCTGGCATTGATATCAATAAACCTTTCTATACGTAAACTGAGTAGTATTATAAATTACAACCACCGTTTACTCAATGCTTAGCTATAAATAAAGATCTTGTTAACAGTATAGTACATTAGTCTGATCGTGTATAATACAAGCACAAACATATAGCTACGTAACTTTGTCCTCAAACAAAATTGCCATAATATGTAAGATTAAAAAAAACTTTTGTAAACAGATAAACAATAGAGTATTAATTCGATAAATATTTATAAAAATATATGCTCAGAATTGAGTAGAAAGGTAAAATTCATCAGTTTACTTGCAATAATATTCATGTTGGTATAAAATTGATTTTTGTATAGTTTAAAAGTTTCACATATAACCGTATTACATACACCTTTTATTCAGTGTTTATTCATTTGGGACAAATACATGCATCTGTTTGTTACTAGTTGGATGAACATTATTTTATATCTCTACTTTCAAGAAAGAAATATATTTGCGTCAATCAAATCGTTAGTTTGTTGGTTTGATATTCCTTTTAGAAAGTCAGATTTATGATGATCATTAAATATAACTGAGATAATTATATTTCCGAAAACTAGGAAAAAATGAGTATCTAGTGTGTGAATTATGTAAATTATAATGTTATCACTTATAAATGTAACGCATATAAACATACTATCGGATGTCTGTTCAAAGTTCAGCTGGTTTTACGTTTTTTATAGAGGACACTTTCTTACAAATGCCAAAGAAATACTTTATAAGTTAGAAAGATTCAGCTCATTAAAGAAGTAAAGATAAAATATCATAGAAATGTAGGGGAATTAAGAACAACATTTAGCACCCACACTTCTGAATATGTGCTGCGAACAGTTGGCTTAATAAAACGACGAGCATCAATTTAGTGAATTCAATGCCTAAAGAGAATCTGAATTATTTTAGCTGTCGAGCATGAAGTTTAAAAATAAGTTCGTTGACCTAATACCATTCAGAAAAATGCCTGTGGTTTAGTTCTTGTGTGTTATGTGATTCCCATAGTGGTTGATGACCACATAACAAAACTAATATTTATATAAAAGAATAGTCACACCTTGAAAACATCAGATGAAGTACATCAAGTTAATATACGGTGGCTACAAACAGACAAACTTATATCAAACCAGTCTTGTATTAATTATATAATTAATATGGTTTATAGCACTTGTATTACTTTTTTTAATGTATTCGACAAATATTGAAATAATGATCAAAAACCTCATTATTCGTTTATTCATATCATGAATTCTATACATTTTATCTTGGTTTATCAGATTGCAGATTTAACAAAGTCGGTTTTCATCTCAAGTTGTCATGCATCCCTATTTTAGCAATACATATGTACATATATTTTGCTACATCCAAAATTAAAATCTAACACCTCGTTACCATTATATTAAATTTTATCAAAAGATGGATAAAACTCTAGAATCAATTCATATCACTTTTTGTGAGAAACTTATCAATCGATGTCGTAATAAAATGAAAGTAGCATGTAAGGTGGTTTTAGGTAGTCTACAGGAAAGTCTGGACCTAGGTTTCTTGCTCACTCACCAACGAGGTCTGACTTTAAAATTGAGAGGACCGATGTCGAGTCACCTCGATTAATGACTTCATCGAAACTTCATCGACAGAATTCGGTTACCAGTAAGATTAATCTGAGATACATGATATTGATCACCACCCAGTGTTCAATCAGCTGTAAATTATGGTATTACATATAATATAATCTCACTATTCATTGGAATTAAAATCTTATTGATTTTGTATTGAAACGATTATTTGACGTTGTGTTTACGAATTAAAAGTCACTTTTATTGAGAAGTGATATCAGATGAAGAAATATTAGAGGAACAACTGCAAAGTCACATCCCATACTAACTGAAGTGAAAACATTTGACAGTCGGTAATCAGTTTTATATTTCAAGTATAGTACACTAACCCTGATATCTGAATATTTCATAAGAAGTGATGACGGGTTTGGAAATAAAATTGATAAGTTGTTCAGCTCACGCTGGATTTCTTATCTGATGTAATTTAATATCTTGAATAGCCTAAAGCATGCTCACTATTGTTCATTAAAAAAGCCTTGTCTTTATTCAAGCTGATAATCTGAAGTTGTATTTGTTCATTGTTACCATATTATTTATTTACATCAATTAACATGAGAGTACAATGTATTTCACAAAACTGTACTCTTGGCTTTAGACGGTAATCATTCTACAGATGTTAGACTTAACGTTGAGGAGAATAATTAATTCTTCATAACACTTCAAATTTTAATTATAACCTAAACAAAAGGATTTTATGGGACAATAATTACATTATATAAGAACGTGTTATAAAATGTAGTGAAGCACTAATAGTTTATATATATCCATACACAAACATAGTAATAAAGATGGATATTCGACCAGATTTTATTACTATTTGTTTATTTGATGGATATATATTTTTTTGAAATCCATCTCTTACTTATAATTTTGTATTTAAAGTCGAGACTGAAAATTTTAATCGATTAAAGTATCAATATTTGCATTCCTTAGGTACTTATGTATATGACAAAAGAGCAAATATTTAACGCAAATTTTAGATTTCAATATTGTAGTAATGACTCAATTGAATGAGGAAATATTAAAGTGATTAAAATGAATAAATAGGTAGATCAGATATTATATCCAATTAAAAGACTGTGTTTTCCTGTAATTCAGCATCGATTCCTTGCTGAAAGTATAGATGTATTGACTATAAGAACAATTTTAAATCATCTAATTTTATTGATGTGTTCTAATAATGAATTCTCATGCCTATTTACATCTTTCACAATTAAAACTTCATACACTGGAGTATTCTGTACACAATCAAAGTGGTAAGCTATGTCTGATACATTGTTTATGATCTAACTGGCTACCTTATCAATATTGAAAATGATGCCATGACTCAATCTGTTCACAAAAATGGAAACAACTAAAGTGATCGATCACCTAATTTAAATATGGGGAGAACATTTACTTTTGTGACGTTCTGTATTTATCACGAATGATTACAAGTAAATGAGTTTAATGGTTTGCCGGTGAATTTTCCAAAACGTTGGCTTGAAACGTCGACTTCATTTAGATGATTAGGATTGCACATCGATGTGTTTCTAACTCGTACTTCCTGAGTCATAGTACATGGGTTTGTAGAATTTACAATGACAAACTACGCTGAAATTCTTTTATATGAAATAATCCTTTACCTTACAACTTCATTTGAACCCGATTACTCTGCTGTTGATTTAGTTATATATATATATATATATATATTTATTTATGACTAGGATAATCAAGTTCTCAAGTTCTTACAATTGAATATGAAGTAACATTCTGTCCATCCATAACTTCTTTTTGTTATGACTTGACCTAGCCGTCGCCAATTTGTTATGTTTTTGACCTAGGCTGTAGCCAATTGTTATGATATGATCAAGGTCGTCGCTGATTCGTTAACAAGGACGTAATTCGCGTAACTTATCCACCAATAGAATACGCCTTCTTCAACCTTCACGCTGTGACAATGACGTTCGATTAATATGAGTAATCTAGCGTCCTTATTGGACCTTATCCGCCTAACCCGTCCACTTGAGTCCAAAACACCAATAGCAGTTGCTGTAATGCGAATCGTTTATTTCAAACATACTTTATCTATATACAAGACAGGCAGACCACACCACACCATAAAATAGAAAATAATATTTGTACAAAACCAAGCCAAATGAGGCTGTAAGTGTGGGAGACAATAATCAATAAAACTGAGTATAACATAGGGACAGTAAATCATATAGTAATGATCACTAGGTCAAAATGAAGCTTACAATAAGATGAATATAGATATGGATAATCTAGTTACCGAATAGAATGATAGTCCAATAGTAGGTCCTGCAAGTTACCCGTACTTATGTCTTCGCTACTACATAACACTTTTCCTTTAAAATATTTGACAAACGACTGAATTTTTTCCTAAATCAATTATACTTCACTGGTTTTTTAAGCGCACTGGTTCTGTTAATACAATTTAAGATAAGGTTAAGCGCTAGCGCGCGAGATCGATAGGTCCTGGGTTTGAATCTCGCGAGGTGGGATCGTGGATTAGCACTGCTGAAGAGTCCCACACCAGGACGAAACAGCCGTCTAGTGCTTCCAGGTTTCCATGGTGGTCTTGCATCAATCGGCTCATGATCTCAACTATTAAAATTACTATAATATGCATGAAAACCACTTCTGATAATAATTTAAGATATATTACAAAAATATCTGGTAATATTCTCAACAAAGTGTTTGTTGAAAATGTGTTCATTCCTTTACACAATCAAAGTCAAAGACATAAATGATATAATAAATATTAAATAAAAACAATTAATAGCGATAAACGTAATCAGCTGTTTGACTCGGTCTATTCGTTTTATTGAATGTTAAACCAAAATTTGACTTTTAATTAAATTGGAAATGACCTAGAAACTATTTTTTTCAGAATCAATATTTGAAATGTGTTAACTTTAAATAAACTAACTTCTAAAGCAAATTTGAATGCACAACTCAATGAATAATTCAAACTGAAAAATATCCGAAGTTATTTAAGGTCAACAAAGAAGCGTAATATGTTTTCACAAAAGCTAGGAGTCATATTTACTGTTTCTGATCTGGTTTTAAATTCAATAGTCGTATATTTATTGGGATTTAGAAATGAGTTAGCAAGTCAGTGTCACTAGTAGTCAATGGATCAAAGTTAAGACATACCTGAAACACTAGAATATTAAAGTAACATCTGATTCTGTCTGAATGCTCCTTACTAGTATAAAATGTCTTTTATATATTTTAAAACATCTGCATTTCATATTAATTCGTAATACTCAATATTTGACCATATGACGTCAATGATTGTACACTCATATCATCACCATGTCACAAAATATCATGTTTCTCAACAAAAACAAGTGATCTTAAATAAATAATAACTTACTTTAGCACGAGCTTCACGAGCAGCTTCAGCTTCTGCTGCCATTGCACGTTGTAGTTGTATAGGAAGTCGGACATCTTTGATTTCAATTCTTTCAACCTACAAATTGTTTAAAAGACAGAAAAAAAATTATTAAATTAGTTTATTACAATAACATTAAAACTTTACTACCGGAAGAACAGCATATATGTGTGAAACTAACCCAAATAACATATACATGAGTCATGGCTCGATTTATCGACTTGTACACTTGTATTTCCGCTATTTGCAAGTAAAAAATTCAGTATAAATTGATTATTTAATTTGAAAAGAATTTAGTCAATCTGATAGTTCCAAATCAAATTATTTACATGTAGTTAGTTTACGTTTTTGATACCGTTCAACGTTCAAGATGAAGTTACTTTGAACCATATGACACAAAAGCTGTAATAAGGTTCTTCAAGATTTAAAAGAAAATGATATATAGAAGTCATGGCGAACAGGTATTTTCAGTCAGTCATATCATGATCAACAAATCATCACTTTGTAATAACTTAGCATAATAAGTTGATAGCCACCAAATGTTTTTACTTCGTAACATGTGTACCAAAAATGAAGTTCAGTGAAAAGTTGGTCACTGAACTATTTTTTTAAGAATCTTCCGATCACTTTCCTGTTTTTTCTTGCTTTATGATTGAGTTCTATCAATAAATTTAGTTATATGACTCAATGGAACAAAATCATAATTAAAAATCTTTTCAATGCTTTCAAACCTAATACATATCTAAACTAAATATGTTTCAAATGAGTGTCTACAGAGTTGTTGTATATTTTTGTAACCATCTGTGGATTTATTATATTTTATTGGTTCATATAATGAAAATCAGTAAACAAAATAATATATAGGATCAAAACTGAGCATTTTTAATGTGTTTTATGACATCTCTCAATTGAGCGAATAAGTAACATGGAATATGTAATATGTGTCAATCTCTAACAGAACCTGTGTACAATGCAAAGAAATGAAGTGAAGATCACTTTAGAGTGCTTCATAGAGTTCTTTCTCTTGATACATTCCATATCAACAGGCAATCATAGAGCTAGAGAAAAGTAGCATTTTCAATTAATCCAACGTTACTTTTATACAACATAATACAATACTCTAATCCAAAATCAAAATCTTCGGATGCTATTAAACTCAGATATATACAATGAATAATATACTTTTTACAATATGATAAACTTTCATTACCAACCATCTGGTAAGACTTTCTAAACAAAACAAATTTGTAGGTTTAAGACGTATGACAGTAAAATAATTTCAATCCAGTATTGTTTGTAATGTGACACGATATTTAGCTGATAGAGATAAATTAATTAAACATTAGTTTTATGACCCGAACTGATGATTATGCATTTTGTATTCACTCATTAATAAATCCCTGTCAGCATAAGCTACTTACTTTGAAAATAATTAAGGTTTGTAAAAAGAGATCTTCTACTTTACTTATTAATAATAAAAATGGTAAAGAAATCTATAATGAAGATTTTGAAATTGTCTATTATTGTGCCTATTGTTTCGTCTTACCAGTAATAATATAAAACTGAAACAATTTTGAGTCATACAGGCTGACTAATCTAAGAACTTTCGTCTAAATTAGAGCGAATAGTTTCATAGTATTTTGGTGCCGAGTTGATGTAAGACATTAAATAGGAATAATATATTTGTAAAATCTCAGCGAACGAATTCGAAGTAAATCCAACATTCCGCCTGGCAATCTGGTCCAAGCTTTTTCAAGGAAATATAATCACACTAATATATATACCTAGTTTAGACAGTTTTAACGCTGATTAGATGACCTATCCAGTAAACAATGAATAGGAGAAACATGTACCTATTTATATTCAATAATTTTGATGTTTGATTATATTTCCTTGAAAAGCTTGGACCAGATTGCCAGGCGAAACGTTGGATTTACTTCAAATTCATTCGCTGAGATTTTACAAATATATAGTTCCTATTTAATATAGGCTGATTGTTATTTTTCAAATTATAAGTAAAGAGTTCTTGTTTCATACCGATGTGTACTACTCAGTAAATTAGGCTTACTATTTGATAAAATCTAGATGACTAGAATATTTTATTTAAATAGAAACTTTATTGTTTCCAATGTCTAATGATACTCTAACATCAATGCCAGTTAATTTGATCAATACAAATTTATGGTTTAAAGATCCCCATCATATTAAAAGACTAATATTTGAACGAAGAATATTCTTTTCGATAAATTCTCTTCAGGTCCTACAATTATATATCTAAATTAATAATCCGAATAAATGGTCAGATTAAAGGCAAAGTACATCGTTTAAAGCACGTAGATTTAGGATTGTCAAACCAAATAGAATAAAATTGTTAATGTTGATATGACTCAAATTTATAGGCAAAATCACTTCACAATCACATCATATCAGCTAAACAACCTTTTAGGTATAAAATGAAATTAAAGATTGTATTTCATTATATAAATTACTGTATTTCTCTTGTTTATTCAATTTATTTCATCCTCTTTATTGATTAACTTTATTCAATGTTTTCTCCATCTAAAAAATCAATAATTGTTCATAAATTTATGTAAGCAAATTAAAACGTCATTATGTCTACAGAGATTAAAGTATTACCTGTCCGATAGGAAATAAAAATTAAGGTCATATAGCCTAGTTTATAGTGTCTTACTGAAAGTAACATTTAATGAATTTTTTTCAAGTTCTACAAAACATAATTATTTGCTAAATAAGTAGTTTCTAAGTTGCAGAAACCTAAAGTTTATTCAGTAGATAAGATGTATAATTGATAAAATATTATCCTAAATGTATAACCAAAGTTTAATTCAATGAAATATTTGTAAATGTTTTGACTAAGTCATTCATTAATTAGTAAAAGAGTCTCTAAAGATAAAGAGTGAAAATGGGTTTATTAGGAAAATGATGAAACTTTAAGCTTCCGATAACTAAAGGTATATACATTACTTTTTGAATTAAAACAATAGTTCATTAAAATGGATTCAATTAGTTCTTGTTATGCATTACGTTTATTGAATTCAATGAATAAAATAATGAAATAATTCTAATCAAAACAATTAATCATTTATCCAGAAAGCAATTAAGAAAGTTAAATTGGAACGGCCGTTCCAGTGCTTCCAGGTTTTCCATGGTGGTCTAGCTTCAATTGACTCACGCTTTCAACTATGATAAATACTAAATCTCCACAAAACCCTTTCTGATAATTAAATTGATCTATTAAAACTTGGATAATTAATTAAAAATAATAATATCATGGTAAACTACTATATAGATTTTCAAAACAAAAAACTGAATCCTCCCATTGAAGTTTAGGACCTCCATTGATCAGTCTCTTATTGGCATATGTGCATACTGTGCGTATTGCCTCGATGTAGCCTTAATTCACGAGCATTATAAGCAAAAATGGACTCAGGACTCAGGAGCTGAGTGGATAATGCGATGGTGTTTGAAGCGAATGGGACTGGGTCCGTCTCCCAGAGTGAACATCAACTCTGCGATGCAGGTACATCCAGCTGACGAGTCCTAAATGGGACGAAACGCACGTGCTTGATTCCACTGCTAGCCACTATTTATCTTTGCTCATAATGTTTGTGGATTAAGGCAATATCGATGCAATACGCACAGTAAGTACATATGCCAATAACACAATGATCATTTGCAGTCTTCAACATCAATGGGAAGATTCAAACAAGCAATACCAAATGAATTTAAACTCAACCCAATTGCACAAGCATGTGGCTATCAGGACTCAGTAGCTGAGTGGATAACGCGGTGGCGTTTGATGCGAACAGTACTTGGTCCATGTCCCAGAGTGAAAACATCAACTCAGAGATGCAGGTACATCCGGCTAACGAGTCCCAAATAGGACGAAACGCGCGTCCTGCATTCCACTCTTAGCCACTATCCATCTTTGCGTATAAAAAAAGTGATTTACAAAAATAAATCCTTCCATCTACTCGCTATAATTAAAATGAAATAAGTCTAGTTCATATCCACCTATCTAATATAGAAACTTTTATTTTGTTTTGTTTGTTTGTTTATAGTTAAGTCCATCATAATAATAGTTTTTATAGGCTTCAATGATTATTTCTATCATTAACGAAATGACGTTGTATACAATATCAACGTCTTCATTAGTAAATTATTTTGATAATTAATTATTTAGAAGGGGATTTGTTATAATTTGATTTTAAGGGAAAAATAATAATAAAAATTTTCTAACAGTAAACTGACTATTATTTTCGTTCTTTAGTTTACATTTCGATTTAATATGAAAGATAATAAAACTAAAAAACTATCCATGGTTACTTGAATAAAACATTCTTTCAATTGCGAATAGTGATTTCTATAGAGATAATTTTCATAGTTGAAAGCATGAGTCAATTGAAGCTAAAACGCCAAGGAAAACTTGGAAGCACTGGAAGGCCGTTTCGTCTTGTGGTGGGACTCCTTAGCAGTGCGCATCCACGATCTCGCCTCGCGAGATTTAAGCCCAGGACCTACCAGTCTCGCGCCACAGCGCTCAACTGATAGATCACTAAACCAGCATCCGATCATGGTAACGTCTAACTTCAACCAATCCAAGAAATTGAGCAACCGTCCACCAATGTCTTCAGTGAGTTCCTATCTCACAACAGATGTGGTCTGAACTCCACTGGTCACTGCTTCTCACTAGAACTCCAGGAATTATCACTTTAAGTAAGTCACTAGTGAGCATATGATTATAATCAGAAGGTGGTCTAGCTCCAATCGACTCATGCTTTCAACTATGAAAATACTGAAATTTCCAAAAAAAAACCTTTCTGATAATTTTTATACTCCTTTATATTCTTAAAACGGAAATATTTTGTTATATTTAATTATTGATTGGTTAATGACTCAAGTTTACTTCATATTTAAAAGTATTAAACTGCTCTAAAGTTCAGAAACAGGATTCTTGTAGTGTTGATTAACTTTGAGTGAAATGGTTTAATCTTGGGGCTTTAACTGTCTTTCTAGATTTCATCAGCAGATTGTAATTATTAGAATTTGCATATAGTTAACTAACAGCTCGTTCTGTTAAAATGAGATTTGGTAAATTGACGTCTATAACTCCTACTTCTGTCTACATATACTATCGTAAGACTAATCAAAACGAATTAGGAAAAAGTGACGTTGGCATTATCAGTGTTTTGAAAATTCAAAGAAACTGACAACTTCATATCAGAAACTAATTAGATACATAACAAGACCATATACTGCATTGTTATATACTGCATTAGTCATATGTGATGATTGTCATAGTAGAATATTGGAGAATATCAAAAGTTCGTGAATTTTATGTAGCTTAGCAACAGTGATAACACAGATACTTGACAAAATTGGTTAACTATTTAATGATAGTCATCATCATATTAAGTTCATGGCTCCAGTTAGACAATAAATATGGAAGTTTATATAGTCATGATATGAAGAAAAGATTTTTATGTATTTAGAATGAAAGTAAATTCATTGAATAAAACTGGTAAGCATATACAAAATCTTTATAAAATCTGCTTTAGAACCTGTATATTTACGGTATTTGTTTCGCAATTTTCATACAATATACTTATACTCTTTTAGGATTAAAAAAATTCTAATCACGAAAGTAAATCATATGCATACTCACAAAAAAATAAACTATTCATTTCAGTATAATCATAGTTGCTACAGTGATAATATTTTATTCGTGAATTTCTCAGGTCTCAATTTTAAATGTCAATGGTTAGAACAGTCCACTTAGATATGTCTATCATATTTCAATATACATAAATTATATAGAAACCACTAGGATACTTCAAATTCAAGTAAATATCTGTTCAAAAGTTAAAAAAAAAAGAAAATTTATCGTTTTTTTAATGCCAAATAAATGAGTTTTTTGTCTGAGTGTAGATTAATTAGATTTTAAAATAAAAAAGTAAATCAAAATAGGATGATAATTTTCTTGTTTAGAAAGTTTTCCGTAAGATTAGAAACGGTCATTCATCTCAAAGAAAAAAAGTAGAAAAACATACTTAATCAAGGTAACCTACAAATGAGTCATCAAGTCTGCATGACTGACTACTTTTCACATTTGAGAATGATACTGATATAAAAATCACAAATATAATGGCACTTAAAGTTAATTATAAATTCATTCCAGGCGGTAGTTCGAAATAGAATTTAGATATGCTAAGAAACATATTTGATTGATGGCTTATCTGTCAGAGAGAGGTTAGTAAAGATATGGATGATGTTATATTAGATTTCTAAATTTTATGGCCTAAATTACATATATTACATTAGATAGATAATAAGTTATGCCTTGGAAAGTGTAGTTATGTTAATTTATATAAAAATGATCTTTTAAAATTATCTACGAAGTTCAGCATTTGTTTATATGTTTTATAAATGAGTAATAAGTAACTTATTTCTGTATTTAAGATTAGAGTTCTTAAGAATAAAAATTTCTCATAAAATTGATCGGTATTTGTATGTTTCATCTTATTCCATGAAATTATTGAATTATTTAGTGAATAAAATAAAAATGGAGATCAATGATTTCCACTGAATGGTTTGAATGTAACGTGCTCATTGTTGGAACTTAATGTTGTTGTAGAATTGGTGAACAGAAAATACTGGAGAGACTCATATAGTAACTAAACAACTATCCAGTGATCCTTTCTTTTTACTGATTCCTTAATGTCTCATCCCATAATGATAACAAGTTGCAGTTGAAATGTAGCACAGTTTTGTGTTTTTGGAAATATAAATTTTCTACAACGCTTTTCATCAAGTTTATTTCCTTGATACTAGTCGGAGCTGCATTTCATCCAGCATGTGTGAATTATAAATACATAATGAAATATTTACTCACATTTACGGGAAATTTCTGCTTCATTAGTCTTATCCAGTCTATAGATTTATCCTTCATACTGAATAAGAAAAAAAACCTTACCTACTCACACTTCAACGCACTGTTTTATAAAATTATATTGAAACATTTTGAGCTCTGAGACTTGAACCGAATACTTATCCCATCTAACTGTAACATTCTATTCATACACATGTTTGGTAGCCAGGATACATCCTAATATTTGTAGTCGTTTGGATAAATTTATTATGAACTGGGGTTTGAAGCAGATGTTTCATAGCATTCAAGCTTAAGAGTAACTGTTAAAGGTTTTAAGACGTTAGCGCTTCCATTGGATGACAAGAATCACATTGTAGGGTCACTGAATACCGAGCAGATCATTGATCCCTGTCAAGGTCAAGGATAGTCAACGCGCATCAATCAATTACACGCCATGGACTGGCCCACGCGGCAGTGGTTGTTCTTTCACTTCTGTAATTTCGTGGTTGTACCTTAACTAATATATTCTTGTAATAACGTCTTTTGTGTTATACTGTCTCCATAGCGTCCATGATCCTTTGATGCGTCGATGGTTCAATCCACGTAAGGGCTGGTCGCGAGGTGTGACTTCAGCGTTAGTTGGTTCGTCACCATTCTCGTCTAACTATAGTAGGCCCCCAATCATTTTGACATAGATCATCAACGTAGATGATCTTACAACATCCCAAGCTATTTGAGAAATATGTCAACCTTATTTTTAAACATTTAAAGTCATTTTTTTCAGATTAACTACTTTGCCATGCAGCATGACACAAAAAGTCCATTAGGAAAGTCATTATTTATTACTAAAACGTTGCTTCAAAGATCTACTGCACAAGCAGTTTTATAAAATAAATATCATGTATGTGATAGTTTCTTGTAGATTCTATGGTAACTGAAAGACTTCGTAAAGATCATTAACATTGATGACATTCAATACTTCTACACTGGTTGGCCATTATTCAGGATAACCCCCAACAATAAGTTCCAGGCCATTCATGATCTATTTATTGGATAGGGATCTACTATGAAGAGCAACTGAAAAGGGATCAAGAAGATAATCACTTCAACATGTCATCAGGTTCTGGACCACAAGAAGCACCATCACAAGGAACGGATCACTGTTGATACACTGGATAAGATTAAAGAAAGGAGGAACAAGAAGGCAGAAATCAATATCAGCTGTGCAAGGACAGAGAAAGCCAAGGCACAAGCTGAATGCGTAGAAGTAAACAAACAAGTGAAGTGAAGCATTAGAACCAACAAACGTAAATATGTAGAAGATTTAGCGATGACGGCGGAAAAGGCTGCAAGAGAAGGAAACATGAGACAACTGTATGATACAACAAAGAAGCTCTCTGGAAATTACAGTAAACCAGAAGGACCAGTGAAAAGCAAGGGTGGCAAGGTAATCACCAACATTGAAGAAGAACAACAAGACAAGTGAGTAGAACATTTCAAACAACTCTTGAATCGACCAGCTCCACTGAATCCACCCAACATCGAAGCAGCACCCACAGACCTCCCAATCGATGTTGGCCCACCAACAATTGAAGAGATCAGCATGGCCATTAGACAAATCAAGAGTGGCAAAGCAGTGGGACCAGACAAAATCCCAGCAGAGGCACTGAAAGCAAATGTTGCAGCAACTGCAGAGATACTACATATTCTCTTCAGTAACATTTGGGATGAAGAACAAGTACCAACATACTGGAAAGAAGGACTTCTGATCACAATGCCAAAGAAAAGAGATCTCAGCAAGTGCGATAACTACAGGGGCATCACTCTTCTCTCAATACCATGAAAAGTCTTCAACAGGGTATTGTTAAGCAGAATGAGGCACTCCGTGGACGCCCAACTTCGAGACCAACAGGCTGGATTTCGTAAGGATTGATCGTGTACAGACCAAATCGCAACTCTACAGATCATTGTGGAACAATCAATTGAATGAAATTCACCATTCTACATCAACTTCATCGACTACGAGAAAACATTTGATAGCGTAGACAGGACAACACTATGGAGGCTTCTTCGACACTACGGCGTGCCTGAGAAGATAGTCAATATCATACGGAATTCCTATAATGGATTAAACTACGAAATCGTGCATGGCGAACTACTCACTGACTCGTTTGAGGTAAAGACCAGTGTCGGGCAATGTCGCTTGCTCTCATCCTTTTTTTTCCTGGTGATCAACTGGATCATGAAAATATCAACATTTGAAAGGAAGAACGGGATACAGTGGACAGATAGGATACAGCTGGACGATCTACACTTCGCGGATGATCTGACTCTTCTATCATACACGCAACAACAAATTCAGGAGAAGACGACCAGTGTAGTAGCAATCTCAGCAGCAGCACTTCTCAATATGCACAAAGAAAAAAGCAAGATTCTCCGGTAAAATACAGCATGCACCAATCGAATTACACTTGATGGACAAGCTGTGGAGGATGTGAAAACCTTTACATATCTGGGCAGCATCATCGATGAACACGGTGGATCTGATGAATATGTGAATACGTGGATCAGCAAAGCAAGAACAACACATTTACAACTGAAGAACATCTAAAACTCAAAACAACTGTCGACCAACACCAAGATCAGAATTTTCAATACAAATGTCAAGACAGTTTTACTCTATGGGGCGGAGACGTGGAGAATTATGAAAGCCATCATCCGGAAGATACAAAAGTTTATTAACAGTTGTTTACGCAAAATACTTTGGATCCGTTGGTTAAACACTATCACAATATACTGTGTGAGAGAACAAACCAGATTCCAGTGGAGGGAGAAATCAGGAGAAAGCACTGGATTTGGATAGGACACATATTGAGGAAATCACCCAATTGCGTTGCAAGACAAGCCCTCGCCTATTATCCTTAAGGCCTAAGGAGGGGAGGAAGACCAAAGAACACATTACTCCGAGATATGGAGACAGACATGACCAAAGATATACAACAACTGGATAGAACTAAACGGAAGTTGCAGGACAGAGTGGGTTGAACAATGCTGGTTGGCAGCCTGTGCTCCATTGGGGGTAACAGTTGTAAGAAAGTAAGAAAGTAGTCATCGACTTTCTTAGACCATAACTAACTAATGAAACATTTCGTCAAATAACCCATTGTTGTGATATAAAAGTATGAGAAAAATCTGCTCGGAAATGCTTAAAGAATTAAACATAATTTTCCATATTTTTCAGAAGTACACAGTTTTTTTCAAAGTACAATTTCTTTCGTTTAACTTTAAAATTGATAGTAAACTTTCCAAATTGTTGAAAGTGGTATTGTCTATTTTCTTTTGTTTAGCGATGTTAATAGGTTACAATCATATTATAACTTTAAATAAAAACAGATATTTAATTGCTTGGTTTTTACTCCTAATGTACACAAAAAATTGATTTCCTGATTGAATTTTGCCTTCCCATAATAAGTACCTTCCGTTTCAGTTGTTTTTCGTGAATTTATGAAAAAAATTTAGGTCAACAATCTGTTTCCATGATGTGGTAATTAATAAATATTTTGTTTTTCGAAAGCAACTAATTAATGGAAAGCTAGTAGAATATATATATATATATATTTTACATATCATTACATGTTTAAGTGCTTCTATTAAAAACCATTAAAGATGACCCTCTTCACATGCAGGTTGAATGAATATCCTCAATTCAGAGGCTTTCTATGGGTGACTGTCAATGAATCATTGTGAAATGAAATGATGAAAGTATCATCTACATTTCATATGATTCTAATTGTTTTAATTTTGTTAAGAACTGCTTTTTCGTGATAAAAGTTTTTCCACTGAAACTTCATCGGATACAAAACTTCATCACTTGTGCATAAGTCAATAAAAAAAAGAGTTCAATTAAATGACATCGAACTGAATCAACTCATTTATTGAATCAAAATTTAATGATCTATCGAAAAAGTGTTTAGCTGGTCTTTAAGATTCGTAAAGGCACCAACGAAAATAAACTGATACACAAAATAGGACTTTTCCATGATTATGAACACGTACTTTGTGTAGATTGTTTTCTCCACAATTTGAAACCAACTATAAAATCATTGATGAAAGCATGATTCAATTGAAGCTAGACCACCGAGGAAAACCTGGAAACACTGGACGGCCGTTTCGTCCTATTATGGGACTCCTCAGCAGTGACTCATGCTTTCATCTATGAAACATACCAAATCTCCACAAAAACCCCTTATAAAATCATTGTTGACCAGGAATACGAGACTGTCAACTAAAACTCACCCAAAATAATAAGCCTTGTTTAATACCATATGTTTGACTGTAGTAAAGATTATTCAGAATAGATTATACAATAAATAAATAATATATTTGTAATATCCCAATGAGTAGAAAAATTAGATTTTCTGACGTTTCGTGACTCAGTGTAAGCCACTTCTTCAGAGAATAAATAATATTTATTTATTCTCTGAAGAAGTGGCTTACACTGAGTCACGAAACGTCAGAAAATCTAATTTTTCTACTCATTGGGATATTACAAATATATTATTTATTTATAACAATCTACCCAATGCTCAATTTATTCAAAATTATCAAATCAAGACTTGGTAATGAAACCTACAGATTATACAATATTTCAGAAACTGCAATTTATATGCATTCAACCTGTTAATATTGTAGTATGTTATCATTCATACAAGGTTCTCTAAAGTTAATTAATCAGTAATTATCTCTCACAAGCATTTACGACTATGTTTGTTCCCTTTCTATCTCATGATAAACTTAAAGCATGAGTTCCATTGTATTCACTTCTCATTTATCAAAAGGAAAGACTAGGAGGATAACATATGTAGATGTCATTGTTAAGGATTACCTTGATAATTTCAAATGAATTGATCACTGGGTAGATTGTTATCAATAGAAGTAATATATTTGTATTATCCCAATGAATAGAAAAATTACGTTTTCAAATTTTCTGACGTTTCGTGACTCAATGTAAGCCATTTGCAAATATATTATTTTTATTAATAAGAGGAAAATGTATTTCTTAGTATGAGGCTTTAGATAAATTAAGAAAAAATGACATTAACGCACATATTCTTAACTAAGAAAATACCCAAAAAGGATGTATATAGACATAATTTCACACTTGAAAAATGTACGGTCAACATTTGGAAATATAACATCACTATAATCTAGCTTTTCCCCTCAACTGTTGAATAAACAAACCTATCTACATAATATATTAGTAAACAAAATTAAACATTACGTTTCGCGACGTATGATTTTGATTTTCCACAATCAAAGTAAGAAAAGTAAAGTCTTCCACAAAAAATGCCTCATTTACTTCATCACTTTACAAGTAAGTGCATTTATTTATCGGGAGCTCTTTTTCCACAGTTTTGTTTGTCATTGAATTCATTCTATCCTATGAAAGTCTACATTGATTTGATCATCGGGTGTACAGTGTTTTCGTTTGTGATTATCAATTTAAAGAAAGATATATAACCAAAGCAAAAAGATAAAGTATGGAGTTTTCATCTTTTGAAATATATACGTGAATTGTTTCTAAATAATGGTCAATCATGTTTTGTATTTAAAGTATAACATTCAGGCGAAATGTAAATTAGCGTAATTAAGGAAGTTCGCGAACAATAGTCATTATCTTTATTGATTTCATACAGATATATATTTTTATAAAATGTGCAAATAATTTTTGCCAGTTTTTCAAAAATTATTTATAGTTAAAAACGAAAATGAACCTTTCACTAAGTTAGTGAGTTATTCAATATGAGATAATAACTTTGTCATATTAACGCATTCAGAATTTATACTTAAGAATACTTAAGAATAATATATAAATTGTACAAACTTTGTACTTTATTTCAGGTCATATAAAGCAACTCAAAGCCAGTAGCTTCCAGAGGTAAACCTTTTTTTACGTTTACGAATTTACTACAATGTTTGAACGCTTTTAGTGAAGATTAATAACTATAAGCGTGATATAGAACCGTTTATTCAAATATCTATCCCCAGATTTCGATTTTATAGAATTAGTCCCAGCAGACGACTACTTAGTTATGTACAACCACAAATTTTGTTGTGTCAGTATGATAATTTTTATGTTATTGGCTAAGCATTGATCATTTGCTTTGTACGTGACAGGATAATGGGATGTACCAAAATTTATTAATTGGTTCGACATTTGGTACTAAATTCTTCTTATCCCACCCAACTTTCACAGTCTTTGTGAAAAGTCGCATATACACTGTTGAGAAACTAAACACAAATACACATACTAATAAAACATTGCATTCAGATAACCAACATTGAGTTTTTTATGCCCATCGAAGTACAAAACGGGCTACAAATCATCCTCGACCTGGATGACATCAGTGCGACCATACCTTATCTTATGTATTGGATGTTTTTCTGATTTCTATGTACTGTATAAACTTGTGTCAGTTGAAATAACGTTTTCACTTTCTGAACAGCTGACACACATTAATCTGTAAAACGTCAAATATCCGATTCTTTGCACTTTCAAACATGACAAATAGTGATATAGGTGTTTTATGGTATTCGTCACATATTGATCACACTTCTCACTAGTACTCCAACAGATGTCAGCCAATGAAGAATTCCACCTGAAAGTCAAATCGATTTGCGCATTACCCCTCTACCAGTGCCATAATCACGTGTCACCTATGACTTACTTTGAGTTGATCATTTCTCATGAAAAGTTATGACTCCTAGAATTTAGCCATGTTATAAGAATACTAGTAGTAACCGATGTCATTGGATGGTAATTGCACTATATTTCCAGTTCATTTAAGTTGGAAACATGTATTGGCAACCAACCATGAGACTCAATGTCGAAAGGTCAACTTCAAGATATGTAGCACCTCATTTTTGCTCTCTAATCTGAGTTTTACAGAGGAGACGAAACAACAGTTTGATACTTCTTATCTCTCAATGCTACCACAATTAAAGTGAATCTGTGACGAATATAATGTACAATGGTAGTTATAAACAATTTATTATGTTGAAAATTATATAATAATTCTATTCACTGGATGAAAATTTCAATAAACTATTGATAACGATAAGCTATCTGAATAGGTATTATAGATACATCACATTGTAGAAAAAATCTTCATCCCTGGTTGAGTATATAATAAAACCTATAACTTGAAATTTCTCATTTTTATATACTGTACCTCTGATGATATAATTCTTATAGAGATTAAAACGCCAAATAGATATCCATTATTATTATTATTATTATTAAGAGATTATTTTATTGATTCTATACATTACTTTAAATGTTCAATATTAAAACAGATTACGTTTTAGAACAACATATATAAGCGAAGAATATTGTTTTCCATTAGACCATCATCAGGCTTTACTTTATTATACAATAATATTTATATGCATATATGAAATTATTAAACCAATCAAGGCAGTTTATGAGTCAGTGACAACAGTGGAATAGATTACATAACTAAACATAATAAGTAGAAAGTACAAATTGGTAGTGTGATGACAAGTGTACTAGTTGTGATAAGAATAATAAAAGCTTTTCATTCACTTGGTGTTGCTGACTTGTATCTTCTCATTGTTATTTAGGACTGTAATTGATCACTCTCTTGTTGACAAATATTTGCATCCTATGCGGAATGCCTCGATATTGCTTTAGGTCACAGACTATACGACATTTTATGACTAATATGTAAAGTTATCTATTTAATAAAATACATTTACAGCTATTCAGTTTGTATTGCCTTGATATACCGTTAATTCACAAGCATTGTAAGCTAAGATGGATAGTGGCTAGCAATGGAATCCAGGACGCTATACGCACAGTATGCACATATGCCAATTAGAGACTGACCAGTTGCAGTCCTAAACACATCAATAGGAACATTCAAACAAACAATACTAAGTGAATTTCAACTCGAACCGATTGCACAAGCAAGTGACTATGAGGACTCATTGGTCGAGTGAATAACGTGATGGCATTTGAAGCGAACGGTACTGGGTTGCAGTCCCACAGTGAACATCAATTCCGAGATGCAGGTACATCCAGCTGACGAGTCCCTAATGGGACGAAACGCGCGTCTTGGATTCCACTTCTAGCCACTATCCATCTTTGCTTATATATATATATATTGTTTAAAAAATCGCATTGTTATAATCCTAAATCGATTATTAATCATTCCCAGGTGATCATTTCAATATTTTTCCATAGTATAAAAATATTTCTATGCATCATCAATAGAGAAAAGTGGCAATCATTTACTCATTAATGATAATCTTATTGAAAGTATCCATTAATGACCAAAAATAAAAGTTTTACTTCATAATGGAAAATAAATCAAAAGTTATGCCAAATATAAGATAATTCATCGACAGAATTTTTTTATTATTTAAATGTTAGATTAATACTAAAATATATATCGGTGATCTTTAGTACACTGATAATAGTATTTTAATGATTGACGTAACAGCATAGTTCCTCAGTATTATTCATCATTATCGTAGTATTTATATGAGCCAGAACAGACAACATAGTTATATCTGAATGCTCACTCATTTTAATTTGGTCAACTTTGTATTTGTTTAGGCTGAATCTGGACGTCGCTAACGCGTGTTTATGAAAACGTTTTATGTAAATTTGAAACTAATAATGCTTATTCCTGATATTTGTACAATTATCTATACATCAGTGACATTATGTTGTAGTTTTGAATTATGTAGTTCAACGGATGACTAATAGATTAAAAAAAACGATGCCTTTATTACAACCAAACTAATTCATTTTTAGAGTTGAATTCATGAGTCGATCTAAGCTAGACAACCACTGGAAACGTGCAAGCAGCAGACGGCCGTTTCGCCCTAGTATGTGGCTCTTCGGCAGCGCGCGTCCACGATCCGGCACCTGGGATTGAAACCCAGGAGCTTCTATCTCGCGGGCAAACTCTTAACCTCTAGATAGTGCTTCCAGGTCTTCAGTGGTGGTCTAGCTTACTTCGACTCATGAATTCCACTAATGAAATTACTACAATCTCAATAAACACCATTCTGATCATAATTCATTTTCATCATCACAACATTATCACTTTATTTACTTTTATTGAATAAGACTGAGTCTTTTTTGTTTTCGTTTTTTTAAAATCTAAAATGCTTACAAATTGATAAAAGTTTATCATCAACTACAATTCAAATAACAGTTGATTATGGTTTTATCTTTTGGTTAGACAGAATTTAATTACTTTCAATACATACATTTATCTGCATAAGAAAGTGTATTTAATTAACCATGACTCATTTTTATTTGTTTATTTATTTATTTACCCATTTACGATGAATCACACCATAAAACTTGTCAGTACACTGATAAATAATCTGTTTATTTGACACAGAAAAGAAAATAGATATGTAAATGTAGGCTACATCATAATTACAAAATGGATACAGTCACATTGGTAACTAAAAGCTGTATACACTAATAATCAATCTCTCATTATTTTTAAAGTATCAGTAACCTTTTAGAATTTCAGATAAAATACTATAAGGAAATGTTCTGACTAAATATCAAGAAGATTTTGTTTCAAGATCTAATGGTCTAATTTGCATCTGATATAGAAGAATAAAAAAGAGTAAAACATTCAGTATATAGTATATATATACAACCTTTGCTCGTGTTTTAAAGAGTTAGCTGGGTCACATCAAAATATCAAATCTGTTTGTGTTAGGGGTGGCCAAACCAAAACGTGGCATCAGTGCTAGAAGTCACTAACCGCTAGTCTGAGCCATGTTGGTAAATGCACACTATGTGGTTGGGGTCCGCGTGACGATCGTAACTAGTGATTGGAGACTCTGTGTGACATGGTTCAGTATCGATCACAATGGTTATGTGTATACACTCTCTGTCTTCCCTTAAACTTTGAGATTAAAATTACTTTATATCTTTCTTCCTTTACTACATCATTATATACAGTTTTTCTTCTATAAATTACCACTATTAAATTAACTACTTCTATGAATTTGGTGTTCATCTTGTTGTGCATATGTGCCTGGTCCTACGTTGTAGCTGACTGACTGACTGATATCTAAAACACTAATGAAAGCACCTACATAATGTCAGTGAAATCACCCTATATATCTATCGTATACGCGTACACAAATACACATTTTCTAAAATAAATTACAAAACTTTAGTGATGTTAATTATCCTAAAATATAACAAACAATAAACATTTCAAATGTCGCTTAAAAAGTGTAAAGTCTAATAGAAAGTTTTGAAAAATAAATTTACTTAAAGGGTATATAAGAATTTTTGTCTAAATTTGATCGAATAGTTTCACCGTATTCGGGCGCCGAGTTGATTTGAAGAGGAAGAATGTATTTGTAAATTAGATCTTTGATTCTTATTAGTTTTGTTCTTTGAGTACATCCTTCCTCTTTAATCACATTAATAATGGTTATGAATGTCTTTTAGAAAAAAACGTAAACGTTTACTGACTACTTATCTGCACTACATTACATGTAATGGTATTTAAATATATAAAAAAAACCGGTCAAGAATCAAACCGATCAGTGTAATGCTTACAACAGTCACATCCAAGTGACTTGTTATTTATTCATTTTTTAAATAAAATTTATAACATTTACATTTTCTAAATGATCATTATTATCTGTCCACAAGCTTCAGAGGTAGACACATTTATGTATTCCAAAAATAATAAACACCTATGGTTTAAATGAGAATATAGGATCACTAGCAATATTTTTATCAATTAAACATCAGTTCGAAATATGCAGAATTTTTAACTTTCAATAATGGGGCAGCATGAAATAACATTCTAAAATAATTCTAAGAACTCAAAATATAAAATCATCTTAAAGTATAAACCTACTTTAACTCCCCAAGCATCTGTTGTTGCATCTAAGCTAGACTGCATAGCTGTAGATATTTCTTCTCTATCCATCAGAATTTGTGCCAAATCTTTAGTTCCTAAAACATTTCTTATAGTTGTTTGTGCTAATAGTCTAGTAGAACGTGCAGCATCTTCAATATTTAACACAGATGCAACTGGATTCAACACACGATAGTATACAACTGCATCCACTGAAACAGTTACTGAATCACGTGTTAATAATTCTTGTGGTGGGATCGCAAATGTCACCGTACGTAAATCCACTTTTCGTACACTATCAATACATGGTAAAATAAAAAATAATCCCGGCCCTTTTGTACCTTTACCTTTTGGTATTAAATTGCCCATTCTTAAAACAACAGCTCGTTCATATTCAGCGACAATACGTATACAATAGACAAGTGAAAATGGAAACGTGATTAAAATCAAAAATATACTTAACGCTGCTAAAAAAGTTGTTGTCCAACGCATACTTTTCCCTACAACCTCAGAATCATTTGGTGTATGATTAGTTTCTTGTGGAATTTCAGTTTGTTTTACATTTTTCATATCATCAGATGTCATCATTATATCAACTTCATTTTCATAAAGTGAATTCAAATGATTACCATTATGAATACGGTTAGATAAGGATTTAGATTGTTTCTTCATTATACCTTCTTGAGTTTTATGTGAAGTGTTTAGACGTATTTTACGTGTTATAAACTCAAAACAATGACATTTATCATATTTGATTAAATTGTAGGAATGTTTCTTTTGCCATAAATTTTCGTTTAATTGTGGAACATGTAGAGTTAGGACATCATCATAATTCAAATTGTGTTCATTTGATGTTTGAGATAATTCTTGATTATACGATTCAGATGTTACGGTTTTATCGGACGTTTTACAAGTATATGGACTTAAATTTGATTCAGTATCTTGCTGTTGTGATCGTGGTTCAACACCTTGGTTGAAATCAAGATTTGATGTCTCTTTGTACAATGATGTAGAATAAGAGGTATTCCCTGTTGAAGACATAAATCACCAAAAGATCAGTTTTCTGTCTACTATATCCATACTGTATTAAAACGTGTGGAGAATTTTATTTATGTAAAATATATAACTAGTGTTTTGGTGATATCATTATTAAGCTATAGATCATCAACCAATCTATTCAGTGTAACTCATCAAAATTAGTATCAAATAAATGACAATAGCATTTTTGCATCTTTTTAAAACAATCATTATGAATCCAAGACTAAAAAGCCAATAAATTATATTAAAAAGTATATTTATTCGGAGTTATACAAATACATACAATCATTAAATTTAAACACAAACACATACATAAGTTATAGGAGGAAAAACCACTTTTTTCCCTACGATTAATTTCCTCATTACAGACATATTTCTGTCAGTCTCTCTTTCTAAATTCTAATTGGTTAGTTTCTTCATGATCAACCACGTAATCATTGATGTTATGATAAACTGCATTAAAATAAAGTTGTCTATGCTGATGAGGGTACCAGAAGACTTGTAATCAAGGAACTGATAACAATAGGAAATCGATATGTTAATTTTTCAAATCTATGTTTTAATGTTCAAACAGTGTGGATAAAGGAATATTATCCAAGAAATGTGAGAAGTACAGAAATGAGTAATTTTATTTATAAGCAAAATAAATAAGTTGTAAGAATATAATCAGATTAGAAAACATTCGTTATTTAACTACTAATTGTTTGTATGTACAGTATGACGAAAATGTTTACCTAAAGTTATGTTTGAACGTGAGATTTCTCCGAAACCCAGTTTGTGAATGTCTTTGTTTTTATACTTTATAATAAAATGAAATTTACATAACTTTTTTTATGGTTGGATGTATCATGAAAGTTTCTCAGGTGTTATTGTACACGTTCCTGTTAGAAATGTTGAGGAATTATTATTATTATTATTATTATTATTATTATTATTAAATTCGTAGGTAAACAAAGAGTAAGAATGGTTTGGAAGTTAAAATAGTTACATAGAATTAAATGCATAGTGAAGTAATCATATTAGCAATACTAGAACGAGTATTCTTTTGTGAATATTCTCACTCAAATTAAATTGCTGTTAAATAGCATTTACAAGAGGTCAAACTGTAAATATACAACTTTATTGGACATAATGTTAATTAGACTTATACAAGCTACATATTGACTGAACAAATAGTTAGGAAATTTATCAAAAGTGATTTAATTTCGGTTTTGGTTAAATCGCCAGCTAACTCTAATATTCTGTTCCATTATTGCGTTGATAAGACAATACACTTACGATTGCATACGATCTCAGAAAGATTTAGTGTGGAACACTTTGTACATATTCCATGTTCATGTAGATAATGGTGGTATGTATAAACGTTTATTTCCAAGAATTCATAACGTAATGGTTAATCAGGATATCACTATCAACATATACGATAGTATATTCAGAGTTCTTCTATGCTCTAAATTTAATTAAAAGAGAATTAATGCAAAAGTGAAGAAGGAATTATCCTTTTCTGACCTGTTTATTTGACACTGGAATCAATAATCAATTATATATATATATATATATATATATATATATCCACTACCTGGCTCAAATTCAGATCGCCATAATCTTATTGACAGATTAATAGGTTACTATAAACACTAACAGAAAATCAAACTGATTTAGCTATAGAAATGTTGACGCTAGTCTCAAATATATTTTATTTATTATGATTGAATTAAAAGAGAAATACAGTGCTAAATTTTACTATCAATAAATGTACTTTGCTTCATTGATTTTCTTTTCAACAACATAAAATTGGATTTAAAGAGTTCAAAACTTGTTCATGAGAAGCATTTCATCGATTAGATAAACGTTTGAACTATGATGAGATAACTCTCTTTTGCTTCATAATCCAAGTACTTCAATCAAAAAAAAAATTTAAAATATAATGTCTCCAACAAAGTTAGATATATGGCAAAGTTTTCTTATAAGTAGAGCCATCGATTGTTTTTTTCTTAATTTATTCCGTTTTAACCGAATTTCTGTTATATGTATCGTATTATTTCCTCTTATATTCGTTTCTAAATTTTCAGCGATTGATTTTATATCTATATATCATTTTTTGTAATTTTTTACCTCTTTCCGTTTGTATTCTTCACTATCTATTTACTTACATACTTCTTGTTACGCAATGATTTTAATGTTTTGTGATTACTATTCTAGTCCATTTACCCACGTTTGACCTCCTATTTCCAGTGTTTAACTATTGATAAGACTATTGTTATCATTATTTACTATTCTAACTACTATCAGTACACCTGTCTTCCCACTATCAACTTGTACTTTTAACTATTATGCTTGGTTACCTATTCTATTTCATTGTGATTATTGACTCAAATAGCCTTGATTGGTCTAACATTTTCATATAAATATTCATGTATAGTAGAGTAAAGCCTGATGACGATCTAATTGAAAACAATAGTTCGCTTACATATATTGTTCTAATTTTCACAATGGGAATCTTTAATATTCTAAAAATATAAAGTCATATGTTGTTTTTTGAACGTTTGTTAATGGCTTACAGAGTAACACTTAAAAAATTACTTATCAACAGTTATCTATTTGGTTTTTTATTATACTGAAATTCATCAAATATTTGTTTTTGTTACTTTCTAGAATGTATGTATTATATAAAGATCATTGAATAACTAATGTTTGTCAGAAAATGTGTATGCAAACATCCAAGTAACATTGTAGACAGTTTGATGATCTATCTGTTAAGTCCATTCAATGTAAAACTAAATTCTATTTATTTATTTATTTAACATTAGGTTAGTGCTCTAAACAGTTAAGTGTTAACTCAGAGTTGAGAACATTCAATGCATGAAGTTAAAATCAATTACTTTCATAATGAAATGTTTATCGTTACCATGGCCTTGATTTTATTATTATCATTCTTTTATTATTATTACTCCATTTCCCCTTTACTTATATCTTATATTCTCATTATTTTATTTATGAATACTCATCATATCACCTTATTTATTTTTACAACTCTATGACCTTTAATGACCTTTATTTATTGTAACCAAAACATTTTATTCATTTTAATCGTCTCATTATATTCACTAAATCTATTGTTATTACTCATATTACGTAATCTAGTATTATAATCTTGGTTATTAGTGTTCACATTTCCTCACGGAATTAGTACTTTAATAAAACAATTTCATATATATACGACTGTACAGCTTCATAATAAATTCGTTGAAAAGAGATCCCTTCGCTGAACTTTGTGTTTTAATTAAACTTCATGCATACCAAAATAAATTACCGATATTTTCGCACTTTAGATATATCTATACTAATAATGAACTTCCAATTCAATTAAACAGTCATATATTCTTTCTCAAGTGATAATATTCTCCTTTAATATCCATATTAGTTTTGATAAGAAATTCATTATATCTTATAAAAACAAAAAAAAACGATTCTTGACTTGATCAAATTCCATAAATAATTTCAAGGATAAGAAAATATTGCGTGATTGTATAAATAAAAAGAAAAGATTGTAAACATTGTAAACAATTTCACATGTATGATTTTCATAAACATAAATGTAAACATAAATGGTATAAAATAAAAATAGTTTATATTTATGTTATAACCAGAAACCCCTAGAGTTATAATCAGCATCCTCTACGTTTATAACAATTGGCGACGGTTATTAAAACGGATCTACGCTTACATATTCAGTTAAAGTGAATTTTATAACAGAATGGATGATCTGAAAACCTTACTACAACAGCAAAATACTATTATCGAATTATTAGTCACGAATATGTCAATATCCTCAAGAACGAATGTGTCTAATTCCACTGTGACTCCGGATTCTATCGCAAATTCAATAACTGAATTTAGATTTGATTCAGAAAGTGGAGTTACTTTTGAGGCGTAGTTTAAACGCCATGAGGATTTATTTAATAATGAATGTAAAGAGTGGGACGAAAGTTCAAAATTGAGATTATTATTAAGAAAGGTCGGATTGTCCGAACATGAAAAATTATTTAATTTTATCCTCCCAAAAAAGCCAACCGACATAACGTTCAAAGAAACAGTTAAATGCCCGACACGTATATTTGGAGAACGGTCATTAATTTTCCACACTAGATGCCAGTATCTTCAACTTGTAAAGAAAGTACAGGACGATTACGTAACGTATGCAAGCATCGTGAACCGGGAATGTGAGCGGTTCCGTTTACCAGAAATGTCCTCAGATCGATTCAAGTGCCTTATTTTTGTATGTGGATGTAGATGCAGATATTAGAACACGGATTCTGGCGAGAATCGAACAAGATCCTAATATCAGTCCACAATCAGTATCCGAAGTGTCAAAGAATGGGTAATTTGAAGCATTACACGAAACTCGTAGAAAGGAAAAATGAACACGTGGGAGTTAAAGCCTTGCGTAAATCTTTTAATGGAAATAAAGACTCGAACTCCCAGAAAATCCCAAACCAAGTGAAACATAAAACGTCATGCTGGAGATGTGGTAAGTGTCATTCTGACAAAGTTTGCTACTTTAAAAAACGAGTATGCTTTCAATGTGGTAAACATGGTCATGCTCAAGTATGTTGCAAAAGTAAACCAAAGGTTTCTGACCGTCAGCACAAGTTCCTCAAAGGAAATCAGATACAGACTTCAAAAGAAATACCACATAACTGCAAATTAGAGGAAGATTGCGTGGTTGCTTCCATATCGCTTGAACCGGAAATAAAAAGAGTGTTCTGTGATGCTATCAGAATCCTACCAGTAACGGCGGAAGCAGTTAAAGAAGCCACAGCTAGTGATCCTCTACTTAAAAGAATGAAAGAAGCTGTTTTAGAGGGTTGGAAAGAGGATAAAGCTGATCGACAATTTCACCAATTTTTCCTGAGACGTGAGTCTATATCGATTTATGATAATTGTTTGATGTATAGCGATCGTGTTGTTATCCTTAAATCTCTTCAGTTTCTTGTGCTTAAACAGTTTCACATTGGTCATCCGGGAATAAACAGAATGAAATCAGTTATGCGTAGTTATGTCTATTGGCCATTCATGAATAAGGCTGTGGAAGAATATGTAATGAGATGTCGGCGATGTGCCGAAGTCGCAAAAGATCCCCCGAAAGTAGAATCCCAGCCATGGCCAGAAACGACAAAGCCTTGGGTCCGACTACACGTTGATTATGCTGGACCAATATGTGGACAATATTTTTTGGTGGTGGTAGATTCGTAATCAAAATGGCCTGAAATTTATGTAGTACGAAGACCATCTAAGTGTGAAACACTGCTACATATGAGACAACTATTTGGTAGGTTTGGTACACCTAATGTTTTGGTTTCAGATAACGGAACGCAGTTCACGTCGTTAGAGTTTGCGAAGTTCTGTAAACAAGATGGAATCGATCACATTAGAACTCCACCGTATCACCCTAAGTCGAACGGGCAAGCATAGAAACTTGTTGATATACTTAAGCGAGCTCTCTCAAAGATGGGAGGAGAAGGCAACGTAGAAGAGGCTCTGCAACAATTTCTCATTTCTTATAGAATTACGCCAAGTCCAAACTATCGAAACAAGAAATCACCAGCCGAAATAATGTTTGGCCGACCGATTAGAACATTTTTTGATGTTTTGAACCCGAAAGACAAAATGAGTGGACAACAAAAAATAAGAATGGGAATTGCCCGAAAATTCGAGAATTCAAAGCAGGTGATTTAGTTTATGCACACGATTTCCGGCCTGGCAAGCCAAAATGGATATTTGGGTGTATAAAAAAACGACGTGGTACAGTATTGTATGAAGTGATGGTCGAAAATACACTAATTATTAGACATGTAAATCAATTGCCAGATAGAAAATGTGTTTATGAGTCATCTAAACTCAAACCATTAACAATGGAAGTATTATGTGATACGTTTAATATTCCACCACCACCACCACAAGTTGAAGTGAGAAAAAATGATCTGAAATCAGAAGTTAAACGAAGGTCATTCAGGAAACGGAAACAAACGAAATTTTTTCAAATAGACCCTAAAGTGAAATCATACGATCAAACTTCGCGAGGTGGTGGTGGTGGGCGTTGTTACAGTTGTGGTGAGTCAGGCCACAACGTTCGAAACTGCCCAAATAATAATAGCGACACGCTATGCTACAGATGTAATAAATATGGTCACTTCGCGAGAGACTGTACGGAAAGTGGAGGTTCTGGACCCCAGCGCTATAAATGTCACGGTTATGGCCATATAGCAAGTCGATGCAATGTGGAGGCGTAAATGAAGTCCGTGTGAGAAGTGAAAGGACTGTTATAACCAGAAACCCCTAAAGTAATAACCAGCATCTTTACGTTTATAACAGTTTATTTGTTATTAAGATAGTTATTATTGATTTTGCAAAATAAATCTAAAATGATGATGACAATAATCAAAGAAGCTAACAAAAGTTAACAACTATTTCAACTACAAAGTTTCAATCGATCCACTACATAAAATTTTGTTACTTCATTCCCTTTATTCCCTTCTTATTCCCCAACCCCACCCCCGCCGCATAAAAAACCTGTAATATATTTTGATTAGATTTTTGTCTTCGTTTTATAATCACGACAACACAAATTAAGAAAAAAAAAGAAAATTTGAGCGAATGACAAAAGAATTTACTTTTATAGGAAATTGGAGTTATGTAATCAAAGTAATGTGAATTCTGATTGAAATAAATCACTTATCTGATTTTAATTTACTCTGAATTGTATTACTACATTTTTTGAATTAATTTGATTTAGTTATAAATGATAGTTATAAATCAAAGACAAGTATATTCTAATTCATTACAAATAAATTTATTTAAGTAACTAATATCGAATAATGGGTATCATCATCAAGGTTTGACTTGATAATTTCGCAAACAATTGACCTCGTGAAGCGAGGTCGTGGATGCACACCGCTGAGGAGTCCCGCAGTAGGACGAAACTGTCGTCCAGTGCTTCCAGGTTTTCCCTGGTGATCTAGCTTCAATTGACTCACGCTTTCAACTATGTAAAATACTAAATCTCCACAAAACCCTTTCTGATAACATTGATTATATTGTTATAAATAAAAATTATATACTTGTAATATCTCAATGAGGAAAAAAATTAGCTTTTCTGACATTCTGTGACTAAATATAAGCCACTTCTTCAAAGAATGAATACCTTAATCAAAATTTATCTAAGTTTAAACAGTACTATGGAACAATACAAGAATATTATATGCGACCAATTAAAAAATATGTCCGAACAAGTCAAATATCGAATAGGTTCAAACTCATTGAAAGATTAGTTATGATTAGTTAAATCTTTTTTTTCCACTGAACTAAACATTTATGGTATATATATATATATATATATATATATATATATATATATATTTACATCTTAGTCAAGAGGATACATCCATTCATGAGGGGGATCAACAATTTTTTTTACAATTATACATAAATTCACAATCGGTAAACATCCTTTTCATATAATGTACAACTACTTCAGTGGTTTTAATATCTAGCATCTAACACAGAAAGTACATCATATTTCACAGAAACTTTTTCCTTCTTATTTAATAATGAAATATATTAACAAAATTCTTCAATCACGAAAGAAGGTATTCATGTAGAAATGTGTAGAACATTTAAATGTTTATTTCTTTCATAAAAGCATAACAATGACAAATTAAATTTTGAAAAAGACAGGTAAAATGTGAAATAATAAAATGATAAATCATTACAGCAATTAGTCCCTTTGATAAATCTCGATAATGTAATAAGACGACGAAGATTATCAGAACTATGTGATAAATTAGCGAAATACATTTTGAATAGACAAGGATAATAATAATAAAAATAATGTGTACACAATTTGATACCTAATCACTCTGGATAATAATCTAATATCACCAGGGTAGGTTTAAGGTGAGAATAAACTGATTTTGAATTATTAGTCAATATTTTTGCGTTTATTTACAAATCATAAAACAAATAATCCTCCTATTAGTTTATGTACATATATCCGTTATATTACTAGTTTTAAGATATTTTCCTTTATGAAAAAATGAATGTACACAAATCAGTCTAGTGTTTATTTTGAATAAATACTGACATATTTAAATAAACAAATTATTATTTTTATATATAGTTTAAATCATGAGTCAATTGAAGCTAGACCACCATGGAAAACCTGGATGCACTGGACTGCCGTTTCGTCCTATTGTGGGACTCCTCGACAGTGCGCATCCACGATCCCGCCTCGCAAGATTATTATTTGTTTCAACAAATAAGTAAATAAATAAACTCTTGTTATAAATATTCATGAATATTCTATTTTATTGAAATGAATTATGTTCATCGATCTAAAATAGATACTTTAATACTAAAAGTTTCCTTTTCTATGAATTCACTTTTTTTAGTCATATTTATATGTAATATTCAGTGTGATTAGAGATTTTTGTCATTTGTAATGTGTAAGATTTGTAGTAAACAAAGACTTGGTGAGGAAAACTAGTTTATTGTTTAGTGTGAAATCATACAGTGTGTGTGTAAAATATGAAAATCAAACACTCAATACATTATTTACGTATCATTCTTCTGTTGTCCTTCACATACCTCATAATTCTTTTAATTCTATTGTTATTATAATCGCTTTCTATTTTATACTTATAATCTCTTCATTTCAATCTTCTGTTGGTAAGCATTCCACTTTCTTTTCCTCTTACATACTACTTATATCTGTCCACATATGAGGTTCACATCCCTATATTAATAAAATAAATAGTTTACGTAACGCAACACTAACAGTTGCTTGATCTATATTTGCTAAATTGATGTAAAATAAATATGTGTGTTCACCTTACATTAAGTTCAAAAATGAAGTGGTAGTTAAACAGATCAATATTCTCATAGTAGAATAAAGTGTTAAAAAGAATTTATCCTAATATTAAAGACTTACAAACTAATACTAAGTTTAGGTATCTAATTTTAAACATGAAACCATGCGACATTACCGCTGTAAATTCATTCTACATGTTCTAAAGGTTAATTGTACAAAATAATTGATTTTCAAATAATATATCATTATTGCTTTCCTCTTTTCCACAAATTAATTCTGAATTATGAGAGAAAGATCCATTAAGTAGATAAATACATGTCTAATCAATGTCTTGATAAGAATAATCACAATTATCCATTAAGAGAACAGGAAATGTCTTCAAATAAATGAAATTCTTGTAAGTGGCAATATTGGCGTAAGTTTTTTTCGATGATCACCGTTTGAGTTATATTTGTGAATATCTTTTACCTATGTTGATGAATTTATTTTAATAAATACAAGTGTTATATAGCAACCCACCTGCAATCAATTTCGATTAAGGTTAATTTTCGTTAAGGCCTTTTATTAACTTGTCTAACAGACAATGTTATTGGAGTAGTAACACTTCGTCTATTTTTTTTACTATTATGATCACTGTCTTGTCGTATAAACGTGTACGCTTGAACACATGACAGCCTACGCACATATCACTAGCAAAAATGTTGATCGCTAAAATCTCGCTCGATGAATCATTCTCTTTACCATGTATATATGTACTCGAATCCTATTATAAGCCTTTGTCTTTCCTATCCGCAGCTTGATTCGATTTGACCATAAGTTTGCTTCTGTATTCGCTCGCATACACATATTCACCTCTCTGCTTCAAATTCGCTTGATGTGCCTGTCGATTTGTAATCCGTGCCATCCGATAATAAACTGCAGTTGCTGCTTTTTATTACCTTCTCATTTCAAACACCACTGGGATTTATATAGTAACGGCTATCAATCTGATTGATTAACGAAGCTAATCTACTACGGTTTTATTATAAACATATTTTCTTTGTAAAATATTTGTATAAAACATTTTGAAAGGATAATCTCAGACCATGACGTGAATGAAGTAACTCATATATTGAAATGTCTCATCATGAATTATATCAGATAAAATAATTTATATAGAGTCATGATACTACAAACCAAATTACTTAAAACTGTTTTGTTTGAGAACAATAAAAAATGATAATAACACATACGTTTTCTGAGCTATTTACAGCTCGTCTATATGCATTATTTTGTGTATCCTCATTGAATTTACTAATGTTGATATAGAATAACATCACTCAAAAGTTATCAGTTATTAGTAATAGTAGTGTGGTGTGAGCTACTGATATCGACATAAGTAGTATATATGGTGAGTAAGGAATAGAATATCTGACAGCAGAAGATTGAGAATATCAAGAAGAGAAGAACAGAAATAAAAAGCAATTTGTGTGGAAATCCAGGAAAAATGAAGCCTGAGGCAATTGAAGAACATTTTGCAAATAGTGTATCATAGCATGGTTTTTGTATTTTATCAAAAAACGTTGTAATTTGTGCTACATACATAGTTGGTTGTCCTCACCTGTGTTCTCATTCACAATAGTAGTAATTTAAATAATAATAAACTATGTGAACAATATGAATGGCAGATTATAAATAGTTTGATAGTTATAATTATGGCATTAATGAATTTAAATACAAATGACAAGGATATAATGTGAGAATAATAAACTGCCTAACTGTTGTCAACAGTTTGAAAATGATTATGGAAAATAAAATTAAAAGTAAAGTAAACATCTGTACTCTTCTGTTTATTGAAATATATATGGTTGATATACATATTCCTAGTAAAATTTCGTTAATTAGATGTGCAATATAAGCTGTATGAAGTAGTAAAAGATGATAGTATGCTGACCAGATGTACTATAGAATGAAATAATGATTAATGTCTGATATAATTACTTATCTACTTTAACACCGTGGATAAGTGTTATGGGAGAACGTAAGAAATTCGAAATATACAATAATTATTTTAAATACAAAATACTAGGTGGTGCTAAGTAATCAAAAGATTATTTGATTGATCTACATTTCGTTTATTGAAATGCTGCAACACTAGAAATACTATGACGTTTAATATGTTTAAAAGCTAACTAACACTAAAATAACCAAAGATAACATTGTGACTCTGAGATTCTGAATTTTATAAATTCTAAATACGTACAATGCAGCTGAATCTCTATTAAAATTAATTCATTTTATCAAAACTAGATAAAGTCACCAAAGAAAGATTATAGGATTATTATTGGTTGACAATAAATTATGATTTACCCATGAAGTACCTTCGAACTCACTTCGAAAAAGTAACTTTGGTCAAATCAAAGCTTTTCTTCAAGTTTAAGTAATAAATGGTAAGAATAAGTGAAATGAATCATTTTTATAATCAAGATAAAAATGAAAACAACATAGAATGGTATAAGCAAAATGGATAGTGGCTAACAGTGGAATCCAGGACGCGCGTCCTATTTGGGACTCGTCAGCTGGATGTACCTGCATCTCAGAGTTGATGTTCACTCTGAGACTCTGACCCAGTACCTTTCTCTTCAAACGCCATCATGTTATCCACTCAGCTACTGAGTCCTAATAGCCACTATCCATCTTAGCTTACAATGCTTGTGAATTAAGGCTATATTGAGGCAATACGCATAGTATGCACATATGCCAATTAGAGATTGACCAGTTGCAGTCCTAAACATCAAACAAACAATACTAATTGAATTTATAGTATAGTATAATTTTAGTGAATTGCATAAACATCTCCAGAATGTTATTCAATAAGTTATGTATGTGGTGGGTTTTTTTTTGCTTATTTTCATATCTTGTCAGTGGTATTCATATGTACATTTTTTAAATTAAATCTACACATATATAATTCAAATCCAAAGATTGTGATACCATAATACATTTAAAGAAATATTATTATTATTATTAAAATTATGATAATATAAGACAAGTAATCTAGGTAGTGCCTACTTTAGCCAATTATGCAAATAAGTAGTGCTTTTTTTACAAGATGGAAATAATATTTATTTCTTTATCAGAATATTGTTAAAAAATTTTGTCTATCCGTTTCTGCAATACTTAAAAGGAATTTCATTTCTGAGAATAGACATATAGTGGCTAGCAGTGGAATCCAGGACGTGCGTTTTGTCTTTCTTAGGACTCGTCAGCCGAATGTGTTTGAATCTTAGAATTGATATTCACTCCAGTACTCGAAACAAGTGGCGATCTCTTCTACCGCCACCAGGTTATCCACTTAGCTACTGAGTCTTGATAGCCACTAGCTTGTGCAATGTGGTAAAGTTTTAGTTAATTTCGTTTTGTTTGTTTGAATCTTCCTATTGATGTTTAGGAATGCAATTGATCAGTCTCACATTGGTATATGTGCGTCGTGTACAGATTCCCTCGATAATGCCTTAGATCATAAATATTATAAGCAGAGATGGATTTCGTTCCTTACATAAATTATTTATATGGTCTTAAACCAGTGCTTTTTTAAGGAAAACGTCAATACGATGCAACACAAATGTAATAAAAGTTATCCCACCATAAATATCTACCTTGTTTTAAACGTTATAACGTCCAAAATGTTTTTTTTCATGTTTTAAATAATTCACTCGTGAAGTCATTCAAAGTGTTGTTCTTTTACATCAAAAACATTTAGATATTAAAGCAATACAATTTATTGAAATATATCAAAGCACGCTTTTTAGAAGAGCAAACAAGTTTATTACATCCGAAGAAGATAAACAAAAGAAGAAAAGCATATAATTAACATCTTACAATTTGACAATTTTCCTGTGAAGATTATGGAAAATGAAATAAAACGAAACATGTTACTGTTAAATAATAATTCGAATGAAATACCATGGATTGGTAATATGGTCTAACCGTGCCTCTATGGTACAACAAATGAACTCTAAAGATTCTTATCACAAGTCAGAAATAAAACATAGTAAGAAACAACTAACACTCTTCAAAATGCTTTCGTTCGCATAAAGGAAAAAAAATTCCCTTTATATCAAACAAATTTTGGCCTATAAACTAGGGTGTGTCGATTGTGGCGCCTTCTATATTGGAGAGTCATCTATCAAAGTCTTGACTCGAACCAAAGAACATCTTAAGTACACAAAGAAAGCTCCTGATAGTCCTGTAAAACTGGAAAAACTCCAAATTAGGTCAGCAATAGCAGACCTTGCCAGTTTTACTATCCATCGATTCGATATTTTTCTACTCATCAGGGATATTACAAAAATACCATTTTACAAAAATTCTAATCAGGTCTGTTTTAAATTGATGAAAAGTTTAAAAAGCATACAACTTATACGTGATAAGTGGTTTTGACTTTAAAGACATCTACCGTCATAAGTTATTTACAAGGCATTGAACTATATTTACTGATCATTTATTGAGAGATCGGAAACTGTAGATAAACTGTTAGTTACCAGCCAAATGACTTCGAAATAATCAAAACAACTAGTCACCTTTTTATTCTTCAATGAAAAGCACGTATTCTCTGAGATCACAATTTTAAAAAGTTTGTTTCAAAACAATTTAATAAACTAAATGTATGATGTTGATGAAAGCGATGTAAATATAACCTTACAGTTATCAGTAATCCGATAAAAGATCACTTTCAATTGATTATTTCTTGATACTCGAATAAATTAAATATCTTGTATAGATGCACCAGTAATTCTTGTCATACATACCATATCCTGTTATTTTCAGAATAAAACTGATATAATGAATTAGAACACAGGCGGCGATAACCAATTATGTTTTAATACAACACGATAGTTATGTAGTTATATTACCAACGCATAGACGTTAATATCAAAACAAGCATTTTTTTATGAAGTATTGTTATGTATGTCATAGCAAATTAGAAACAAATTCTATTGTTTAAAGTACTTTCAGATTTTATTACTCATTTTTAATAACTCTGTCATCAGCATCCAGTTTGAAATCATTGATTAGTTATATTTGTAACATGAAATAAATCTTGATAATCTTCAAATAAACATTACTAAGTGAATTTAAACTTCACTCCATTGCAAAAGCTAGTGGCTATCACGACTCAGTAGCTGAGTGGATAACGCGATGACGTTTGAAGCGAAAGGTACTGAGCTCGAGTCTCAGAGTGGACATCAACTCTGAGATGCAGGTACATCTAGTTGACGAGTCCCATATGGGACGAAACGCGCGTCCTGGATTCCACTGTTAGCCACTATCCACCTTTGCTCAAAATGATTGTTATTGTAGTGTACCTTTTAAAATTAAACTTATCAACGCAAATGATCGTCAGTTGTACAATTCGTTTCATAATTTATTAATAACAAATAAAGTTGTTATCTGTAATGACAAAACAATTTATTTTAGTTTCGATATAATAATATTATATAACTCAACAAATTTTGTTAAATTATTCTATTATAAGCAAAAATTATTTGGAAAAACATACATTTTCAGGAGTATACTTTGAAATGAAATCGTTGTATTATAGAACATGTCAAAGGAATATGTTACTTCGAAAGTAATAAATAATAACTATTCACAATCTATTTGGCAATTGACTGAAACGTAACTGGAGTGATTCATTATGCTGTTAATTAGAGTACATAGAATCGATTAAAAAATAATATTTTAATAGTTGCACCTAGAGATGATGATTTTTCCGAAATCTATATTTCGAATTATTAATAAAAATTTTTAAGAGATAAAATCTCTACTGTCCTACTGAATAACGATTAATATATGCGCTTACAACGTTTTACACAGTAGTATGTGTACAATACAATCACAATTGTTCAATAAATCCAACTGAATCCATTGGCTAGGTGATCACTCTCAATAAATTGTTAAACGTTTGATAGATGATAATGCTGTATGACTAAAACATAGAACTTTTAATCGGTAACATTGACGACATCGAATTGTATGCAAAAATTTTATCCAAGTTATTTTTTTTTAGGTTTTAGAAAACTTAAGATTTAATTAATTGAATTCAAATGCATGAATTAAGCACAAGCTTGATATACTAAAAGAAATTGCTCCATTCTTAAAGTGCATACTCTATTATAAACTTATTTATTTTGGTTAAGAAGAAATCCATCGATCTATGAGCTTCCTTTTGTATGTATGTAAGAAACATCTAAAAATGCCTTATTCGTTCGAAAGATACTTAAAATAGAACTGACTTCTGAAAATATTGTTATCATTCATGAAATTAAAAATGTGCTCTGCCTGGTATACAGTCAATTCATATTATTCAACATGTTAAATAACTAATATATTTGTAAGGTGAATGTCACTTTTAAACTAGTATTGTGAAAATCAATTTTCATATAAAATAGATTCTAAATCCTGAATATGCAGAAAATCTCACTTTAACTCTGAGTTTGCACACTTGATGGGCACTATTAAGCTCAAAATCAGTTGTCAAGGTTATATGCTTATTATATTTTTTAGGAAAAAAATGTATCACATTATTTCTGGTCAATACAAGAATTATGAATAGCGTTCTTCTTAAAAGTATAGATGTAGAAGAACCTTATGTGTTATGCAAATTTATTTAACTACAAGCTGTGGTTTCAGTTAGCATTCTGTTGAAAATTGAGTCATTAGCAACACAATATATATAATAAAATAAAACTCCATTTAATGAAAACTTGTGTAATGGTGAAGTGTCCTTTTACTCAGCTTCTGACTACGGCTGTTTAAAAACCAAAACACATTATTCAAGCATTACAGATATGTAGTGACCATTTATTCAAGAAAAAATCTAAGTATGATTACATTTTTTCATACTTTTATTGTTTTTATTCTATCCTGCCCTCATAGTGACTTCCTATTCCTTTGATATATTGAAAATCTTCATTATAATGTTATGATTCATGGCCCTGTCAAATATCATATTGCAAAATCGCCAGTCACAACATCGATTTATGTGACCTTGCCCCAGTACTATGTCAATTATGCGTCAAACAGCATGAGCAGCCTAGATTCTACTTTGAGTTTTATTGGTCCTCTGTATATTAGCTTCTCACCTAATCCAACGCGTTCAGTCTAGAACACAAATATCAGTCTCCGATACACGAATCGTACATTTCAGACATACGTGATTTGTATGCAAGCAAATCAGACGTCACCACACTATACGAGGAAAAATAATTATTATACAAGATCAAGCCAAAAGTGGCCGTGAGTAGCTTATATATTGAGAATAAATTAAGAATGGTAAGTCTTATAACAGTAGCCAATAATTCAAATGAAAGGTTATGATAAAAGGAATGTGAATATTTACATAATCTGGTTACTTAATGGTCACTCAACAAGAATATATGCAATCATAGTCCGTAAATGATGCTTAGCAGTTATCGTTCATTTATTCTTCGTTCAGATGTAACAGCTAATGATCCTACGCAAGGTTGTTCCTCATAAATAGCTATCTCTTTTTTAATTAGACTATGAAAACAAATAGAAATAAGTTATTGTTCTAAAAAGCTTTAATATAAACCTTCTGAAATTATAGTGTGAATAAATTTGTTTTTCATCAGAAAACAGAACTTATCCCACATGATCATATTAATTGTCCAATATATAGGATTTTACAGAGCTCAATATTTGTTATTTTATTGCAGGGAATACAAATCTGACTTGAAATTAAATGAGCAATTTACATACATATCCTTCTTAAAATGTTATAGTGATCAGATAGCTGTTAAATCAATACTTTGAAAAATCAAAAGAATAATTGGTTCTAAAACAAGCTATTTTTCAAACCGAATATTACACGAATAAGAAAATTCTAATATTCGATTTTAAACAACAATAATTTTATATAGTTGAGATCATGAGACAATTGAAGCTAGACTACTATGGAAAACCTGGAAGCACTGGACGGCCGTCTCGTCCTGTAGTGGGACTCCTCAGCAGTGTGCATCCACGATCCTGCCTCGCGAGATTCCACTAAAATCTCTACAAAACCCCATTCTGATAATGATAATATGCTCACTAGTGACTGGCTCCAAGAGGTGTTTCCTGAAGTTTTAGCGAGAAGCAGTAACCAGTGGAGTTCAACCACGTCTGTTGGGAGATATCAACTAACTGAAGACATTGGTGAATGGCTGCCCAATTTCGTGGATTGGTTGAAGTTAGATATTAACACAGTTGGATGCTGGGTCAGTGGTCTATCGGTTAAGTGTTCTGGCGCGAGACTGGTAGGTCCTGAGCTTGAATCTCGCAAGGCGGGATCGCGGATGCGTACTACTGAGGAATCCCACTATAGGACTAAACGGCCGCCCAATGCTGCCTGGTTTTTCATAGTGGTCTAGTTTCAATCGACTCATCATTTCAACCATATAAAACTACTAAAATATCCACAAAACCCCTTTCTGATAACAATAATTTTAGTTAACTAAATACTCTTTTTGAAGTATTAAAAATACAGATTGAAAGAAGAAATATTACTCTTTAATTAATTCCTAATTAAAGTTATGCAATAGTATATAAGTTATTAAATTCAGCATAAAATTCCTATCATATAAATAGTGGCAAGCCAATTTAACCATACATCTCAATTTTTTCACTAAAAATAATTATAAGTAATTCATGAAGCAGATGGAAATAAAAAAACTCATTGAGCTATTGAGGTATATTACGTAAGAATAAAACTGAAAATTAAAGTTGAATTATGGTGAAAAGCTTATAAAAATATTTCAGGAAGCCTTACAGTAATTTTGTAGAGGCTTCACAAAAAATTTCTGTGCACAAACAATGAGTTTACTATTATTTCTATATAAGGCTTCTGATGTGTGCAAGAGATTGATTCAGGCATCACAGAGAAAGCTCGACAGTACTTCGCAAATAAACTTAAAGCTAAATTTTTGTCAAGGTGGTGATCAATATCGTCTCATTTTCATATAAAGTAGTTTTTATCGTTTATTTCATCATTTGGTCGATTAGAGAAAGTGATGTTCATAAATCCAATGACGTAATTTTCTGTTTGTATTGTTTCACAAGAGCACCTAAAGTAGTAGATACACATAGAGATAGTAGAACTAAACTGTTTGTTTTGATTTCGTGAGCTCTCCTTTGACTAACTGAAGAAAGAAAGATATAATCTGACAGCCTAAAATGTTAGTTCTAGTACTCCCTTTATACGTCAAATCACTATTTCAGTGGTTCTGTTATATCTGAATTTTAATTTGAAGAATAGAAGCCAGTTTCGTGGTATCGGTAATTTATATGTAGGTTCATTTATCAATATATATTTCATCGGGAACTTTGGAGAATGTCTGTTTTTGGTAAATAAATCACGGATAAACTATAGTTTGACTTCAAAGATACTTTGGGAATCCCATTTCATTAGCTTTCTGAATCAGATATGCATTTAAATTTCGTTCTTAATTAAAAAACCCATACAATAATGTACAAACATAATGAAAAACAAATTGGTAGAGCTCAACTGTATCGTCTGTGAGAAAGTTATCTACAAAAAACAATGGAAGATGGTAACGCAATATCATGGATTGGTTGAAGTTGAACATTAACATCGTTGGATCTCGTCTCTGTAGTATAAAGTTTTAGTGGTCGCGCGAAACCGAAAGCCCTTGGTCTGATTCCTGCCTGCTAGATCATGGATGCGCACCGTTCAGGAGTTCCATACCAGAACGAGACGGCCGTCCAGTCTCTTCAGGTTCTCAATGGTGTTCTGACTTTGATTGGCTTATTATCTCACTTAAAACTCAACAGTCTCCACAAGCTTATACTGATAATCCCCTTAACTTAAAGTTTTAAATGGTTGAAAGATGATCTATTTTAGAAAAGTGAGTAGACTGATATTTTGATTTTAAAAAAATATAGTTCTGCTTTTTTTAAAGAAACGTACATTGATTTTATTTCAAGTTCAAACATCAAGTCACACAATCTACAGATCACTATAACCACCATAATGGTTATTAAAGTGAATTATACTAGTTCATACGCTCATTAAAATTCAAATATTACTTACGTACAATTGAGGAACATTATACTCTATATCCCAAATTATAGAAGTACGTCAGAACAATTATGTTCTTCATAAGTATTTAGAAGTTATACAGCAAAATACTTCTACTGGTTAGAAAACAATCTGCTTTTGACAGTACTAAACGATTCTTTTAAAAAAGGAGAAATGTTTTCATTATTTACACAATTACGAACTTGAATTGCCCAAGACATATTGCAATCTAAATATGTAATACAATAAATTATCACTGTAAACTAACAATAATAAACAAACATCCTATTATAATAGTCCTGATGTAAATACTTCCTGGACTAAATCAGTTTTTTCTAGAGAAATCACATTGATACAAGAATGTTGAAAATACTTAATTTGTAAAAACCATTGAGCTTGAAAAAGAAGTGCATTATCGAGAGCAGAAAAGTTAATCGAAGACCAAATGAATGTGATTGTCTTCTAAGTATACAACGTATACAAGTATGATTTCTAGCCAATACGATAGATAATACACCGTTTGTTCAAGGATAAATTTGAATGATCAAAGCTTTTAAAATAATAAACAAACTTGAAACTTGTGATTTATTCTCGTTGACGGGAAATTTTTGTAAATGTAATCGACTATCATTTGGAAAGTAAATTATCACTAAATATTAACATAGTTTTACACAATCACCCGACTTTTAACCTACTGTAACCATTGACTATGACCAAATGTTGAGGAGTTTAGTGTCTTTATAAACAATTTCAACTATCCGATGCAATTTGCATTTCAATCATAATAACTTCTTGATTAGTCGTAAAATCATATTTAATCTCAACTTATCATGACTTTCAAATTTTAGAACAAATTTTAGAACCTAGCAAAAGAAACTCTGTCCTTGCTCCTAACCAACGACGAAAACCTCGCGAAATACACGAAACTTCAAAGTCAAAGCCTACTTGAACTCATAGATCTATGTCTAACAACATATTTCCAATTCAATAACAAAATCTACAAACAAACTAAAGGGACACCAATGGGATCACCAATATCAGGACTCATCGCGGAAGCAGTAATGCAACGACTAGAAACCACAATTCTACCAGTGATCAAACCAAAAATTTGGATTCGTTATCTAGACGACACATTCGTCATCGTCAAAAAGGAGGAACTAGAAAACACCTACGAGCAGATCAACAACGTCTTCAAGGACATCAAGTTCACAATGGAACAAGAGTCGGACAACAAGTTGCCATTCTTAGATGTATTAATCACCAGAACGGACACAGGAAAACTAGAGACTCAAGTGTACAGGAAGCCGACCCACACCGATCAAATTCTCAACTACAATAGCAACAACCCAAGAACTCACAAAATCAACTGTGTACAAACTTTGTTCAAGAGGGCGAGAACACACTGCAATACAATCACAGCACGAAAAAATGAAGAAAAACACCTGAAAACCATTCTTCAAAAGAACGGCTATCCAATCAATTTCATCAAAAAATACCAGTCGCACACACCATCAGAAACGAAGTCAAGTATAAAAATCAACAAAAGGATCACCCTACCATACATAAAGGGCATATCGGAAACGACAACAAGGCTGCTGAAAACCTTCGGAATAGGTGTAGCCCACAAACCAACAAAGTCCCTCCACTCAATCTTATGCAAACCAAAAGATGAAATAGCAAAAGAGGACAAAACAAACATCATCTACACGATAAATTGTACCAACTGCAACAAACACTATATTGGACAAAGCGGACGCCCCCTCCATCTTCGCCTACATGAACACCAATTAGCAGTCAAACGCCACGACATTTCTTCACTCATATCAATACACGTGGACAACTACGGACATACATTCGACTGGGAAAATGTGCAGATTTTGGACAGAGGCAATTCCAAAAATACCAGAGAATTTTTAGAAGCTTGGCACTCAGGTCAATCTGCAATAAACAAACATATTGATATCAATCCAATCTATCAACCAATCAAGAAAATTATGCAGGAAGATAGGAACAAAAATCAAAACAATAGGAGAGACAATCAAAACAAAGAAATAAACAATGACAGATTTAAGGTCAATAAGAACCAATCAACATTGAGGTGCAGAGGACAAGCTGTGAATCACATGTGGAGAAACTTAAACACTTCACTTCTACCCGAAGTTTGTGCTGATGATGTCGTTCAGAAGGACGATGAAAGCTCCACGACCAAACCATCCAGCTCAGAGAACAAACCAACATAAAAAGAACAAATATCGTTTACCTAAAATATATCCATATTGTTTGGTAACATCTGCATTATAATAGCTTAATGATGTTACCATAAATTTCTCCATCTAAAAACCCATAAATGTACATTATCGTTCAAAATCACTTATTATGTTATTGACGATTTTATAACAAACACACAATTAACTTCTGATTGCAGTTAAAATCCTTAAGTATTTCCACATAAACGTTACCATAACCTACGTTGTCAGAATCCTTCAGTTAGTTGACAATCTCGAGGATTTTTTCATACCATTAGTTTATGGATAATTGGTCAGTTGTTTTCTTTAATTCAAAGTGTTCTTAGTTTATTAAAACTCAAAAATGCAAGTTTTACACGATACACGACAAGTAGTATTTTGAAGCTATTCGCAAAACAATACATTTATATATATAAAAGAAACAGTTTAATTATAAAAAATGACATACAATAATTCGAAATGTAGGCTATTAAGGGCTATTATCAGTCTATCAAAATTAAAATCTTACTGTGAGACTCGAATTAATCCCATCATACCATATACACATTGAAAAATAACCAATCCCATCCTGGGATATAGATTCAAAAGTGATTTTATTGCACCTTTTTCTGCGATCCCCTTTATTTTACAGATATTTCGATGTACGATTCCTTCAGATTGTTTTCAATAATATTTTTTTTCTAATTTAAACTCTTTGATCATATTGATACAAACTTTTTTTTCTTCATTAGGTTTCAGCTTTTATTCATATTTGTCAATCAAGATATATGATGCTGAAGATTAATGTCATCTTTTGTTGTTTCATTTTCTCTTTTTTTTAAATACGTAAATATATGGGGAATGTAGGTTGAATATCAAATGATTGATGTTAAAGTCTAATTTACTTATTTTGATTTCAATTATTCTATATACAATGCGCAATGCAATCAAACATACGAACTATAGAAAAAGAGAACGCTGAAACTTAAGATTGAAGTGATATAAATAAAAAAAAAATTAACCAACAAAAAGCAATGAAATAAACAAAACAGAAGTTTTGTTTATTCCTAAGGTTTGACTGAACTAGATATGTATAAAATTTGAAGGCTCTTACAATATATATATTTATCAGGTTTTATTACAACTATTCAGAATTTTGATACATTACTTACTTACTTACGCCTGTTACCCCTCTTCGAGGAGCATAGGCCGAAAACCAGCATTCTCCATCCAACTCTGTCCCTGACAATCCTTTCCAGTTCTTTCCAGTTAACATTCATCCTTTTCATATCTGCGTCAATCTGCCGGCGTAATGTGTTCTTTGGCCTTCCTCTTTTCCGCTTCCCTTCACCATTCCAAGTTAGGGATTGCCTCGTGATGCAGTTTGGTGATTTCCTCAATGTGTGTCCGATCCACTTCCAACGTCTTTTCCTAATTTCCTCTTCAGCTGGAAGTTGATTTGCCTCTCCCATAAAACGCTGTTGTTGATAGTATCCAAACAGTGAATGTTGAGTATTTTGCATAAATACTTGTACCTTCTTGATGATGGTTGTGGTAGTTCTCCACGTTTCAGCTCCATACAATAGGACTGCCTTGACGTTCGTATTAAAGATTCTGACCTTGAAATTGGTTGAGAGTTGTTTTGAGTTCCATATGTTCTTGAACTGTAAAAATGCTGTCCTTGCTTTGCCAATCCTTGCCTTTACATCTGCATCCGATCCTCTTTGTTTATCAACGATGCTCCCAAGGTACTTGAATGTTTCCACCTCTTCCAGAGTTTCTCCATCAAGAATAATAAAATATATTCACAAATCACCGTTTATTCTTTATAAAAGATGTATAGGTTGATATTATTTTGGTGATTGCTATGTTCTAAATAATCAGTGACGTTCATTCACTCATTCTGTAAGCCCTGTTGAATGTATTTGTGAATAACCATGACTCTTTTTTGGTTTCTTTTTTTTCTTTGACTTTCATGATCTTTGACGATTTGATTATCCTTAACGTAAACCTCTTTTATTTTGAAATGGCTCGTTAAGGTATTTTTATATTTAATAGTTGTTGTGTGAAACAATATTCATCATCTCAAAGCTAAGGTAAAAATAATTTTTCTCTATATCCTTATGTGTTATTGTTCGATGTGTCTTACACAAATGATCATCATGCAAAATCGCGAATGTTGTAATTATTAAGATTATTGTATGATCTTACTGGACTTAAATACATTTTCTTTATGAATTTTTGTTTAATCCTTTTGAGTTTAATCAGTAATTATTGCTTATAATACTTTGCTCAAAATCTGTCACAAATCAGAATTTATTCATGATTCCAAAAGTTCCGTAAATTTATATTTCGTGAGCAGATGAAGTCAGTGATAAACTTATGATTCAGATGGTGATGAATATTAACATGATAAACAGGTAAGCCTATGTCAACACAATACTAATGATAATTCTATAAAAGTAAGATATACAAACATGTCAGTGACTATGTAATGGATAAAGTTTCTTAAGGATATAGTTTGACTTCATGAAGGATAAATTTGGTCAAGAAATAAATGAAATCATAATCATAACCAAAGTGCTAATGGGTAAAATGTACACTTACTTCAATAGACACACAAATGTTAAATTCATGATTTATTTTAAAACTCTGAGCATGTAATAACCTCGTAGTAAATTCACACACTGATTTCTTATAGAATAAATAAATCGAAATTATAGTATAATCAAGAATGCATTTGGAGTTACGGACTCAGAAGAATAAAAGAACACATTTATTTAATAAGATTAGAGATTACTAAGCAGAGATAGATTGTGAGTAGTAGTAGAATCCAGGATGTGCGTTTCATCCTGTTTACGACTCGTCAGCTAGATGTTCCTTTATCCCAGAATTGTATTTACAGTTTTAAAGTCCAAAATATGACGTAATGGTCATACTGAATTCCACTGCTACCTACTATCTATCTCCGACTACAATGCTTGTAACTTAATAGCAGTATCGAGGGAATCTGCACAGGATTCATGTATGCCATAACGTGACTGATCAATTGCAGTCCTAGACATCAATAAAGGATTCAAACAGTCAATACAAGTGGAGCAACGATTACTGACTAAGAGGTTAGTTAGAGTACATTTAATAAATCATACAAATTTTGATCCAAATATGCCCAAACCATAATATTAGCACAACAAAGCTGTACTGAGAGTATTGTCATATTATTTATAGCTTCTTTCAATACTCAAAATAAATAGTTTAGCTATGCAACCACTACAAAACATGACAAACTGATTGTTACCATCTATAATGAATAAAAAACCAAACACAAATAAATAGGATGCTCATTTTTCATCATACCAAATAGAGCATCATTGTATCATATCTATGTATGGTTAGATAAAAAATTTTTTCTGAAATATGTTAATAAATAAGCAAACTTAGTGGCTAGCAGTGGAATCCTAGAAGCGCGTTTCGTCCTATTCGGGACTCGTCAGCTGGATGTACCTACATCTCAGAGTTGATGTCCACTCTGGGACTCGAACCCAGTACCTTTCGCTTCAAACGCCATCACGTTATCCACTCAGTTACTGAGTCCTGATAGCCATCTTTGCTTATAATGTCCGTAAATTAAGGCTATATCGAGGCAATACGCACACTATGCAAATATGCCGATAAGAGATTGACCAGTTGCAGTCCTAAACATCATTGGGAAGATTCAAACGAACAACACTAAATGAATGTTAATAAATATTTGTGATACAAAATGAATTTTCAGGTAACGTATAAATATTTTGGTGTTGGTTTGTTCTCTGAGCTGGATGGTTTGGTCGTGGAGCTTTCATCGTCCTTCTGAACGACATCATCAGCACAAACTTCGGGTAGAAGTGAAGTGTTTAAGTTTCTCCACATGTGATTCACAGCTTGTCCTCTGCACCTCAATGTTGATTGGTTCTTATTGACCTTAAATCTGTCATTGTTTATTTCTTTGTTTTGATTGTCTCTCCTATTGTTTTGATTTTTGTTCCTATCTTCCTGCATAATTTTCTTGATTGGTTGATAGATTGGATTGATATCAATATGTTTGTTTATTGCAGATTGACCTGAGTGCCAAGCTTCTAAAAATTCTCTGGTATTTTTGGAATTGCCTCTGTCCAAAATCTGCACATTTTCCCAGTCGAATGTATGTCCGTAGTTGTCCACGTGTATTGATATGAGTGAAGAAATGTCGTGGCGTTTGACTGCTAATTGGTGTTCATGTAGGCGAAGATGGAGGGGGCGTCCGCTTTGTCCAATATAGTGTTTGTTGCAGTTGGTACAATTTATCGTGTAGATGATGTTTGTTTTGTCCTCTTTTGCTATTTCATCTTTTGGTTTGCATAAGATTGAGTGGAGGGACTTTGTTGGTTTGTGGGCTACACCTATTCCGAAGGTTTTCAGCAGCCTTGTTGTCGTTTCCGATATGCCCTTTATGTATGGTAGGGTGATCCTTTTGTTGATTTTTATACTTGACTTCGTTTCTGATGGTGTGTGCGACTGGTATTTTTTGATGAAATTGATTGGATAGCCGTTCTTTTGAAGAATGGTTTTCAGGTGTTTTTCTTCATTTTTTCGTGCTGTGATTGTATTGCAGTGTGTTCTCGCCCTCTTGAACAAAGTTTGTACACAGTTGATTTTGTGAGTTCTTGGGTTGTTGCATCAAGTTCACAATGGAACAAGAGTCGGACAACAAGTTACCATTCTTAGATGTATTAATCACCAGAACTGACACAGGAAGACTATAGACTCAAGTGCACAGGAAGCCGGCTCACACCGATCAAATTCTCAACTACAATAGCAACCATCCAGCTCAGAGAACAAACCAACATCAAAATCACTTACCTGAGCTACAAATCTTCTCCACCATCTCAAAAGGTATAAATATCTCAACACTTTTTTTTCGATTTGAATTATCTGTTAGCAACTATGTTCAATATTCAGTAAAATGAAAACCGGTTGTTTCATTTTCATGAACAAGCAAATTTTACTTCATCAGTGGGTCACGTTGTTTTTTATTGAAATGGAAATATTTATTTAATCACTAAAATGAAGCAAGATTACATCATAATTTGTAGTTATGGGAATTCAAATAGCTGCACAATAGAAATACATCAGCTAGAATAATAGTGATGAACTTTCAATAGTATTATTTTAAAAAAAGAAAATAAAACGTTACTTTCACTGCTTTTTTTCTTTTTAATGCTTTTAGTATTATTATATAATTCTGTACCTATCACCTGTTCTGTAGATTATGCCCCCAAATGATACAAATGACAATATCACTACAAACTATGTAACTATTCATGTTTTACAGCTCAAACGTACATTAGAATCGTTTATCTATATTAGAATACTTTCATACATCTATGCTGCTTTATAGCTGACAAAAAGTTAAACATGTAACAAGTTTTTACTATCTTCAGGTTTATTATAATACTACAAGCAAAGAATGTTTAAGAATGAACTAAAAAACTGGTTCAGAATAAGCAAAATACGCTGACGTAATTGAAACATTTTGAAATGTATGGAAATGGTGATAAAACTCACAGTTGCAAAATTTATTATGATAGTCTTTTAATAGTTCAATAATGACCTTTATATCTAACAGACTCTAACGCATACATTATATAAAGTTCTACTGTACAGACACTTGGAGGTTTATATTCTACAAAGCCTTACCTAGACAATTTCTGATAGTTTCGATTGATATATGTTTGGTTTATAATAAACTGCTACATGTTGATGCATACAATAACAGTGTTGTCTATCTTACTTGTTTTCTTAAAATATATCTCTATAATGAAACCTCGAAAAATTGGATTACCAACAATCAAACCTACTATCTTCTATCTCTCAACTGATACTATTCCTGAATGTTAAGTCAATCTCATTAACAGAAATTCTAAACAAGCAAAAGTGTTTATGTCAATGGTAAAATCCTGTTTGCTACATAAGAGTCAAAAGAACTTATGTATCTTCTCCTGGAATTAAGAGCATTTAATACTGTTCATTTCATTTCAAAAACTAATTAAAGTTAAATACCGTTTCAACAAGATTCTAGTTTAATACGTTTCATAGAACCATTACATATGTTCCATAAATCAAAATCATTTCTTAGAGCTTGAAATGTATACAATCTTGAACCTGGGAATCATTAGATTTACTGAAGTTGAGATCTTATTAAATAAAAATCATATAGATCAATTATTCAGTGTCCTGTGCTAAACATGGAAAATCAATTAAAATGTTACTTAACTGTCTAGTTTTTAATAACGACTGATACTTCCACAATGGAAACAATGGATCTATCGTTCCTCTCTTCTGATAATGATCATGTGCTCACTGATGACTGGTTCCATGAGGTAATTCCTAGAGTTCTAGTGAGAAGTCGTGACCAGTGGAGCTAATCCATGTCAGGTAGAGACAAGTATCTACTTCAGTACAATGGATGTTGGTCGCGCAGTTTCATGGATTGGTTAAAGTTAGACATTAACACCGTTGGATGCCGGCTCAGTGGTCTATCGTTAAAGTGCTCTGGCGCGAGACTGGTAGGTCCTGGGTTCGAATTGTGCAGTGCTGAAGGGTCCCACAATAGGACGAAACGGCCGTCCAGTGCTTGCAGGTTTTCCATGGTGGTCTACCTTCAATTGACTCAGGATCTCACCTAATATCTAAATTGTTACCATTCATAGTGTTCTTTTTTATTATATTCGATCTTTCTTAAGGGTTATAAGCTTATTTTAATATAAATCTCTAGCATAACTAGCTGAATACTATTTTATTTGGTTAAACTATTCAAAATATTACTTCAATACACAAATGAAATAGTCTTGATAAATTTTTTCTCAAATCTTGATCTTAACTTAATAAACTTCACGTATGTTTTCAAAAATAATTCTGCAAACCCCTATCCTAATTTATTATTTTAAATTTAGAAAGATCACTAAGATCAAAAGAGTTTAAAAACACGGCTTTATTAATCCGATTGTTTTAAAAGATGATACACAAATAGCCTACATGAAAAGTAGAGATCACTTTTTAACTAAAACAATCTCTAATCTAAATATAAGACAATTTTAATGGTTTGCTCAAAAATTGCTTTGTTTCCTTGATTTATAGAACATCAAAGTTACGGAAATTTTTTCATCTTTGACGAAAAACACCGTTTAATTAACGAAATAGTACATAAAATTGCTTTAGAACAAAATGTGATGTAATGACATTTATTATATATTTCTAATAATAAATGGTTTATAAGTCAGGTTCTATTCTATGATCAAATACTTAACAAATTATTTGAAGAGAAATCCAATCACTGATGATAATAATAATAATAACAACCTATCACTCACTATTTTCTGGAGACCAAAATTATATAATTGATATAGCAGTTACATGACAAAAAATACCATACGAATAAAGTCGGTATTGTCAGCTTTTCAGCTGTTAATTCAAAGTTATAATATATTGTACAATAAAATATTTATCTGCTAAAACCATCAAAAACTATCCCCATATCTGCTTGCAACCAAGACCACGTATTCACATAAGCACAAGATGTTACTTACTAACGCCTGTTGTCCTTCGTGGAGGAGCATAGACCGACCACCAGTATTCTCCATCCAATCCTCTTCTGGACAATCCTTTCCAGTTTTTTCAAGTCACTATTCATCCTTTTCATATCTGCTTCTATTTCCCGGCTTATTATATTCTTTGGACTTTCACTTTTCTGTGTCCTTTCCGAATTCCCAGTATGGGCTAGCCTAGTGATGCAGTTTGGTGATTTCCTCGATGTATGTCCGATCCAACTCGCTAAAAAGCGTTAACCAGAAGCACAAGATGTATAAGGAGTAGAATAAATTCCAACAAACGTTTATACGTTTTCTTTAAATTAAACTTGTTTCTTAACTTGTTCAATGAAGAATTTTGAAATATTTTATATTTAAAAAAAGAAACTAGGAGTACAAACACTGATTTTTTTCCACTTTCCAATATATACCACTGAATGTATCACTATGTACAATCAGCACACATGATTTCACACTCACAGGATACCATAAGAACGCCCTTTAATTAACAGAAACGTCATTTAAGTAAGTCAATTTTATAGTTGAATTCATGAATCAATTGAATCTAGACCACATGGGAAACCTGGAAGAACCGGACAGCCATTTCGTCTTATTTTGGGACTCCTCAGCAGTGCGCGAGTGCCTAACCTACGGACCACTGACCTGGCATCCAACGGTGTCAATGTCTAACTTCAACTAGTCCACGGAATTAAGAGACACATCCACCATTGTCTTCAGTACGTTACTATCTCACAATAAACCTGGTTGAACTAAACTGGTCACTGCTTCTCACTAGAACTTCAGGCTTCAAGTGGTATTTCCTGGAGTCCTAGTGAGAAGAAGTAACAAGTGGAGTTCAACCAGGTTTATTGTGAGATAGTAACTCACTGAAGACAATGGTGGACGGTTGCTCGATTTCGCGGATTGTTTGAAGTTAGACATTAACACCGTTGGATGCCAGCTCAGTGGTCTAGGGTTAAGCGTTCGGGCGTGAAAGAGATAGGTCCTGGGCTTAAATCCGGCGACTCAGGATCGTTGAAGAGCACCGCTGTGGAGTCCCAAAATAGATCGAAACGACAGTTCAGTGGATCCAGGTTTTCCATAGTAGTCTATCTTCAATGGACTCATGAATCCAACTATAAAATTACTAAAAATCTCCACAAAACCTCTTTAGATAATTAAATTTTAGCTTGAAAAATGTGAATGAAATTAAACTGAAATAAAATACCTAATTAATCTCATATAATGATTTTGTAACTTTAACTGTGGAATATTTAAAATAAATTTAAATAAAAGAATACCCTGTAATAACTTGGAATGCAATGAAGTTGTGTAATTACTTATCATAAAATTAAAACTTTAAAAATAACAACATTGATCCATCTAAATTAAAACATTAAGCATCAGACATTACGTTTAAATATCTTTACGTCTAAAATATATGTAAATAAAAAGTGAGTAATAAACATAGTCCCTATTTTCTAATGTTATTCGGTTACCTCTGTTATCGATGCTACTTACATGTATAATTCTAGTTATGTATACGATTAGTTCACCATTACAATACTCATAATTGTTAACATTAAAAGTATGAAAGCTTTAAAGATTTTAACTTAAATGACAACAATCCTAAAATTAACAAAACAGTATAGCATGAAAATAACTCTAAACTATCAGAATCGATTTTACAGTATTATACTGTATTCAAATTGTAATCATTTGTGAATTAGTAGAATACATAAATGAAGAAAAAAACCAAAGACACTTATTTACCATAGTCTTAACGACATACTTTTTCATAGATTTTCCATGTTCTTGATTTTTTGACTTTCTAGGGGAACAAATATATATATTTTTTTCATTTGAGGAGATAAATCAAAAAGTAATTTGGAAGTGAATAAAGCTTTAGGAATCTTTTAAATTCGTGTGAAATCCTATTATATTTGTAAAGTGTAATAATAACGATGTTCATCACCTGACATCTCAAAATATTGGAAATGGAATGCCGAAAAATATCAAAATAAAATATTAAAAATGACTTTTAAAATTCATCCGATTATTATATAAAGCAGTGTGAAGTAACTATATTTTAGTTCCTATCTCTGATTATATATCGACACAGAAAATGAAAATTTTCTTATCATCCCATTCAATCTCTAATGTTAGTCAAATTCTGTACACCAAATTAAAATGAAACAGCTAAGATATTATTAGATGTTGTTGTGGACTTTTTTCATATGTGATGATCAAAAGCACTAAACCGGAATCCATTGATCTAGATTTTGTAATGTTTAGCTCTCGTTGACGTGGCATAATGACACTTTTAATGGTATGTTCCAGAATTCAGACAGTGACTCTAGAATATTGAAATTATGTGTTGGAATAACGTCCCTACTTACAAAAGAACCAGCTATTACTATTTTGCAACCTCAATATTCTCATCTAAAAGGAAAAAGAGATGAAATACTGTATTAATAAATTGGATAACAATGGACTTTCGCAGTAATAATATCTTACTTCTCGTTAAAATTTAGATTTCTCTGACCCCGAATTAGAGCTTCGATGAGACGAAAGTCCACACACCATAAGAAACAGTTCAATGAAATAGCATTCAGGATAACTGTGTAATATAATACGTTTATGTTAAGAGTTGTTATTATTCGAAAATTCCAATCTTTAATCGAAAGTGATGTATGAAGAAAAACACAATTGTGACCATAAGTTTTCCCGGACTCTCGCGTCTCAAATAATGAGTTTTTAATTGGTTAAAACCTAAAGTCATAAATGAGGAAACACAATCGTAAACGATATTTATGTTATGCGAATACGGTACCTTACATTTATTTCATAAACTACAGAAACCAAATCTATTTTATATAAACAGTGTTACTTTAAGTAAGAGGTTTTACAATATTACTGTTTACTTACAGAGGTCAAGTTTACCTAATAAAATAATTTTTGACAAATATTTTAAAACAGTAGTAATATGAAATGAGAAATTATAGTAAATTTATATTGATTTCAAAGAAACAGATAGCTGCACTCTAGAAAAGTGAATATTGATAGTGATATATATCGGCAAAATGTCTTAAACCCTGTCGAAACCAGATGTGTTGTTGAATTTTAGTGGTAATGTGAAGAACATTTTGCTGGTCCCGTAAACATGAGCGTTGAATATTGAAGACATAATTACAGGACAAAGAGAATACATGAACACTGAAGCATATCAATACTCTTTTTACTAAACTTACTAAACTAATAAGGTAGTCGTTTCGTTCGATCATTACATTTAATAAAGAAATGTTACACTGACTAATCAAGATATAGTAACCAATGTCATGTTGTTTAGTCCATAGATTCGAATCTCATTGTGAACACTAATTTCCTTAGGATTGTGAATATTTTTTTTAATTTTAATGAATCATACGTTACATTACATTAGATATTGCTACTATATATAATCTGAACGCTTCACGTAACTCAAAGAGAAAATATTGTGCTCATCTGAGTGTAAATCTATCTTACGGGTAAGCAGATCATTTTAATTCATTTTACGGTCAAATAACTTCAATAATTAAGCAGCTTATTTGAATTAGAAATAATTTTACCAAAGAACAAGTAAGTTAAAATTTCAACATAAATAAATATGATTGGATCAAATTTAATTTCATTTTCTATGTATTTTGGATGTAAACACACAAGATCTAGTCTAGGTTAAGAAGTGTAGGCTCTAATACTGCAATATTCTTAGAGTATAATTAAAGGAAACAAAGCGGACTCACGTAAAATTATAAAATCAGGGATGACAATCTTAAATTCTGTTCATGCTACTTTCTGAAAAATATCCTGCAGTTTATAAGCTGTTTGATTTATTCAGTTAAAGAACAATTGTCTTCCCTTTCTTTACCCTATATTTCCTATTTTCTAAAAGCAAACTATTCAATACAACTTCTGCCCATTGGAATTTAAATGTAAGGTAACAATGTAAAGCGAGTTTTTTATATGTCAATTATCGTTTCGTAGATTATCACAGACTGTTGTTTGTTATCAATGCATTGATAACAAATCTTTACTTAATTTTTGTCTACAACAAAGATAACGCCACTAATGAAATTTGTTAAATATTTATTCCTTGCATCAGCACTTTGAAAAGCAAGTAATCAACTCCATATCTATTTAAAGTGTCATTTTTGTGACGAACATGAGCTGATGCAACAAAAGACATTACAATAAGAAAAGTAACACAAATTGCGATAACCTCGAGATTTTAGTTTATGAAAATTCTTGATAATCGCAGTAAAAGCACCATTAACCTAAAGAAAACTATAACTATAACCATAGTCTCTGATTTCATTGTTCATGCATTTTTATGCCAATTGTGTTCCACTCCCGTTCTTTCCTTATCGACGCTCTAATGAAATACATTCTATCATTGACCATCGTTATATATTACTTATGTGGATATAAAAAACCCACACCATAATATATATTTTAAAATTTATCCCCCACGTTGTAATCAATAAAAAGCAAACATTTGTATACAAACTTTAAGATTTTATGAAAATTATTTAGTAGCCAAATGAATAGCTGAGATTCCTGAACGGTGTGTTAGTTTCTGTTTGGCAGACAGTACTTCTGAAATCGTTAAGGTGCTAAGAAATGTAAATATTTTCAATATGTCGTTAGCATACCTTATTGACAATTCTTTATTATTATTACATAAAATTAATAGAATGCATTACTTCGATGATGATACAATCAGAATAGGTGTAAGGGTACATACTGCCGATTTAAACGAACTTATAACTAGATACACTTCTGGATCCATGTTTAGTTGTGTTTTGGAAAATGTTTTCACAACTTATTCAAAAGGCATTTAATTTCTTTGTGAACCTATAAATACTTTTGTACTTCCTTCTTGCGGATGTCACGTCTAAACTAAACTTTCGCTGCTCAATTTATAGTTTGTGATTCTAATCACTATCGTTTCTGTCTAGTTTTTATGTTACTCCTTACTTTTCACTTATCATAAATTAAGTACTAAAACCCATCTCTATACATCTGTACGGATGCCCCTCTCAGTTTGTATGTTAAAAGCCTGATTAACTTTAACGAAGATGAAAAAACCCCGTCAAAAAAAGTGAGGTTATGGTCTTCAGGTTTTTAGCTCACTCCTACGCAAGCTTAACTGTAAGATTTAACTTTTGTTCTGTTATTTTCAGTTTATTCTTGCGCACTCATCCATGTTTATTGTGTAGGCCATGGAGAAATCAGTCACACGTCATTCTTTATGCTCGGATTCATTTGGAAACTGATTGACCATAATATGATTGATCTCAAAAACGTATTTATTAATGAATCGTATAGTTTAATTAAAGATGACAGTTAATGTCATGTAAATTCGAATTTTATATTTATTTACTAGATTCACTCATCAGAATTATACTTTTGCTGTATAACCAGTTACATCTATTCATGCAGTTTTTGTAAAGTAACCTGAAACTTTGTCGCAAGATATAAATTGAGGCAATCAAAGTGATTATTTTACACCGTGATAGGATTGGATAACATGTATCTGTACCATTATCAAATGCTTTTTGAAAATTCCACACAATTTCGTTATGTAAAATGAGCCTTCAGTTTGTTTTTCTGAAAAAATGAATGAAACTGATTTTCATTCTCATCTTCTTAAAAAATGTCCATAAAAGAAGTTAATGATTACCGAAAACAAGTAAAAGATGGTGTGAGAAAGTTGTTCAAAATATCCGATTTATTATTTTTGATGACTCATGACCATAAAATTTATTTACAAAATACAAAACCCGATCCAAAGAAATTCGAATTTGTAAACAACATGCTGTACAGTTTCAAATGTGTAGGGTTTTGTAGTTAATAATTCCTTCCGTGTGATAGAATTTATGAGATAAAAAATTTACCCTTTCAAGAACAGTAGGACGAGGATTAGGAAGCTGAAAAAACCCCATCACTGCTCCTATACTTAACACCATGGAAGTCACGCGAAATATATCATACATTTTAATCGAAATAGGAAATCAAATATAGTTATAAATAAAATATTATTGTTGCTTACTTACTCCTGTTACCCCTGATGGAGGAGAATAGGCCTCCCATCAGCACTCTCCATCCAACCTTGTCCTGGACAATTTTTCCGGTTCTTTCCAGTTACTATTCATCTTTTCCATGTCAGCTTCCGATTCCCGACTCTGCACAGTTTGGCCTTCGTTTTTTTGTTTCCCTCCAGGATTCACAGTTTGGGCTTGCCTCGTGATGCAGTTTGGTGATTTCTACAATGTATGTCCTATCCACTTACAACTTTTTTTTCCAATTTCCTCTTCAGATGGAAGCTGACTTGTTCTCTTCCATATTAGGCTGTTTCTGACGGTATGCGGTCAAAAGACATGCAGTATCTTGTGTAGACAATTGTTTGTAAATACTTGTCCGTCTTTGATAATGGTTGTGCTGGTTCTCAAAGTTTCAGCTCCATGCAGTAGAACCATCTTGACGTTTGTGTTGAAGATTCTTATTGTGATGTTGACTGAGAACGTTTTTGAGTTTCCTATAATCTTTAAGTGTAAATAGCCTTTACATTTGCATCGGATGTTCCTTGTTCATTGATAATGCTAGTGACCAGATACGTGAAAGTTTCCACCTGTTCCAGAATTTCTCCATCAAGTATGAATGAATTGGTGTACTTGCTGTATTTAAGGATGCTGCTTTTTCCTTTGTGTACGTTGAGGCCTACTGACGCAGAGACTTCCGTTACACTATTTATCTTGACTTTTATTTGTTCGTGTGTATAGGACAGAAGGATTAGGTCATCTTTGAAGTCCTAATCGTCTAGTTGCATGCAAGCTGTCCATTGTATTCCATGCTTTTTCTGAGATGTGAAAGTGATCATAATCCACTCAACCACCAGAAGAAAGAGAAAGGGGAAGAGTAAACAGCCTTGTATGACACTGATCCTCACTTGGAATATGTTATTCAACTGATCTCCATCTGAATTCCGTATGATGCTGACGATCTCCTCAGGTACACCATAGTGTCGGAGAAGGTTCTGTAAGGTTCTCCTCACCACATTGTCAAACGCTTTCTCATATTTAAGGAAGTTGATGTATAGTGACGAGTTCCATTTATTCGATTGTTCAACAATATTGTTATTTGAGCCTTATACGACCGATGCTTACGAAATCCGGTCTGTTGATCTCGATATTGGACGTCTACTGAACCTTTCATTCGTTTCAACAACACTGTGGAAAACGTTCCCTGGTATTAGTAGTAGTGTGGTCTGCCTGTAGTACTAAGATATTTCCTCAGTATCTTGATGAGGTATACATTTTTCCAGTCTGTCGGCACTCATTCTTCCTCTTAAATCTTCCTGAATAGAACGTGGAGCATGTCTACAGTTATCTCTGTGTCTGGCTTCAATGCTGTCAGGTCCTGTTTTTTTTTACTCCTGATTTGTCTGATGGCCATGGTTAAGTCTTTGATATTTGTTGGAGTAACATCTGTAGATAGGTCTGCGTGTGATGGTCCAACGTCCTGTGGTTTCAGACGGGTAGGTAGAATTAAAAGTTCTTCAAAGTGTTCTACCCACTTGTTCCGCTGTTCTTGAATCTCATTGATTGACCTGCTTTGGTCGCTCTGGTTTCCTACATCTTTTTATCAGTTTATTATAACATATGGTTGTCTCATATTTTCTTCTCTTTCAGCTTTTTCTACTGTCATTATTCGGTCTTTCACATACTTTCGGTTGTCAGATCTTTTATTCTTCTTTGATCGCCTGCTTGCACTTGAGTATTTACCCTGTGCGTTCCCTTTTTCTGCTCTTTCTTGACTGTTGTCAATTACCGTATCCTTTTATTATTTGAACCCTATCCAGAATATCAACAGAGATCCATTCTTAATGATGATGCGTCTTGTGGCTCGGAACCTCGTGACACGTTAAGATTACTGTTTATTACAAGTCTTACAAGTCTCTCACCATTCTTGTTCCTTTCTCCCATTCAGTACATGTTTTCCCATGGTATCTTCAAACCTGGAGATGTCCATCCTGACCTTGGCGTTAAGATCTCCTATCAAAATGATCAGATCTTTATGAGAGCACTTCGCCATGATTGATTACAGTCTCGATTAAAAATGATCTTTATCGTCTTTATTTCTATCACTCGAAGGTACATAACAGTGGATAACATTCATTTTGTGATTCCCTCCTTCTTTGTTTTGAAAGATGCTTCGATGATCCTGGATCCATGAGATTTCCATCCTATAGGTGCTTTACACTCTTCGTTGGACAGCACTAGAGCAACTCACTGAGTTTGTGGAGCATTTCCTTCCTCATGACTAGAGTACAACAGCAACTCTCTCGAATTTATTCTTTTCCGTCCAACTTGAATCCAACGCGTTTCAATTATTCCGAGCACCACTAAGTTGTATCTCCTTCTTTCCACGGATATTTTGCTGGTCCTTCAGGTCTCATGCATTGTGCGGACACTCTGTGTACCTATGAGAATTATTGTTCTGAGTATTAGAACGGACATCGACCTCGTGACTTCCTTTCAATTTCGGCTTTCACCATGAAGCGTTATTATCCTTCTAAATGAAGACTCTTCTACTCTCAAAGCAGTGTTTAAATGGCTTAACTTATTTTTTCTGGCTAGCGTATTTTAACGAGGTTGTTTTCTACGGCATGGAGTTGCCAGTTCTATTCTCAACCCTCCCTTTTTATTCAATCTTGTAACTAGCAGTAACCTTAGAAGGGCTACAGGCGGAGTCAAAATATTATTATGAATACCTTTAAAATTCGTTTAAATTTATTGTCTAATGGTGAAAATAAATCTTAGCTTACAAGATAATTATCAGAACGGGTTTTGTGGAGATTTCAGTAATTTATAGAGTTGAGATCATAAGTCAATTGAAGCTAGACCACCATGGAAAACCTGGAAGCACTGGACGGCCGTTTAGTCCTATTATGGAACTCCTCAGCAGTGCGCATCCACGAACCCACTCTCGCCGGATTCGAACCCAGGACCTACCAGTTTCGAGCCGAAGCCCTTAACCGATAGACCACTGAGCTGGCATCCAACGGTGTTAATGTCTAACTTCAACTGATTCACGAAACTGAGCAACCATTCACCAATGTCATCAGTGAGTTCCTATCTCACAACAGACCTGGGTTCGAATCCCGCGAGAGTGGGTTCGTGGATGCGCACTGCTGAGGAGTTCCATAATATGACGAAACGGCCGTCCAGTGCTTCCAGGTTTTCCATGGTGGTCTAGCTTCAATTGACTCATGATCTCAACTCTATAAATTACAAGATAATTGTTTGATGTGGTTTCATTTTTTGAGCTAATTAAATCCAAACAACCAAACTACCTGGCTGAGGAAATAAAACTGCACAAAAATCAACCATTTCAGTCATAAATCTTCATTTTCAAAGGAAATAGCTTATTGAGGACACAAATTAAAAAATTTTAAAGCATACAATTGATTATTTTGTTGGTTTGTCAATATTTAAAAAAATGAATGAACGTTTCTATTTAGTTACAAAGGAACTAAATGTTATCCAGTATTCATTTATTCTTTTGATTTCACTCACACATCAGTCGATTCACTATTATTATCTAATCTCATTTTGTTTTAATGCATAAACATTAAATAACACAATTATTTTCCCTTATAAATGAGCTTTAAATGAGATGTTAACTCTTGGAATATCTTGTTTTCTTCAATTATATAGTCAAATGTATTGATTTGAGTAATAACTCATAACAAAATATTAAATAGGAATAATATATTTGTAAAATCTTGGCGAATAAATTTGAAGTAAATTCAACTTGTCACCTGGCAATCTGGTCCAAGCTTTTTCAAGGAAATATATTGCCAGGCGAAACGTCAGATTTACTTCAAATTTATTCGCTGAGATTTTACAAATACATTATTCTTATTTAATGTCTTACATCAACTCGGCACCCAAATACTGTGAAACTATTCGCTCTAATTTAGACGAAAGTTCTTATATATCATAACAGAATAGTATACAGAAAAGTATGAGATTTTGTTTGTTCAGTGTAGGGTCATATTTTAAAAACAGAAAATTCTTAGATCTGATTACAAATAAATGGATCCATTTATTAATAACTTTAGATTTATTGTACTACTTTAACAAAATATGAAACATAGCACATGATGTTTTTTTTCTTAATAGATGGCTTTCTCAACTAATTTTTACACCATTTTTAGTAAAATGCCCATATTTCATGTTAGAAGAATATTGTTCTTAAATAGATCCTCATTAGGATTTTCTCGAATATACAGCAATGATTATAAATATCTATGAAAATTTAAAAACCAATCAAGGGAATTTACCGATCAATGGTAACAGAACTAAACATAATATGTATAAAGTGAAATTTAATAGTGAGATGACATGTGTACTATTTATGATAATAATAGCAACAGTTTAAATGTTTCATAATAGGAGGTTGTTATAACTTATGGACTCGTAATATATATGAACATGCAATTAGAGAGGAGTGAATTTATTGATCGGACGCAAATGTTACTTGAAATCGTACGAGCAGTCTTGATTGTGTATCGGCCCTGCTATCTGCTTAGCCCAGCCAGTTGAGTGCAGAACACAAATAACAACCTTGGCAATATGAATCATTATTCACAAGCATACTGGGTTTATATACTAACCAAACAGACCACATCATACCAAAAGATAGAAAAATAACATTAGTACAATAATTGGCCAATGTGGCTGTGGATGGGGGAAGGTAATCAATAATAATAGTTCAAAGGTCAAAATAAAGGTTATGGTAAGAGGAACACGAATACGATTAGGTCAGTTATTTAACAACTATACATTAGGAAATAGGCATATTGCATTTGTCCATAAATAGACCTCAGGTTTACCATTCATAATTCACCAGGGGATATAACAGAGGTCAAAAATTTGACAAAAATAGTCAATGAAATACCATTAAACAGAAATTATTAAAATTACATAACAGGAAGTCTTCTAATAATCAGACAGTGAAGGATATATATGAAAATGTTGAAGAAAAACAAGTTAACAAGGAATATTATCAAACTTGATTCACTCAATGGAAGAATGAAAATGTTCATACTTTACATCTCGGTTTGCTCTCAGCTACACTACTATTGTATACCAGGAAGATCTGGACAGGTGTTTCGTATTGATGTGGAACTCAGAAGTGAGCACCCATGACCCCACATCCGGAAGTAGAACCTAGGACTTTCCGTCTTATGTGCGAATGCCTAGTCTTTATTCCACTTAGCTGACATCTAATAAGGTACATGTCTAACATGAATCAATTCACGACTTTACAAGATTATTTTTCATTGCCTGAGGTAGATGTGCGTCTCACACGCGAAATGGTTAAACTCCTTTAATAAGAGTGTAATAAGTTTTCTTTCGATGCAGAAACTAGGGTTATCAGTTTAACTTGTAATGATTAACAATTGTGTTCAGTTATACAATCTGTTTTCCTGTCATCATCGGCTCATAAAATCCATTCGTTGCTCTAAAACGTTCATAGATATTCATAAACATTACTGTATGTTTGAGTAAATTCTAATGAATAACTTATTGAAAAAAACATTCTTTTCTATGTGTTGTTCTAATTAATAGCATGTTAAAAGTTATATATTTGAGAATAAGAAAAATGTTTTTTGTCAGTATGTAGACTTTAAGAGATCAGAATCTAGTGACACTGAGAAGAGTGAGATTTATATGCACAAAATCAGTGGAAAAAAACAAATATGTTTCTAATTAGGTAAATGAATGTTTCGTGATAAATTTTTTTCTGTGAAATTATTGTAACGAAACATTTTCACACCTGTTGCATCCAATAACTAAAAACGCAACACAGTACTTTAGTGAAATAATGTAATACGAAAATAATTCATTATGCTTCCAAGCATATGAAACATGTTTTACTGATAAATGAACTCATGCCTAACAAATTCATAGAGGTTTAACCGTTATATTACATTGATATACGATGAAATTGAATCCTTTCACAAATTATTTTTGAAATCTCTTCTGAATATTTAAAAACAGTTGATTCCATAAACTTTATCATCTTAATCAGAACATAATAATTCGAAACTATTCCATGTCAACTGTATCAGCGATTGTTAATCCCACACAGTAAATAAAAGCTATCATTATAGAACAGTAGGTAATTGAAGTGCTTGAAAAAGTAAGTTCCGAAACGACATTTAGAACATACTTATTAAGGACTGAGATTATGCTTTATATTCCTCAAAAGCTAATCTAAATGTGCTACATATAACTCTGGTTGGCGTTTTGTAATTGGGTTCGGTTTTGTGAGTTAGGGGTACTAACTCTATGATCTGATCTCAGGCTTAAGGCCTAAAGTAACCGTAGAGACCAGTAAATATACCTGAGGCAATAAAACTATTGAACGAAGTTATTTGATAAGTTATATTCAAAGATGGAAAAACTAAGGACAAAGTTTTACAATATATTTTCACTAAAAATAATATTTTTATTAAACATTTGAACTCTGTGTTTTAATTTTCACTTACTTAATTGTGAAGTAAAGTGAAATCAGGAGCATTTTTTAGTGAAGTACAGAAGTTCTAAGTAAACTTTCTCCGTTTTGTGTATAACATGTATGTGAGCGGTAAGAAATGTTTTATAATATTGCAGCATCTGTAGAATAAACAAAATTACATGATGTATATTATGATTCAAAGAGAAAACTTCCCCCTGATTATTTAAATGACGGCGAACGAGATTCAAATACACTAATTACATAAACAAACTGATTAAAACTTGTACGTTACTAAAACAAAAAGATGTTTAGCCTACTAAAAACAGTGAGATTGTATTTCCTCTACGTTCATAAAGCTTTTGGCAAATAGTTTGAAAATCCAGAATAATTAACGTACAAGAAACACATCCAACCTTTTCTTTGACCATGGTTTCAATCAGTGATTTTCCAAACCCATCGTTCTCCCCCATCTCCTACTCTGCTGATCCTTTAATCCTAACTGAAATTTCTTTTTCTATTCTTCTTTATAATTACACTCTGTTTCAACTACAGCATTTAACTTTCTTACGTTTAAGAACCCACAATTCCTTGTTTAAGTTTTATTATATTTTTTTCTGGCTATTCAAACACACAACAATTACACTTACAGTATTTTATTTAGGAAAACACTTTTTGTTGCTCCTGTTATTAGTTTTGATAAGTTATTGCCATCAGTAAATACATTATGAATTGTTATAGTGATCACGGAGTACATTGACAACTGCACCGTTTAATAATTATTTTGCTTGAAGGAGAACTCTTTGCCGAATCAATATTTCTTGTTTTATACTTCGATTAGTGATTTTTTGGTTGTAAGTGGCTTAATTACGAAAGCACTAAATTTTTTTAACACTTGGATGTTCAAGGAGGATATAAATTATCATTTATTTAACCTTTTCGAAAGTCATTCAATCTGTTCAGCATCTTGAAATCACATAAAACGTCAACATGTGTACGGATGAGGAATGGTGTACAACCTTAGTAATTATCATTAGTAGTAAATTAATTCAAATACGTATTTGCGACAAGCTATTCTACGGATATTCAGTCTCAAAAGACTGGCATTCATCTTAGAGAGTAAAGTATTTCTAAATAATATGTACCAGAATAATTCGAGAGATTAAAATGACAATTCACTCTCATAGGTAAACTTTATTTATTCAAAACAGCTCGTAAAGTGGATAATATTTCAAATAAATTCTGCCTAAATTACCAAACGCTCAAGAGATAGTAAGGATCTAGAAAAGTAAGGGGAAAGAATGTTTACCGTTTCTAAGGCTACAACTACTCTGCAGTGGTACCTTAGATAACACAATTCACTTAATGACAGGATGTTCAAGCAATTTAACCCTATATTTCAGCCCTTTATATATAGCATTGCTTTCTGTATCAGCCTGATCGTGCTTGTGAATCCGCATCCATTCTCTAATTATTTTCACCATATATATATATATATATATATATATATATATATATATATATATATATAAGCGGATAAGTCAGTGTCAGTTAGGTCTCACATAGATACACCAAGCGACTGTCCAATTAAGCGAAATAAATACACTGACGATATTTCCATACAATCATGCATACTCATTTATACAAGCATACATATTTGACAGCTAATTATATGGAAATATGAAAGAACTATTACAGATCTAAATTATAGTACTTACCCGAACATAGCTTAAAAACTCAATTAGCTTACATCTATACAATCACTAGTAAAATACATGCCACTTGAATCATTCAGGGACATATTCGCATAATCTTGAAATGTCTATATGTGGATCAGTAAAGTATGCTAGACATTTCACAAAAGGGCTAATACTTTTACATTGCTGTTCATCACTTATCATCTAATAAATCATACATTCGTCTTGAAATAAACATGCTTTATTTTGTGTCACTATCACTCACAACTTATCTTTTCTTATTGTTTGCAGTTTCCCATATTTCGTTACATTTTCAATTTTGAGTATGAGAGGAAATCCAAGTACCGATATAAAGAATCATTTAAAGAATCATTTAATCATTTAATTGCGACATTGATCCTAATTGCCATAAAAAATATAATCAGTAATTGACATCAAGTATTATGTTTGCGAATAAAGATGTATGTACTTGTTTCTCAATGCTAGCATTAAGAAAATACAAGCTTGTTATATATATAAATCAGTAGAATACAAAATAACTCTTTGATGCTTGAAGCGATAGGCTTCGAATATGAGTCTCAGAAAAAACATCACTATGAATCTAGGATAAGGCTAAACAGCTATTACCGAAATAACGACTCTTCGTTTACATCGATGCGATCAGTCATGAGATGTATGTTGAATAACTTTTGATCCCATAATCACTGATTTATTAATCCACATATAAAAAACATCACATGTGTCACGTTTGAAAACTTCAATCGCTAAGTAATCAGATACAAAACTAGCATGCCATTGTAGCAATAATACAACTAGTAGATGCCAATTATATTTTTAAAAATTATATGAATATTAAACACTTAGATGAATTTAAAACATTCATGTTTTAATGCATAAAAGTAATCATGAATTTTATTCACAAAAGGAGATATCTCAAAATCATTATGATTAGTACTTTACTCACGTTCACCAACTTCTGAGTAACCACAAGAAGTTATAGCAGTGTTATCAACATCAATGTTCATCTGTTGTCATAATAAATGTGTAAACTGAAATCTATTTACTCTCTAATCTTATACAATTTGACGACTAATTTTATTTTTATACAAGATAGTAATATTATCTTGCACCATACATAATAAATAGTTATTCCATAAAATACTTACTTACTTACGCCAGTTACTCCCGATGGAGCATAGGCCGCGACCAGCATTCTCCAACCCACTCTGTCCTGCAACTTCCTTTCTAGTTCTATCCAGTTCTTGTTCATTCTTCTCATGTCTGTCTCTATTTCTCGGTGTAGTGTGTTCTAAGGTCTTCCTCTTCTCCTTTGGCCTTAACGATTCCATGTGAGGGCTTGTCTTGTGACGCAATTGAGTGATTTCCTCAAAGTGTGCCCAATCCACTTCCAGCGCTTCTTCCTGATTTCTTCCTCCACTGGAATCTGGTTTGTTCTCTCCCACAGTAACTTGTTGCTGATAGTGTCTGGCCATCGGATCCGGAGTATCTTGCATAGTCAGCTGTTAATAAACACCTGTATCTTCTGGATGATAGCTTTCGTAGTTCTCCATTTCTCCGCCCCATACAGTGGGACTATCCTGACATTTGTATTGAAAATTCTAACCTTGGTGTTGGTTGACAATTGTTTTGAGCTCCAGATGTTCTTCAATTGTAACTATGTTACTCTTGCTTTGTCGATCCACGACTTCACATCTGCATTAGATCCACTGTGTTCATCACTGATGCTGCCCAGATATGTATAGGTTTTCACATCCTTCAAAGCTTCACCATCAAGTGTGATTCGATTGGTGCATATTGCATTGTATCGGAGAGTCTTGCTTTCCACTTTGTTTATATTGAGACCTACTGCTGCTGAGGCTGCTACTACACTAGTCGTCTTCTCCTGCATTTGTTGTTGCGTGTGTGATAGAATCTATAAAATACTACTTCCGTTTTTACTCACTTTGATCTTTAATTATTAAACTTATATATTTAGAATATAAACTGACTTTAATTAAAATAATCCTTCTACAATTTCTTAACATTCTTATCAAAAGCAAACAAATAATAATGGTGACATCTATTTTTTTTTTAAAAAAGGTACCATTACCTGAAAAATTACTTAAAGAAAAATTTATATTAAATAAAAGAATAATTCAAAAACTTTTACCCTCAATTAAAAGTATAAAATGTAATTTACATTGGTTTATTAATTTAAATTTACCAATTTAATCGGAAAAATCTTTACATCTTACATTTAAAGTAAAAGATTTAAAAAAGTTTATAGTAGAAAAATCAATTTGTTCATCTTTATTTAAATTAATGTTTGTAATATAAATCTTTTTTTAAATTATTGATTCTAGGATATTGAAAAATCAAAACGTTTGTAAATATTGAAAGTAATATATCGATTGTGGCTAGCTATTATAGAGGAGTGAATTTTATCGATCAGAGCAATGATACACAAAAAGTCGTATAAGCAGTCTTGAGTACTTATCAGTCCTGTTTTCTACCTGGCCAAGTCAGTTAAGTCCATAACACCAATAACAGCCCCTGCAATATGAATCATTATTCTCAAATATACTGGGTTTATATACTAATCAAACTGACCACATCGTACCATAAAATGGAAAATAATATTTGCACAAGATTTAGCCTAATGTGGCTGTGAATACGGGCAACAGCAATTAATGTACCAGGGATAACCCAAGAATGATAAATTGTACAATAATAGTCTATAGGTCAAAATAAAGCTTATAATAAGAGGGACACGAATATGAATAGTTTAGTTGCTTGAAAATTATATAGTACGAAATATGCATATCATATTGCTCCATAAATAGTTCTCAAAGTTACCATTCATAATTCTCCATGGGATACAACAGAAAGTATTTATCTACATTTAATTGTATTGCAAATCAAGTAAATTTTATTGTTTATAAAATACTTATTGTAAGTAAAATCTATCCAACTTCAAAATATATATCCGATAATTACATAATATTTACCATGAATATTTGACAGCCTAATGAAAAGCCATTAAAAGATTTAAGACAATAATTAAGAGTACTTTAATGTTGATAGTTCTTTTAAAGTAACATTATTCATTAAAAAAATACAAATGATTGAAGAGCATAATTCCATGAGGAAATATGTATAGTGAATAAACATAATGATTTATACCATTAGTTTATACAATATAAATGATAACAGTATATGATTATGTAACTATTGAAGGGTATTAGTACTCAAAGAAGGATTTTAAGATATACAAACTAACTAAAATGGGTCAAATTCAGTTTATGATGTATACCCTATCTAAGCGTTAAAAAATGAAAGTGATAAAAATCAATGAGAAATTTCTGAAACCACCAGTAATCATAAAACCAGAACTTTGAAATACCAATATAAGTTAGTTTAATACTTTAAAAATATTACTTATTATTAAGCTAGTACTTTACAACTGTCCACTATCTTTTTGAATTGTTTGTGCAGTTACTAGTTGAAGTAAATAAATAAAAATCTGACGGTATTAAAACTATTTTCTTTCAAAAATCTTTATCTTCATTAAGTGTATATAATCACTTTTGATTGTATTATCATTTTACAATAAAATTTTTTGTGCTGTATTTCAATCATTTTCAAATAAGAATCAATGTATTGTTTTGTTTCTAATAACATAAAGTAAAGTATAATTTACCATGCTTAGTTTCAAGTATCTACAAAGTTATACATTTGCATAAAAATTATTCAGATTACAAGTATTACTGAACAGTACCTTATCACAAAAGAAAATTTGTTCCTTTTTAATATTATTACTAAAAACTAAGATTTGTTTTATCTACAACATGGTTTTATCACTCAATTTGTTTACATAATTTACATTAAAATAGATTGAGATAATGCTGAAGAAAAAAATTGATATAGACAGAATATTTATTTCTGTGTTTCCCCCCCCCCTTCAAATGAGTGACTGGTTTTGTCATATATTTTTTATAAATTCTTATTCTTCCATTTATTAGATGATGATAATTTTTCTCCTTAGTTTCAAATACAATTTATAAAAGGAAAAGATATAGTTTGAATTTTTTGTAAATGATATGTTTACCATAAGATTTTGTAATTTAATCTAGTTTATTAGAAATTTATCTTAATTTTGTTAGTTGGAATCATGAATCAATTGAATATAGACCAACATGGAAGACCTGGAAGCACTGGACGGTCGTTGCGTCCTATTGTGAAACTCCTCAGCAGTGCATATTCACGATCCTGCCTCGAGAGATTAGATTCCAGGATCTATCAGTTTCACGCGCGAGCACTTAAGCACTAGACCACTGAGCTGGCATCCAATGGTGTCAATGTCTAACTTCAACTAGTCCACGAAATTAAGCGACACATTCATTAATGTCTCACAACAGACCTGGTTGAACTCCGCTAGTCACTTCTTCTCACTAGAACTCCAGGAAATACCTCTTGGAACCAGTCACTAGTGAGTATTAGGAATCATCAATAACTTAACAACCTCTTTCCGCGAATTTCCTTCGGTACGAATATAAAACTTTCTAGCTCCAGAAAATGAAATTGTCAAGTTGGAGATAATGATGTCCGAATATTTTTCACATAATAACCATTGGCTTAATTTTAATCAGCAACTGAATAGAACATAATAAAATTAAGTGGATCATCAAAGCTTATCAGAGATAAAGGACTTGAATTTATAGTTTATCCATTGAAAAGTATAAATTTTCGGGACCTTTAAAACTCTAAAACACATAGTATAGTAACGTAATGTAATTAGTTACATAGATGGTTACCTGGACAGTCAAACTATTTTTCATGCCATAACGAATATCTAAATAACATCAAATTATAAAATTTCAGTAAATATTCATCTTGAACGTTAAGTAAAATTGATCTTTCTAAGTTTCAAAAATAAACTGGTTCTTTTACTGTAAGGTTGGGAAACAAAATGGTGCATAAAATTCTTCAAATAGTAAATGAACTTCAACAAGTATTTTGTAGGGGTATCTGTATAGCTTTTGTTATACAATAATATCAGAGTACTCTTTTCTGACTATTTTCAAGTTAATATGTTCCCTGAAAATACTTAAGTCAGTAATGATTGTCTACTCACCACTAGTGTGACATTGATTTCTCAACGCTGCAGTACAAAGCCTATATCTGTTGAGAATATCAAGTTGAGAGTGATTTATTAACCATCTAATCACATAGATCATATATCAACCTTGTGGTAGGCATGAAAATGAACAGTTCTACATTCCATTCAATTTAAAGTTACGCACAATGATGTCTTGTTTTTACCGGTTAACAATAACACTAATTTCAAAATAAACATTTAACATTCATTTAACATTCGTAATATAAGAAAAAAACCATAGAATTCTACGAAATAAAGAATAATAATAAGATGGAAACAAACTTAATATTTTGTTGAGTAAAGAGCACGTAAGTAGCATTAAATTTAAATTCCAATCTAATCAATGAACTTTTACTTGAATACATTGTGACAAAAATTAGAGGTAGACATCAAGAGAATGAATAATACTTGGCAGCAATTATGGAGGAAAGTCCAGGTTAGAGTAGGTTGGTGAATCTTTATCGGTGAGCCATGATCCACGAGAAGTGACAGGAGTAATTTAGAAATTTGATTAGGCTGATAATTTATTTTTCTTCGACAGATATTGCCTTCAATAAGTATTGAAGTAAATGAGATCGACTACTACAACAGATCTGTACACTTTTCCTATTTTGCTCTTTCAAAAGAAATGATCAAGACTTACTACTCATAGATCAATTTATTCTTAAAACCAACAACCAAGCGTTTTTGTATTGTCGAATAGCATATGTCAGTAAAACTGAGGTCAGAAAATCCTTCATCAAAGTAACTCAAAACCTTTCAATGTAAAGTTGTCGATCCACTACTGTATCCTCCTTTTTAATCAACCATTGATATTAGGAATTATTGTTCTAGTAAACAAAAGTATGGATTTAAAATATTCACCGGATATTTCAAACCACAGAAACCACATCTTATAAGTTTCAGTATACTTAAATAATATTCAAGGATATATGATATTTTTGCATAAAAATGGCAAAATATACTATTTCCAGTAGTGTCATTGGTTTCATTTTCTTTTCTATTTATTGAAGACGATAAACGCAACCGAGAAATTCAAGCACTTCACTTCTACCCGAAGTTTGTGCTGATGATGTCGTTCAGAAGGACGATGAGAGCTCCACGACCAAACCATCCAGCTCAGAGAACAAACCAACATCAAAGTAACCGATCAAACTGTTTCTTTTCCTGTTCACTTTGAGCGAAACTATTTACTTTTGTAATTGAAGATATTCACCGCTTATGTTCTGATATATTGTCATTTTATAATTGCTTTAATTTATCTAATGCCATTTACTAGGGTAAACTGACAAAATGATCGCACTTAAGATTAATTAAGTTAATGTTCAGTTATTATAAATACTCAGATGCTTCCCTTCTTATTTTTAAGATAAGAATAGAAAAAAATTTGATGTAGGCCATTTTTAATCAAGAAAATTATTCCCACACATTTTTTTATTTTCAGTTTTTTGTAACCGATTTAAAAAAAATAAGATAATATCTCATCCAGTTTTCAATCCTATGCAAATGGCTACAGAAATAAAATGACCAATTTATTTCATAAAACATACGTATCTAATTAAAACAAATCTTCATTAATCGAAAATGTTCATCTAAGTATTCATTCCCAATTTACTATTTCTAGTTGATATGGCTGATGTTTAGCATGCAAACGACATCCTGCGTAATCAAAACAATCTCACTTCCGACTTAAGCGTGTTATTCAACTCAAGTTAAATGAAGAAATAATCGTGTCTTTCATAAAGAGTTTAAAAGTTTCATGTCACTGAAACCAGAAAAACGTAAACACCATTGTAAAGTTCATATTATTAATTGCTTTACATTTCTATTTAGTATTCCCAGTTGAACATGAAGTTTCAATGAACAAGTAAGTGAATTTTTATTCAAACACAGTTTTAACTTTTCAGTTATTAAAATGTACCTTGTATTATAAGAAAGCAAAGCAACAAATCCCTATTTTATAAGAAATCAACTAACAATCACGTGAATCGGTTGAAGTTAGACATTAACACAGTTGGATCACAGCCGACTCAGTGTTGTAGAGATTAAGCGCTCTCGCGCGAAACTGATAGATCCTGGAATCAAATCTCTCGGGGCGAGATGGTGGATTCGCACTACTGAGGAGTCCCACAATAGGACGCAACGACCATCTAGTGCTTCCATGTTTTCCATGTTGGTCTAGCTTCAATTGATTCATGATCTCAAGTATTAGACTTAGCTAGTGTTTTAATTTCAGTTATTTTCACGTTTAAAACCATCGTTAGACGCTAGGTTGATGTTAAACATTAAATAGTTATGTAAGTGAATACAATATACAAGCTGTGTCAGTATTTTTCTGCCAGCAAACTTTGTAAACGCCTGTTTACATTATTTAAAAATTCATAATTTTTATTTTAATTGTTCATGATATGATGATTTTTAAGTCAATAGAAAAACAATATGTATATGGTCTAAACTATTCTACTCTTATAGTTCATCAAGTCTATAGCACAGTATTAATATGAGTATTAAGATGGAAGTACTTTGAGAATGTTAGAAAATCCGGTTATATAAAAATGTCTTACAAAATAACATCATAATATTACTAAACCTTGATGGAATTATGCTGTCATCAAAGATTATATTTTCACGGAAATTGTTTTTCTCTATTAACTCTTGTTATTATATGAAGACATTGAGAAAGTTACAACTACAATTGATGTGAAGTATATGGAAATGATTAATAAACCATTGAATTGACAGCGACGCTGACGTTCAATAGCATTGAAATGAAATTCATGCTTACATTAATATATCCCATTTAAATAAAGCATTACTTTTTTTATATAAATGTTTCTAATAGCGAATTTGGTTACTAATGCACATCTAATTGTTTAAAAAGAATAATTACCATCTGTTAAAATAAATAATCAACATTTTGCCTACTTCAATGATGAATTTACATTTTAGAGATAGAAAACATTTTGCCAAATCGACTGATGACGAAACCTGAATCCTATAATAGAGTTACGGTGCAATATTAAATATTTAATTGCCCCAAAATGTCCTAGTACGCCCGAGGGTGGGGAGAGTTCGCTCTCCCTCTCGAAATTCTCTCACATGGCCACACGTATACAGCCACTGTCAAAGAAGTCCTACTCACTGCCTTCTCGCGGCATTACTGTTGTTCACGGAATTGAGAGGGTGAAAAGCGAATGTCATGCACTTTAACCGGATTGGTGGGAAGGGAAGATCCATCTGAAGGAGTTAGAAAACTCCAATTCCGAACCAATGGTGCACATAGGCTCCAGGGTCCTGAAGGAACAAAACACGTATGAACTAATTATTGGTCACCAACTATCATGGGACTGCATCTTCTGACGCTGCTCCACTACCTTATGAATCATACTTTTAAGTCGAAGGCTTCAAGCGTGATCCCTTAAGAAAACCATCTCCTTCGGTCTGAAAACATCCGAGCAGTATCTCAGCCCTAACACAAATCAAACAATTTGTGTGGCGCATGTGTATTCTGTCACCCTTTGTACCAATATTATTGTGTCCAAATAAATAATGATAAAATATTTTATTTAAAAAACAAGGAGTCATATTGCATTAACATTAAATTTACCATCAGTTAATTAATTTATTTATACATTTGATAAAAATTTCAAAATAAAAATTCATTACATGAATTTCATCTGCCAACGTGTTAATGTTAACAATTACTAAACCACTTTGTCTAGACCGTAAAACGAATCAAATGGACAACAAAATCTTCTTTAGAAGTGACTCATTTCCTTTCTTCTATTATTAAATCTACTCCGGATTGTAAAACAATATATATAGTAGAGAAAATAAATGAAAATTCATTCACAAAACTTGAAACTGTAGCCTAGATAAATTTTTCTCTTACCCCACCATTCATTATTGCAGAACGTACTTATGGCTCAAAGGTTCCATCATTTTGACAATAATTTTTTACAAGATGAACCTCAAGATATTTCAAAATTCAGCTGGTATAGAATAAACTTATAAAATTAATTTGTTTATAAATAATCAAAGGTTTTATCTTTGAAATATCGATCGATAGATTAAAAGAAACAACTAAAATCACTAATATCTTGTTGTTTCATCAATCAATCAATCAATCAATCAATCAATCAATAACTTATCACAAGATTTATCTCAATGTTCGTTGTAAAATATTTATGGTTTTGTCTTTGTATGCTCTTGGTTAATAAGAATGATTAAAAAACTCAAAATAAATTCATTGGTTTTGTCTATTTTTGTGCTTGTATTTAAAAAAGGTCATCATAGCTTGCCACCAAGTTCTAGTCAAAACTTACACGATATTACTATTTGAAGTTCTTTTTATACTTAGAAATGTTAAGGATACAACATAAAGTATGTTTGCTGAAATATACGTAGTAGATAATAGCTGTGGTATATTAAAGTATAATGCATTAATTATTTTGTCGTATTCGGTAACATATTCCTTCCTGGGTTTGAACTTGTATATTACACAACGAAACGTCCTGGTAAATCAAGCTAACAACTGTAGTCTTCATATTCAGAATATGTTTGTATGAATGCTATTATTTCTCTCGCTACAGAAGACTTAATGAACAATCCTGCATCCATTCAAGAGGAGCGAGACACAATAAATCTTATCATAAACAGTTAAGATTGACATATAATTATGTTATGATTTGGACGTTTTATGGGTATTTCTACAAGTCATGTGAAATATTTTTAAGAAACTGACCTCAGTTAAATTAAAACTGAAAACTAAGAGCAACCGGAGATCTGTTTTGTCTCAGTATGGGGCTAACCCAAGGAACTGAGGGTTCTACATTTAACTCCTGAAGTTGCCACGGCAGCTTACTTCTAAGAAACTCGAAAGTAGGGCTAAATACCTGTCCAGTTTATTTATGTCTTGAAAAGAATCTGGTCATTTTAAAGGTGACGTTATGGTCAGTAAAATATTAGTACTGAATGAAAGTAGGGTAGCTCTCTTTGTGAAAATAAGTAGAACAGTAATAATATTATTTTCGCTGTTACATAAACCATTTTCACCGGTTCATCGATGTCCATTCAATAAGCTTATTTCGGTCAACAAAATTCATACGTTAGTCCTAACGCAACATATTCTGTGTCGAAATTTGCTTACTTTGTTTCATGGTTTCTTATATAACATCCATTTCAACCTGACTCATCGCTGGCCATAATCACAACATGCTTCTAATATACAGAATCTTCTCAATCCAAATTTACGATTTACAATGGAGCATGAGCAGCACAATTAGTTTCATTTTGTAGAATTCAGTATTCAACATTATGTAATTGGTCGAATTCAAAGATTTATTCATTGAAAATACACATGGAATAGATATTATTTGAATTTTAATGGCTTCTCGTCGATGAGCTATCAACGAGCTTTAATTAAAACTATATTCAATCAAATACAAAACATGTACAATCATCAGTCTCTTTAATATCTACATATATTTGAACGTAAATAAACAGTTTAGAAGTTGAAAAAGTGATAGATTTCGATTTGCTAAAGAAACTTATTTTAAATAAATTATGAAATAATATTTACAAATTTATATTACTTACTTACGCTTGTTACCCCTCGTCGAGGAGCATAGGCCGAAAACCAGCATTCTCCATCCAAAACTGTCCTGGGCAATCCTCTCAAGTTCTTTCTAGTTAACATTCATCCTTTTCATATCTGCGTCAATCTGCCGGCGTAATGTGTTCTTTGGCCTTCCTCTTTTCCGCTTCCCTTCACCATTCCAAGTTAGGGATTGCCTCGTGATGCAGTTTGGTGATTTCCTCAATGTGTGTCCGATCCACTTCCAACGTCTTTTCCTAATTTCCTCTTCAGCTGGAAGTTGATTTGTCCTCTCCCATAAAACGCTGTTGTTGATGGTATCCGAACAGTGAATGTTGAGTATTTTGCATAAACAGCTGTTTATAAATATTTGTACCTTCTTGATGATGGTTGTGGTAGTTCTCCACGTTTCAGCTCCGTAGAGTGGAACTGTCATATTGAAGATTCTCACTTTGAAGTTAGTTGACAGTTGTTTTGAGTTACATATGTTCTTCAATTGTAGAAATGCTTTCCTTTCTTCGCCAATCCTTGCCTTTACATCTGCATCCGATCTTCCTTGTTTGTCAACGATGCTTCCAGATAAGTGAATGTTTCCACCACTTCCAGAGTTTCGTCATCAAGTGTGATTGTATTTGTGTTCTCCGTGTTGTACTTGAGAATCTTGCTTCTTCCTTTGTGTATGTTGAGGCCTATTGATGCAGAAGCTGCTGCTACATTTTCTGTCTTCGTTTGTATTTGACAAATTTATATTACGAGAGTATTTTTTTCCAACTTCTTCTCAAACATCGAACTATACAAAATTTTCTAATTTTGACAAACATTTTCAACTGTCGAATTTTTTTTCTTAACTCTTCTTAACTATATATTATTGTTAGCTTAGTTATTATTGAAAAATAATAAATTTGTGAAATTTATTTCTTATTCTTTTTTAAGACACAAAACAAAATAAACTTTGACAACCTGGAAAAAAAGAAACGAAGTGTTCTTATTAAGTGTATTACTTCTTATTTAACTCTTAAAACAAAAAAAACCTGCCAAAATTGAATTTTTGTAAAATATTTATCTTAACATTTTAGTTAAGGTTGTTATTAGTCCTTATGTTCAATAGATAAAAAATGATGGTATATGCAAATTTTAATCCTTAGTACTTTTAGTTTAAATAATTTGCTTGTTTAGGGAATTACAAAACGTCAATGCTTAAATCCTATATTCTTCATTCTTAAAAGAATATAGGTACTGTTAAACCTTGAGACTAGAGTAATCCAGTCTATTATTCATGCTTAAATAACTGGCCATACTAACTCCTAAAATTAAAATAATAATTACATCCAATTAATTCGAAGACTTTATCATTTGAATACGTTTTAAATCAAATAAATGGGTTGTACAAGTATTAGGTTGTTAAACTATTTAGGCTTTAAGATATCATCCAAGCTCTTCTCATAATGTTCTCCTTTATTATTATAAGGCTGTAGTATTATCATACACAGATTACTATTTTGTAGCAGCTCTATGTTTCATATTATGATTTATGATATATTCCTTAATAACCTGTATTCAGCTTTTACTGGACACATGAAAATCACTGCTTCTTTGTAGTTAATGAAATTTATTTAATAATAATAATAATAATTAATGGCTTTATTCAATATTATAATGTGGTACAATATAGAATTCTCAGCACGAGTTATTTCAACAAGTTTTTTTACCAAAAAAACCAGTAGCTACTGCGCTACCACAGGTCTTTTTATTGTTTGATCGATCCTGACGATAGATATTAAGATCACGTAATGATACTGGGCAATCATCCTGTAAGTCAGTCAACCAAGATTCTTGAATTGTGATGACACCACAATTACGATACATGTTTGACTTAGCAGAAATTGGAGATAGTCCACCTTGTTAATTAGAGATCGACAGTTAGAGTTAAGCAGCTCGGGAATCGACATTTGATTAATGTTTATTCTCTCTAAAGCATATTGCCAAACACCACAATGTCTCTTATTGTACTTGTTTGTAATTTTTGCAACGAAAGGACGTAAGCTTTTCATAAACGCGCCTGTATAGGTTATGCGATCAAGAGACATAATGATAGGTTACAACAAATTTTTAAAAAACCCAGATAACTTGTTGAAATATTTAGATGGCAGAAACAGGTAGCCCAGGGATTCAAGCAGGCCGCCATTTAAATAATATACTAATCAGGGAAGTATTCTGCAAAATAATTAAGTAATAAGCTGGTGGTGAATGGCATATCTCATTCTATATTTCAACAATTTAACTAGTTTCCATGTCACAATAACATTTCGTTCTTTTTTTGGTTAAAATATCAAGTTTGTTATACAGAACATTGTACAAAACGATTATACTATCAAAGTTAGGTGATGATGAAAGTTCTAAGTGAAAGTAAACAGAATAAATTATTTCATTCAACTGTCTTAAATTTTCTATAATCCAACAAAAAGATATGCAGAAAAGAATTAATCATCTTCTATAATGTGGTAGGGAAAAATAAATTCATTAATAATAAGAATTAAGGTACGGAAACTGCAAAACAATGGAATAACAAACAAGAAATCTTACTGAGTTGTTAAACTATCTAAACATACTGGCGTTCTATGATAGAAAACGTAACTTATACAGTGTTTCTATAGTAACTTATAGTAATACATTTAATTTTGGAAGTTTACATAATTATCACTTTTGTTAATCAGTTTAGGTAATACAATCAATTTTAATTTATTGTAGTATTTAAAACATTTAGCCCCATTAATGAATTTCAGGAATACAATCTATGTAAAAAACCTATTTTAAATACTTCATAAATAAGCTAATACGTGTTAATTTGAACTAAGTAATTTAATATGAGAATATTTTGTCAAAGTTTTAAACAATTTCAAATATCAAGGCTTATGATCAAATTATTGCATTTCACTCTTAATCTAGCTAATGTACCATTTCAACATGCTTACTTTAGGTTCAATCTCTCAACTGTCAAATTTGTTTTTCGACTGAGTATATAAACAATTTTCCTCATTCTATCAATGTAACAATGTAACACACTTCATTGGTACATCATCGTATCACTAATATAAAAGAGTAGAACGATAGTGTAAAATAGATTCTCCGTAGACGTGAATGTTTTGGCTATACTTAAGAAACGACTGTTACATTATAAAACATTGTACAAATAAAATCTATTTAGGCATATTCATTTTTATTAATAGATGGAACTAAAAAGTGCTTTATTAGTTATATGTGTTTGTTACTTAAAATATAAATGTATTTTTAACTGAAAGCATTTGTTTCTAAATCCTTTCTGGTTACATAATTGTTTTTGTAGCTATAAAGTAAACGTTAGACTAATAACAAACCATATATCTGATTCGCAAATGCATTTAAATTCTAATCACACATTCATAAGTGAATAACAACAAACTAGAGTATACAATTAATAAAAAGCTAAGCGTCCTGGATTCCACTGCTAGCCCTTATCCATCTTTGCTTATAATTTAAATTGTCATTATTTACTCGTAACTTGATTTCTTCCTCTGTTTTTTTTTCTATTGTAATGTAACCAACCTTATTCTATCAAAAGAATTCGCTTTAAAATCATAAATTTATCTTAATTATTGTCTAATTTAATGATTTAATAATTCACAACTAAAGACATACACAAAACGAAGCACAATTAATCTAAAGGCAGTTTCTTTTTTCCTTTTAATATTTAATCTAATAAAGACTACTGATATGTGGATAGTAATCATTTCAGATTAATTTAAAATATTACCATGGTCAAAAGCAAGTCTAATGAAAATGTCTTTCCATTTTTTTCCTTATTATTTTCAGTCTAATTATAAATTAACTAAAAAAAATGAGGTGAAGGTCATTCATAACTAGTAAGATGTTAAAATATCAACAATGTTAATGAAATATTTAATCTGATTTAATGTTATTATTGTTTGATTTTTTGTATGGAAAATAACCTATAAATGGTAAAAATTTATGAAGATTTGAAATTGACATTATTTTGTGATTAAAAAATTTATGTTAGTTACTATGGAATTTGATATTGTGCCATAAATCATATTTAATTTGATAATTCATTTATTTGTTGAATTCATGAATCGATATAAACTAGACCATCATTGAAAACCTGGAAACTAAGGAGTCTCATACGAGAACAAAACGGTTGTCCAGTACTTCTAGTTTTTCAATGTTGGTCTAGATTATATCGATTCATGAATTCATTTATTTAAATCAATACAATCTCCACATACCCAACCAATCAAATTAATTTATTCCCTATGGATTTCAACTTCTTGAATAGAAACAAATATTTACTTCTGTTACATGTAAAATAAGAAACTTGCCAATGATTGATCATGTGAAATTTCCATTAAATCTGCAAACATATACGTTTATTTTTGTTTTATTTTATCTCATCTTGATCTATATTTTCATGAAAATATTTTACAATCATTCGAGTAATTTTAATAATTTTATTATCTTCTGATTGAATGAACAAATGATGAAATGTATTCGATATAAAGTTCAAATGAAATTTCAAACAAACATTCCATACCATCAAAAGCAGAACACTTATTAAATCAATAAAGACTTAACCCAGTTAGAATTAAAGCTTACATACATTTCATTTGTTTATATATATTTAATGCTGTTTAATGTATATATATTCTTATGGCATAAGGTGATACAAAACGTTATATATTGACTGTTAACAAAAAAGTACTCTTTCACGGATAAATGTGTAATACTTAATAAAGTAACACCTAATTTCTATATTAAGCTTCATTATCAGACGGTTTAATGCTCCGAAATCATAAATGATTTACGTTGTGTATGTATTTTTCTAGCTCAATTATGTATCATTTATAATAATATTGAGTTCTTCAAGCTGAATGGTTTGTTTGAGGAGCTTTCATTGTCAATCTGGATAGTATCGTCAACTCTTACTTCGTGTACAAATAGACGCTGAAGGTGTCTTCCAGAATGACAATAAGAAATCCATGATTAAGCCATCTAGTTTGGAGAGCTCAACACTAGTAAATATATTTACCTGTGCTAAACATTTCCTCTAACATTTACATATCATGCCTGATTTTTTCAATGCGTTGTAGGAACTCAATTCATATACTTGTTTCTGTCCAAATCGAGTTTATTACAAATATTTAATAGAAAAAATTAGTAGTTGTTACACCTTGGAAAAAGTGCTTTATTACTTTTGAAATGATTTAATTTTTTACCACAAAACGAAAATACATCTCATAGCAGTTGAGCTTGGTAGATAGTACTGTTTAGATTGATTGAATATACACTTTCATTGCACATAGATCCCCTACAAACTGAGCTTATAATATTTAATGAACGTTTAACGTACATGTAACCACTTTTACCGAGCCTAGAAGAAATACATTAGATATGAACAGCTGTTTTAAAACAAGAAGGTAAACAATCAAAAAGAAGAACAAAGTATTATATATTATTTGTAAAAATTGCATTTGAGTAACCTCGGTGAATGGAAAAAAATTGTCTGCATCATTTCGTCCATTAAATTTGTCTGGATTACTTCGCGGTAATAATCAAAAACAAAATTATCAAACAATATATTAATTATCAGAAGGGGTTTTGTGGAGATTTAGTAAGTTTCATAGTTGAGGAATCTCATAATAGGACGAAACGGCCGTCCAGTGTTTCCAGGTTTCCCATGGTGGTCTAGCTTCAATTGACTCATGCTTTCAGCTATGAAATAATATATGTTTTAATTTTTACTCTGAAGATGTTCGAACATGTTACATCCTTGAATCTTTCTACCCACTTTAGTGCAGAGTATGACTTGTCTAATGTAGACTAAGATCTTGACGTCATAGGCTGACTGGCTTAACCTTGAGGCTAGTATGCGTAAGTTCGAAGTGGGGGTAGATAGACGAAAACTATCCTATCCCTGATTGGCTGGCAAGCACGCGAGAGAGAGAAGACAAAGACAGCTGGAACACTAATCACTTTATTCCAACCCCGATCTAGAACTCGAATTCCCAATTCAGATCAGGGTGAAAAGTTACATGAATAAGTAGATGAATAACCTGACCACAACGTACAATAATGAGGAAAATACAATTATGTCCAAAACTGGGGGATTAGAGTAGAAAATAGAATACAAAAGGTTACGTCTAAATTACAATAGCTTTAGAACAGAAAACGCTATGGCAATGAATTATGCATCAAAAGAAAGCTCATAATCTGTAGAATAGGGTGGGGGCAAAAGTAAATGTTACAGTTTTACAAGCTTTGAATTAAATGAATTAACGTCCCCCGAAATAACTTCCGTAATTTGTTAAGGCTTCTTGTTTCGCGGTTCACATCAGAACAAGTCTACTGGATGAAATGTTAGAATTGTTTAAATATCAATCGATGAGATTATTTGAAGCGTAATTTTTAAACATAATATCTTTTCTATACTCAGTGTCAAATTTTTGTCAAACTGTTCGTTCAAATATTGTTGAATAATCGTGTAAACAAAAATAAATACTTTTCACATAACCAAAAACATGTTACGATATTCTGTTGCTTTAAGGCAATCAATGACTACTTTTATCAAGTATGGTAAATGTTCCTCCTCACCCAAAAAATAATAATTCGAAATTATGAAAAATCATAAAAACAACACTAATACTGATACAACAATGAGAAATTAGTTTTGAAGCATTTTATATTGTTATTACTGTTATATAACGCTGTAAATAGGCTACAACACAATAACTTATTGTAAGGATGGCTCGTTGACAAACTTAAGGAAGCCTCAAGAAACCCAGAAAGAGCCGAAGACATTCCATCCAATCACATTCTAGAATGTCGACGTGTAGCTCCACTATTGGATGAATAAGAAGGCCCCCCTATGTGCGTATTGGTTGTCCTAAATGATGATCTACTTTCAGCCAAAAACTTTAGATACATGAGATCTTTGTACTATATTTAACACTGTTTCGAATAACATTCCTTTCACTTGTCTTCTGTTTTCTGACTTGCGACTTGGGTAGGTTCAAGCGTTCGAGTGCTCAAATATTACACAACGTACTAAGAATCGAAGTTCAAGATATAACGCTTATTATTGCATCATCGTGAAAAAAATAAACAAGTTATTTTTCATCTTCCAGACTCAAACAACTCTAAATGATAAAAGCAAACATCACAGCATTGAACAGCAGCTGTTCAACTGAAAACGTTTTACTTCATTGCAGTAATAAATCAGTAAACGGATATAAAGTAAGATAGTGTAGCCTAAAACTGATTAATAAATCCCTGTTTCGCAGCCTTAAATAGCCTGAATACAAAGCAGATTTATCTCTGCCTTATACTTAGCTAATAGTTCCGTCCAGTATAATAAAAGTTGCATCCCTTACTTTCACGCTAAAACAATCACAGTAATGCTATAATTAAACTAGAGCCGACTGAAATGTCTTTTACTATTTACAGACGTTTACCTAGTTGTAATGACATCTTTGATTATTTGTTCGGTTATAAATAGAAGAGAAACAAAATGAACGATTCATCCTACTGTTTTTAAACTTTAAAATCTATATTCTTAAACCTTTGTTTGAAGTAGGTGTTAATAATATTTTCGATAAGGAAATAAATGTTTCCTGGTTAAACTACTCAGCTTAGAAAACACCTACTTGAACTATGAGTCTTTAGTTTAAAGTATCTTTTTTCATGATTTTGATCAAAATATGAATGAATTCCATCAAAATGTTACTTTGTTTTTGTTTTTATTCAGAGTTTTTTAGTATTAACTTGTGACGAAAGAGGTTAAAGTCAAATTTCATCAAAAACATGTTTTACAGATTTCAGGAAGCTGTGTACAAAGTCTTTGTTGAACTAATATCATTTTTCTGATAGTTTTCCTTTAATCTTCTATTTGAGTAGACTTTGAGATTAGTATGATCAATCAGAAAGTTTCATTCAGTGACGTAATTTTAAGATCGTGAAATTGATTTTTCCATGATAAATAGAACGGATCAAAACGGTTAAATAAATATGAATAATAAATAAGGATAATCGACTAAACGGTATGTGTTAGTTAATTATAAAACTCAACTTTTGTGACAAACTATATTTTATAAAGAATACAGCGATTATTTCAGCACACCACTTTATATTTATATTTCATTATTTTTTTTGAAAATGACTTAACTTTCTTTACTATCCTGTTGATTGATGAAGATCATCAAGAAGCATCAATTATTTACTTGACAAACTGTTGCTATGTTTCCACCTTTCAAAGAAATGTTTGTCAATGATTCATGTGTAAATGAATAATCTCTCATAAGTCGAGATATTTTTAATGAAGACTTTAATAATATTTTACTAATATACAAGTTAAAAGTAATATACTGAGATAAGATGGTGGTTAGAGGTGGTTAACAGGAAACCCTGGACCCGGGTTTCATGCTACTTGGCACTCGTCAGCAAGGTGTACCTGTAATTTTGATCGATAGTATTTGATCAGAACTAAGAAGGACTTAACACGCATGACATTGATCACCACCCAGTGATCAATCAACTGTGATTATATTTCAGTCCTACAGGAGGTCAGTTGCGCCCCGAATAGCTCAGTGGTAACGTCTCTGACTGTAAAGCTGAGTGACAGGGGATCAAATCCGTCAGGGAGCACTAGTTCCCTCAAGATTACAGGTACACCTTGCTGACAAATGACAAGGAGCACGAAACCTGGGTCCAGGGTTTCCTGCTGACCACCCTCAACCACCATCTTATCTTAACATAGTGCACGCAGTGTCAAGCCACCTAGACTAGTGGCCACATTGTAATTTGGTCGATAACATTTGATTAACACTTAGAAGGAATTGACACGCATGACATTGATCACTACCCAGTGATCAATCAATTGTGAAAAGTAATATATACAAACATAATAAATAACAAGTGTATTCTGGAACATTATTTTTGTACTATTATTGGAATTATTCCATGAAACGTATTTTGTCATAAATACATCTAATACTCAGTTTTCCAAATATTTCTTTTCTGTTGATTTGAAGATTACATTATTATGATGGAAATAACATTCATTATATCTTAAATGTATCCACATTTGACTGAATGTATGAAGGAAAATTTACACCTTTTAATGACATCATAAACTTTTATTTTTGAAATTAATCTTTATAGAATTATATCAAGTTACATGAGAAATGTAAACTTGCAAAATATATTTCGAAACGTACAATTTTAATAAGGTCCTCTCAAATTAATCCATTTCAAGTAGAAATTTTAAAAAAGAGGTGATTTTTATCATTTTTTCTGATCTTTAGTCTATTATATTACCTGAGTTAAAATAAAGACTATTTTATAAAAACAGTAAAATATTTATATGTCATTCACTAAGGTACACTTTCTAGTTGTTATCTACTTCAAGATTTTAATTCTTTCAACAAAACATACACTATATAATATAAAATATTTTTATTTACATTTACACGCCAATATTACTTAAAGTATTGAAGGTCTCGTCATGAATCGTGAGTGCATAATTCTGAAAGCTTTAATGCTGAGATGAAACAGCAGTTTAAAGCCATTTGGTTTTTATTCGTTATCTAGCTGCATTTAGTCCATAATGAAGCTTTATTCAGATTCCACAGATTTAACCTTATTAAATGACATGAAAAAGGAACAAAGGTTTGCTAAAAAGTTAATACAAGTTAACTCAGTTGATATAATGAATTTTTTAAACGTCGATAATGTGATATTTTCAAAAACATTCTGTTAACTGACAACTTTTGAATGAATTTAATCTCAATGATAGACGATTTTAACTTTTTCTGCTGACCGTTAACTAACGTTGAAAACATATCAAGCATTTTTACAAAGACAGTAACATATTTTTTAAATAAGTAATTGAAGTGAAGATTTGGTAAAACTGTTGATCGTAACAACTGAAAGTATAATTGTAAATGTGCCTAAAATATAGGTGAGATTAGGTAGAATTCATAACTTGATCAGTATCAAAGCACAATGTTGTAATAATAGAGGCTTCGTGTTTTAGATAATTACTGTGAAAGAGTTTATTGAGTTAATTACTACATATAATTACACTATTTCTAGTGAATTCTCTTTTAACATTTTGTTCTACTATGCTTAGCGTGTTATTTGATTTATATCGCCTTTAAATCTAATCAACTGATAGCTTGCTGGTTCACTAAAACAGACGCAAACTTTTCACTATCTTTCACCAAACACAACAGCTATCCATATCATGTCATAAATGTCTATCACGTTTCTGGGTAATACTAGGAAGGCATTTACAACTGAATTAAAAATCAAACTTTTCAATAAATCCTTAGTTTTAAGCTATATTACACTCTCATAGCGAAATTTGTTCCTCCTTGGTATCCGAAGACTAGTTTAGGCATGTACCCCAAAAAATAGATTAACCGTATATGCATACAGAGCTTTTTATAGCTCGTTAGTTCTATCACATAAACATTACATTCCTAAATCTAATAATTTCTCCTATGATTATTATAATGCTTACTGCCTACAGTGAAAAGTGAAATTTTCAGTTTACTTTCACCTTTAGTCTAGTCAGTCAGCAGTATTAAATTATGAATAAATGAATGAAAAGACTTACTTCTGAATTCTATTAACAACAAAGTAAAGTTTGATTGAAATTAACTGTTTTTGATTGACTTAGAATATTTTTGCTAGGAAAAACCCAGGCAGAAATTTACTATCTATCATTGTTTATTACTGTTAGCTTGTTAAATGGTTTACACTTACTGACCATAGGAACGAAATGTCTATTGTCTTGTATAAAACACGAATAGGGACATACTTGCTTCTTATTCTAAATTCACCCAACCTATATCGGAGACTACTTAGAGATCAATTAATTTAAATGCTTTGATTTGTCTACTAAAGTTTTTAGACAAAACTCCATATGTGCATGAAAGCAAACTTTACAAGTGAATTTCGAGTATTAAAACTTTAAACACAAAAATTTAACATGGACGATCATTTATATCTCATAAAAAGTTTTTCCTTCAAATATTTCAATCAAATACATACATTTAGACGTAATTACTTTCTTTTACGATAATAATCTGTCAATAGACTGTCAACTTTTATTACCGTTAAAAAAAACTCAATAAAAAAGCCAAATAGCATTAATTCTGTTACAGCAAAGATAAGGTTGTTGTTTATTACTTGGCTTGTTGAGTGCATAAATAAACTGTGAGAGAGAAGATCATAAAATAGTGACTATATATTTATAACACTTACAGAACGTCAGTAAACTAGTCAGTTTTATAATAATGTCCGTGTCAAACCACTGATTACTTATATTCTTTGATACGAGTAGTAGTGACTAAATGAAATTTATTTTTTCATCGAGATTTATAGCATTATCTAAAATGTACAACAGTAATTTTTATACTTTAGTCTGAAAAAAATTGAAACTATACCACGATATACTTGGTTTTTATAAATACCTATCAATTAGAAGATAAATATTAGTGCTGTCATGATGTGTGTAACACACTGTTATGTAATAACCGGAGAAAATTCCAAAAAATATTAATAGTGATTAGCTGTATACTAAGTAACTAATCTGTAACAATCAACTGTATTTTGTTACATTTTATTCCTACAAAGTACTGAAATATTGTATATATATACAAATATATTTTTTTGTATTATTTCAGTACTTATAATATGATAATTCATCATAATTGCTACTATTATTATCATCCTATTCATTACTGACGTTAAAAAAATAACAGTCCTTTCAGAATGTTAGATGAAACTTGATATAAGTTATATATTGATAATTTGTCTTCTATGTTTGATTTATTGTAGTTGTCTTGTAGTTCCTCGACTACATGATTAATGAAAGTGTGTTTTAAAAAAAAACTCATCTTTTCTCAAACAAACTGAAACTTTGTAAATTATTCTATTACAAAAGTCAGGTAATATATAAAATTCTAAAATGATATTTCTTACAGTGAACAAGAGGAAAGAAGATAATAAGACTGAAGAAAAAAAAGACACAATTTTCTTTCTTTTCAATTTGACCACCTTGATATACACACGCATATGAAAAAAAATAATAATAAACTAGGTTACAAACATAATGAAAGGTGAATCAATGAAAACCTTGATGTAACGACAAATTTTGTTTCCGTTTTCTGAAGGTTAAATATTAAAGTTAGAGTTGAAAATTCAATAATATTCGAAGAGTATCACAAAGGACAACAAATATGTACTTTAATTTCAATCTTAATTAGATAGAAATGAATGTTAATTCATTATAAGAAAACTAATTTGTTAGTTTATCAAATTATGTTTTAATAGTTTTATTTCAAAAGTATATTATTTTAAATAAGAGGTTATGAAAACAAAAGAATATTGAATTACTTTCATAGTCAGCTTATTGACCCAATACAAGTTCTCATTGTACAAAAATCTACTTATAATCTGTAAGAAATTTTAATTTTCAATCTTCATTAAAGTGATATTAATTATAAGAGATAGATTAAATGAACAATGAAATAAAAGAACAAATATGTTGCATAAGTTTGACGATATCAATACCAAGGGTAAACTTGATAGTTGCAAATAAATTGAACATTGGGTAGAAAGTTTCATTTTCTCTGAAGAGGTGGACTACATTAAGTCATGAAACATCAGAAATACGATTTTTCTACTCATTGGGATATTAACAAATATATATTTATTATGAATATGTTACATGTATTTATTAAAGATGATCAATTAATAGGTATGTTCCATTCAAAACATCCAGTAATGTCCCAATGTTATATCCCGAAGAGAATTATGAATGGTAACTTTGAGGAATATTCATGGACCAATGTGACATGTATATTTCCTATTGTATGATCGCTAAGTAACTAAACTATTCATATTCATGTTCCTTTTATTATGAGCTTTATTTTGATCTATAGACTATTGCTCTACGATTTACAATTCTTGAGTTATCCCTAGTCCATTAATTACTGTTCTCCCCATTTACAACCACTTTTGGCTAAATCTTGTACACATGTTATTTTCTATTTTATTGATACAATATGGTCAGTTTGTTTGGCATGTGAACCCAGTATGTTTGAGAATAATGATTCATATTGCAGAGGCTGTTATTGATGTTCTGGAATTAACTGGCTTGGCTAGGCAGAAAGCAGGACTGATGAGTACTCAAGACTGTTCTAACGGTTTTTGTGTATCATTGCTCAGATCGATAATTCACTCCTCTATGATTGGCAGGGTCTTCACCTCATATAATAAACACGACACTCACTCAGGCATTCGATATGACACCCAAAGATATTTATTAATCCTTAGTACTGAAATTCGGAACTAATTTGTAGTAATTTACCTGAAAGAAAAAGCTGAGCTTTGATTAATCGTGAGATATACCTTATAAATTGTCAAGTACTATAGTTTTCTATCAAGTGATGTTTGATACGTTATATAATCAGATTGTGAAAAATTAAATGTTTGTTTCGAAGGCCTACATGAAGCGTCTAAACAATCAAGATAATTTCGCTCATATAAATCACTCAAACGTCTGCAACCATGTTATATCTATATAGAATGCTGTATGAAGTATTCTCGATCAACTATGTATCGGAATTTATCAGATTACATTTAAAAACGTTATAATTTGAAAGTATTTAAGAAGAGTGTTTGCCTCCTTTATATTGAATATAACTTAAGTTACTACGCTGAAACGCTTAATTTTAATATACCAATGAAATGTTATTTTATTACATAAAAACTCAGTAATCAATGTATTGTTTATCCAGTTACCGAGTATACAAATACAAGTCAACGGCAATTAACTTCATTCTCTAGTCAAATTAAATATCGTCATTCAAACATAAAATATATTCTAATCAAGACATTACAAGATCAAACAGATGACATAATAGAACTATAAGAAGCTCTTTGCTAGAGCACTTATTCAATCATGTTCTCCAAATTTGTATAAGTTTATCTTTTATAATTATCTACAGAATCGCTTCCGAAACCTATTGTTTCAAATTTCTTTCATTATGTACAGTGTAAACCATAGGAATGCACACAAATCAGTTTAATTTTTAAATACAGAAGAAATCTTTACAATCATTTCACTTCAACTAGTCATCTGACTTAATCTCACAATCTCACTTACATTCCACAACTTTATCAATTTTTTGTTATTCTAAATTCCAGGTAATTCTAGATTGAATTTCATCAGCATTAGTTCTACTGATAAAAATAACAGCCGTGATTCTAAACAACACCTTCACTGTAAAACCAATATTATGTTAAACCTTTCTATGTTTAAAATGTCATCAGTCCTCACTAGTGACTAGCATCGAGAGGAAATTCCCGGAGTTCTAGTGAGAAGCCGTGACCAGTGGAGCTAATCTATGTCAGATAAAGACAAGTATCTACCTCAGTAAAATGGAAGATGGTCGCGCAATTTCGTAGATATGTAGAGGTTAGACATTAACACCGTTGGATGCTGGCTCAATGGTCTAGGAATTAAGTGTTCATGTGCGAGATCAAAGGCCTTTAGTTCAAATCCCGTGAGCGGAATCGTGGATGAGCACTGCAGAGGAGTTCCAAAATTAGACGAAACGGCTTTCAGGTTTTCAATGGTGATCTAGCATCAATTGGTTAACGACCTCGATCAAAAACATAATAATCTCCACAACCCCGTACTAGCAAAAAAATAAAATGCTGAAAAAAATTAGTCATAAATGATGTAAGATTAATATTTTAAAAATCTAATATAAACATTTTAAATTTAATAAACAGAATGTTTTCTTATATTTATGATGTGTATAAACTTAATGCAGCAATCTATATCAAATTGAAATTGTAATAGAATCCATTAAATACAACAGGATATAGTTATTTATAAATTTTAACTTCTTCATTGTAGTTTTCGCATAAACTATACTGCAGTGAACAAGAACACTAGTGAGGACAATCGAATATATTGGAGCACGAAATTACAGAATATCTCTGTAAAATCTGACAACCATATAGTAAATAGTTAATTTGAAAATTATCAATCAATTGTCTCATTCTTGACTGTTCCTTCTGCAAGTATCAGTTCATAGTCTCCGATTATTATTGTTCATGCATTTTCATACCAATTGAGTTTCGTTTCCGTCCTTTCGTTATCCATCTTCTACTGAAATACATTCAATATCCCACCATTCTTATATACTACTTGTGTGGATATAAGTAGCCCACACCAGAATACAACTTCATATTGAACTTATTCAGCAAACATAAGTAGGACCAAATAAAGTTAATATAATTTTATTAGTATAAATATAATTATATTGTTTTTTAAATAAACTTTTTACATCCTGATTACATGATATAGTTTGAAAGAGATAGAATAAAAACAATGATGAAACTATAGTCTCTCAGATTTTTGATGAATCAATTTGTATATTTGTTAATCAGTTATTCTATGGCATGTTTATATAGTCTTAGATTTAGATTATTTTTTCACTCGTTATCGTTTTGTATCATTTAACGTTCAAAAATCGTAGTCAATTAAGTACAAGTCTATACCCAAATTTGTTCCAAAGATAGCTCAGTGATCATTGAGGTTTCTTAGACACGGTACATTATATTTAAATCGTTACTTGAATCATGATCCAGTCGATGACTAGGAGAAAGAGAAAGGGTGAGAGTAAGCAACCTTGCCTAACACCGGTCTTTACTTGAAACGAGTCGGTGAGTTGTCCTCCGTAGACGATTTCGCAGTTTAGTCCATCATATGAGTTCCGTATGATATTTACTATCTTCTCAGGCACGCCGTAGTATCGAAGATGCTTCCATAGTGTCGTCCTGTTCACGCTATCAAATGCCTTCTCGTAGTCGCTAACCAGAAAAAATCATTCATTCGAGCATGTTATAGATGAATCCTGTTTGCCGACCTCAGATTTTAAACTGATGATGATCAATGAAACTTTGAATATTATCGAAAACCTTCAGCGTATATAAAATGAGATTTAATAAGAGATTATTACTATCTTTTTTTCGGAAGTTTAGTTTTCTATGTAAACGGAAACAAACACATGAATTTCTGGAAAAACGTAGGGCGAGACTATAATTTATGGACGAACCAATAATGTATAAGATAACAGGTCTCGGATTTTGACGCGAAATTCACTCATCGTTTTGTCTAAATAAAGTTTAGGCATTATAACTGATGTCAGTTTGTGATGAAAGTCCTAAATATAATTCTTAACCTTAACCGTCAACTGTAAATCATAATTCGAATTCCTCACACAGGTTTATAACTCTCATTTGATCCTAGTTATTAGCTGGATACTCTCAAAGTCAGTTTAGCGTCACTCAAATGTCGTCCATAAATTATAGTCTCACCACTAGTAGTTTAAAAATCTCTCTGTACAAGACAACTGTAAACACTTCCAATATCAAAATTTATGAATAATTTATCAAACACTGTAAAAAAAGATCAATATTGGAATTTTATATTATACATAAACGATCGTTTTCTTTTTGGATCTACTGGATAGAAACTCTACTGCCAAAAAACATGTATTATATATGTCTTTATGATCAAAGCATCACTAATGAATTATTAAAAATATGAGTCTGAATTTTTTTTTTGGTTAATTACTTCAAAACTAACTGGTTTGATAGTGTTTTCTTGATTTTTGTCAAGTTTTTATAACTTTTTACGTATTACTTTTTTTCTAGAACTACTAGTTTGTACTAATCTAGATAGAGAAACTCAAAGAGCTGAGATTATTTATCATATTTGTGCTTAAATCGAAATAATCATCTCCAGAAGTTCAAATATTTAAAAGACTAATATTTGAATGAAGAATATTCTTTTCGATAAATTCTTTTTAGGTCCTACAATTATATATCCAAATTAATAATCAGAATAAATGGCCAGGTTAAGGGCAACCACATGGCCAACTAATCCATTTAATCCATAGTAATCTTAGCTATTGAATAACCTAATTTGACGAATGTACTTACATTAATTATAGAAGGGGTTTTGTGGAGATTTAGTATTTATCATGTTGAAAGCGTGAGTCAATTGAAGCTAGACCACCATGGAAAACCTGGAAACACTGGACGGCCGTTTCGTCCTATTATGGGACTCCTCAGCAGTGCGCATCCACGAACCTGCTCTCGCGAGCGGGATTCGAACCCAGGACCTACCAGTCTCGAGCCGAAGCCCTTAGCAGATAGACCACTGAGCTGGCATCCAACGGTGTTAATGTCTAACTTCAACTGATCCACGAAGTTGAGCAACCATTCACCAATTGTCTTCAGTGAGTTCCTATCTGACAACAGACGTGGTTTTGAACTCCACTGGTCACTGACTCACGCTTTCAACAATAATGTACTTACGAAATTCCGTAGTCAAATGTAATTGCCTCTGTTATCCTTATTCACAAATCTTTGCATTATTATTATTAGTATTATTATTATTATTGGTTAAACATCATTATTAACCTCCCCTATACATGATTCATTCACTTCGCATTCATTCCACCTTATTATCTCTTACTAATTTTTCACACAACTTAATCTTCCATTAAACATTTGTACTATTATTTCTCTTACCCCATCTGACCCACATTTATTTTGATTATGGATCATAAATTTCCACTTAACATGTAAGCCGATTCAATTTTAAAGTTTATTTCATATCAACATTAACAATTTTATTCTATTTTGTTTAACAATCCTAAATTCACATACTTTAACTGTTAACGATGTCCTCATTCTTTGTTTGAAGGAGGCTTTGGTGATCCTTGGTCCATGAGATTCCCATCCTATAATTGCACACACACACAATTTAGTCTTCTATTAAACACTTGATCAAATTGTAATTGCACTATTATCTCTCTCAACCTATCTGAACCATATTTATTCTGACCATGAATCTTAAATTTTCATTTAACATAATATACAGATTCAAGTTCACATTCTATATGAGTCATATCAACATTGACAATTTTATTCTATTTGGTTTGACAATCCTAAATTTACATGCATTAAACGATGTACTTTGCCTTTAACCTGTCTATTTATTCGTATTATTAATTTGGATATATAATTGTAGAACCTGAAGAGAATTTATCGAAAAGAATATTCTTCGTTCAGATATTTATTAGGTATTAAATGTGTTTAAAAAGGCATTTGTGTAAGTATAGCATAAATGCTATAACTTGCTAAACTTAGCATTTTTTTAGAATCATACAATTTACTTTAAAATACCTGTTATAATATTGAAAATGTATCGACAGTTTTTATGCATCTCAATGTGATGGCTTTTAACACTACTCATGCTTAATCTCATTAGTATGTGTACAATATAACTGAGATCATTTGATATACTATTCATGAATAGTAAATAATACCCAATCTATTATTTATGTCACAAAGTATTGTATTTATAAGCTCATATTGAACAGGAGTACTCTTTTGTTTTGTCTATAAGTTGACAAAAAAAACACTTCTTGTTATTGAATTTTGATATTCTCACGTATTACCAATTTGAGTAATCTATATCATAAGAGAAATAGATTAATCTCACTGTCATACCCATCAAAATAGGTTTGAATTCAGACATAATATTATATAAATAGGAATAGATTAATAAATAAATGTATGTAAATATAATGATAATAAATTCTTAACAACATTTACCAAACAATAGGTTTATTCATAAAGAGCTCGTGGTTCACATTAAGTTTTCTGGGGTATTTTTCCATTACTCATTATCGGACAAGAATGATCTGTCATCTGAATTTTGGCCCCTATATTTTAAAATTTTATTATCCAATAGTAAATGGCCCTGTACTATTTATTCTATTTCATTAATTACATTCCTCCTGATTGATTGAAATCGAGGCGAAGTCATAAAGCTTAGCAGCAGTTGTTCAAAATGCTACCTCCATAAAAAAAGATGAACATTGATATCTATGGCTTTGCGTATCCTTTATTAAAAATCACAGTGTTCTCTCTTAGTCTTGTCACATGATTTATTCAACAGTTCCTATTAAGCCTCTGAAATCTTAAGGACCTATTAAAAGAAATTTCTCACCATAATTACTATATGATATAAAATGATTACTCACGCATAACACAAGTGACTTATTGTCTGTAGGACTAACTACTACGTGGGATGGATTACAGACTAAACCAGATACTTCGGAAAAAAAACATTAAAAAAGAGACAGCCTCTATAATTTATGTTATACCACAGAATTTCATGTTGACATATCAAAGTCTTGTCTTCACCAACAATAAACATTATCGAATGAATAGCAGACATTTTCTTTGTATAATAATTATCAAAACAATATATCAGTGACATGACTTTCTGAAATAAAATTATATTTTCCCATGATCAATATAATAATAGGTTATTGATTACTCCAACGAACATCCAAATTTCATTTCATAAGATTCTCAACCATATAGAACAATTTCTCATAACGTCTTGTTTACTCAAAATTCATCCATACATTCTTATGTCTTTTTATTTTTGTTTTCACGTTACTGGAATTGTTGAGGCGAAATTCTTTGACTGTGATCATTGATTAAACTTAAAATGCGTTCTTTTTTAGTCAATGAAATGAAAATATCACTGAAAACATTACTAGAGTATTGACAACTACGCATTAAATGGTAAATATTTTTATGCAAAAAACATTTTCTACTTGGTATTAGTACTTAATATAATTGGTATGAGTGTCACATTTTCCTTCACCTTTGTTATGATATTTTCTGTGTAAACTAATGGAAAATTGGCAGTTTCCCAAACTTTCCAGTAACAAAATAACTAATTAGGTTTAACATTGATTATTTTGGTTATATTTTAACTTTTTGATTCATTAAAAACAATCATTTATCATGAAACAATGTTATTTATACAGTAATTAGAAATATATATTGAAAACCTGATAATTAGAACTTAGTTATATTTTTCTAAACTTATGTTTAATTATGATCAGGAGGGAGGCTTTATGGAGATTTCAGTAATTTTATAGTTGAATTCATTAGTCAATTAAAGCTAGACCACCATGGAAAATCTGGAATTGGTTGAAGTTACACACTAAAACCGTTGAATGATGGCTCATTGGTCCAGAGGTCAAGCGTTCGCGCGCAAGTTCGATAGGTCCCGGGTTTGAGTCCCTATGGATGGGATAGTGGATGCGCACTACTGAGAAGTCCCATACTAAGACAAAACGGCCGTCTAGTGCTTCTAGGTTTTCCATAGAGGTCTAGTTTAATTGACTCATGAATTCAAATATTAAAATTGTATTTAATTGTTTTATATATAAATAATTTAGAACTATGCTTTCTGCAAATATATTCGTGCATATAATAGAATTTTCTATAACTCTACTGATTTATGTCACGATGACATAAATGATAGCAAAAACTCAAATCGTTTTGTCAACATTGACTTTCAAAAGACAGACTAGAGATTTGCATAACTCATAATCCATTGATAAGCATCGAGACTTATCTGTATATTCAAGATATCATTGTAATTGACCTATCTTGATGACTTTTGTTCAGACCTTTAAATCTAAATAGTTTAACTTAATGTCAACTTTGTATTGATGCATAAATTATACATTGATTTCAGTCTACTTTCTTTCTGTCTAATATTTTAATTCTTCAGGTCATGACCTGAGATTATAGTTCTGAAACCTTGTAAATGTAATTAAGGAATTGAAACGATACTCTGATTATAAGTTAAGCAGTTGATAATAACGGATTAATGTTTATTAATATACCTAAAAAGTTGAATGACTGATAATTCTGACTGTCTTCTCTTCTCCATATAAAAATTAGTTCACAGAATAAATTCTTACTTTTCACTAAATCTCGAGACTTTGTAATGAAATTTCGGTTCAGTTAATATTTCAAACTACAACGAAAACAGGCCTAAATTTCTCATTCTCCACTGAGCTATGAGAATAAATTCTACTGTAAGGTTTTGTTTTTAGAAACTCAAATAAGCTTCTACCTGCGTTTGGTTTACATGTAAAAAACAGAGCGTCGAAAATAGTAAAAAGTGCCGTTTGTCAATCTAGACTCTACTTCAGAATCTATGTTCCATCATTTTATTAACTGTGACGATAATCTTTGACCTCGATGAATATTTATGAAGTGATTTATTCTACCTGAATCGATTATCTATGTATTAGCAGAGATGGATAGTGGCTAGCAGTGGAATCCAGGACGCGCGTTTCGTCCTATTTGGGACTGGTCAGCTGGATGTACCTGCATCTCAGAGTTGATGTTCACTCTGGGATTCGAACCCAGTACCCTAGCTTCAAACGCCATTGCGTTATCCACTCGGCCACTGAGTCCTGATAGCCACTTGCTTGTGCGATGGGGTGAAGTTTAAATTCAACTTAGTATTGTTTGTTCGATTCTTCCCATCGATTTGTTAGGACTGCAACTGGTCAGTCTCTAATTCAAACAAACAATACTAAGTTGAATTTAAACTTCACCCCATCGCACAAGCAAGTGGCTATCAGGACTCAGTGGCCGAGTGGATAACGCAATGGCGTTTGAAGCTAGGGTACTGGGTTCGAATCCCAGAGTGAACATCAACTCTGAGATGCAGGTACATCCAGCTGACCAGTCCCAAATAGGACGAAACGCGCGTCCTGGATTCCACTCTTAGCCACTATCCATCTTTGCTTACCATGCTTGTGAATTAAGGTATATCGAGGCAATACGCACAGTATGCACATATGCCAATTAGAGACTGACCAGTTGCAGTCCTAACAAATCGATGGGAAGAATCGAACAAACAATACTAAGTTGAATTTATCTATGTATTAGCTGTCGTCATTTATTAATCGCTATATGCATACTAAATGAATGATTCACATTCTAAATAATATGTCGTATGACACTCATTCAAATCCTTCTACATATCCATTGACAATTCAAATGTGTACGTGGTTTATCATAAAGATTTCATAAAAAGGTTATGTTCGTTGCATTTACAAATAGTACAATAATGTCCACGTTTTTTCATTATTTGAGATAAAAAGAACTCTGTTTCCCAAGGAATCCTTTGAATACTGCATTTTCTTGTCAAATTGACAACGTAAATTTACATCACTAAATTTCACAACTCACATGAAATGAAATATTTCAAAATATTATTCTATACAAAGATGATTGCATTACTGTTATGTAACATTGTACTTCACTTTCTGGTCCTAGATAAAATAATAGAAATGTGTATAAAGTACCTCATGATTATAAAAACTAAATTAGAACAATATTTAGAATCTACTATACGTAATCTTCCAGCTGTTACTTGTAGGAAATAATTCTTAATCAAACTATAGCTTCGTCAAGCTAAATTTATAGAAAACATATAAGTCTATGTAAAATGCATTTTACCCTTTATTGATCATATAAGCTTGATCTAAGATAATGTTATTTAATCAAATTTAGACACATTATTCTTTTTCTTATGTTAGAAACACGAATTTAAATAATTCTATCAACAATTGGTTTGGCAGTAGAAAACTAATTTATTGGGTAACTTCAATCTTTCAAAAGAACCATCTTACCTTGGTGTTTCGTCAATCAAATAAGGCTCAGAATAGATTTTAAGGAAATTATTTATATGTTCTACAATTAGACTTATTCACGAAAAGTCCTAATTTAGGTTTCATTAATCCAAGCTTATGGAATAGAAAGGTAATTTATGTCGACGGTTTTAGGAAGCAGTATTTTTGTAAACAATGATGACACATCAAAGAAAACCGTAAACTTATCAGTAATGTGATTCACACTGTCGGCAAATTCAAATGAATCTTTTAATCCATACGTGGTTAATCGTTAACGGAATGAAACTTTCCAAAAAGGCCAAAAAAATATTCAATTTACTATGGAACATATAAATGAAAACCAGTTACGTTTTCTTGAAACAGCAATAAAAAGAAAGAAGAATGCCGCGGTTGAACGTTCAATTTATGGGAAAGACACATGAAATGGGATTTATCTCTCAATTTCAATAGCTTTTATCCAATCGATTACAAAAATGCACTTATTAGAACACTATTTCACAGAACATAAAAAAATGTGCACAGCCGCTACACTGAAAGTGGAACTAATGAATGTGAAAACGGGTTTAAGAAACAAAGGATACCCACTGAAATTTATTGAGAAATTTGCAAAACGTAAAGATAAAAAACCTGAAGAAACTACAGTAGACAAAAAACCTAATTTTATTCAACTGAAATTCAAAGGTGATGATGTGTGGTATGGAGAGCCAATCAGGAGTACCAAAAGGTCAATCGATAGCAATCAGAAGTGAACTAAGGTCAAAAGCAATTCTTTGGGGTCAGTGGGTCAGTTTCCTAAGGATACACTAATATATATATATATATATATATATATATATATATATATATATATATATATATATATATATACGCGTGAGTATTTTTGCACTTCACTAAGTAGTTCAATACACGTTCTTGCTCACTTTTGTGTTTGATGGGTGGTTAGCGCGTAGCACACAGTGTATCGGTATCAAATTCTGGACACAGCATGTCACAACAGTGTGACATGGTCAATCAGTATGAGACTAAAACCCTTATTGAATAGAACTTATTCTGCAACTAAACTGATTGTCTTGTCCAAAACATTTTCTTTAACACAATCAAAGATTGATAGGAATCCCTTTTATTTTACCACCAACTGTGTATACAAATTAACATGTATCTACCAAAGCAGTTACATTAGTAGAACAGAAGGGAGAGACTACGACCGATTCAAAGAACATATTACAAAAAGTTCAAAGTTAAGAGGATTAAAAGTATTCAGCAATGCCATCTCAATATATCTCCTTGCTACAGGACATCAAGTGGATAAAATGAAGTCTTTCAATGTGATTAACTAACAATCAAACTCAGGTCTTCTGAAATTTACCGAATCGATAGTGATCAAACGTCTAAAACTAGATCTGTGTCAAAAAAGAAACAGTAATAAATCTTTCTTTCCCCTAGTGACATTACATCCCTTTTGTTGCATTATTATTTAAACTCTTTCTGAAGTTTCATTACATTTCATTTTTCTTCAATTCATAACTGACTGATTTCAATTCATATCTTTCTTTATTACCATTGATCTGTTTTCAGTTACGTCATTACACAACCATGTAATGTTTGTTAACTCTATGACTTCTGGTCACTAATTTGATGTTCTGGAACTTTCCCTCTCAAACTTATTTTATTTATCCGAAACAAATGATTTTTATTACCTTATTAGCTCTATTGGAATCTTTGCTATATCATGATACACATATTCATCTTTAATCATCCTCGCATTCATAAGTATTGTCAATATCCGTATATTATAGGATGTAAGCAGCTGATTAAAACCTAATAAAAATAAAATAAGTTCATATTATTCTGCACCAATCTTCGTTCTTTCTCTCTTTAAGATAACAAAGTGAACTATGTACATGAAGTATATTTTCTATTAACAAATTATTTCCTGTAACAAAATATTGAATTATATGACTGATTTGACCAAATAAAAAGGTTTTATTTCAATGCAATGTTTGTCTAAGATACAATTTGTCTTTGTACCAAATTAACATGAACTAGGTTCGACATGATATGCAGCATTTGATTTGTTATAATTCAGTTATAATTCACTTATACCAGTCTTCCAAGTTTTTACTTTGCTCCGTGAGAATTGTAATGGTGCCTCATTTTCAAGTATAAGTAATAACTAACGTGGATACAACAGTGACCAATATGTTTCTAAACTTAGCTTTTATGATATATTAATTCACCCCATCGCACAAGCAAGTGGCTATCAGGACTCAGTGGCCGAGTGGATAATGCGATGGCGTTTAAAGCGAACGGCACTGCGTTTGAGTCCCAGGGTGAACATCAACTCTGAGATGCAGGTACATCCAGCTGACGAATCCCAAATAGAACGAAACGCGCTTCCTGGTTTCCACTGCTAGCAACTATCCATCTTTGCCTATCAATTCCTTTATTAATAAAAATGATTGCAGATTTTATTCTGTTACTTTACTAGCAAGAAACAAACTAGAATCATTCGCAATTTATAAACTACTTATCTTGGCTTTTAAAATTAATTAGTAGGAGATCCACCTAATAGGAAATATATATTTGTAAAATCTCAGCGAATATATTTGAAGTAAATCCAACGTTTTGCCTGGCAATCTGGTCCAAGCTTTTTCAAGGAAATATATATATATATATATATATATATATATATATAATTCCTATTTAATGTCTTGCATCAACTCGGCGCCCAAATACTGTGAAACTATTCTCTCTAATGTAGACGAAAGTTCTTCAATAGTAGGAGATTCATTTTCAAACTTATTTAAGTAATATATGAATATTCAGAAACAAAACATTCAATGATGAAAATGACATAGTTTTCATCAAGTTGTTTTGGATAACATATCCAAAACAAGTCATATCAAATTACTTTGGATAATGAAACTAACTTATTTTTAGGACTAATAATAATAATAATACACTTTGACTTATATACAAAACATTCATTATGTTCTATAATATATATTTGCTAAAATTATTTTTTAATATTAAGTGTCGTATTTCATAGTCATTGTTCTAAAGAAAAATGAATAAATATATTAAAAATTAAAAAAAATCCAATGAAAACCTATCTCTTAAGGCTTTAATTTTGAAAAATAACCTGAGAAAGAAATTTATTTTATTTAGTCTAATAATATTTGCTTCTAGATGATCATTGTTTATGAATGATAGTTTTTTAAGTTCTTAATTGCTATTAGATAATATTTTTACTTACTTACTTCTCTTACCCCTCATAGAGGAACATAGGTCCCCCACCAGCATTCTACATCCAACTCTGTCCTAGTCAATCCTTTCAAGTTATTTCCAGTTGCTATTGATTCTTCCCACATCTGCTTCCAATTCTCGGCGTAATGTGTTCTTTGGTCTTCCTTTTTTCCGCCTCCCTTCTGGATTACATGTTAGGGCTTACCTCGTGATACAGTTCGGTGACTTCCTAAATGTATGTGTTATTTACTTTCAACGTTTTTTTTCCTAATTTCCTATTCAGATGGAAACTGGTTTCTTCTATGCTACAGTAGGCTGTTGCTGATGGTAATCGGTCAACGAACATTGAAAATCTTGCGTAAACAGTTGTTTATAAATACTTGTACCTTTTTCATTATGTTTGTGGTAGTTCTCCAAGTTTCAGCTCTGTACAATAGAACTGTCTTGACGTTCATATTGAAGATTTTGACTTTGAGTTCCATATGTTCTCTAGCTGTAAGAACGTGACCCTTACTTTGCTAATCCTTGCCTTTAGGTCTACATCAGATCCTCCTTGTTTATCAATGATACTTCCCAGGTACGTGAATGTTTCCACATCTTCCATAAAAGTCCAATAGCCTAAAGTAAATTAAAAAATTTATGGATTTTTCAGGCATGAAAGAATTTCAGATTGGAAATCCAAATGAGAATATAATAATTGAGAAATAAAGAAGTTTCAAATTTATAAGCTATTCAATCAAATGTTTGATATCGTTAAATTATACAGTGTATACTATAGAAGTTCTGTATAAATAAATTTGAAAGTTATACCAATATGATGGAAACATTGGTTCTACATAACAAATTTATAATTATAAATTGATGATATCATTCATTTAAAATAGTCTGTCTATTTACATTCATACTATCTTCATTGAATATTGTAAATTATCTTATTATTAACAAAAGATTATTAACAATGAATAAAGAATAATGGAATGTATAATAATGACTTGAATATTACCAACTCATATGATTACATAATAAAATAACTCATCACTAAATTCATTGTAGATTTTAACATATTCAATATTCAATACTATTCTGTATGATGTTAGAAAAAAATTGAGGATTGTTTTGTTTGAATTATATCTATTTAAATAATTTCAGTAATTGGTTTAGAAAATTCAATGTTATTGAAGAGACTGAAATGATGTTTTGGAGAAAGTAATTATTTACTCCTTAAAAATGAAATAAATTCATATTTTATTCAAAATTTTACTTTTCATATACAATACAATACATAAAATAATATTTATAAGTAATAATTATCTAGATGTCACTCCACCAACGATCGAAGAAGTCAAGATGGCCATCAGAAAAATCATGAATGATAAAGCATCACGACCTGACAATATACCAGCTGAAGCACTGAAGTCAGACAATGAAGTAACTGCAAACATGCTTCACCTTCTATTCAAGAAGATTTGGGAGGAGGAACAAGTGCCAATGGACTGGAAAGAAGGATATCTCATCAAGATACCAAAGAAAGGAGATCTGAGCAAATGCAAGAATTACAAAGGCATCACATTGTGGTCAGTACCAGGAAAAGTTTTCAACAAAGTAATGCTGAACTAGATGAAAGACGCAGTAGACGCTCGACTTCGAGATCAACAGGCTAGATTCCACAAGGATCAGTCGTGCACAGACCGAATCGCGACTCTACGGATCATCGTGGAACAATCAATTGAGTGGAATTCGTCACTATTCAACAACTTCATCGACTATGAGAAGGCGTAAGTAAGCAAGTAAGTAAGAAAGTACTGATTATCATTTTATTCCGAAAGTGAATAACTTAGCAACACCTTTGACAGTAAGTATACCATTTGATTTGTTAAAACCGCTAAAATGTTAATTCGAAATGTACATAAAGAAAGAAGATTGATAAAAAGTAAACTTATAAATTCAACAGATCAAATCAAATCAATTATAATCTGAAAATAATTAGAGAAGGGATCTCAGTTTACAGTCATAATCAGGTTGATATAGAAATTAGTATTTCATATAGAGAACAGAGATATAAGGTTAATTTACCTATGAAGATATGGTTCATAAGTTGTTTCGAGAGAACATTTGTCACTTGGATTATAATAGTATGAAGCGGCAGTTGGAAACCATTCTTGGTAGGTAGGTTGAGGCGTCACTTTGAAATATAAACAATGTATCAAGGAGTAACTTCTTATGTCATTAAAGGGTACTTACAAAAATCTACAGTCAGGGAGAGTGAGAAAGCAGAAAGTACAGAACAACAGCATCAAAAAATAATCTGGTCTATCATCCTATATGTTGTGAACCGTTCTCAGTTTCCTTCGTATGAGGATCTCTTCTGGGGACTTCTGCTCTGGTAACATCGTAACAGTCGTCTGGTGTTCTCGTAGCTCTTTTAACTGAGTAGCAATAGTTAAGATATCTTCAAGATACGTCGAGACCCCTTGGATACTCAGTAGGATAGTATCCATTAGCTGCTGGGAAATAGATGGGGCGGTCTTAACTCGAAATGGTAAACGATTATAGTGAAACAAACTACAGTGAATATTAGTGGTCAGTAGTTCTCTGTGTTTCCCAAACACTTCCACTTGTAAATAAGCATCAGCAAGGTCCAACTTTGCAAAAACCTTCCCACCGTTTGGCGTAGTGAATAAATTTGCGGTAACTAGCAGTGAATAATGATGTTGTCCAAAGGTTGCGTTAAGACCTGTAGGGAAATCTGAACGTATGCGTGTTGTACCATTCGCCTTCTTGATAACAACATTAGGTGCTGTCTGATCACAATAAGAAACAGGCGATTCAGTTCGTCATCAACTTTTGTTAATGCTACATATGGTACTGGTCTCTTTCGGGGGTGGGGAAACAGGTTTAACCCTTGGATTTAACCAAAGAGTTGCTTTTATAGCAGAGTACCGACCTGACACAGGCTGGAAAATGGTTGTAAAGTGCTCTAATAACTCTGTTGTATATGCTTACGGTTCAGGGGGTTGTCTTACTAGATAGCATATGGTACTTAGCAGGACGTCAGCTAGCTGCTGCTGATCGAACCAATCTAAGGTAAATAAATTTAGATCACCTGGTGTTACGTAACATACCTCGGTGAACGTCGATCCTTGGAAAGACACATTAGAATATAATTGTCCAATCAAGCACAGGTAACTACCATATGCTGGACGAGGCTTTTGTGTTGTTGGCTCCATATGTGAACTGCCCATTTCGATCCAAAATTTCCAAGAAATAATGATAATGTTTGATCCTGTACCTATTTGTACTCTAAATGAATTCCCATTAATATTAAGGGTACTGAATTTCCTCTCTCCTGGGATTGCTCTCTCACAGGATGCTAATAGGCTCGGTAAATTTGTGCAGGATCCAAAAAAGGCTTTATAATACTTCTGAACCAATTTAGTGATCGATTTGGTTTCCTCCTATGACAGAATCCACCTTTGCGACCAATAGATTTACGATATTGTTTGAATGAACAGGTTTATACAAATCGCCACGCACCACAGTGCTAGAAGGGAGTTGGAAGACTACTATTCGTTCGTTGAACTAAGCTCGAGTGAGATGAGCTAGGAACAACAAGCACAAGTTTGGTCGGATGAGATAGCTGCTGGACTACATGAATTTTCGAGCGATTGGAACCACCACAATGAACCATTGTATTGCCACGCTGAAGACTAATTAGACAATGATATTCATTTATAATATCACTAAGAGTTAGTTTGGGGTCCTGGTCCAATCATCACAGTAACCGCGTTCTAATGTCACCAAACGTTTTTTATTGGAGACCGCAGATGAGGAAAAGGGCTTCAAACTGATCCTCAATCGGTGACTTCAGCCGGAAGCGTTCGCAGTAAATAAGCGGTCACGGGATCAGAAACGAAGTTAAATTGGAGTACCTATCTCACTTGACCTCAATTTCCAGAGTAGCGATCGAGCCTTCCAAGCGTCATCTTGATCGGCAAAACCGAATTTAAATAGGTCCTTATAACGCGGGAACCACATATCAAAAGTGACATTAGCATTGGAATCGTAGTGAAACACTTTAGAAATGACAGCTAAAAGGTTCAACTTTTCATGCGAAGTGTTGACAGATAACCTCAAGTCCCAATCATTGCATACATGTACCAAAATGTTAGATTCCAAAGCGCACACCTTTCAATCAAATTAAATTAATGTCTTTAAGCTTTCCTAATAGCTAATTTGTAAAACCAAGACTCTTAATCACTGATTCACATAAGCTTTAGAATTATGTAAAAGGGAAAATAAACCCTTATCCACTAGCTTCCATTTAATTTTAACCCCTTTTAGATTAATCCTTTAAATTGGAGATTCAGTGGACGTTCGAATAAAAACATACTATTAAATCCTTTAGTTAAATATTTGGCAACTCTGTTCACATACGTTATTACAAACTAACGTGAAGAACATATGCAACTTGCTCTACATGCTTAAACTTACAATGTTTGAAAATATTTTCATTAATAATGTTTCACTCTTTCATCTTATCTCTTACGTCTTTTATTTCCATGCGATTTTTATGATTGGGGTGATGAAGATGACCACCCTCTCTCCTTTGTAATCAACATCCATGAGCTTTAGTTGCCGAATTTGGTTACGCAAACTAATTGGATGCATCTAGCTTTTAAACCAAATATTAGATTCATCTACATTTATTGTTGGCAGTAAAATAACCAAAAATCCTGGGTGGTAAATCATCGCATTAACAAATTATTATGAATATAATCAATGTAGTTTCTTAAAGATACAAAAAAACTGAGTTCTAGTGGGTTCATCAAACTTTACTAACACTAAGCGATCAGTCACGGTGATTTGTAAAATATTGCTTTGAATTTTCTTATCGAACAGCTAAGTACAGCCAACTGATAGTAAAAAGAAGCCATTGAGATGGGCACATTAATCGTACATAACAAATGCCATATGTTATTCCAGATAGTTCGATTTACCAACATCAAGAAGTCATGATTGAGATCCCGAATCGATTAATGTTGAACCACCATCGAAAACCTGGATACATTGGATGGCCGTTTCGTCCTAGTGTGGGACCACTCAGTAGTAAACACCCACGACCCCGCATGCAGGGTTCGAACCCGGAACCTTGGATTTCTCGCGCGAACACCTAGACTCTAGACCACTGATCCAGAATCCAGCGACAATAATGTCTAACTTTTAAGAAACTTAAGAAAATGAGAAAGCTTCGTTAAAACCCAAGCCGGTTAGTCTGATTCCCAAATACTTCGAAATAAACTATACCCTAATTAACGACTGATGACTTCCAACCTAGCTAAATAAGAAGAGCTTAAGAATTACCACAAATTGACGAAAGGTCTCAAGAAACTAAGGTCGTGCATTTTGGTCTTTTAAAACTAAAGTAAAATTTGGAGTCAAGGGAACTATGAACGCATAAAAATTTTAGCGTTTCTATACTTCGGAATAAAACAAATTTTCGCGTATCCTGAAACCTGACCTCCATAGTGTACATAAACTTCATCGAAGTATAAGTCCATTAAACGTCATATTCAGAATAGAGTTTCGTCTTACTATGAAGACGATGCAAAGTTTAAAAAACTTCCTAGAAAGACGATGGGTTTCCTTGAGTTAATAGAGTTACAATCACGTTTACATCTTTCAGATGTTTAAATACTACCACTTGCATCGCAAACCAACTGCTGTAAATCTGAACATTGAAACTATAACCAACATTCGGGTAAGGTAAATTACCTGTTCTCATAATTAAAACATTGTTAGAAATACATTGAACAACTGTGATTAAGTTAAAGTAAATATAAACAACTGTTTTCTTTCAAAATGAATTCAATCAAAGAGTAATCTTGTCCTAAATTTTGGATTCTCCAACTGTCATCATTTTAAATGTCAATGTTATTTTACTTGCTTTCAGTAATTGAAAGTGAAATGGGGAAAAATTTAAAGTGACATTCAAAGCTTTGTGTTTATATATTCAAAAGAAATGATTTTTATTTATCTACATGATAACATATTATTGGGTATTTAGTCTCCCATAAATTCATGTTTTGTATTAAGTGAGGTTCATTGATGAAGGAGAGGGAGGTCGAAAAGTAAATAATCATCTTCCTGTTGAACAATATAATTAGCAAATAAAAGAATGTTAGATTATTGGAACAATACACTTAACTGTTCTTAAAATTGTCTTTAATAACGTAGATAAACAGCTATGACTCACTGCAAATTTTATAATCACAAATATTTATCTCATACTTATTACATATGACATTCAAATTGTTTTCATTTCTTACTTGGATCCTTTCCATCAATTTCGATTGCTATACACATATAATAACTCATGGTCAGAATTTAATTGTTGATACTACTTATTCAGTCCTTTGAACATAAGATTGTATACACAATTGAAATTTTTCACGATTAATTTATGCACTAATGACAAGTACTAACATTATAAATCTACACCTAGCATAACTAGTTGAATTCTTAGTGATATCATACTGAATAGTTAGAACTAAATGTACTACCGAAAGGCCTACACTATAACAAATTTCTCATTTTTTTTATCCATCTTGGACTCAAACCATTCAAATAAACTAGTACAGAGAAATGAAATAAACATAATTTTATTTGAAATGGTTTGAACTATCCCATTGTTAATATTTTGACTGAAATCTAGTTATCCTTAGTTGGCATATCTACATCCTGTGCGGAATGCCCTAGGATAGTCATTATGACACGAGTTAGTCCAGAATAAATAGAATATAGCTAGCAGCGGAATCCACAAAGCGCATTCCATCTTATTTAGGACTCATCAGCTGCTACGCCAATTCCACCTTTTGTATACTAACATGGGTCATAATTACTATTCTGGGGCATTCCTCACGGGATGTAGATATGCCAACTGAAACTGATTAGATTTCAATCAAAATACCAAACAACGGGATAATCTAATCCATTTTAAATAGAATTAAAAATCACACCCTTTCCACAACTGAGTGGTTGTTTGGACTCAGTAGTCAAGTAAATAATCGGATTTCGTTTGAAGCGAACGGCACTGGGTTCAAGTCTCGAGATGAACATCAACTCTGAGATTTAAACGCATCCAGCTAATGAGTTCCAGATAGTATGGAACGCGTATCTCGTATTCAGCTCCTAGCTCCAGTCCGTCGATTCTATACTACAAAAATATGAGTTTATTTTTCGAGAAATGTTTTTGTCACCTGCAATTTGTGGAGATTTATATAAGTTAGTAAAACAATGCTATTTTTATCTTTCATATTTTTACAAAAAGTAAACCGAGATCTGTTTTTGTTAAACTTTTAAAAATTAACGAACTGAATCGGATAACAGATTTCAAACTATACAAAGATCTTTAATTTCTTGAAAAGTACATTTGGGAACTGAAATTCTAATGAACTTAACGAAAAAATATATATGGAATGACCTCATGTTTTGTTTCCTTTTGTTACTTTGATTTATGTTATATATATTTATAACCTACGTCAATGTAATCACTAAAAATACGACTTCATTACTTTAAGAGAACTGCTTCAAAATGATGTTATTTTCACATATATATATTTTTGGCTACTATCAAAATTATAAGTAACATAAAAAGATAAATAAAAGTTTAGTCAGATCATTTTATGCATTTGCAGTCTACGTCATATTTCAGATAGTTTATATCGCTAAATAATAATGATTCCACTGGGACGTATGACGTTTAAGTTTTAAAACTGCACACTATAAATATTTAGTCAGTGGCTGGATAATGTTCTGCTCAATCCTAACTTTTTGAGTACGATCATGTATATGGTCAAATATGTTCACTATTAAGGAGTATCAGACTATTGCTAAACAGATGTTTAATCCCCCATGAGTTTAAATAGTTATTTAGCCTGCATATTTTGGTGATGAGGATAGTCTTAAACCGAACAGAATTCATCAAAAATTATAGAAATATCGTACATAATGAAGAGCACAAAAGTAAATTATGTCATACATTAACGTTCATAATGTTTTACACGTGTAATAAAAATGAAAATCTTATCAAACTTCCAGATTTTGTCATACAGTGTTCGCAAAATTCTAGAAGCCAACGTGACTGTTTAATAAAATAGAAGAGTAGAATAGTTGGGCTTATCGATGAATCTTAAACTTACCGTCCTAAATCATCAATATATCAAACAAATTCTTTTTTTTTTTAAAAAAACTTTGAGTCTTGATGAGTAGAAGCCATTTAAATTAAGTTGATAGACTTTATAATGAAGGAAATTTCTTCAGGAACCTTTCCCAAACTCAATATCATAAATCGATATAAAACATCCCTATCCACCAGATAAAGGTTTAAAAACATAAGTCTTTTCAAAATTCAGGATAGTATTTATTAAATCTTTATTGAGATTTGTAGTTAGCCAATGTTCAATAGGTTCACAGAAATTTAAAACAAATGGATACATTATGATGAAATGTAACAATCTATACTTAACAAGAACGCGTCAAACACACTAGAAACACATCTATTACAAATCTAATAATTGTTTTGTACTGTAACAATTTATACAAGTAATTTGCTGAGTATGTTTGGTAGATACAATGGGCAAACAAATGTCTTTTTTACATTTTCAGATATAATGTAATCAGATGAAAATATTACAGTGTAGCTAAATCATTTCATCCATATATGTTGATCAACAGGAATCTTTTTTATATCACTGAAACAAAATGCAATAAAGTGGATGTTACAAATCTTTAACTTAAAAATAAGTCAATGAGTAAATAACTAATAATCTAACGAAATAAAGATAAATGAATCCACACTTCTTCATTTCGATGACGTACTTACTATCTTGATATGAGTTAATTCAGTTCTTATCTTCATATTTATCTTGATAAAACCCACTGATTTGAATTCTTCAAAATGTAATAATTTTGAATTGCAGAGAAACAAACATTTATTTTATCATGCAGATGATAAAGTTGAAATGATATTTAACTAATTAGATTTATTTTAGTTCAATAAGTATTTTCCAAACATACATTTACTTATATTGACATGTAGTATTAAAGTTGTCTTATTGAATATACCATATTAAAATTTATTGGCACGGTCAAAAAGTCATGCCACGGGTTCTCGCTCATATGTTGCATGTTGTCGAGGATTTTGGATGTCGTTAATTATCAGCTATTAACAGCATTTTTTCCGTCACACGTCAATTTTCGTAATATTTGTGTTTGTTACATAGAGTTTATTCCAGTCTATTAGTAGCTTGACGTATTTGTTGTTTACAACCTGGGTGAATGTTTAGTAAGCCTAATTTGGTTATTTGTAACAATGAGGACTCAGGCAAGTGAAATTCACCATTTACCAAGTCAAAAATAGACCGAAATCAGAATTTCAAGTAAAAATGAGCTCGCTTCCCTAATTATGATAGTGATGAACATGGGTGTTGATAGTTGTTTATAAAATGTAGATTGAGGTAATTGGGCGTTAAACTATTTATAAATATCATATAACTTGCTAATATACAGTCGTAAACAGTTCTATCCATTATAAGTATCATCGCTTTCGACTGAACTGATATATTACTATGCAAGGTATCTGAGAAAGAAAAATTATGAGTAACGATTGACGTTGATAGCCTTTTCTGCCCGCTTTCTGAACATTTACAAGAACTGTGTATAACATCACTGTGAATGCCACGTAAATTATCCAAATATTCTTCATAAGTGATGCGATGCGTGTTTGTTTTGAGCATGGTAACTAAAACATGTCGTGGTTAGTACTAGTTTATGATGTATCTGTTACAGGGTTAACAAATAAATTTCTGTTAACAGAATCCGAAATCACTGACCAAATCATAAACGAAGTTTTAATGCATGTTGACGAGTAATATTTAAATAGTGCTTACCAGTTATTTCATTATTGTATGTAAACAGTGAAATGCTAATATTATGATGAACGTTGTAATTAGATTTTTCTCAGATTTCACATTACTAATTAAAGCTTTTGAATCCGTTTATTTAGTATCACCAGTTTGTTCGTTAACACCAAATAACTAGATGAAATTCTAGAAGGGTTAAAAATGAAGAAAGTTGTTTAATACAAGAAAGACACTTATAAGTACATCCTGTCAACTCCTATTTCATTTACTTATTGAATTTGACTCATTTTTCCTATCCTCCAGTTACTGTTCGGTATGTTATTTATATTTCTCCTTTTCCCTATGTAATAGACCGTAGTGTTTATTTGTATACTAACGTTGTTAATTTACGTTTCAGAAACAGATAAAGTTTATCAAGCCAAATAGCATACTTGTTCTGACTTTGACCAAACCAAGACTCTGTGCTCGACTGTCTTGAGAATGGGTTAGAGTTGCACCTGTAGGAAACGGCTTTCTACAGCATGTCTTATCGAAATGAATAAAAAATTGTCGTTTGAAGTCCCACTAATATGACAGAATAATAATGTCTTTCAATCGGCAGGTCACATGCAATAGTAACGTCAAGACTAATTTTCTATTTAACTTATACAATTTTAAAAGGCAACTAAACCATTTCTAGTTTATTGGAATCAAATTTCTATCTTCAAGAATCAAATCGAGTACAGAACCATCTCAGCAACAACAATTAACCAATTCACACCTTAACCTTGATTTTTTTCAAACAAGACCTTGTTGCAGATGGTCTGGCATTTTTCAACAATAAAGTGAAATGATAAAGTCGTATTTCACCTAAAGTTAAATAACAAAGCTTTGATCATGGGAGAGTGAGAAATATGAAAATACGTTTACACAAGTCTTCATTAAAAGCTGACGTATATGAAAAGAAATCAAATTCAAGAAATAACACATAAGATACTTTGAAGAGATATTTGGGGCATTTATTTTGTTACCGCCAGTAACAGTTCTCGTTACACTATTTTCGTTTGACGGTAAGTCCTTCGTCGGCAGTTTCATCTGGTTTAGTGCAAATTCTTTAAACTTCATTATTACACCAAATTATGGTTCTTTGTTTCAGTTGTATTACAGTTAGTTATAAACCAAATCTGATAATGGGACTGAAAAATATTTTATTGAAACAGGGGCTTTGTAGTGAATGAACCCCCAGAATCATTGTTAACCTATTGGTTTTACCGGACTCACTTATATCTGAAGGCTATCTGTCAATCATCCTTATTAGATCATATTTGTGTGTACGTGCTGAGCATTTCTTAGGGTCAGTAGTCAGCTTAGATTACGTATAGGATGGTATACTGGTTTTCTACTCAAAATATACACTCATATCTTTTTAATTTGGTGACCTTGGGATCATTATAAAGGAGGAATTATTGGACAGCACAGTTTCAAAAACCCACATAACCGTGGCCCTCATCAAATGTTTTGCTAATGAGCGGAAGTTGTTTAACGATGTATGGATCTTTCAAATATAGCTATGAGAATACCGTGTCACTATATGAAAACCACTTTTGGTTTCTTCGTTATCGTAAGTTTTTATTTTTATTATTACTGGTCATTTATAGTTGTGAGTGAGTCTCACTATTATTCATGAGTTCGGTTCAAATTGTTATATGACTTTTAGTAGAAAATGAAACCTATTCAAGGTTGCAAAGGTGGGTCGGAGGAGAGGTCTATTTAGATAAAAAAACGTCAATATCATTGGGTGATTGCCATATACACGGAAGTATGGTCATTCATTAGCTTGTAGACTCGTGATCTAGTTTAGCGATAAATAAATCCTTAAAATCAATAGCTCTGTAAGTGTTCGACATTGGATGCTGACCACATTAGTTTTAATAAACTCAACTAGCTGAAGGCGCTCGTTCATTCATTCACATCTGATCAGGAATGGGAACGGCGTGCTCAACTTCTCATGCGATCACCAGCCAGCTTAGATCGGTCACTCCTCTATATATTGATAATCTATCAAATATATCTTCCAACCTCCTCGCTTTTGACTTTCGATTTCACTGGGTGGATACAATTGAATTATAGGTGTTGCTGGTTAAAGTGTTGTCAAACTACAATACCTGTGGCATCTTCATTATAACAGTTTTTGTAGTGAGACTTTGGAAGGTAGTAGAAGGACCAAAAATTGTTTTCAGGAGTAGCTTGACCGTTCTTATTCCAGACAATACAACAAAGTCTAAATATACAGCTTACGTTGGTTCAGATAGAAGTCCAGACCTCGTTCGTTGAGTTAATATAGAAGCGATTTAAGTCTTGGATTACTAATAGGACTTGATGTAATTGACGAAAGTTACTAAATGTTTAAGCTTTAGAAGCATTAGAGAAGAGTGTAGGTCAAGACCTTATAGCAACCATCCTACAATCAATTTCGATTCTAGCCAATTTTGGTTAAGCCCTTTTTTATAACTTATTTAACAGACATCGTCATCTGGATAGTAACAATTTACATATTCTTTGCACTGCTATACCATTAGAGCACATGACACTCTAGTCGAAATGTTGACTGCTTAAATATCATTCGATGACTCATACTCCTCCCCATATATGTACGCACACAAATATTATTATCAGCCTTTGTTTTGCTTTGCTGTGCCCTTATTAAATTTGACTATAAATTGCCTATGTAATTGCTTGCTATTTGCTCGCTTGCTCCTCGTTCGTTTCCTTCGCTTGCTTGCCCGTTCGCTCGCTCTCTCGCTTGCCGCTCACTCGCTCGTTCATATTTGCTCAGGTGTTGTTAGCTTTCGAACCTGAGTTATTCGACAATAAACTGTAGTTGCTGCTATCCTTTGTCTTCTGATTTTACGCACCGTTAAGATTAGGATTATAACGGTTATCAAAGTAAACGGTTAACGAATCGCGGCACTACAGAATTGGAGGCCTCGACGAGCGAACACAAAACAATTTTCGACGAGATAATTTCATTTCGAAAATTCAACGTACTCTGTTTCTATTCGAATTACTATCTGGATTATAATCTTAATTGTGGATTTATTATATCACAATTTTAATCGCACGTACATTATCCCATAAACATTATTGAACTTAACGATAATATTCATAACAAATAACGATTATTCACGAACGATTGATATATTGGTGCAATTTAGTAAGTCCGTTCTATTTTATAAATTGTACCTTTTGTTATTATCATCTTTTTCATCGATTCATTTCTCTTAGTGACAATTACGTTATATTCGCATACTATTTAATTTATTATTATTAGTAGTAATGTCTTTAAATAACGAAACAAACGATCTTTCACAGTCACCATCCGTGGGAGTTATTAATGTTACTATTCCGTCTTTTAATGTTAATGATCCTCAACTCTCGTTTATTAGACTTGAAAATTACTTCGTAGCTAATCGTATTCTTTTACAGCGACATAAGTTCGGCTATGCAAGCTCACTACTTCCAGACGAAGTAGCAGACAAGGTTCGAGAGGTCCTAACTAAGCCGGATGCGGTAAATCCGTACGACGTATTGAAACAGGCAGTAATAAAAGCTCTCTCGTTAAACGACCGGCAAGCTGTCGAGCAGTTGCTCAGTGAAGTGCAATTCGGAGATAGAACGCCTTTGCAGTTAAAAACGTATATGAGCAATGTAATTGGAGACAGAAATGTGGATAAAAATATATTTTACCAGTTATGGTTGCGACGACTCCCACCGAACGTACAGCAGATCCTCGCTGTTGGAGATAGCGATGAAAACATAGACAACATCGCTAAAATAGCCGATAAGATTTACGAGAGAATGAGACACGTGACTCCACAAACGCTCAACTCCACAGTTGACGAAAGAATCGAGGCCTTGCAAAAGGAAATTAATGCGCTATGCCATAAACTAACGAGTCTAAATCACAACGACAGGAAAAGAAGTTGGTCGCGCAGCATATCAAGAGATAGAAACCAATCATTTTCTAAGAAACTACCAGATCCTGCTATATGCTGGTACCATCAAACATTTGGGTACAGAGCTCGAAAATGCAGGTCTCTATGCAAATTTAAACGATTCCAACGATTCTCAGTAACGGCTACGAAAATCAACGCAGCTCCCACGAGCAATCGTTTATTCTATGTTCAGGACAGAGTAACGGGCGCGCAATTTTTAGTAGACACGGGAGCAGAGATAAGCGTCGTCCCTCCATTGAGCAACGAAAAACAAAATATCGATACTGCGCTAACTCTTAAAGCAGCGAATAAATCCGACATAAAGACATATGGCAAGCGAAAACTAACCTTGAATTTCGGCCGTAATATTTCACTTCGCTGGGAATTTGTAATCGCTGATGTATCCGTACCCATAATTGGTATCGATTTCTTAAAGAATTTTGACCTATTAGTAGATTCTCGACGAAACCAACTAGTGAATGGAGAACGCTCAGTAGTCATAAGAGGAGTGACCACCGATCATGCATCTATGAATTTAGTAGTGTCGAAAGATAGGAACGAGCAATATAAGTCACTTCTAAATAAGTTCGCCGATTTAACGAGGTCATCATACGACAACAAAGATCTTAAACATACAGTACAGCACCATATCGTCACGAAAGTTCCACCGACTAGAGTAAGAGCGCGAAGGTTGGACCCAAAAAGGTTAAACATTGCGAAACGAGAATTCGAAAAACTAATGAAACTTGGTATCATAAGGCCATCTAATAGTCCCTGGGCATCTCCGTTACATATGGTTTCCAAAAAGAATGGAGAAATCAGACCATGTGGAGATTATAGAGCCCTTAACAAGCAAACGATAGCAGATAGATACCCAGTGCCACATATTCACGACATCACTACCGAAATGGAAGGTGCTACGATTTTTTCGAAAATTGATCTTGATCGGGCGTACTACCACATTCCAGTGGACCCAGAAGACATACCGAAAACGGCCGTAATCACTCCATTTGGTTTATTTGCATTTTTGCGAATGCCATTTGGTCTAACTAATGCAGCTCAAACCTTTCAGCGATTCATTGATCAAGTTGTTAGAGGTTTGACAGGAGTATACGCATATATTGACTATATATTAGTAGCTAGCGCTACTGTGGAAGAACACCTACAACATCTACGACAGTTATTCACGAGACTTCAAGAACATGGTGTCACTATTAACGTGGAGAAATGTGAATTTGGAAAGAAATCATTGCAATTCCTAGGTCATATGATAAATTCTCGAGGTATCATGCCAGTCCCGGCAGAAGTTGCTGCTATTCGAGATTATCCGTTGCCCGAGTCACACAAAAAGTTACGACGATTCTTGGGACTAATAAACTATTATAGGCGATTTATTCCAAACTGCGCCGCAATACTACAGCCATTAACGGACGCTTTGCGAGGAAATATCCGGACATTCCGTCTATCGACAGAAGCCATACAGGCTTTTGAGAACGCTAAGCAAACACTTCATGAGAAAATGATATTAGTTCGACGAAAGAGCGAAGCGCCACTAGCCATCATGACGGACGCATCGAACATAGCAGTAGGAGCTGTACTGCAGCAGTTAGTAAACGGTACATGGGAACCGATTTCATTTTTCTCAAAGAGATTAAATCCTACACAAACGAGGTACAGTACGTTCGGAAGAGAACTATTAGCGATTTACTTGGCAATCAAACATTTCCGACACATGATAGAGGGTACCATTTTCACAGTGTATACAGACCATAAACCCCTCACGAAAGCATTAAACGCCAAGCAGGATAACTATTCGCCGAGGGAAATTCGACAATTAGAATTTATTTCCCAATTTACATCTAGCATACAGTATATTGAAGGTAATAATAACGAAGTGGCAGATGCGTTGTCCAGAACAACGATAAACGCGATTATTACAAATGGAATCGATTATCACGGTCTCGCGAAGTTACAAGAGACAGACATCGAACTAAACAAGCTAAGATTCGATGACACGACGTCATTATTGTTCGAAGATATTCAGTTCGGCAACGCGAAAGTAATATGTGACATGTCCACTGGCCGACCTCGCCCATTCATTCCTAAACCATTGCGACGGAAAGTATTCGGAAGTATCCATAACCTATCGCACCCGGGAATAAAAGCCACGATGAAATTAATCAGTGAGCGTTTCGTATGGACAAAAATGAATCGCGATATACGAAATTGGACGCAAGCATGCATGAAATGTCAAAAAGCCAAAGTACATCGTCATACTAGTTCGCCAATGGGTTCGTTTTCACAGCCAGACACTCGATTTGATCATATACACATCGATATTGTGGGACCACTGCCAGTTTCGAACGGGTACAACTATATTTTTACATGCATCGATAGATTTACCCGATGGCCTGTAGCGGTACCAATAAAAGACACCTCAGCAGAATCTGTAGCAAAATCCCTTATCGAAAATTGGATTTCTTACTATGGTATACCGGCAATTATCACGACCGATAGAGGAGCTCAATTCGAAAGTCAACTCTTCCAGCAGCTTACAGAACTCCTCGGAATTAAACGTATACGAACGACATCCTATCATCCAATGGCAAACGGAATGGTTGAACGCCTACATAGGCAGTTGAAAGCATCCCTTACATCTGTCATTGTCGATAACGATTGAGCTAATAAGCTTCCTTTAGTCATGTTAGGTTTGAGAACAATAATTAAACAGGACATGGGATGTTGTCCAGCCGAGTTGGTATATAGAACTACTTTACGTTTACCCGGAGAATTTTTCGCTTCAGGTAAAAGTGTTCCGACTGATGTAGCCAACTACGTGCAACGCCTAAAGAAACACATGAACGATTTAAAAATAGCGCTTCCCAGACTACAACAACGTCGAGTATTCGTACCTCAGCAACTACATAACAGCACGCACGTATTTATCAGAAGAGACAACGTACAACCACCTCTGCAGCCGAACTATGAAGGTCCATTTAAAGTGATTGCGAAGACAGATAAGACAGTCACGGTAGAAAAAGCTGGGAAGACAGGCGTAATCAGTATCGATCGTGTGAAGCCAGCTTTCATCGATAGCGATTTTCAATCGACAAGCACAAGCCTCTCGAAGACGATCACACCGACGAAACACGAATCTCAGGAGTCAACGACGCTAACGCACCAAAACGAAGAGACTCCGATAACGACAAAATCTGGTCGCAGAGTAAGATGGCCGCAACGTTATGTGGCTACAATCTTTTACTGATAATTTTCTGCTACTTTGAATAATAATTATAATTCTTCCTCTTCATTGTATACGTGTGGATTATTAAGTTCATGTTATAAGCTATTAAACTCGGCACAGCTTATGTACACCATTGCGCTTATACTTGTATTTTTTTTTCGAAGCGATACCATATTCCTTCTGTATCTTACCGCTATTTTGTATAGCCTAACGGACGGGCACGAACTAAATGCACATTAACTTCATTCTAATTTTGTACAAGCCCATATCTACGATTGATTGTAACTACGCTATCCAATTTACTGTACTTTATGCAAACACAGACATTTTTTCATATATCTTTGTTTGCAGGGGGGAGTAATATAGCAACCATCCTACAATCAATTTCGATTATAGCCAATTTTGGTTAAGCCCTTTTTTATAACTTATTTAACAGACATCGTCATCTGGATAGTAACAATTTACATATTCTTTGCACTGCTATACCATTAGAGCACATGACACTCTAGTCGAAATGTTGACTGCTTAAATATCATTCGATGACTCATACTCCTCCCCATATATGTACGCACACAAATATTATTATCAGCCTTTGTTTTGCTTTGCTGTGCCCTTATTAAATTTGACTATAAATTGCCTATGTAATTGCTTGCTATTTGCTCGCTTGCTCCTCGTTCGTTTCCTTCGCTTGCTTGCCCGTTCGCTCGCTCTCTCGCTTGCCGCTCACTCGCTCGTTCATATTTGCTCAGGTGTTGTTAGCTTTCGAACCTGAGTTATTCGACAATAAACTGTAGTTGCTGCTATCCTTTGTCTTCTGATTTTACGCACCGTTAAGATTAGGATTATAACGGTTATCAAAGTAAACGGTTAACGAATCGCGGCACTACAGAATTGCAGGTCTCGCCGAACGAGCACGACGCAATATAAATGGTTGTCCTCATCTGTGTTCTCATGCACTGCAAACTTTTAGTGATCCTATCTGATGTTCCAAATCTTTGTCTGCATTCATAATGTAAATGACGAGGAAGAAATAAGATATCTTCACATTGTACAGAGATGATGTAAAGCTGACCTGACGAGATATAGCATACTCGATATATTTTTCTGAGTTATTTACGATAAGAAAATTTCCTACCTTTGCTTGTATTCTTTTTCTTAATGCAGTCTGAGTACCTCGACGGGACGTGGCGAATTTAATGGAAAACAAGATGTACTGCTACTGGAAAGCCTAATTTCATTTAAAACTGACTTCAGTAAATGGTATTCCGTTGACTGAGTGTCTACGCAAGCTAAATCTTGTAGTTTTATGAATTTACTCGAGATTACACAAAAGCCAGAACAACAGTTGTAAGGTTAACTTATTGTTAATGATTAGCTAAACTCCACAAGCTTACACTAAGCAAACACTCAAGGAAACCAGTGTGGGAGAGAGAAAGAATAAAGAGTGTAGTGTAGCGCTTCGTTAATCGATCGTCTTGATAACCGCTATTATAACAATCTGAACGGTGTATAATATCAGAAGACAAAGGGAAGCAGCAACTACATTTTTATTGATAAATAACATGGGCTAGAAGGCAGTGAGCACATTAGCAAATGTAAGCAAGCGAAGGAAAGATGACGCAAAGTGGAGATAGCTGGGAAGCCAACTCGAGAGCGAAGCGAGAACAATGCGCATTGGAGATGGCTGGAAGCCAACTCGAGAGTGAAGCTAAATTAATGCGTATTGGAGATGGCTGGGAAGCCAACTCGTTATAAGCAAGCATTAATCAACATTTATAGTCAGGCTAAAATGAATGACAGACATGTGATAGGTAGGATAAGAAGGGTGCATACACATGCGCTCATATAAAAAAATAGTCAAGGTCAATAAGCGAATAATTAACAAGATCAAAATATGACTCATAACGTTATAGGTGAATTGGCTTGTCCAGAATCTAGAATAAGCTATGTAGGTGTAATATAGTACATGACGTTACACTACTCCCCACATAGCTCCCCCCAGAGTGTCCGGAGGAAACACTGTTATGCAAAATAAACAAGGGGGAGGAGGTGTATATGCGTTCACAAACCAAAATTAAAGTATTAGCACATTAATTTGAAAATAACACTGAAATGGCATATGGATAACGTTAATAATAGGTAGAGAAAATAATTGTACTATATCGAATATGTTACAGTGTCAATCGAGGGGCGAGTTTATTAAACGAAAGTGTCACACTTATGTGAAAATGTACATGAAAATTGTCAAAATGAGGACAGAAATGGAAATGTTGGCATGTGATTATGAGTAAATTAGTAAGCGTACAAAAAATTTAACATGCATTTATGTCGTCACTGTCCGGATGATAAAATAACATGTTTGTATGAGCAATTCGAACTATCGTGAAAATAGAGCAATAAATTGTTTATGGGTATGACAGCGGAATAAATCGTGGAAATAAGTAATGTAGAATATAATAGAAATTGGTCTGTAGTGCCAATTGAATATGAGAATGAAGAACAGTGGAATATGATGTTCTGATAAGCCGCATTAGAGTAAATAGAGTCTCTTAGCGATGAGTGTATTCCAATTTACGTAACTGAAGTTTATGTGGGATAAGAAGTAATCCAGCCGTAGGAAGATGACTGCATCAACAAGTGGTATTCATTGCTGTACTGCAATTGATTATGATAATAAAATGCGAAATCAGCGTGCGCTAACGCTTGCGTTGAGTTGTCGTTAAATATGTATTAGTAGAATGACCAGAGGAACAGGATAGTGACTGCTTAGACGAGATATGCGGAGTCGTATTCCTTTTTGGTCTAGAAGCCTAGCGTGGTTTGTGTAGTTAGAGGGATATGCGCTCAACCTCATTTGTTACGAAACCGTTTTAAGGCATGATAAAAATACCAATACATATGATTGTCGATGACAGCGAGTGAGACTGACTTGAATGTGACGAACAAGAGTGTATCTTTGAGAGACTAGCTCTAAACTCTATGTTCTGGTGTACAGTACAATGGAAATAAAATATTAATTGCAGTAATCGAATTGTGATTATCGGTGATGGATGATGCAGCATTCAGATATACATGTGAATGAATAAATAATATGAAAATAATCATTACCAATCGGCTGGTAATGCGGCGTCAAATACTTGGTTTATGTATAGACATTAAAGTAGGGATCATCGTGAAACCAGAATTGCTGAAGCTCAGTTAAGGTTGTCGCGTAAAAAGTAGAAAACGACGATTGCTGAGTACCGATGAGATGAATGAACATCAGTTGTCTATCGAGAACATAAGTTCCTACTATCGGGAGTATGACTCCAAACTTATGTCTATGATAGAGTGTAATATTAAGCCGAAAATGACATTAAAAAAAATTGGAACGAACTCACCCGAATCAGGAAAAATTTTCGTCATTGGATAATAAAAATAATCCAGTGAGTTTCGAATATCATAACGTGTAATGTCCATATCATTATAATTTGTTCGATTAGTGATATGACTGCGTAAATGTCATAGTTTAATGTCAATACGAACAAAAATAATAATTTCACGTTAGATGATTATATGACATTATTGTAATAATGAGCATATGATGATTATTTGAATCATAACAGAATATGTCGTCGACGGTTCCATTTTTGGTTTGTGTTCGCTCGTTGTGGTCGCCAATTCTGTTGCGTGTTCCAAATACAGCTCACCAATATGTTGAGTGTTCGTTCGGCGAGGCATCCAATTTTGTTACGTGTTCGCATGTAGGGCTAACCAATATGTAGCCGTACGTTGAGGTTGCCAACTTTGCTTCGCGTTCGTAATTCGGGATCACCAATAGTGTTGCGTGTTCGTACGTCGGGATTACCAATATGTAGTGTAGTGCTTCGTTAATCGATCGTCTTGATAACCGCTATTATAACAATCTGAACGGTGTATAATATCAGAAGACAAAGGGAAGCAGCAACTACATTTTTATTGATAAATAACATGGGCTAGAAGGCAGTGAGCACATTAGCAAATGTAAGCAAGCGAAGGAAAGATGACGCAGAGTGGAGATGGCTGGAAGCCAACTCGAGAGTGAAGCTAAATTAATGCGTATTGGAGATGGCTGGGAAGCCAACTCGTTATAAGCAAGCATTAATCAACATTTATAGTCAGGCTAAAATGAATGACAGACATGTGATAGGTAGGATAAGAAGGGTGCATACACATGCGCTCATATAAAAAAATAGTCAAGGTCAATAAGCGAATAATTAACAAGATCAAAATATGACTCATAACGTTATAGGTGAATTGGCTTGTCCAGAAACTAGAATAAGCTATGTAGGTGTAATATAGTACATGACGTTACACTACTCCCCACAAGAGTGACATGTGGGTCAACTCAATTTAACCAAGCATAAATTTATATTTAGTCAGGTGAAAATGGCTTACAGACATATGATAAGTCAGTTAGGAAGTGCCCATTACATGCGTTCACATTAAAACAGTCAAGGTTGATTAGCGAAAAACTGAAAAGGTCAAAACGTGACACAGGAAGAGTGAAAAAATTGGCCTGTCTGGATGTTATAATAAGCTTTGTGGTCTTGGCATAGCAACCAGCACTGTACTAATATAAAGACCCATTGCCCCGCAAGTTGCTTAATGTATACCCAAATATGTCAGCAGAGTAAAGTATGCCAACAGCCTAATGAAAAAACGTCTTAGTATCCCTTCGAGATGGCAGTAAATATTTAACAAATTACCGAAAACTAGTGCACCTTGAACTAGAACTACGTTAGCAATGTTGCTGAGATAATTGTTCGTGAAATATCATTGAATGATACGAATATAAACTTTGTAACCCTAGTAAGCGGAATGGGTTTAGAACAAGCTACATGTTAATTCAAGCTAGTCGGCTGGAAACAGGAACCTTCGTAATAGAGGGTCCAAAACTCAGTAAAACCATATTTCATGAATAAGGGAGTTTGAAGATATATTTGAGAGATTCTAGATGTGTCGTGAAGCATATGATCTTTGCTGACTAGGTGTTGCGAGGACTACGTAGTACGGTGATATGATGTGAATGCTTGGCTGAGCTCCTTTAGTTGCGCTGTGTTCATTATAACTAATGAGATTAGTCAAAATGTCGAATACTTACAGAACTATTGTTTTTAGGAGTCCACTTATCAACACTAGTTCAATACATTTTGTTCGGGTACTGTTGAGTCCTTGGACATCGGTTTATTGAAAACATCGTTGTACCTAAATGAAACTGTTCTAAAGAAGGTTGTATTAAGTGTGAGACTCAAATAGTTTAAACCAACAGCGCCTACTAAGCATTCTTTAATTTGCAGACGGAAATGTTTGTTTGAACCAGCATTAAGGTCGTTCAGCGCCAACATATTTTCCTCAATTATGCCTCACGGGAGTCACCGCAATAAGTCTAATCACTATCGGTGGAGAAATCGTAAGGATTTAGTGTTTCTTATGTACTTTAGAAACTTATTGAAGAGCTCGGTCTATGTGTGATTATTCATATAAGGACAGTTGTAGTAGTGCTATCTTATAAGGCTTACCTTTAGAGTCATTTATTTAAAACCTACAGAGTTTATACTCCGTTGAATGCTAATATGTGTGGGAATTAGCTTCACCACACCCTGGGCACATTCGGTAGAGTTTTTCTCAATAAGACTGCTCAAATTCGTAGTTTTCTATCCAAAATTATTGACTAATGTGTTAATCATGTCCTTTCGTTTTTCTGTGAGCAAAACAAGTAGTGTTTTCTATTTTTACAAAGCCATATTAGTATAGTGAGTTTGATTAATTACCACGAATGTAGTTATCGGTCTAAAATGGACAACGTATAGTAGTAACAAGAGATCTCGCGAAGTTCGAAATCAGGAAGAATCGGAATCTCGTTTCCACCGTTGGGGCCAGTTTACTACCATGTCTCGTGTTTAAATGTTTATTACGAATATCATGTACACTCCAATAAGGTCATTTACACATTTGTAGAAGTAGGTGTGTTGACAAGCTAATAGCACATCCTAGTCTAACCCTCTAGACTTCAAATTTGCTCTATCCACTACTGCTTGCCGAGGAATGGTCTAGCACAGGATGTACAACACTCTTCAGTCACCTGGTATTATTCACTTCAACTTTATACCAAGCAAAACAACACTTAGGAGACACTTATAAATAATTTCTAGTAACCTATAAAATTTGTCCCAGTCAACTAGGATGTTTGTAGCAGTGTTCTTTATATAAAGTCGTACGGAATAAAGTTTATTGGATACTGTAGATGCAAATGTTTTGGTCAAGTCACAATTTGTAGTTAACTAGCTACTTTGTGATTTTTAAGGCATCTGACTCCCTCATTTATACTTAGTCATTTTTGGTAGAGGCGTTCCACCAAATATCATTTTATTGGTTCAACCTTAATCTGCCTGAGTACTTTTCTTAAAGTGCTTGGATGATGTCACCCAAATTATCGGTAACTTTTAGTCTTCTAATCACTCAAAGTAACAATCTAGGACAAGTGTTTCGTCCTATTTGGATTCCACTGCTAGCCACCATTCATCTTTGCTTGTGACCTAAGGCAATATTGAGGCAGTCCGCACAAGATGCACACATGCCAACAACAGACTGATCAATTGCAGTCCTAAATAACAATGGGAAGATACAAGCCAACAACAAATTTATTTAAAACTTCACCGCATTGCACAAGCAGGTGGCTATTTGGCCTCAGTAGCTAGGTGAATAACGCTATGACGTTTGAAGCGAACGGTACTGGGTTTGAAATCCAGAGTAGACACCAACTCTGAGACCCAGGTACATCCAGCTGACAAGTCCCAATTAGGACGAAACGCGCGTCCTGGATTCCACTGCTACTCACTATCCATCTTTGCTTATAAAACCATGTTATTGTTAATTTTAAAGCTTTCTGTTCGTTGATCGTTGTGAAAGATTTATGGAACACTGTCATGTATAGTGTTACTTTTGTGGTTTATGCTAAAATTATTGATCGACATTAAAGTCACGTATTTCCTTTTTGGCTCTTAGATGGAGAAAATGACCGACGAATCGATACCGCGGACGAATATTTACGACGACGCGAACATGGAGGAAAGTTCAGTAGTAGTCGCAAGTCTATAATTTCTGGTAACAATGTGGATATGTTAAAACGTGCTATGAATATGAATGTAAGTCTGAGAAGTATGTATCGCTACACGGGTTTCGACAAAAAATATCTCAAGAGGTTTTTGTTATCAAGAAACACTGGTTTATGTAGTCAAATCTAAACAGTACCTGTGTTAGTATTTTTATGATCTAAATTTTTTGACCAACTTTACATTAGGACAGTAGCTGATTGCAAACATGCTTTTTACGATTTTAATCACTAGACATTCAAATATGCATGGTCCAAGTTTAAAAATTAAAAATACAAAGTGGTGCGACTGTAAGTTAACCAAATGTCAAAAGGGAAGAAAGTGTTTATACGAACTTTTCGAACGAATAGTTACGTTTATCTACATGAGTTGTCATAGCTTCTACCAAGGTCTTCAATCACAGGATAAACTGGATTAAATTAAAAAACTTGGAAAGCTACCTTAACAATTTCAGTATCCAGTGTCAGTCATTCAGCTACAACGTAGGACCAGGCACATATGTGCATCGGTCCAAGTTGCCATAACCTCATTAGCATAACAAGATGAACACCAAGTTCATATAAGTTAATTTATTAGTGGCAATATATGAAAGAAAAATTGTATATAAGGATATAGTACAGGAGAGAAGACATATATGAAGCAATTTTAATCTCAAGGTTTAAGGGAAGATAAAGAGTGCATACACCTACGCTATTGTGATCGATTCTGAGCCATGTCACACAGAGTCCCAAACAGTTAGTTACAATAGTCACGCGGACCCCAACCAAGTATTCTGCATCTACCAACATGGCTCAGACTAGAAGTTAGTGACTTCAAGCACTGATGCCACGTTTTGCTTCGGCCGTCCCTAGCTTTCTTCCAACCATCTCCAACATTAGTCAGCAATGCGTGTCGTGGTAATCAGTATTCAGACATAAGTAACACGTGGTCCAACCATCTCAGTCGATGAAGATTCATAACCTCGTCAACTGATTTTTGCGAGGTGAGGTCAAGTAAATGACCACACTATGATCCTATATGCGTGTTTCGGAGACAGCATACATCAATGGCATGAGATTCTAAGGTTTTAGCCAAGGAGGTCTGCTGGCCTACTTGACATAGGGTGCGTACGTTGAAGGCTCCAGTGTGTGTGAAGTTTCAGTAGACCTGGGAGTGTTTTGCGCACTAGAATCGTTGATCATGGTGACACTTGAGGAGGAAGCTGAAAGAGGAAGTTTAGTGTTGAAAGTCGAGGTAGAAGGAATAATAGGAATTGAAGAACGGAATTGATAATGAATGCAATGATCTTGAGTGCTGTTAGAAGTATGACGGTAGTTATCACTTCCCAGTTGCTCACACCGTGGAAGGATTCTTCTATAGGTACATGTAAAGGAAACTGGGTTATATGTGGTCTTAATGGCCTGAGAGCGTGACCACAGTGCCAAAGAGACAACTGCTTGAGGTCGGTCACACACGACATTTTTGTGGGTAGTTTTTGTGTTAGCTCCGTTCTTTAAAGGACCTTACCGCCGGATACGGAAATCCGTGGGATAAGGCGAGGTGTGCACTTTTAGGATCGACCTTCTCTAACTACACCCCTCCTTGTGGGGAGGTAGTATCGCTGTTATGCTGGTTGTCTGAAGGAAACACTACTGCCGTCACACCTCTGTACAGTCAGTAGTACGACTTCGCCTTCGGACCTTGGGTTTGCTGCTTCTAGTCTTACCGCTCTTCAACCGACCTGTCTGGCATGGTAGGACCTTGAGGAACGATTGTGCCAACCAGTATGGCTTGATTGGTTCACCATGATAAGCAAGCCCGATCACCACGCCAAGGAAGCAACAACGGTCGGGAGTATCCAGTGTTGTGTTCTAGGATAACTTGTCCTCTGTTTTTTTACTCACTCACGAAGAGTGATGTCTAAAAATACAACGGATAAGTATCTTAGTTGTATATCCAATGTAGTTGACTTTAGAGCTACAATCAGACTAGTAAACACATGTAGAGAAAGTTGTACTCCCTAGCTTATTAATTTACTCATTGAAAACGAGAACAAAAATCTTAGATTATTTGTAAAATTGATCCCAAGGTTACGCAATGCTTGTTTTTATTTTTAGCTTATCGGTGGATCAACAGCTTCTGTTGTCACTGCCCAGAATAGTGGCTTGGCTCCCGGTGAAGTTTGGGTGAGAATCACTATTGTCCATGGCGCTAATCATCCAATGATGGATCTCCAACAGTTGATCACCACTGTTGTTGGGACACAGCTACGGTTCTATAATACTTGCGTTGAAGGAAGAAATGCACTAATGCATGCAAAAGTCAGACAAAAAGATGTAGGTACCTTTGTAATTCGCATAATTCAGATTAAATCAATCCGTTATCTTGATACCACATTCAATAAGTACACCTGTTCAAGTCTTCGCATCTAATATTAAAAATAACCAATATCATGGAAAAGTTAGTAGAATTGGATAAATTGAGGTCTTTTAATCTTCAGACCATGGCAATAAATGTCACTGCTTGCATATCAGATAATCGTCCCGACCTTTTTACGTATTTAATTATCTGCATCCACCTTACTTGATCAGTCATTACGATAGTTAAGGTACTTCTGTTAAGGTTGTCTTCCTAGTGTTGACGTCGATTTATGTATCATTGTGTCACAATTTTGACTCCTGTTCTACTTCCGATCGAGCGCTCACGTTGTCCACAACTCACATCCAGTAAAGTGTAATGCTTAAAATATAAATCTGTGCCTATTATTCCGTTTCACATCTTCGAAATACCTAGTCATACAACTACTGAATTTAAACACTTAAATAAAGTGGTATTTTCTGTCCTTTTTGTTAAAAATTAATAACAACCATGTATTTTTTTTAGGTTCAAAGTTACCGCAAATCACTCCAAAATTTACGCGATGCAAGCCACAGTTCACAATTAATTACCGACATAACAATTGTCCCTGAACCCAGAGTCCCTTCTTCGTCTGATAAAAGAAATGAATCACCGAGTACCGCTCCTTTGCCAGAAACTTGGATCGAAGCATTAAAGCAGTGTTTTGTTCAGCGTTATCAACCTACTACGCGTAGTTTAGATCTCTCTTCTCTGCACACAGATCCAACCCTTTTAAGTCAGGGACTATATTTACCTCTTAACAAACAAGCGGTGGTTCATACTCTAATTACTATCCTGAAACAAAACCAAGCACAGGTAATTGTTTTATTGGCTTACAACTTCTGAAGTATGTTTTCCTCACAAAACGCTTTTCTATTTAAGACCACTTAAAATATCCACACTCGGAAGACATCTAAAAACACGAATGACCAGCGATAATTGTATGAGAGCAATAGCGATAAGTAGTCAATAAAATTTCTCACACCTCAGATCCACTTACAACTACACAATCTGTTAGCTTAACACTTCGTTACACACCAGATGTCTCATGTGCACTATAACAAATACTTACTTTCAAGATTGTTAACATGATTGGATGGTCAACTTAGTATACAGTTAGCCGAAGAACCATGTACCTGTTTATATTTGAAACTTTGATGTGTGTCTATATTTCCCAGAAAAAGCTTGAACCAGATTGGATTTCCTTCAAATCCAATCTCTGAGATTTTACAAATATATTCTTCCTCCTTAAAGCAACAAACTATCAAAGATTCATAGATCAAAAACTGTGGTCTGTCGGAACATAGTTAAAGAAATACTGTCTATATCATCAAGTGTCAGTTATTTTATTCAACTATTGCTACAGCGAAAAGCTATTCTTCCTTACCCATAGATTCTAAATCTAGAAATTATTTTATAGTTTTCTATTCTCATGACTCATTCTTTCATCACAAATCATCCCTATAGTCTTTTTTACTACAACTGATGTTACTACTTGTTATAATTTCTCTTATTGCGACCCAGCTGTTCCCGTTGCTTAGTATCCTTGGTCACCAATTCACTCGACAAGTTCCTAAACCAGAACACGGTTGAACAGGAACAAAATTATAATTCAAGTAACAAGGGTAGATGGAAATAAAAAGCACAATAAAAGAAACGTTAATATATTTACAGTTTTTACATGAGAAGATTCTAGAGTCTTCCCCAAGTATCGACTATCACTGATTGGATAAGAAATAGCCAATCAACGTGCACCAACAATATCGTGCACGGAGCATGCTTTAATCCAATGTACGTCCCACTAACACAATTACTTTTACAACTTGATGAATTATGCATTACTTTTGACTGACTCCTTTTTTAGCAGGATATATATTGGATCAACGCATGATCCGTGCAAGATTGTGTTAGAGCACGCTGATTGATCATATATATATATATATATATATATATATATATATATATATATATATATATATATATATGTATATTATCCTTATTCCTAATCCCGCTCAGCCTTGTTTATTTGAAATATAATTTCGTTCCTGTTCAATCATGTTTTGATTTTGGGACATGCAGAAGAATACTAAACAATAAAAGTAGCTTTTTTTCATGATTGGATTATTTAGGCATATAAAATTAGTTGTTTGTGTGTTCTTTTATATATATATATATATATTGTTTATTTATTAAAAAGAAATTGATTAGAATAATCCACATATGTTAAGTAGCGAAACAAGGAAAACCACTTCAACCCTCAGTTCAGGTGCATTGTTTAACGGGTGATAAACGAAAGTGGCTATTAAGTGGCAATAGTCCACATTTTTACGCTCTTCATTGTATGGTTTGGGTTTTTTTCGTTCATGGTATTATTAATTATGAAAAACACCATATACAATGTGTAAATATCCAACTTTTTTTGAAATCATTAAAAAAACCAAATACAATTTTCTGCTTTATTTTCTTTCTGAAGCTTGCTGTTCTCAATCTCTCAAACAATCGACTAACTCATTTGAATGCGTTCTCTCCGTTATCTTCAACGAGTACTGGATTTATTCCGGTGTCCATTGAACGTATAGATCTCAGCTCAAATCCTCTAAGTAGCATACCTGTCCTTTCTGGTCTTCGAGATATCGTTGGTTTGATTGAATTAGACCTTACAGAAACTCCCTTGATGTCAAAATTCAATCCAAACGACAAATCATTTGCAGCGTGAGTGTACATCTTCGCCCTAATGGTCTCGTCCACTTGTCTGCGACCATTGGCCTTCGCTTCGGTGGTTAGTCAGTCTCGCAGCCTGTGGTGTCATCTTCCGAACATTTCAAGGATGTTAAATACCATGATTTTTTTTTTATTAAGTACTCTTAATTTTCGATCGCATTTGGTTTTCACTGTTAGAAAACCAAGTAAATAGGGTCCTGTCCTTAGGATGTAAATGCGAATTTAAGTTAGATGAAAATTGATGACATGCAAAAATAAATTCCGTCATCGGAAATCAAATACATCTTAGAATTCTGGCAATATCAATCAACTACTGATCGATAGATAACGAATTCATCTTCAGGATTTCTAACAGTTTTGAGACAGCCATAATATAAATTTCTCGAGAAGGTAAATATCGTAGATTTCAGTTGATTTTTCCACATACACAAAAGTTTCAATCCTTTATTGCCAAAATGATATCGAAACATTTTCCATATTATCATTAAACGTAGGACAAGCTTTACAGCTTTTCAAGTTTTACTGGTTGTTGAAATACGTAATATGTATTCCTTTCGATATATACCTGATTGCCTACATTTTGTGGCCTTTTGAAGAAACGGTTTTCAATTTTCTTTTGTTGCTCGATTTCGGGATTTTTTGGGATCACTGCACTGGGTCAGTAAATTGCATACAATCTTACCAACGATCAAACGTTTAGTAAGTAATTGTATACAAAATTTACCTAACTCTATATTGTGTTGTATTTAACCTAAAGTATGTATAGTACACGCTCTCTCTCTCTCTCTCTCTATATATATATATATATATATATATATATATATATATATATAATTTAAACACATAAACATAAGAAGGCACCAAATAGGTATGCGCCACATAAATCGTTCGATTTGTATGAGGGCTGAAATGCTGCCCAGGTGCCCAAACCGAAGCAGGTGGTTTTCTTAATGCCGCGAGAAGGCTGTGAGTAGGACTTCTGTGACTGTGGTTGTATGCACGTGGCCATGTGAGAACATTCTGAGAGGGAGAGCTAACTCTCTTCACTCTCGACCGTACCAAGGCATTTGGGGGCATATATATATATATATATATAATGTAATAACAACGTATTTGGAAAAATCATGAAGCACATGCAGGACAACTGAAGGAAGGTGTGCAAATAATGTATTTAACGTATGGTTTTCATATCTTATAAACGCAGACTGTAATTTCACATTTTGCAACAACAATACGACTGATGGGTTTATTTAAAAACGATGAATCACTGGTTATAATTGCATTCCATCTACCAAAGCTACATTTTGGAATAGTAACTGGATAGTATCATTAAACCTCACAATGCGAGTGTGGCTGGTAGCCAAGTATACGAGTCTGCCTAATAAATGAGTTATTCATTTTACTATTTGTGTTTGTCAACTGTGAGCTGAACTTGCAGTAAGTCAGTATCTGTTACTAACTTCTAAGTATTTTGATCATAGCCGCCAGTGAAAAGTTATGCTCTTCGTAGAAAACATTCGAATTGTTACATCGAACCATGTCTGCGAATATGGACGATTGCCATGTCTTCTCAAAAATAAGAAACAAATTTCCCCACTGGTCTTATGTTAGGTTTTTATTTTTACCTGGCTATTTACGGTTACACTTTTGACCGAATCTTTAGATTTCTTGATATTATTTTAGTCCACATTAAACACACTTTCTTTTACTCATTGTTTATATTCTATAAATAATGTATTATACTCTGTCACAGAATGGACAAGAATTACCGCACACTGTGCAATTCGCAATTGAGCAAGGTTCGGATTCCTCTAAACGGCCTCCAGCGAAACCGCTTCCACAGTCTATCTTGGGATTTTTTCCAAATGATGAAGTTAAAATAGCTTTGTTGAGTTTTTTAAAATTGTAAGTAATTTTTAGCATTGCTTTTTTGATTCAGGAATAGTTACTTTCTGTATTCCCTTTCCTTTAGATTCTCACAATCCTCAGTCTTGTAGATAGCAGTTTTATTTTATGAACATTTGTACTGGTATTTCCGACAGCATTAATCTCCAAGTCTTTTTTATCGACCTGCTATTTCAGGTTCGATTGTGTCACTTAGCTGTAGTATTTAAAATGTCCCACTAACTTGCTCTAATACTCACTAGCTAAGTGGTTTTTTGATAAGATAACAAAGGCATCGTATCTTTTTATTTACTAAATTCATAACAATAACTAGTATACATTTACAATCCATGCGTCCCTTGATCAACCTAAAAATTTATAATTTTTGCACGAATTTATCAGTCTCATCTACTCTTGTGTTGTTCACGTCCAGGAATTCTACTATGACTTGTGTTATTGTGCTAGTTTACACCAACAGTCTATTTATCCACTTATTGGTAAGTGACACATGTCAACAAACACCTGGATTTAGTTTTACTAATTCCATTTAGTCAAGTAATTTTGCACCGCTTTTTAAGATTATGAAACTGTTCATTTATATTTGACATCTAATATTTACATCAAGCCATTTAATTTTCAAAAAAGTACCTGGTTGCTAAAAGTATGATGACGGTTATATTTTTTGCTCTCACCATTTGCAAAGCCACTGTCACAGCTAAAACCTTCACAAGTAATTAAATTTTCTGTGCCTTAAAGTCTGTATATTTTGTTCTCTTTCCTGATTATACTCCTTTTTCGTGATTTCTGTGATCTAGATACCTTAGTCGCTATGATTCTAAGCCCCGAGGCGAAAGTTTGCTGCCTTATTACACGACTATTTCCCAGCTAGTTTTTTCCGTTTCTCCTGAAAATCGTTTTCCAAATTCACAAAATGTGTCATTCACCGCACGGGTAGAGGTGCAAAATGGTTCTGATCAACCCACTACAGCATATCTTACGACTTCACGATTAAACCAAGCTTACTTTCTACGAAGTCGTAATCTTCTTCGTTGCCGGGACCAAAGTAGACGACGCGACATGGTTGTTCGTGGTAGTTTGGCTATCGCCCATTTTTTGGATGAGCTACCGACTACGGAACATCAACTAGAATCTTTATCTGTTGACGTCGCCTTTCATTCCGTAAGTATAAATTATTTCTATTTCGTTTTAGTAACTATTGAGAATAGTGAGATAGTTGTTTCCTAAATGCTAAATAATCACAAGTTAATTATGCTCAATAATACAAAAAATCAGATCAATTGGTAAATGTGCGACCACTTTCCCTTCTTTCATTAATAAAGTACTTATATCTTGATTATTTATTTTCTTTAAGCCTGTTAACCCTCGTCAAGTAACATACACCGCCCACCAGCATTCTCCATCAAACTCTATCCTGGACAGTCTTTTCCAGTTGCAATTCATCCTTTCCATGTCTATTTCCAACTATCGACACAGCGTGTTCTTTGGTCTTCCTCTTTTCTGTTTCCCTTCAGGATTGATAGTGCTTGCTTCGTGATACAGTTTGATGACTTCCGAAATGTATATTCTATCCACTTCCAACGCTTCTTCTAATTTCCTCTCCAGGCGGAAGTTGGTTTGTTCTGTTGGTATCCGACAAACAGACATTGAGTATCTTGCATTGACAATTGTTTGTAAATACTTGTACTTTTTTGATGATGGTTGTGGTAGTTCTCGAAGACTCAGCTCCATACAGTAGAACTGTCTTGACGTTCGTATTGAAGATTGTGACTTCGATGTTGGTTGATAGTTGTTTTGAGTTCTATATGTTATTCGGCTGTATGAATGCAGTCCTTGCTTTGCCAATACTTGCCATTACGTCTGCATCAGATCCTCCTTGTCCATCGATGATGCTGCCCAGATGGGTGCGTGAAAGTTTTCACCTGTTCCAGAATTTCCACATCAAGAAAAAGAAAAGGGAAGAGTAAAAAGCCTTGTGTGACACTGGTCCTCACTTGGAATATTTTAGTCAACTGTCCTCCAAGTGTGATTGGGTTGGAATTCTTCGTGTTATATTTGAGGATGTTGCTTTTTCCCTTGTGTATGTTGAGGCCTACTGACGCAGATGCTTCCGTTACACTGGTTGTCTTGACCTTCATTAGTTCATGTGTATGGGACAGAAGGACTAGATCATCTTTGAAGTTTGAATCGTCTAGTTGCATGCAAGCTGTCCATTGTATTCCGTACTTCTTCTGGGATGTGAAGGTGTTCATAATCCACTCAACCATGAGTAGAAAAAGAAAAGGGAAGAGTAAAAAGCCTTGTGTGACACTGGTCCTCACTTGGAATATTTTAGTCAACTGTCCTCCATACACGACTTTGGAGTTTCGTCTGTCATTCCGGATGGTGCTGACGATCTCCTCAGGTACACCATAGTGTCGGAGAAGGTTCTGTAAGGTTCTCCTCACCACATTGTTAAACGCTTTCTCATATTTAAGGAAGTTGATGTATGGTGACGAGTTCCATTTATTCGATTGTTCAACAATATTGTTATTTGAGCCTTATACGACCGATGCTTACGAAATCCGGTCTGTTGATCTCGATATTGGACGTCTACTGAACCTTTCATTCGGTTCAACAACACTGTGGAAAACGTTTCCTGGTATTAGTAGTAGTGTGGTCTGTCTGTAGTACTAAGATATTTCCTCAATATCTTGATGAGGTATACATTTTTCCAGTCTGTCGGCACTCATTCTTCCTCTTAAATCTTCCTGAATAGAACGTGGAGCATGTCTACAGTTATCTCTGTGTCTGGCTTCAATGCTGTCAGGTCCTACTGATTTTTCTGATGGCCATGCTGTTTTGATATCTGATTTATTATATTTCTGAAATTACTCTCGGTTTTCTCCTTCACACCAGTCGAACACCAATTTGTCTTACACGCATGTCTACACTATAAACATTGACAGGGCTTCAAAAACTCATTTCGTCCCATGATATCTTCATTTCCGATGTTTTCCGTTCCGACTTTGGCGTTTATGTTTCCCATCAGGATGTTCAGTTTCTTTCTTGAGCACTTTGCTGTCATCGATTGCAGCCTCTTGTAAAACTGATCTTTATTGTCTTCATTTGTAAGTGTATGACACTGGATAACATTCATTGTGATCCCCTCCTTCTTTGTTTTGAAGAATGCTCTGATGAACCTGTGTCCATGAGATTCCCATCCTATAAGTGCCTAACATGCTTTTTTGGACAGAATGAAAGCATCTCCCTGAGTGTGTGGATCATTTTCTTCTTCGTGGTCGGAGTACAACGCCATCTCTCTCGAATCTAATATTTTCTGTCCAGTGTGGGTCCAATGGGCTTCACTTATTTCGAAAACCTCAAAGTTGTATTTTATCATCCCCGTAGCTAGTTGATTGGTCCTCCAAGTCTGCCACATTGTCCGAACAATCCATTTTCCTATATTAATTGTTGCCGTGGTTGTTGAAAGGGGTTTCGAATTTGTGACTTGTAAAGAATCACGGCTTTCACCATAAGGCTATTTAATTCTTCTAAATAAAGATCCTTCAGCTTACAGGGCGGAGTTTAAAGGGTTGAATTTATTTATTCTGTTTTTTTTGGCATGATTGTTTTCTACTAAATTGGTCTATTGCAGTAATTCTATAAAAGTTACAGGCGGAATTTTATATCTTGATGTTAATATATATTTCATATTATTTCTTTTTCTACTCATTGGGATATTACAAATATATTTATTTATATTTCATATTGTTTTTGTCTCATTAACAGGGAACTCAAATGTTGTTTACAATGGGTGGTGTTTTTTACGAGGTTTCTTCGATGGGTTCAAGTTCCACCAACTCAAGCTCACAGGAAAAATCCGTTCGCAAAGTCCTTCGGTGTTTTACTAGAACTATGATACTGGTCGCACCAGGTGGTCATATAGTGCAAGATGATTATATTGTGTCTAATCCAACTACCTCATTGTGTAAGGTAAATGCTACTTATTTACGTATCGCTGTCGCATATCATTTCTTACAAAAAATTTCCCATGTTATGCACATACATGCAGCACCTTATAAACCAAACAATGTGAAACTTTTTGTTTGTTAGATGGTGTATATGGCTCGATACACGTTTCAATAAAGTAAATGTATACCAATAAAGTATATATATATATCCACATAATAAGGTGTATAAAACTACTGTAAGGTATTATAGTAAAATTGCTGATTTGAGTCAGTTGCAACTTTAATGCAGTAGCCAGTTACAGACTGTAGCGTAACACGTGTTCAACCCATCACAACTCACATCAATGTTTACAACCCTTATACTATTCCTATACTGTACTCAAGCAATTCTGCAGACATACTTATTATGAAGCACTCAGGACTTATTTATATACTTTACAAAGGTATATTCCATAACCATAAGTAAACATAAAACAAACTGATTATCAGTATACCCTCTTAAGTAGATAGATTAATCTCATCTAGACCAGAATTTATACAAATCAACAGAAGCTAAATGAGCCATTTGTAGACATGCCGAGATTTCATTAGGCACTAACTTACTAAGAACTTCCAAGGTAAATGATATGGTCAATACTCCCAACTCTGTGCGGCAACTCGAAATGATATACGTACGTACGAAGTTCTACGTTGTGACTGACTGACTGATACTCCCAACTGCTTTACTCACTATGGTTAATTCAGATATAAATCCAGACCAGATTTTAATCAATTCTTAACATTCATAAATTCCTCCATAATTAAACAAAAAAGTCTTAACCCTAGAAATATATCCATGAAAAAATCCAGAAAAGTAAATAGTTGAGACAGACACTAAATGTCTTCGGCTCATATTATTCCTTACAGTAGCCTTTTTCTCAGATAGTAGTTTTTGAATAAAGTGTCCATTGTAGGTTCACGTACCTAGTTATACGACAGTATCTGAGTCTATGGAGTCATCTCTAATTAAATGAAAATGGGTCCGGTCAGATGTTGATAAAGAAGAATATATTTCAGGAATGGTTGTGGAGTTAATATCTGGTCGGTTTACCAATAACGGATCTGGAACTTGGTTGGCTGTTCTAGATTTAATGTTCCTAGTCATTCCTTATAAAATGATCATCGGTCAAGAGCAGTCACATGGAATGGCGTTCAACCCCCTAAACTCTATATCACATTTCCACCAATCTAACCGAATATTTATACACATAAATATTGGTACAAAGAGGCACCAGATACATATGCGCCACACAAAGCTCGTTTGATTTGTCGAACTAAATAATCACCCTTAAAGGTCCCTCAAACGAACTCTCTACGGCTTGTTATTTTCTAACTCCTAGTTACATCTTATTCTGCTTCGCTGAAAGTTGCTGTCTTGTTCCAGTTATTTAGACCGTAGGGATTCACAAAATCCATTTGAAGAGTTCTTGAAAATATTCCACTTATCGTCTCACTCACTTAGTCATAACTTCAATCATTGTCCCATCTTTTTCTATATAGTTCCACTAGTCTCTGGCTTTTTAACTTATCTGCTTAATGAGGTTAACTAACTTCATAGTGCTAAGTATAGCCGCAGGCGAAATTATAGCAATTGTAAAGAAGCACGACAAGAAAGAACATCTCGTAGTGCTGAATAATTATTAGTATTATTATACTGCACCTTATAAAAATAGCCTGAGTCATAATAAGTTGTTGTCTTGTAGCTAGTTTAGTGAAAAAGTTGAACACTACTGAGCTGTATTGAAATGAACGATCTCGTTCTTTAGCCTTAAATAACCCTATCAGATAAAAGTAATAATAATGTAAATTTAAACTTCAAATAATTGTTTCCTAACTTGAAAATTTTATTTTAGAAATACATTACTGAAATGGCCACAAGATGCAAACAGGACAGTCAGACCTCAAATCAACAGCAAAATGTTCTCAGCTCTGATCTTTCTGCACCTGAAGTGAAAGAAAATATGGTAACTGAATTTAGTCGGCGCACTGGTATGAACATTCCATTTTCAAGACAGTGTTTAGAAGAATATGAATGGGATACTAATGCTGCACTAACTGCTTTCGAAGCTATGAATTCGGCTGGTAAAATTCCACCTGAAGCGTTTTCTGTATAATCTTTGAACCAAAATTATAAAATTTTAACTTATGTAATGTATGTACGTTTGTGTGTATCTAGATGCACTCATATATTCTGACGTGTTACGATTCGTCATTAGCTAGGTTACTTGTAGAGCATATCCTACCATGTTTTTTATTCTATCTGAGTGACTTTGTCAGAATGTTAGTCGTTGTTTGACTAAAATAGTTTGTATGTGTGTGTTTTGCTCGTTCGCCAGGCCCAAGAAAAAAAATCTGTCGGGAAAAAAATCTTTTACTTTAAAATAGTTGAAAAAATATCACGAGGTTAAAAAAAATATGCTGCTGTAATACAGCGGCCTACCCGGCAGTGATTAAGAATTCTAAAAACTGGGTCACACGGTGAACTAGAGCAATGCTTGTTTTTTGTTGTAGTCAAACATACAATAACTTTTGACGTACTAGTTACTTGGTGAAAATAAAAATATGATGGTTATATGTTCCAATGTAATCGAACTATTGACTGATTGCTACACTGTTAGAATATTTAAGTGCATCGGATTACACTTGCGTGCATGATATTTCAAAAATTGAATTTCATAATTTGTATTCCTCAAATGTTAGTTAATTCCTACTTATATCATCACTATACACTAACTCTTAACTTATTGGTTTTAACGCTCTAGTTTTTTGTACAGTTTTTGTTTTAAATGTTAAAGAAATCGAAAAAATGTCACATTACTGATATGGTCTTTCATTTATCAATAAATTTATCATAGAAAACTATATCATTAATCAAGTTAATCCGTAATCACAAAGGAGCAAGTGAAGTATCTCATTACAGTTAAGGCGATGTCATAACAATAAGTAAAAACATTTTCGAGGTCATACAAGTAAAAAAATCTAAGAAGAGGTAAAGTGAAACAATTAGGCTATACATTTGACTGTTAGTGATCCAATCCATAGACTACTCAAACATTACATTTTTGCGAGATCATTGCGTTATCGTCGATTTTCGTCCTCCATATTATTGCATTCTTGTGCTACATCACTACCACAAACATTTGCACTCGATACATTTACGTTATTTTCAGATTTTATATTTGTCGTTTCTACTGATATAGTCTCTGCTTTAATTTTTGTTGATAAATCTTCAATTCCTCCAGTATTAAGGCTGGCTGTGGGTGTGGTACAGTCCTCAAATGAATGTAGCTGGTTATTTCTTTCCAAGTCTCTTAGCGATGGAAGAGAATGACTTCGATGCATTCCGTGCGTACTTAATTCAGATATATTTGTGTAGCAATCATTTTGAGAAAGCTCACTGTCATCGATACCTAAAGTTAAAAAAGATCTAGCCCTCTCATGAATATGTACGTCGAAAATTCCGCTAGCAAAGTCGAGCTCGAAATATGGGGAATCTTCAGTAGGATCGTTTGTTTGAATAGGTTCATCAGTACCAACTTGAATATCCTCATTAATGTTCATTTCGCTCACTGGAATTTTATCATTGTTTGTGGAACACCTAGTCTTGTTTTCCTGTAATGAGAATATTAAAGTATTTTAGATTGATAATGGTCTATCTCTACAAACAGCATATACTTCAGAAGTTTGGAATATAGAACATATTTGATAAACAACTTTACATAGAATATAATTGAAAATTATTAGGCTATACATCTAGTAGTCAACTAACTGGACATATATATGGACTTGGTTAAACACTCCTCTGAGTCTACGTTTCCATTCATGGTCCTTTTCAACTTGTTACTCAAGTACTGCTTATTTTTGTGGAGGTAGTTAAGGAAACGAAGCTTTTGTTAAGGGTATTTAGTGGCATCCCGTATAAAAATATGGTACTTAATGTGAGTGTGTGGTGCATATTATTTTGGGTGCCCAGGTTGTTTCGAATTGTTTGTTAGGTAAATAAAAACTTAGCGAGGATGGTGATCCTAAACTATTAAATGATGATGATTAAACCGTACTGTCATTGTGACGATTAAGAAAGATTTATCCATAATAGTGCAGTCTGAGATGCCATCTTGCAAATAATTAAGTATAAATCTCACTGTCAGTTATACGTAACGTTGAATGTAAATGGTGATACTTGTGATAGTGTTGAGGATGTCCAATCTCCGAGTGAAAATCAGTCTTACTTAAGTCGGTATTATGTTACTGTAAATTAGTCAGTATGATCACTGTTCATGGGATTTTAATACACTTTTACAATGATTTGTTTTAGTGGTAAACGCTCAGGTTAAATATCTTTATTGATATGTAATCGACATGTTTGATTGATTACACTGGGTCAACATCAAAGAGTTTCATCTGCCAAACTGGTGTATTTACCCTAGTTAATAAGGTAGGAAAAGGAAGGGGATAGAAGTAGTTTCGTTCACAGTATTGAAGTCAATAGCGAATTACCAGCACAGTGCATGAACGTTCCAAATAGCGGGGGTGAGATAAGTGTAACCCAATAGGAATTACATCGCTACTCTAAGAACGAACACAGGGTTATTTACGCTACTTTACAGACATTCAACACAATCGATTACTTGTAAATGGATAATGTATGTCTATAACTATATAGTATCACTCAAAAGGAACCAACAGAATTAGGATGACATTTGGTTTTTATATCTTTATCTAATTTATATATATATACAGTCCTGCCTCAAAAGTTAGCTATTAAACAGTTTACTCAGATGCAACTTCCTTTGTAACTATACTCCTATCCTTAGATCTAGTCGTGGCTAGACTTAATTACTGTTATTAGTAAACGTCAGTAACTACTATATTTCAGGCTACAAAACTCATATCCTATGCATCAATTTAAAAATCGACTGGTAAAAGGATTACATAGAATTACCACACTTTTTTAAACGATCATCATTTTGCAGAATAAACACTACTGTAAAAAAAAGAGATGCCTCCACATAAAACCAGTTTGGATAACCTAATGGTTTGTCGTTGATCAGTTCATGGTGTCTCACGGAACAACACTCGATTCCTTTTCTTATGGGTAGAATCTACATGATTATAACCTAGATTTTGACAAACATGAATTCAGCAATTATTACTTTCAAATATACGGATCTGTTAGCATAGGAGATATTGTGGAATTCGAACCAAGGAAATCATGATTATCAGAAGGGGTTTTTGTGGAGATTTTGTATTTTCATAGTTGAAAATGTGAGTCAATTGAAGAAAATACTAAATCTCCACAAAAACCCGTTCTGATAATAATAATCATATGCTCACTAGTGACTGACTTCGAGAGCTAAATCTAGGAGTTCTAGTGAGAAGCAGTGACCAGTGAAGTTCAAACCACGTCTGCTGTGAGATAGGAACTCACTGAAGACCACTGGTGAACGGTTGCTCAACTTCGTGGATTGGTTGGAGTTAGATATAAACACCATCGGATGCCGGCTCAGTGGTCTATCGGTTAAGTGCTCTGGCACTTGACTGGTAGGTCCTGGGTTCGAATCTCGCGTGGCGAGGTCGTGGATGCACACTGCTGAGGAGTCCCACAATAGAACGAAACGGCCGTCCAGTGCTTCCAGGTTTTCGATGGTGGTCTTGCTTCAATTGACTCACGCTTTCAACTATGAAAATCATGATTGGAAGTGAAGAGCTTAGGTCAATCGAGATACGACAAATGTTTATACTTTAAGTTAGAAAAAAAATGTATTGGGTAGTTTGTTATGTAAATACTTACCTCGTTAGTTTGATATTGCCTAGTATTGTAACCACTACTGTATGAGTCTCGTATTTTATTATTTGGACGAACTGGCTCTTTCCTAGATGAATTATATAATTGTGTGTAATGAGCATTAGAATAATTCTTTTGAGTTTGTTTATGATGAGGTGGATGATAACGATTATTGGGATGATTGTAGTAATGATGATGTGGTCGGTGTTGATGTTGATAATGATGATTTAGAGAGCGTGGTTGTTTCTGAAATTCATTAGTAAAAGAACGACAATTAAAAAACTTTGTTAATTTATCAAATTTTTTCGATGAATCGGAACCTAATAACAAATCATCTGATTGCCATTTAGATAATGGTACAGATAATATTGGATCAGGTAGAATAGGTCGATCTACAATGAAATTCTATGCATATCATATAAAATTCGTGTATAAGACATCATGATTAAAGCAGAAAGAGATTGATAAAAGAAATAGAAGAATTGATAGATGTCAGTAATGTGTTATGAAATAAATCATAATTTACACATCGAGTGAATATAATCCATAACAGGAAAATATTTTTTTTTAAAATTGATAAGTGCACATAAATGAGTATAGAAATCATTATTAAACAGAGTAATCATCCATTATAGAACAAATGCAACAACGAATAATAACATGGATTCATTTATATTGTGTAACAGATACAAGCAGAATAATCAAATATGCAAAGATTAAATAGCGTTTATGCATAAGATCAGAAATATATTACCCATTATGTGTGTGTATATATTTATATAGAAATGGAGTCCAAAACGATGAATATGAGTGAACATCGGCATAATGATTTGTTAAAACAAAAGGAAAAAAAAAAGTTTTTATTCAATAAATGAAATTATGTTTACCTTAAGATCAGTGAAATGAACCAAACTCAATTTCTTTTTTATAAATATGAATTAAACTATTTAGATTTGTAAGCAGAGATGGATAGTGGCTAGCTGGATGTACCTGCATCTCAGAGTTGATGTTCACTCTGGAACTCGAACCCAGTACCCTCGCTTCAAATGCCATCGTGTTATCCACTCGGCCACTGAGTCCTGATAGCCACTTGCTTGTGCGATGGGTGAAGTTTAAACTCATTTAGTATTGTTTGTTTGAATCTTCCCATCTGTTGGGATGACCCTTCAATTTTCTCGCAACCGACATGACAAGCTCATGGGTCATCAAGGAGCATTTCAACCAATCAGCGATTAATTAGAAGTTATGTTACTAAAATAACGAAAATGGAAAAGTCACATGTGGAGATCCTGATTGGCTGATTAATGCACTGCTACTATGTTTAGCAGTATTCTAGAATTTTCGGTAAAACTCAAGGACTCTTAAATTACTATAAAAACTCTATATTTTCTGTACATAAATGAACCCTATAGTAAAGTGCTTCCCACACACTTTGTGCCTTTTCACTGGTCTTCAAGTCGGTGTATAGTTCTAGCTCGGGGGTACGGAACTAGCTTAGGGAAGCGAATATAGCGTTCAACCGGCCAGACGTAACACCATCGATGTTTTAGGACTGCAACTGCTTACCATGCTTGTGAATTAAGGCTATATCGAGGCAATACGCACAGTATGCACATAATGTTAATTAGAGACTGACCAGTTGCAGTCATAACACATCGATGGGAAGATTCAAACAAACAATACTAAATGAGTTTATTTAGATTTGATTTTCATGTGATGTTTTTTTAGCTTTATAAAAATATAATAAATTAACTTCTCTACCTATACTTAAGTGTTTAGTAAACTTACACAAACTGGATTCAGAAATGCATCAATTCAAACACTTGTAGTTTAAAACACACAACAATCATTATTGGAAGCATTTTACAGAACTATTTTGGGAACAGCTTAAAATTCCCACGTTCTGAGATGCTAGTCATGGACATATTAATTAAATATCACTGAATAGTTGAGTAGATGACTAATTTGTCTTATTCAAGCATGATAGTTTAATTTGATGTTTCCTGATATTTATTTCTTTATATCGGTTATATTCGTATTTACAAAGAGAAAATTACTGCCAAGCATCAGCTAGTAGCTCATAAAGAATTAAGGTTGATTTTCGAAGAAGTGGGATAAAATAAATCACTAGATCATACTTTTATAGCAAGCCAGTTAGACATAGAGAAATTATATTCAGAGGTCATTTGAAGTGACAGTAATTCTGAGCACTTCTTTAAGTTGAAGTAAAGGAACCATAAGAAAAGTCATACAATTTTTATTACTTAAAAGATAGGAAAGGTTTAGTATTTTGATGTCAAGCAAATGAAAGATTGTTGATGGAAATTAAAATTATTCATAATGAATTCCCTTTATCTCTAGGTGACTAGTTTTCATATTGTTATGCTTGAGCTAAATCGATTCCGCGGTAACGAACGAAAACCAATGACACGATAAGCTATATAATCGGTTATCCCGGGCCCCGCTAACTAGATGAAGAAGTCCAAGGCAAGTAGGGGACTATGTATGTATTCCGCAAGCAGCCGAGTACAAGCAATCGAATAAGGGAAAAAGTCAAGCGCATTTATACAGCAACAATTTGTCCTTGAGCATCATTAGTAAATAGCACACACAAAGAAACAATGGACCAATAGCGTTTAACATAGTTTACAAGTGGGAAATATGACGTGAAGGTAAAAAGAGCGCTTTTGGCGCGAAAACAGCTAAATTCAAATTTTCAAAATAAAATTACAAAACTAAGCCATCTACCAAGTAAGTTCTGGGGATTTGACATCCCCAACACATATACTTAAAATTAGAACAACATATGTAAGCGAACAATTGTTTTCAATTAGATCGTCATCAGGCTTTACTCTAATATACATGAATATTTATATGAAAATGTTAGACCAATCAAGGCTATTTGAGTCAATAATAATCACAATGAAATAGAATACGTTACCAAGCATAATGGTTAAAAGTACAATAGACTAGTCTATTAATTGCTTGGTAACGTATTCTATTTCATTGTGATTATTATTGACTCAAATAACCTTGATTGGTCTAACATTTTCATATAAATATTCATGTATATTAGAGTAAAGCCTGATGACGATCTAATTGAAAACAATAGTTCGCTTACATATATTGTTCTAATTTTCACATATACTTAAAACAACAGATAATATTTTTTGAGTATATGGATCCTGAGTAAAATATAGTCGAATGATTTACAAGATAAATATTGAATCGCCTAATTGTAATGGCATTATATAAATTTTAGTCAAATAAATGCTTATTAATCTATGTTGAAATAGACTAAATAGGAGCTAAGTTATTCAAAGACATCAAATACTTAATCTCTATTAAGTAATAATTAGGCAAAATTTCATATTCATTAAAGTGTTATTATGCTCTGAATAAAGACAATACAGATGCTCAACGCTCGTTTATTTTCGATCGTTCCAGATCCGGTGTCAGTTTTTAACGAAAACCATTTTCAACTTTATCAAGACATTTGCTAGTAAACAATCTGATTTATTATAAAATCTATGAATACATTTCAAGTGTTGAATATAATACAAATATAATATTTACAGATAACCATTTTGAAAGGTTAACAAAGAATACGTAAAGAAACTAGAGATATCAGATGATATATGATGCCAAATGATTCTTCACTGGCTTCATTTTTTATATTAACATTATGTTGAGTATAAGTTAAAAAAGGCGTAATTGGAAATAAGTAAAATATCCTATTATGTATAAAATTACATAGTGAAATTATCTGATACTAACCTATAATCAGAAGGAGGCAATCGTTGTAAGACGTTCCAATAATATCGTAAATCTCTTAGTTGAAAATATTTAGTTGACAAACGGATGTAAAGTGATTAAAGGAACAACTTATCAAATGATGTGAATAAGTTAATTAAAATTAGTGTCTTTTTCAAGAAAAACTAAAGTTTCTTTGAGAATCTAATAATTTGACACACGAAACAATGAAAATTAAAAATAAAGATACGAGATGATTAAATCAGGAAAGGATGCTATAATCATTATTAAGTCAAATATTTGGCCATATCTCATTGGTTTTCATGTTTTCCAGTGTTGTACAAGGTTTAGAAACGACATTATAGTTAGTATGTAGTCTATATGAGGTCAATATTTGGTCTAAATTATTCTAAACTTTTAATTTATTTTAAAGAAACCATACCAGAAAGTTCTTTTCCATAAATATTGAAAGCAATCCATGAATGGAACCGAAATGTCATAATCCATAGGGGCAAAGGCAAAGGCCCCCAAATGCCCTGGTACGGCCGAGAGTGGGGAGAGTCACCTCTCCCTCTCGAAATACTCTCATATGGCCAGAGAATATATAGCCCCTGCCAGGGAAGTCCTACTCACTGCCTTCTCGTGGCATCACTGTTGTTTACGAAATTGAGAGGACGAAAAGCGAATGTCCAGAGCTTCAACTGAGTCGGTGGACACGGACGGTCCACTAGGGGAGTTGGAAAAACCTGATTCCAAACCAATGGTGTACATGGGCTCCAGGATCCTGATGGAACGAATGGCGTATGAACTTATTGTTGGTCACCGGCTACCATGGGACTGCATCTCCTCACGATGCTCCACTGCCTTGTGGATCAGATCTTTTGGTCAAAGGCTCCGGGTGTGGCCCCCTAAGAAAACCACCTGCTTCAGTCTGGGCACCTGGGCAGTATCATAGCCCTCACACAAATCGAATGAGATTTGTGAGGCGCATATTTATCTGGTGCTTCCTTGTACCAATATTTATGTGTTTAAATAAATAAATAAATAAATAGGGGCAAAGGAGTCAACAAAAATTTGCCTTTCTGATGTTCAACGAATTTACAGCTTATTCACATTATTATACATTTACTTTATTACTTCATTGTCGATTTCTCATTTTTACACATTCTAAAGACGTTTGAAGATTTTGTGAATTCCGTTTGACGACTATTTAGATTTTGCAACTCATTATTGCAAGTATTATGATTATTTAGTGTCTATATTTCAACATACAAACTAACGATTATGTATAGGGTTGACAACATTTCTACATTAGATATATATATCATTAACTTACATCCATATTGATTTCTAGTTTGTACTTTGCAATATCCTCTGGGGTTAAATCATCAATATATTCATCACCAGAATGGTGACGACTTTTAAAATCTCCTGATGAAAGGAAAACAAAAAAATGAAAAATAAGCAAATGGTGTCATCAATCAGTGAAATTATATATTTTGATTAAATTATGGTTCAGTATTTCATGTACTAAATTTCATTACATGTATCTCCACAGTACAGCTTCAGTGTAGTGCAACCCTAAATTATTGTAATCATGTTTTGCGTTACTCATGTTATCATATGAATTAAAATTAAATTGAGAGGAAATCGGCTGATAGTTTGACTCCTACATCTCAGCACTTCATGAAGTCACTGACTGTTGGTCAATAATTTGAAGATGAGCCAAGTATTTACAAACAATTGACAACGCAAGATACTCAATGTCAGTTTGTTGGAAACCATCAGGAATAACCTACTGCGAGTGTTATATCCCAAAGAGAATTATGAATGGTAACTTTTGAGGACTATTTATGGACCAATACTATGCATATATTTTTATTGTATAGTTGGTAACCAACTAAACTATTCATATTCGTATCCCTCTTATTATAAGCCTTATTTTGACCTACAGACTATTACTATACGATTTGCCATTCCTGAGTTATCCCTAGTCTATTAATTAATGTTCCCCTTATTCACAACTACATTTGGCCAAATCTGTACAAATGATGTTTTCCTATTTCCTGGTACGATATAGTCTGTTTGATTGGTGTATAAACCCAGTATGTTTGAGAATAATGATTCATATTGCAGAGTCTGTTCTTGGTGTTCTGGACTTAACTGGATGGGCTAAGCATAAGAAGAACCGACAAGTACTCTAGACTGCTCGTAAGGGTTTCGTGTGTCACTAGTCCGATCAATAAATCACTGCTCTCCAATTGGCGGCATCATCAAGTCATATATAAACAGGGCATTCAGACACACGTTATAACAGTGAGAGAGAATAAACCAACTTCCACCTGGAGAGGAAATTGGGAAAAGACTTTGGAAATGGATAGGATATACATTGCGGATGTCATCAAACTGCATCACGAAGCAAGCACTAACTATCAATCCTGAAGGGAAACAGAAAAGAGGAAGACCAAAGAACACGCTGCATTGAAAATCGGAAGTAGACATCGAAAGGATGAATTGCAACTGGAAAAGACTCTCCAGGATAGAGTTCGATAGAGACTGCTAATGGGCAGTGTATGCTCCTCGACGAAGGATAACAGGCGTAAGTAAGTAATTAGTTCAGTTTACTGTGTTTTTATGTTAAATCCACTAAGATACTAGTTCTAGAAAATGAGTGATATAATTCTACAGGATAGATGGATTGTGGATAGCAATGGGATCCGCGATGAGAGTTTTATTCATTTGGGATTCGTTATTTGAATGTACCTGAAACACAGTATTAATGCTCACACCGATACTCAACCTATACAAAATGAGTTAGCAAAATGAAGTATTTCATGAAAAGTGATTTATTATTTACATCCCTTCATAGAAATGAGACACAAACACTTGACAAAGTGAATATAAGTACACTATCCATAGTTGCATATTTTTCCTTGATTGTAACGATAAAATAACGGTTCGAAACAAAACATATCTGTTATATCCCCTGGTGAATTATGAATGGTAACTCTAAGGACTATTTATCAACCAATGTATTATGCGTATTTCCTATTGTACAATTGTTACATAACTAAACGATTCATATTTGTGTTTCTCTTATCATGAGCTTTATTTTGATCTTTGATTTAGTATCATACGATTCTTGAGTTATACTCAGTTATTGATTACTTTGGTTTGTATAAAAACCCATCCACTCGGCCACAAGATATAACAATTGGCGACGGAGACAAAAAAGGTCAGTTTGTAATTGTTCGAAAATCAGGCAATCATTTGGTGCAATCAGCATCCAACATTCTCTTTGGTGTCCGTGAATGCCATTTTGTCATTATTCATACAGTGAAAAATGACGCTCGCTTCCGACCGATTACAGTTGCTATTTGACCGACATTTGGAGTTCATGGTCAAACTACGCACACAGCTTCTGGATCACCAATTCTTTGCATATGCGTCGGAAGTGGATGGATTAATCACAGAATTTCACGCAAAGCTGGAAAATGATCGCAGCCTCCATGAATCCTCGACCAGCCGCAACTCAAACGAAACAGCAGTCTCGCAAGAGACGCCCGGTTGTCCATTCACGTCTATTTCAGAAACGTGCCCGGTAGTGGATTCAAACTCCACTATTCCTGAATTAGCAGGTCCGAACAGTGACGCTTTGAGCTCTCATCAACATGATGCCATGTCAAATGCCCATGAAATGGTCGTACTAACCGCCCAAAAAGTACCAGACATAATATCAAGCAGTACACGGAGCGAGTAGCATTCTGCAATAGAAATTTTTACCGAATCTAATGATAAAGATTCCCAATCTTGTCCAGAAAATTTGTTACATGCATCAAATCTGGAATCTAGAGCAGTTTTGGTGGGCGCTGTTTATCATAGTGATCCACAACCTGCCAGTGATGTTTGCAATAAGTCTAATGACTGCATTTCTGCAGAATCGAATTCTGACCTCACATCAAATGCCGATCCTCACCATCCAGTCAATCTTAGCAGGTTCCCTATTGAATGCCAGAAACATGTTATAAATAGAATCGCATTAATAGAAACTTGGGTATATGAGGATCCAACACTATTTCGTGGGGGAGGAGGAGCTCGGATTTCTCAAAAAGGGGAGGTGTTATATCCCCTGGTGAATTATGAATGGTAACTCTAAGGACTATTTATCGACCAATGTATTATGCGTATTTCCTATTGTACAATTGTTACGTAACTAAACGATTCATATTTGTGTTTCTCTTATCATGAGCTTTATTTTGATCTTTGATTTATTATCATACGATTCTTGAGTTATACTCAGTTATTGATTACTTTGGTTTGTATAAAAACCCATCCACTCGGCCACAAGATATAACAATTGGCGACGGAGACAAAAAAGGTCAGTTTGTAATTGTTCGAAAATCAGGCAATCATTTGGTGCAATCAGCATCCAACATTCTCTTTGGTGTCCGTGAATGCCATTTTGTCATTATTCATACAGTGAAAAATGACGCTCGCTTCCGACCGATTACAGTTGCTATTTGACCGACATTTGGAGTTCATGGTCAAACTACGCACACAGCTTCTGGATCACCAATTCTTTGCATATGCGTCGGAAGTGGATGGATTAATCACAGAATTTCACGCAAAGCTGGAAAATGATCGCAGCCTCCATGAATCCTCGACCAGCCGCAACTCAAACGAAACAGCAGTCTCGCAAGAGACGCCCGGTTGTCCATTCACGTCTATTTCAGAAACGTGCCCGGTAGTGGATTCAAACTCCACTATTCCTGAATTAGCAGGTCCGAACAGTGACGCTTTGAGCTCTCATCAACATGATGCCATGTCAAATGCCCATGAAATGGTCGTACTAACCGCCCAAAAAGTACCAGACATAATATCAAGCAGTACACGGAGCGAGTAGCATTCTGCAATAGAAATTTTTACCGAATCTAATGATAAAGATTCCCAATCTTGTCCAGAAAATTTGTTACATGCATCAAATCTGGAATCTAGAGCAGTTTTGGTGGGCGCTGTTTATCATAGTGATCCACAACCTGCCAGTGATGTTTGCAATAAGTCTAATGACTGCATTTCTGCAGAATCGAATTCTGACCTCACATCAAATGCCGATCCTCACCATCCAGTCAATCTTAGCAGGTTCCCTATTGAATGCCAGAAACATGTTATAAATAGAATCGCATTAATAGAAACTTGGGTATATGAGGATCCAACACTATTTCGTGGGGGAGGAGGAGCTCGGATTTCTCAAAAAGGGGAGGTGTTATATCCCCTGGTGAATTATGAATGGTAACTCTAAGGACTATTTATCAACCAATGTATTATGCGTATTTCCTATTGTACAATTGTTACGTAACTAAACGATTCATATTTGTGTTTCTCTTATCATGAGCTTTATTTTGATCTTTGATTTATTATCATACGATTCTTGAGTTATACTCAGTTATTGATTACTTTGGTTTGTATAAAAGCCCATCCACTCGGCCACAAGATATAACAATATCATAGATCTGGAAATTCATTGACAACAAACATTATGAAACAATAAAATTATCGTGTTAGAGTTATTTTCCATTTTTACTGAAAAAGGTGACAATCAGTAATTTCAAACCCAACCACATATGACCTTAGTTAATGGTTTTTTTACTAACCAATCAATAAAACAGTTTTTTTTTGAGAGCATGACTAGATCTAAATACTGAAAACCCAATAAACCGTTATGGTAGATTTTGATTAAAAACAGTACTAATTTAAAAAAAAGGCTATATACAAATTCACCATATTCATATATTGAGTAGGAAGATTTACAACATACTGACGACTTATGAAAATCTCATTTTATTAAAGTGCTTATAACACATATTCTGAAAAATAAATTAAACTGATTGATTAACAAATGAACTATTTGAGTTAATCTATGAAAATTGAACATATGATGATTGTAAATTGAGTACATTTCTTTCATCAACTACTTATGAATGGAATAGTTCATTGTCATTGGAATAAACAATATATAACTGTCAGTAATTAGTAACAGTTGAAGGGAGAACAAGAGTATAAGTAACTTGGCTGCAAATAAGAACATTCTAAATAGGTAGATTCCAAAAATAATTAATTGTTAAAAAATGATTTTTTTATTTATGGGTTAAAATTATTATTCAAAAGTACCGTTACAAGACAATGATAAATCGAAGTTCTTTGAGTTATTTAATCTCTGAGCTGGATGGTTTGGTCGTGGAGCTTTCATCGTCCTTCTGAACAACATCGTCAGTAGAAACTTCTACCCGAAGTATGTGCTGATGATGTCGTTCAGAAGGACGATGAAAGCTCCACGACCAAACCATCCAGCTAAGAGAACAAAACTCCATCAAAATCATCCACGTGAGCTATAAATCTTCTCTATCATCTCTTTGAGTTATCAATGGAATATTAGTTATACAACATGACCATTTTATGGATTAGTATCAAATGTCAATCTTCAGAGGTAAAACCATAGTTATTTCCGATTTTAAATAAGTAACAGCTTCTTCATTATCAACCGCGTTTACTCAGTAAATTCAACCTGATGCGACTTTCGTAATACAATTCTGATAAATAGCCTTAAGTCAAAAACAATCTTTAAATCATACAAATCACACTGTCACTTAAATTACATTCGAAGACTAATTTGTCACAAAGTTTTAAAACAAACCGTCTTTGTAGTTATCAAAACTGAAATGATAATGATGAGTTACCTATCGTACTGCTTTAAAATCCTTCTACCTAATAAAAATCTCATTTTTCACACAGGTTAAGATTCTTTTAAAGTATAACTAGAGCAAACTGTTAAATATTTCCACTTCTATGACAAGCTCTAACTCATCATGTGTACAGAATTTCACGTTTCTTATGAAAAATGAAAACCTGAAGAAAGTGATTGAAAAATGTGAAAAGAGCATCTTAAAAATTATAAATAACCTATTACTTGTAAAAAAAAAGCTTGTCTTCACTCGTCTTTCACTCAAGAGAGATGAAATTTTGGAAAGAATCAGGGTGGTGTCGGGAAGAAACCTCATTGGGACACAGCTGGTTTCATCATATAAAAGTATATGTTCGTTATACTGGGGCGGAATATTATCAAAGCTAATTCTAAAATTTATATATCAGTTACCGTGATAATCGTTCTTCCTACAATTCTCAACGGCGTATAGTTTTCAGAAGGCGATACGGAGTTGTTGCAACACTTTATTTTATCATAGCACAGACTAAACGACAAAAAAGCACAACGTGCGATAGATGAGCTGATAAATTAATTATTTCAATAGACTAAGTTAATAGAACTAAACAAGCATATGCCACGGGGACGCTAATGAGCCATCAAGCAGTTTAAGCAGCTAAGGTTTAAGCGAGTAAGAAAAGTATATGCTTAGGCTGTAAAATACATATGCGTAAAGAAATCCAAATTAATACTGATAAAAATGACACTGTCTGTCTGTTAAGTGACTCAATTAAACGGTTTATTTAAACATACAGAAACTCGAGTGGGGATGAGGGTTCTATAATACCTTTCGAAGATGGTTCAACACCCTTCCGATATCACTTGAAGTTGGGTCTATAAATCCACATGTACTTGCGGTAGCAAGTATGTAGGAAGGACGGAGAGAAAGGTTTCTACTAGGGTTTCTAGACACCACCCTAAAGACCGTCTGAAAAGCAGTGAATTCTTCACAAGTTTATCCGCCAGACACCCGAAGTATAATAGACATAAAATGTGGATCGATAGAGCATTCAGAATAACTAACAAACAACCAACATCAATTTTACTCTATGTTGCCGAGTCCATTGCTATCAAACATTTCAGCTATGACCTATGTTTTCAGTAGGGAAGTGCGGTAAGCTTTTCTTTGACATAATGATTATGAGTGTTAATCAAATAACCTTTATGACCTTTAACTTCTTTTCCTTTTCATTTTTCTCTTTTACCTAATATTATTGACGCTCACGTATTGATTTGATTATAACTTTCATTGTAACTATGTTAACCTTTTTTTATTTTGGCTGTTAGTATCCATAACATCATTTCTACCCTGAGTATAAATAAACATCACTCTGAACTATGTTTAACCATGTGTTTTGTGACCTATTTTTCGATTCTATTTCATTGACTAAAGTATGTTAAACCCTTATTTACAACTATATTACTCTATGTCATTTTAGGCTGTTTATAGCTAATCCGAAGTCGTAGAGTAGAATGAATTTTTTTTATTTTACAAACATTGTTATTCTTATTCAGTTCTCAATATTGTTAATAAAAGTGTTAAATACATGAATACAGGACCGAAAAATAAAAAAATCGGTATATGAACCCTATAAAATAACATTATGTCTACTCATCATCATATGAGAAAAAAACATTCTACCAGGTATACACATGCATGATACATTTCTTATCTCGCTAATGTCCAGGATTCTATTATTTGAAACGAAAAAAAATAATCAATAAACGTTAGTTATAGTCGTTAAGTCAAATGCCTCATGTCAGTATTGATTTTTTTTATCACATGAATTGAATGTACTTCAATAAATAAATTTTTTTTATTATCCTTTATATCACATAAAGAATCTAAATACTGACAACCTTTTACAAAAAATGAATAATTGTAACCAAGCAAATTATTATTTATGTAAAAGATTTTAAAAAATTGTTTATCATTTTTGAAAAATTTCGTTCTCGGTTAATAAATATAAACAACTAAGAAGAATGAAGCAAATACATTATGTATATCATAAATTATGACGTTAAAATGACTTAGAAATATATAATAGTTGAAAGCGTGAGTCAATTGAAGCTAGACCACCATGGAAAACCTGGAAACACTGGATGGCCGTTTCGTCCTATTATGGGACTCCTCAGCAGTGCGCATCCACGAACCTGTTAATGTCTAACTTCAGTTGAAGTTAGACATTAACACCGTTGGATGCCAGCTCAGTGGTCTATCGGTTAAGAGCTTCGGCTCGAAACTAGTAGGTCCTGGGTTCGAATCTCGCTCGCGAGAGCAGGTTCGTGGATGCGCACTGCTGAGGAGTCCCATAATAGGACGAAACGGCCGTCCAGTGTTTCCAGGTTTTCCATGGTGGTCTAGCTTCAATTGACTCACGCTTTCAACTATGATAAATACTAAATCTCCACAAAACCCCTTCTATAATTATAAATATATGTATATTATAAAAAGGTAATTATATTTTGATTGAAGATAATATAAGGTAATATTGATTAGATATGTAAAATATTATTAACCCTTACATCTAAGCTTTCATGTATTTTTTTATAACATTAAATATTCAGTCGTATAGCATTTTACAGTTATGCAGGATTAGATCAATGAAACAAGTTTCAAGTTTAAATAATTAAAATTTAAATTAGAATAGAACTATAGTATTCCTATTACAAATGAGATATCGTAAAAATTTAAATCACCCTAAGAAGGATGCATTTGTCGAACTCCTATTCAAAGAGGATGATCTTAGTGTCGATTAGTTCCCAAATGCCCTGGTACGGCCGACAGTGAGGAGAGTCCGCTCTCCCCCTCGAAATACTCTCACACGGTCACGAGTATATAGCGTCTGCCAGGGAAGTCCTACTCACTGCCTTCTCGTGGCATCACTGTTGTTTACGAAATTGAGAGGACGAAAAGCGAATGTCCAGAGCTTCAACTGAGTCGGTGGACACGGACGGTCCACTAGGGGAGTTGGAAAAACCTGATTCCAAACCAATGGTGCACATGGGCTCCAGGATCCTGATGGAACGAATGGTGTATGAACCTATTGTTGGTCACCGGCTACCATGGGACTGCATCTCCTCACGATATTCCACTGTCTTGTGGATCAGATCTTTCGGTCAAAGGCTCCGGGTGTGGCCTCTCAAGAAAACTACTTGCTTCAGTTTGGGCACCTGGGCAGTATTACAACCCTCACACAAATCAAATGAGATTTGTGCGGAGCATCTATATCTGGTGCCCCCTTGTATCAATATTTATGTGTTCGAATAAATAAATAAATAGTGTACAGAATATGCTAAGGGCCAGGATTATACTGACCTTTCCAGCTGTCAATTTAATAACTACATATAGAACTAATAAAAAGTAACTCAAAGAAACTAACTTATATAAAAGAAATCCTCTAATTCCCTCCAGTCGTATCTATCTTTTCACCTGTATCTGCAGTAGCATATATGCTGGATGAACTAACAAGTTTTTAACTAAAAGAATTGTGCGACAAACTTCTAAGAATTTAACTATGAATGACTTCAAACTACCTAGCAATGTTATAGAAAAACATTTATTAGATACAGGTCATTCAGTTAATCCTGATATTATCTTTCGAGCAATAGATAAACAAAATAGTATCAGACATTTACGTTAAACAGAAGTAGGCGCTATTCATCGTCTCAACCCGTTTGTGTGTACAAAATGAACATAAGATTCACCTAGCAATACCATAGTGATCGAATCAATGCTACCCATCATTTCCCTGTTTCTTCTCGCTTTTTCAAAATATTTGAAATTCTGTTTCGGATGTTTGGTCACAACTTTGTTTAGTCACAGTAACACTTTCATTGTTGTAGTCAAATAATCGTATCTAATTTATTTTTATGCTAACTAGCCTCATTAATTCGAGATTATTCCACAAAACTTTTTAACCCCTTATCAATATAGACATCTAAATATGTCCGTTTTATCATACTCTCTTAAACTACTATCATTATTAATATCACTATTATTATAATAACTTTACCATTGCTATTTGGTGATTATAATTACTTCCACCAATTTGTCTAACAATTCGCACATGTTTCTTGTACTCGATTAAGTTGTAGTCTCTTTCTCACTCAATTTGTTCACTTATTAATCAAATTTGTAAGAATATGAAAAGTATTTGAAATCATTTTTCACCCATGAACTAAATAACTTTATACAAATTACACACAAAATAACATAAGTGAAACATTTTATTTATTTATATCAATCAATATGTACGTGGAAGATTTACAGCACATATAACTAAATGAATTCACTTTATCCCACAATGTATGTTGTTTTACCCCTACAAAAGTTTATCAAAGGAACTAATTGAGTAAAAAAATTCCTAGAATCATTAGATTACAGTCGACTTTCCCTGTAAACTGTAAAATAAAAAAAATAGGTCGCAAAGACAATAAAAAGAAATGTGTTAATAAGTGACCACTTTCACATCCCTGAAGATTTATTGATTAAACTGAAAAATCCCATAACTCAATTAATGTATTTTACCGCTAACAAGTAGATCGATGAACCAGGTTACTAAACCATTCACTAGAAAACACTCAATTACATAGTATTCGGGTTTTGCTGTTATGTAACTGTCACGAAATGACAAATATGTATTTCAGCAGTTTAGTTAAATCAGTCAATCTACTGATACATAGTGTGAACTATTGATTAGTCAATTTCAATTACTTCATTTTATTGAAATTCCATCAGTGACCAAATAAATATATGACATATATCTAGTCGTAAATTCGACTTCGTTTTGAACAGCTGGGGATCAATAGTCAATAAGTAATACTCTTTTGTCGCAATCTTACTTTTCTTCCTCGCACCGAGCAGTATCACTGTTTCGTTATACAGTAGCAAGCAAACAGTTGTATCCGTAGACGTAACGATTATCAGTACCAGTATTTTGACAATTGATTACAATAACAGAATCCTATCGATCACGTTTGTAATATATCCGTTGGGCTAGCTGACTTGGGATTATAGTGCTTAATATAAGTACGTAACATTCAGTGAACTTCAGACCCAAGTTTCATACTTTGAAGACATAACTAATGATTAAAGAGAAGATAATCAAGATTTTATGACCTCTATCTTTAAATAAATACTTCTGACGAATTCAATTTGCTTAAATACTTTGTATGCTTTCCAGCTTTCTATGGATTAAATAAATAGACCCTAGACGCAAAAAAGTCCTAATCACTGCCTTCTCGTGGCATCACTGTTGTTTACGAAATTGAGAGGACGAAAAGCGAATGTCCGGCGCTTTAACCGGGTTGGTGGACATGGAAAGTTCACCTAGGGGAGTTGGAAAACCCTGATTCCAAACCAATGGTGCACATGGGCTCCAGGATCCTGATGGAACGAATGGCGTATGAACCTATTGTTGGTCACCGGCTACCATGGGACTGCATCTCCTCACGATGCTCCACTGTCTTGTGGATCAGATCTTTGGGTCAAAGGCTCCGGGTGTGGCCCCCTAAGAAAACCACCTGCTTCGGTTTCGGCAACTGAGCAGTATCATAGTCCACACACAAATCAAGTGACTTGTGTGGCGTATATGTATGCGGTTTCCCTTTGTACTAATATTTATGTGTTCGAATAAATAAATAAATTTATGGAACATCAAATCTGATGGAACACACGCATTATTATTTATGCGGCGACTAACTTTGCCAGTAATCGAATTGGTGGTAGAGCCACTAAATAATATCCAAAAGACAAGAACTAGCAAAGCAATGTGGCCAAACAAAGATGCAATGACTCACCTATGGCGCGCCAACGTGATATTAATGATTACTATGTATATTTAATTAAGGCAATAATTTTCTAATTGGTTAATGAGGTTAAAGAAAGTTAGCCCCTGTTTCACTTTCTTTTTAATGTTGTATAAGGTATTCAGTCACGTTAAAAAAACGCTATAACATTGAATTCACTGTTAATCATTATTTCTCATAGTAGATGTAAATCCTCTAATGTCATAAAATGGTATGATTCACAGTTGTTTGGATCTGTGGTTGATTACAGTAACCCCAACAAGCTTTAGCGTGTTTAAACAATCAGTTTCTGCATTTTTGAAATATAGATAGGAACTTATACTACATGAGCAAAACACATCATATTATAATGACTAAAAATGTCTTCATAATATCATAACTATAGTTGTGTGAACGGATATAATGTAATTTTTAAAAAGGGATTTTATTGAGGGATAAGATCGCAAGTTACTCGAAATTAATAAGTGAGAAGTTGCTAACACACAATAAAGAAACGAGACAGCAAAATGACCCTTTACACTAACCACTGAATTTCCTCCCCCTTATATGTTGTAATATTCTCTTGTATAGAAAATATTAGTTCATCAACGACTTCGGAGAAATCAAGTGCTGATCTGACTGCAAATCAGTTGTCCAAATCGCGACAACTGTTTAACGATTGCATTATGTAGTTAGTCATATTTGTTATAAAAGTTCATACAATCATGACTGAAGCGATTAACACCAACAATTAACTCATCTTTCAACTTTTTTCCCAGGATATTTGCCTGTTTCCTTGATTTGTCTACTTGCACCCTTTAGAGTGGATACCACCGTCACTAACTGAATCTCCGACGTGAATAGGGAGTCAACCCACAAGGTAACGACTATCAAAGGAATACAAATCTCGAATACATGACTTTTGAATACAAAGATTTAATATCACTTCGTCCAAACAAAGGCGCTGAAATTATCCTTATAGATCATATTTATTACATCAACAGACTATACCCTCACAGGAACATAAGTTCTCTAAAGAATCTACCCAAGAAGATAAAAGTAGGTAAATCAATCAAACACAGGTAAAAATCCTGGGGGGAAAGTTGAAAGGTGAGTTTATCGTCAGTGATAATCTCTTCAAAAATTCGAAACGGTTCAGTTCAGTTCATGATTATATGAACGCCTATAATAAATATGACTTAGTACACAATGCAATCATTGAACAGTTGTTGGGAATCCGACATTAGATCAGTGAGCTCAGCACTAGCGATTTCTTGGACTTGATTGTTTAACAAAAGAAAAGAACTAATTGTTTAATCGCATTAAATATTGGGAAGTTCAAGTCGTGTTTCAGATAGGTTAACCGGTGAAGTTAGCCAAAGGACGTATTACTAATGCCCAAATTAATTTACTTTTGCATATTGTAGAAAACCAGTCCAGAATTTACACCATCATAAAGTAAATTAAAACAACTCAAAAAAACCACTATGGATCGTAACTAATTTTAGGCAGGAGGGTCAATAACTAGGGACTTTTAAAAAATGAAGGCTTTAAATGAATGTAGAAATGAATTTTTTAGGACTTTTGGGGTTAATTGCTTGAAAGAAAAGGAAATTTTACCAAATGCAAGTCCATTGTATACACACGTAAGTTGTTCCGATGATGTTGAGAGAATCCGCACATTATAAAGTTGTAATTTATTGGAGTTACTTGACAATAAACTGCTTTAGAATAAAGCCAAAACTACAATCGCTATAGAATAACATGAAAACATTTTATTTCATGGTTTCTGTTCAGCTGCTTACAACCGTATTTGTATTGAAATATGTGTGAATAACTATGTGTAAGGTCATTTTAATATGGATATCGAACGCGTAGTAGGTCTTCGGCAGTTATTATCTTGAATTCGAAAATTGACAAGGTAAGTTGCGAAATAATAACTGTCATTACTAATATTTGTATTTTGTTTCGCAATCTCCGCTAAACGTTATTTTACTCACTTTTATGTTATCTTTTCAATCACCTAATCCTTAATTTTGTGTAAACTCTTCAAACTCTATAAAATTTCTATACGATCTGCCTTATCGATTTTCAAATTCAAGATAATAACTGCCACACACCATTTGCGCTTTCGATATCCATATTAAAATGACCTTACACATAGTTATTCACACATATTTCAATACAAATACGGTTGTAAGCAGCTGAACAGAAACCATGAAATAAAATTTTTTCATGTTATTCTATAGCGATTGTAGTTTTGGCTTTATTCAAATTCATAAACGAAAAGAAGTGTACCAAACTGCTTGTCCAACTACACGTCTTACGAACGACAAGATTGTAAAGATAATAGATACTGGGCTTATCAATTTGTAAACATGAATCCATCCAAGGTAATTATAAAAGAAAGTTTTTTGAGTGAATTTGAATCTACATCTTAGAGACCTAAAAATTTTCAGCAGCACACCAACCTGTACGTATGCGCCTCACTACAGATATGTAAGGGATTTAGAGTTGTCAAATATATAGAACACTACGATCATGTGTAAACAGACCACCTTATGTATTTAAAAACACATGATTGTTAACCATTTTATGTCCCATTAACAGAGAGGAGGAGGAACGTTAATTTGAAAATACATACTTCCATACGTTAGCACTTAGATTTACCGGTCTACCTTATCATAACTGGATATTATCGTTACTAACCATAATCATGAAAGTACTATTTTTCCCCTACACTAGATCACTTCTGACAGGATTACATGAGTCACTTAATTTTATTCTTACCCAACCCACTCACAGATTGAATCACTCTTTGCCCATTCGAAAATATTTGTCTATCCGCTTTAGGGTACCGGTATGATCTACTTTGATTATCCGAAATGAGTAAATGTGTTGCTTACATTTCACTTCGTAAGCTACCCATCTGTTTTTTGGTAGATCTAGCATAAACAATTTAGTAATTGTTTGATACACTAACATAAGCTATTCTGAGAGAATCGAAACAACAAACTAATGTTTGTTTGAACCCTTAACTTGCTAAGGTATGAAACATAATTCATATCATTTTATCATTAAGTAATTTATCGCCACCCATTAATACTCATTATTAATAAATAAAAGACCAGTCAAATAAGTAATCACAATGTAGTGGCTCTCATAAGAGCCAGTATTCGTTCTCTATATACGTTATCAAGGATTGAATTGCATAGACATCGGTTCTTCTTTGGTCGACTAATTAATTAATTGACAGGTAAATCATAATCATGCTATCCTCTCTAGAATTTTCTGACATAAATATTAACTTTGATTTTTAAATAAACCGTCACAAATTCAAATAAAGTGATGATAATTCTGCTTTCTTTAATGATTCATGGCAAGATCTAGTGCTCGGTTTAGTGAAAGCACTCTCAGTTCAGGCATCTCATCTCAGTGTTACGACGAAATTCATCCAAATTTTTAGAACCAATATAAGCGTGGTAGTCACAGTGATTGACCATTCAAGCATGAAACATCATTTGTCGGAGTATTCAATCAAGTAATGATTAATTGAAATGAATAAATTTAGAGTACGTATGGATATATTAGGAGAGTTGTCGATAGCTCAAAACATCATTGTTCTTCATAACGACGCAATAATTGGTTAGTTTGTATCCTTATGGATAGTAAGTTTCTCGAGTCTATAATTTTCTTCCCGAAACATACAATATTCAATTCAATTTTTTATGATTCTGACCAAAAGTCTTCCAGTCTATCTATTTTTGGCATATTTTTATTCCTTTGTAAAGCCTTTGTGTGCCTTTTCGTTAATTTTGAACGTAGCTTCATGGTTTCCAATAAAATTTACCGCCCATTCTCGAACAAAAAATCGAAGATACTTCAGTGATAAATTAATATGCTGCATTTCGCTGGATTGCTAAAAGCTACTGCTTATTTATCATTATTAATCATTTATTCGCAATTATATTATGAATACGAAGAAAACACTAAGTGGAACTTTTGAAATTCACATTTAATCCATATGCGTTATTTATGGTTTAACAGTAAATGGATTTTAGATGATTGAAGCACTGTAAGTCAGGCTCTTGATGTGTATTCGGATGAACTTATTTGTTATTTTTTTATGTAAAACAGGAACAAGAAGTGATGTTTTCCAATCGATCAATATTATTGCCAATCACTTTACACGGATCGCTGGTTTGTCATTATTAAAAGAAACAAAATAGTTTACATAAAAAATGAATTTCAATAAATTGAATGCTACACAGAAACCATGTTAGCCCATTACGTTTGCTGTGCAGAAAATATTTTGTTAAGAATAAACATTGGGTATTATAGTTAAGTATGATTACAGGAAATTTTGTATATTAGATATATCATACAACCATACGGGATTGTGCCGAACACAATAACCCTTCAACTAAATTAAACAACTATAGTCAGGTTATTACGAATAATTTAAGAAAGGCAGGAAATCATCGTAATGAAATACTTACCCAATCATACTAAACGATGGGAGAAAACTGGAAGATGATAGAATGTTATGCTTTTCAGTTGTTTGCTGAATTAGTTATTTTATTCGTTAAGATCTTCTTGCCTTTGTGGAAAGCACTATATTTCTTACCGACCGGTATTGAAATTTTAAAGGCGATGTCTATTCCCAATTGAGGGCTGGTTATTTGAATGTATATTCTATAATAACCTGTACAGGATACTTTTTAAAATTTATTTGTATCGACGGTACAATCACTATGTATTCCATTATTTCTGGATTACTTTGTTTTTAGTCAACTTGTTAGTGGACTGAATTCCATAAATATAATGTTCCACGAATCTAATCATACAAATGTTTTACTCTCGAAAAGAACTAACAAAGCTTTGTCCGCATTAACAAACGTCCTTCTATTAAATAATGTGGTTGAATAGTAAGATTAATGAGAAAATTAAAGCCAGATATAAATGTAAGAAACAGTTTCCTACCTACAACTTCCTCAGGCTTTATATATATATATATATATATATATATATATCGGACAGTTTAAAAAACTATTGGAATATTACCATTGTGAAAAGAATTTTGAACACGAATCCCTGGAGTATTCTCATGAATTTCATATCTATCATCATGACCCCAGTATTGTCTTGAACCTTGTCCACGACGAAAACTATTCTGAAAGTGAACTCGCGAATGTCGCGTTAGGCCACGAGAATTTTTGGACAAGACATCCCGACTGTCATGTTCTACAAACAATCAACATAATTAGTTAGAAAATAAGATGAAATATTATACTAGACATTCAGAAATCGAAGTATACAAATAGTTTGAACTAATCAACAAACTATACTATATTATAAATAAATAATATTTGTAATATCCCTATGAGTAGAAAAATTGAATTTTCTGACATTTCGTGACTCAGCCACTTCTTCAGAGAATAAATAACCAAATTAAAATTAATCCAAGCTTGAATAGTCCAACGGAACAATAGGAAACGTCAGAAAATCTGATTTTTCTACTCATTGGGATATTACAAATAGATTATTTATTTATGACTATCTACCCAATGCTCAATGTATTCGAAATTATCAAATCAAAACTTGGTGATAATACCTATATACTGTATTATTTAACAGAACTAAGATTCATTTGTGTTAAGTAAGAAAATATCGAACAGTGTAAACTAAAAAATATTTTCAGGTTCCCACATTTGGAATCACGAGTCGATACAAGCAAGACCACCTGGAAGCACTGGACGGTCATTTGGTCCCACTATGGAACTCCTTAGCAGTGTGCATCCACAATCCCGCACGCAGGACTCGGACCCAGGACCGTTGGCCTCGCGCGCGAACGCTTAACCCCTAGACCACCGAGACGGCATTCAACGGTGTTAACGCTTAGCTTCAATCAGTCCACGATCTTGCGCAACCCTTCATGAATCGACTCGTGACTTCAACTGCGAAAATAATACAATCTCTCCAAACTCCCAATGCTGATTGTCAAATTCATCCGATCAATTAGCGATAGATAAGCAAAAATTTATCAATGTCATTCAAGGAGACATCATTAGTGTTTATATTGTGTAGACTCCTATTTATATTGACAACACTACAGTCCAAGTAATAAAACATATTGACCATCGAATATTTAGTTCAATCATATTTAAATTAAGTGTGATTATGTCTGTGTCATGTTGTTTTTGTTCAAGGTTATTCTGTATGAAATATCACAGCATGTTTGTATGTATACTAATAGATCCGTAAAAGTTGCAGTGTGAAGGACCTTTCTTAGATAAATACGTTCTCAGATCAAATCAAACCAATCATCGGAAAGGAAGATGAACAAAGTGAAATACCATTCTTAGACTGCTTTAGTTAAAATGAACTTTAATGGAAATTAAAATTCATTCATCTACAAAAAAATCGAAATATTTGCATCAGTACATAGACTTCAACTTTGTACATTCATCTATTCCAAGATGACTTTGGTTAGAAAGTTAAGCAAAAGGCCATCAAGATCAAAACCTCAGAAGATAAATAAACGGAGAAAAATAACATACTAAACATTTTGCGACTTAACAATTTCCCTAGGAATATTACTAATAAAAATAGCAGCCAATTAGATCATTTCAAAACTTTTCACGTATAGTCATGAGACAGCATTCATATGATCAGATGGAATAGAGTAAATTTAGAGATATAATGGTATTGGATAACAGACACTGTCAGTCCTTGTTGAAGTTAAAATCATTGGCATCTCAAGCTGAGTCGCCAAAGCAACTATTACCCTACACTAAACACAAACTCGGCGTTGAAGTTTATTTCTAACTGATTTTGTCAAAATTATTTCATTTTCTTAACGCTTGACACCTATTTAACTTATCCAAATATACCAGTTTAAACAAATGAAATCTACACATACATTAATTCAGCGAAAGAATTATCACAAGAACATTTGGAACGTTATTTACTTACGAAATACAAAAAAAACATACCAGAATCTAAATTGTAAAATCCACGCTCTTTCATTGATTTCGATGGGAAAACATTACGCTGTTGATCTGATGTCGATCGAAAAACTGTTGAACGATCCATTCGTGATACATTTACTATAGGTTGATTTAAAGAATTCTTTTGTATATCTATTCGACAGCTATCATTGGGTATACTATTATTATTACCGCGACCACGAATACGACTAGCTAAAACGGATGGAGGTGGATTAGCCAGAAACAAAGCCCGATTTATTTCATACTGAGTCATCAAGTCACGATTATATTGCTCTTGATCCTTAATCATGGAGTGCATGCCATGTGTAGGACGACGATTATTTTGATAATCAAATTCTAAAATAGTATAAAGTAGAACGATCAGTCATTATAAATCAAGTTCTGTAAACAAACTTGTTATAAATTTGAGATAATGTTATAACTCTAGGGTTCTGGTTATAAAAGTCCTTTCACTTTTTACACGTATGTGGGACGTTAATTTACCTTAGACGAATATCTACACTAGATTTCCACTAAGTGTCTATTCTGCAGGACTTCAACACAACACAGATCAAGAACACGAGATTAGTCTGGCTATAACGTCAATATATTTCCACAGCAAAATCCAACACAAGGAGCAGTCAATCAATGACAGTCCATCAATAAGTGTCAATACATAATAAGGATAGTGGAATATATATAACACATAACCGATAATGGTGATCGTCTGTTGCAACTATGCTCAGACAATCGTTTATTTCTAGCAAGCACTAATTTTAAGCATAAGGAGAGACATCGTCTAACATGGCGACCACCTGCACCAAACCAACGATGGACTCAAATAGACCATATTGTCATCAGTCATCGTTGGAGAGGCTCAATAGAAGATTGTCGCTCGTATTGGAATACTTGTTTAGACTCTGATCACGCTTTAATACGAGCGCGCATTTGTCTGCGCCTCAATGGACGCAGGAAAACTACACTAAGAAGACCCATTAGGATTGAACTGGAGGACGAGAAAGCCAAATGCGAATTCCAGAAACAACTGAGTTCACATCTAGGCAGTTCTGTAAACAAGACTGACACAGATGCTGCTTGGAAAGACATACGAACAGCTGTGGAAACAGCAGTAACATCTATTAGTCATTTAAACCATAGGGCTCCAAAAAACCAATGGATTTCTTCTAAGTCTATTTCACTGATGGATTCGCGTAAATTCATCCCATCAGGCTCTGAACATGACGAAAAGCGTAAAGAAATTAGATCTAGGTTAACTAAAAGTCTAAGGAACGATCGTGAGCAGTGGTGGGCAACGAAAGCAAAAGAGATGGAAAAGGCAGCGGCTGTACGCAACACCAGGCAACTATTCAGACTAATAAAAGAAACCGGAATTAAGAAGTCAAGTGTAAGTGAGACAATCTCCGAAAAAGACGGAACCCTTATCTCCTCTCAACCCAAACGTTTAGAACGATGGGCGGAACACTTTAAGGAGCAGTTTAGCTGGCCTTCAGCTACTGCACAACTACCCACTATTCCCAGAAAACCTGAATGGAACATTGAAGTAGGCCCCCCGACCCTACTTGAAGTTCAAAAGGCTATAGGTAATCTGAAACGGGGAAGAGCAGCTGGTCTTGATGGATTGGTTCCAGAGGTTTTTAAATACGGTGGTCCAATTTTAGCGATTAGGTTGACTAATATTCTGGCTAAAATCTGGGAGACGGATGTAATCCCATCCGACTGGTCACAATCACTGATTGTCCCAATATATAAAAAGGGGTCAAAATCATCCTGCGATAACCATAGAGGGATCAGTCTGACCAACATAGCATCTAAAATACTAGCCTCAATAATTATCGGGCGCCTAACTAAGACTCGTGAACTGCAAACACGAGAAAATCAGGCTGGCTTCAGACCTGGTCGTGGCTGTATCGACCACATATTCACCATTCGTCAAGTTTTAGAGCACAGACACGCTTATCGGCGTCCGACAATGATAGTTTTTCTTGACTTGAAAGCAGCATTTGACTCTGTAGACCGAGAGGTTCTGCGGCAGTGTCTGTCTTTGAAAGGTGTACCTGAGAAGTACATAAACCTTGTGAAGGCTCTTTACTCGAACACTACCAGTCGAGTGAGAGCTTATGGCGAACTGTCATATGATTTTACAACCTCAAGTGGTGTCCGACAAGGCTGTCCACTATCCCCATTTTTGTTTAACTTCATTATAGACCTGTTGCTGGAAATAACACTCTCTTCGACTGAATTTACAGGAATTGATCTCCTACCAGGGACACCACTAAGCGACTTAGAATACGCAGATGACATAGTCCTGTTTGGTGAAGATGCTGGCAAAATGCAGAGTCTTCTGTTGGAACTCAGTAATAATGCCAGGATGTTTGGGATGCGATTCTCCCCATCCAAATGTAAATTGTTACTCCAGGACTGGCCTGCGTCAACACCCGAACTAAGGATAGGGAGTGAAATAGTCGAACGCGTCGACAACTTCACTTATCTTGGAAGTCTGATCAGCCCTAATGGGTTGGTGTCTGACGAAATATCAGCACGGATTCAAAAAGCTCGTTTGGCTTTTGCCAACTTACGTCACCTATGGCGAAGACGAGATATCCGTCTATCAATTAAGGGACGAGTATACTGTGCATCAGTTCGCTCTGTTCTACTTTACGGTTGTGAAACATGGCCATTAAGAGTAGAAGATACTCGTAGGTTACTAGTATTTGACCACAGATGCCTTAGAAATATTGCTCGCATCTGCTGGGATCATCGGGTAAGTAACAGTGAGGTTAGACACAGGGTATTAGGGAATGATGGTAAATCAGTTGATGAGGTGATGAATCTTCATCGACTGAGATGGTTGGGCCATGTGTTACGTATGCCTGAACACCGATTACCACGACGCGCTATGCTGACTAGTGTAGAGGATGGTTGGAAGAAAGTTAGGGTCGGCCAAACCAAAACGTGGCATCAGTGCTTGAAGTCACTAACTTCTAGTCTGAGCCATGTTGACAGATGCAGACTACCTGGTTGGGGTCCGCGTGACTATCGTAACCAGTGGTTGGAGACTCTAGGTGACATGGCTCAGAATCGATCACAATGGCGTAGGTGTATACACTCTTTATCTTCCTTTAAACCTTGAGACTAAAATTGGTTCATATCTCTCTTCCTTCCTATACTATATCCTTATATACAACCTATAATTTATATACTACTACCACCACTAAATTAACTATTTCTATGAATCCGGTGTTGATCTTGTTGTGCTAACGAGGTATGGCAACTTGTACCGATGCATAAATGTGCCTGGTCCTACGTTGTAGCTGACTGACTGATATATGTCCTTGGTCCGACTTTGTAGTTGACTGACTGGAAGGTTGGAAGTCACGCCATAGTTACTATACATACTGAGTTGAATGATACTACTACTTATCACTACTTATCAGATATTTCGTAATTGACCGTTTTAAACACTTGAAGAATGCAGTGATTGCATAAATAAATGTGGATTAGAGGAGAGCAGAGTAACAATTAACATTCCCAGCTCTATTTTTCAATAACGCTTATGGAGTTTTGTTAGTTCTTTACTCAAATTTCGCCATATAAAGGCCTAGATAGTGCTGTAATTCAACCTAACTGGAAATTCCCAGTATTTCTATATTTATAGGAATTTCGTCAGGTTAGAAATGAAAAAAAGATCATTTGGAATCAGTTGGTAGGTAAATTGTTTTTTTGACTTAATAGGTAGGTTGTTTTCAAAATTTTAGAACAATTATGAACATATATGGCGAACTCTACGATTGATTAAATCAGTAAGAAAATCGATAGTCCATTACGTATAGAGTGTAACCGTGAACTGTACTATTAAAAACTTTTTAAATGAGAGTGAATAGTATACAAACACTGTTATTTTCGTTAAATGATGTCTTTTAAGTACATCACACATATCGCATAATGTGAAGCAGCAAACTTATGTTGATTGTAATATGTAAGTGCGTGAGTAGTCATTGTCCACATGAACATGTATCATTTGCTACAGTAAAAAACTTTTCGGAAAGACTATTATAAAATATCAAAGCACAGTTACTAACAATAAGAATACTTTCTCAATTATTTAGTCAATACGAGGTAGAACAAGATCTCTAGATTGGCTAAGTGAAGAACAATAGTCAAATCTTACGAACATGACAAGTGTGAAGTTTTGCTGTGTATACTAATATTGTCGAACTTAAAACAAATTAGGGATATGATCAAACATTTTCGTATATGGACTTTGATTTCCTTGACGTTTATAGGCTGTTCTCCTACACCCACAGGTTTTAGCCAAGGGTTTCCTAAATACTACTGCTTTTTGGAAGGTAGACATAATAACCACTACACCACCGTCGCGGTAGTGAAGACGATGTAGAACAGTTTTATGACAGACTGCAGTTTATCCTATAGAAACGTCTAAGAGAACATCTAACCATCCTGATGAGGGATCTAAACACCAAGGTAAGGATAGATAACAGCGGGTATGGATGCATAACGAGGCAATATGGACCGGGAGAAAGAAATGAGAATTGTGAGATACTGGCATATCTATGTTTTTAACAGCATGATCATAGGTGGCATTATTTCCACCAACCCCCTGACAAAGTTACAAATTTCACCGTACCACGCCACAAAACAGAGAAAGGAAACGGACAGGTTCAATATACAGCAGCAAGCAAGAGAGTGAAGAAGAGTATTAGAGCTGACAAGCGGAAATATGTGGAAGACCTAGCAATGACAGAGCCTCCAAATGCCCTGGTACGGCTGAGAGTGAGGACAGTCCGCTCTCCGTCTCGAAATGCTCTCACACGGCCACGCGAATATATAGCCTCTGCCAGGGAAGTCCTACTCACTGCCTTCTCGTGGCATCACTGTTGTTTACGAAATTGAGAGGACGAAAAGCGAATGTCCAGAGCTTCAACTGAGTCGGTGGACACGGACGGTCCACTAGGGGAGTTGGAAAAACCTGATTCCAAACCAATGGTGTACATGGGCTCCAGGATCCTGATGGAACGAATGGCGTATGAACTTATTGTTGGTCACCGGCTACCATGGGACTGCATCTCCTCACGATGCTCCACTGCCTTGTGGATCAGACCTTTTGGTTAAAGGCTCCGGGTGCGGCCCCCTAAGAAAACCACCTGCTTCAGTCTGGGCACCTGAGCGGCATCACAGCCCACATACAAATCAAATAAGATTTGTGAGGCGCATATTTATCTGGTGCTTCCTTGTACCAATATTTACGTGTTTAAATAAATAAATAAATAAGACCGCCCAAGAACACGTAACCCATAAACAGATCAAATGACTGATATAATTATGATCGATAGACTATGTTATGCACCGATACTATGCATATATTTTTTATCGTATAATTGCTAAATAACTATTCATATTCATGTCCCTCTTATTAGAAGCTTTATTTTGACCTATAGACTATCATTATACGATTTACCATTCTTGAGTTATCCCTAGTCTATTAATTACTGCCTCCCACATTCACAGCCACATTTGGCTGAATCTTGTACATATGTTATTTTCTATTTTATTGGTACGATGTGGTCTGTCTGTTTGGTATGTTTGAAATATAATGATTCATACCGCAGAGGCTGTTCTGGACTTAACTGGCTAGGCTAGGCAGAAGTAGGATCGATAAGTACTCTAAACTGATCGTGTCACTGGTCCGATCGATAATTCGCTGCTCTCTGATTGGCGGTCTTATCACGTCATACGTTAACAGGGCATCCACTCGGCCAGAAGTTATAACAGACTATTACAACACAAATGATAATATTAATAATACTTAAAAACAAACAAAAATTAGAAAGACTATATACATCAATGATTTAATATTAATCAATAATTAACTTGGTAATGAACCAAAAGTAAGTATACTATTCGTTTTTACCAAGTTTGAGAAAATCACATAATTAAATATGCACGAAGTGCAGCATATTTTAAATATGAGAAATAAATCGTCACAATGCAAGCATTTGTTGTTCCAGCTAAGATATTGACTCCTAGTATAATCAAGTTGTTTACGTTAACATACTGAAATTCATATAAATAATTCAACTGTATCAAACGACATGATGAGCAAGGTTACAAAGTGTGCGTGGGGGAAAATACCGATCTAATCTCAGCTCAGGTGTACTTACTAATTTATCCACGGTAAAATTAAATATAAATCTCACAGACACTATCGGATTTTAGGCTGAACAAAAAAGCAGGACGCTACGAAAAATTACTTCTGAACATTATATGCACATTGTTATGAAGTTCTACGGCAAATATCAAATATTATACAAGAGATTTATAGCTTCACACCTAACAACCAAACAAATAAATGTAATTATCAGAAGGGGTTTTGTGGAGATTTAGTATTTTTCATAGTTGAAAGCGTGAGTCAATAATAGGACGAAACGGCCGTCCAGTGTTTCCAGGTTTTTCATGGTGGTCCAGCTTCAATTGACTTACGCTTTCAACTATGAAATAAATGTAAGTAAAACCAACCTCGATAATGTAATTTTCAAAAAGTAATTTAAATGAATACTTAGTTGATCGTCTTATAAAAGATTAAAGTAACAAGTAAACGCTTTATTGAATTTTATTACCTAGAGTGGCGAAAATACATCCAAAAATTAACACAGATTATTTTCTCTTACCCAGATCTTCTGTGGGGATTTTGTGGTATATAGCGTACAAAAACAATAGTTTTGATCTCTTAAATTAATGTGATGTGATGTGGAGAAAATGGAAGTGTTATATCTCCTAAATACAACTTATAAAGTCAGTTTAGTGTAATTTTGTCCAGCCAACTTAGTAGTGGATTTTCGTCATATTAATTTATTCAGAGTTAATTATATTTATCGAATTTCAGTGGATTTTCAGTTGTTATTAGTTGTTTGATTTTCTTGTATTGATCAATCTATTGATTTTTAGTCTAATGAAAACTACTCAGTTGGGTGAAATTTGGTAATTAGTAACTATTGAATTGATATACATCTGAATTAACTTGAATGTAAATCAATGCCTCTGAGACTTCTACCAAAAAAACTTCCATACAAACTGTACATTTTACTCTAGTTTGCAGACACGGAAAGAGTATAGAGTAGTCTTATTCACCATACCGAAGTTGCGAAGTAGAAGCCAAGTGCACGACATTTTTACGAAAAAAATGAAACGCCCCATAATAGAGTTGAAACGAATATCCAGAATATATGGTATTGTGTTCTGTGGATTAGATGGGTTAATTTTGAGTCTTATTTTCGCTCTGGACTACATAGTTTGAACCTGTTTTATGCAGAGGTCTGCCTTTTAATTACTCTGTGAACACTAGTCAAAATGTTTTAGTAACCTCGTTAACGAGTGGGCATTATAGTTCATGTTCTGTCCATTTGGTTACCCCCTACAATACCATCAAAATGTATCTAGTAAGTCGACATACCTGTCCTACCCTTTGGAACAATAAAAATATACTGACTTGTAAAATATCTCGGAAGTAGGTACGATGATTTTAAAATCTTTCAGAACCAAAGTTTCTCATAAAGCCAACACCACTTTATTTGATGTAAAGTGAAAGGTATGATAATGAAGACAAACAAACGCAACAACACCTACAAAATAGTTCATTTGTGTATTGGTTGTTTGAATCTTCCCGTTGATGTTTGGGACTGCAATTGATCAGTCTCCTATCAGCATATGTGCATCCTATGAGGATTGCCTCGATATTGTGCCCTGGATTCCACTCTTAACCACCATCCATCCACAAGATAGGTTCAACAACTTGCAATGATTTATTATTTATTTTTTTATTTATTTAAACACATATATATTGGTACAAAAGGGCACCAGGTACATATGCGCCACACAAAATAATGAAAGTAGGAAGAGAAGGGATGAAAAGATAAGGCGGACTGAAATGTACAACCAGAAGACTCTTTCAGTTAAGAAAGTTAGAACCACTCTTTATGTAGAAAGTAAAAGAAGGTTGCAGCAGGATCGCCACTGGCTTCTATTCTGAGCCATATCTGATAACGTCTCTAGCCACTGTGTTGCACTATCTCTCGGACCCCAGCCACGGAGTCGTGAAGGACCAACAGAAGCTAGCCCTTTGCAGCTTTCTTTCATGTCACGACACCATGTCATACACTGACCTCCTCTCCGCTTTTTCCAACCAGTCCCAGGGTCGGCAAATAATGCACGACGTGAAAGTCTCTGGGACGACATTCGTAAAACATGTCCAAGCCACCGAAGTCGGTGTTTCAAGATGGTGACACCAATTGAATTATCATCTCCGCGCCCGAAAACACGATGCCGAACCTCTGCATTACTAACATGGTGTTGCCACTGGATGTCAGCAATCCTTCGGAGACAACGATGATAGAACACAGAGAATCGTCTAACATCCTCAACTCGGAGAGGCCAGGTTTCACAAGCATAGAGCAAAACTGCTCTCACCGACGCGTTGTAGATCCGACCTTTTACAGCCAGACTAACATCACGAAGGCGCCAAAGATGGCCCAGATTGGCATAAGCCGCTCTGGCTTTCATTATACGTGCATCAATCTCATCACTCACGCCACCACCAGCACTTATATAGCTACCTAGATACACAAACTTATCAACTACTTCAATCTGCTCACCATCCAGGGTGAGTACAGAATGAGAATCCTGCCAGTCTTGTAGGAGTACTTTGCACTTGGAGGGTGCAAAGCACATGCCGTACCTGCGGACACTGATTGCCAACTGATTAAGTGCGGACTGCATGGCTTGAGCATTATCGCACAGTAAGACAATATCATCTGTATACTCAAGGTCGAGAAGTCGTTCTCCAGGCAACATATCCACACCGCCATTACCTACATCCATCAGAGCTGTTTCCAGGATGTCGTCGATGGCAAAGTTGAAGAGAAATGGTGAGATCGGGCAACCCTGCCTAACCCCACTGCTCGAATGGAACAAGGGAGAAAGGTGGTTGTATGTCCTCACTCTGTCTGAGGTGTTCGTATACAGGGTCTTTAAGATGTTAATGAACTTCTCAGGCACACCCTTCTTCAATAGACAATCCCAGAGAACAGTCCTGTCCAACGAATCGAAGGCAGCCCTGATATCAAGAAACACTACGATTGTTGGCCTGCGATAAGTATGACGGTGTTCTAACATTTGGCGGAGGGTGAAGATGTGATCAATGCATCCTCGACCAGAACGAGAACTAGCCTGCTCCTCGCGAGTCAATCGTTCTCGGGTTTTAAACAACCTACGAAGAATGATAGAAGCCAATAGTTTGGACGCAATCGAAAGTAGACTTATCCCCCGATAGTTATTGCAGGAATAACGTGAACCCTTTTTAAAGATAGGGACGATTATCGACTCATTCCAAGATGTTGGAACACTTTCTTGTTCCCAAACCTTCCCAAACAACACAGTCAATTCCTTAGTCAGAAGGTCACCACCATCTTTAAAAAGAGCCGGAGGTAAGTCATTAGGGCCCGGTGATTTGTAACGTATCAAGAGTTAGAGTTCCTTGCAGACTTCCGCCTCGTTTGGTGGATCAGTCGTCACCGGCCATGGGGGGCAGGACAAGCTGGTTGATGTTGCCGGAGCAGCAGGCCAGTTAAACTGCCCTTCGAAGAATTCCGCCAATCGTCCAAGACGTCGAGGGATATTAGTGATTGGCATCCCATCATCCTCACAGATTGTTTCACTCACACCAGACTTCTTGCTGCCAGTGGTTCGGATGAGTTGGAAGAGCTTCCGGCAGTTACCAGATGCAGCTGCTGCTTCCATCTCATTAGCACGCTCCGACCACCAGGCTTCTCGGTCCTTACGCAAGCTTTGCCTTCGTTTGTGGTCAAACTCACAATCACCCGGAGTAGACCGACGGGCTTCCATCAGTTGTAAGGAGCCAGAAGAAACCCAGTGATTGTAAGCGGGACGTTTCGCGAAGCCGCAAGCGGCTTTACTCGCCATTTTCATGGCGTCGTGAAGAAGCAACCAATGCTCATCTATACTTTTCGGTGGGGTGGTAGCTAGCCTAGAGGCTAGCTCCGCTCGATACTTACTTGCAACAGAAGTTGCAGCCAGTTTACTAACATCAATCCGGTGGTGGTGGTCAATCCTTCGGCCACTGAAAAGTAAGGTGAGATTGGCGCAGACCAGGACATGATCAGACTCCAGATAGGTACTCCAAAAGGAGCGGCAGTCTTGTACACAACCACGCCAGCGGTAGCTGATCGCGATGTGATCAATCTGAGTCCAGGCTTGGGATGCAGAGGGAGGACGCCAGATGGCACACCGGCGATGACTGTTCCGGAAGTTAGTGCTGGCCAGGAACAGGTTGTGGTTTGTGCATAGTTGCAGCAAACGGTCCCCGTTATCTGTCCTGCGACCAACAAGTCCCCATCGGCCACCTAAACGACTCTATTCTGTGCCTAGACGCCCGACCTGTGCATTCAAGTCTCCGGCTAGTACTACAATATCTGTCGAACGCGCTTTCTGGAGAAGAACTGTTAACTGATGGTAAAACTCATCCTTAATTGCATCCGGGCTGCAATCTGTCGGGGCATAGGCGGAGATGACGAAAAGACACTGATTCTCACGCCGATTTCTTCTCACTTTGATGGAACTTTCTAATCTAACAGCACATAACCGACTGTTAATGGGGATCCAATCGATTAGTGCTGCCTCAGCCCTAGCGCTTAGTGCGACACCAACGCCAGCAAGACCAGACGAAGATGCCACAGGGTCCCCGGATAAGCGCACGTGGAACAAGCTCTTCGAGGCGACAGATGGAGAGCGGATTTGTAGTACTTCACTAGAGTCTTGAATACGGGTCTCGGATAGACAACAAACATCAACATTAAGACCTTCCAAAGACATAGCCAGTCCTATCTGTTGTCTGATATGCATTAGTGTGCGAACGTTGAAGGAAGCCAGCTTGAACGGCGTACGTGGTTTCAGAAAGACTGCTTCAGTATTCATTATCGGTGGAAGCATTCACTTTCAACCAGACAGTGACTGGAGATCGTTTAGATAGGACAGATTTTCCACCATGGGTGACCTGCTGCATAAGTTGAAAAGTAAGGTTACACAAACTGGAGATAAAAGGGGGTGAGTTAGCGATATGATAAATAATAATAATAATAATCATAATAAAGGTAATAATAATAATGTAAATTGTCTTGCTTCTAGAACGAGCAGGAATAGTATCGTCAATAGAATTTATCATTTCATTAATTTGTGTGTGGGCTGTGATACTGCCCGGGTGCATAAACCGAAGTAGGTGGTTTTCTTAGGGGGCCACACCCCGAGCCTTTGACCAAAAGGTCTGATCCACAAGGCAGTGGAGCATCGTGAGGAGATGCAGTCCCATGGTAGCCGTTGGCCAATGACAGGTTCGTCCGCCATTCGTTCCATCAGGATACTGGAGCCCATGTGCACCATTGGTTTGGAATCAGGGTTTTCCAACTCCCCTAGGTGAACTTTCCATGTCCACCAACCCGGTTAAAGCGCCGGACATTCGCTTTTCGTCCTCTCACTTTCGAAAACAACACCCCCGCCACGAGAAGGCAGTGAGTAGGACTTCCCTGGCAGAGGCTATATATTCGCTGGCCATGTGAGAGCATTTCGAGAGGGAGAGTAGACTCTCCCCACTCTCGGCCGTACCAGGACATTTGGGGGCAAACCGCTGAGCCCGACGTGACTTGCAATGAACAATGTATTAGAAACGTGTCCTTCTTGTCAACGCTTACATGGATTTGGGATAATAGTGAATCCATGCCACTATCCAATAAATCAACGTACACACAATATTGTGGAGTGAGATTTCAAAAATATCAGCTAACTTCTAGAAATGTAACACTCAAGTCAGTTTTCCATCAATGGATATCGAAATAGATCTATTTTATTAATCCGTCAAGGAATTATATCAGTCAGTCTGCTACAACGTAGGACCCGGCACATTTATGCATCGGTCTAAATTGCCATACCTCGTTAGCACAACAAGATGAACACCGGATTCATAGAAATAGTTAATTTAGTGGTGGTAATATATAAAAGATAGGCTGTATATAAGGATATAGTATAGGAAGGAAGAGAGATATGAAGCAATTTTAGTCTCAAGGTTTAAAGGAAGATAAAGAGTGCATACACCTACGCCATTGTGATCGATTCTGAACCATGTCACCTAGAGTCTCCAACCATTGGTTACGATAGTCACGCGGACCCCAACCAGGTAGTCTGCATCTGTCAACATGGCTCAGACTAGAAGTTAGTGACTTCAAGCACTGATGCCACGTTTTGGTTTGGCCGACCCTAACTTTCTTCCAACCATCCTCTACACTAGTCAGCATAGCGCGTCGTGGTAATCGGTGTTCAGGCATACGTAACACATGGCCCAACCATCTCAGTCGATGAAGATTCATCACCTCATCAACTGATTTACCATCATTCCCTAATACCCTGTGTCTAACCTCACTGTTACTTACCCGATGATCCCAGCAGATGCGAGCAATATTTCTAAGGCATCTGTGGTCAAATACTAGTAACCTACGAGTATCTTCTACTCTTAATGGCCATGTTTCACAACCGTAAAGTAGAACAGAGCGAACTGATGCACAGTATACTCGTCCCTTAATTGATAGACGGATATCTCGTCTTCGCCATAGGTGACGTAAGTTGGCAAAAGCCAAACGAGCTTTTTGAATCCGTGCTGATATTTCGTCAGACACCAACCCATTAGGGCTGATCAGACTTCCAAGATAAGTGAAGTTGTCGACGCGTTCGACTACTTCGCTCCCTATCCTTAGTTCAGGTGTTGACGCAGGCCAGTCCTGGAGTAACAATTTACATTTAGATGGGGAGAAACGCATCCCAAACATCCCGGCATTATTACTCAGTTCTAACAGAAGACTCTGCATTTGCCAGCGTCTTCACCAAACAGGACTATGTCATCTGCGTATCCTAAGTCGCTTAGTGGTGTCCCTGGTAGGAGATCAATTCCTGTAAATTCAGTTTTTTGTGTTAGCTCCGTTCTTCAAAAAAAAACCTTACCGCCGGAGACGGATATCCGTGGGATAAGGCGAGGTGTGCATTTTTAGGATCGACCTTTTCTAACCTCAACTCCGCCTGTAGCTCTTCTAGAGTTACTGCCGGTCCCAAGCCCGGGTAAAGGAGGAGGGTTGGGCATGGGGTTAGCGACCCCATCACGTAGAAAAGCTAACTCCCTAAAAAAACGCTAACCAGAAAAAATAATTCAAACCATTTAAACTCTGCTCTGGGAGTTGAAGGAATAATGACGTCTCATGATGAAAGCCGAAATTCTTCGGAAGTCACAAGACCGATGCACCTTCTAACAACCAGAGCAACACTCTTTATAGGTACATGGAACGTCCGGACAATGTGGGAGACAGGAAAGACCAGCCAAATAGCAATGGAAATGAGGAGATACAACTTGGCAGTACTCGGAATCAGCGAAACCCATTGGACACAAACTGGACAACAAAGGTACAGGAGAGATGCTGCTGTGCTCCGGTCACGAAGGGGAAAATGCTCCACACACTCAGGAAGTTGCTCTAATGATGTCCAAAGAAGCAACAAATGCACTTGTGGGATGGGAATCTCATGGACCCAGGATAATCAAAGCATCATTCAGAACAAAGAAGCAAGGGATCACAATGAACGTTATCCAATGTTATGCACCCACCAATGATAGCAACGACGATGATAAAGATCAGTTCTATGAAAGGCTGCAATCAATTGTAGAAAAGTGCTCAAGTAAGGACCTCACCATCCTGATGGGAGATCTAAATGCTAAAGTTGGAGTGGACAACACAGGATATGAAGATATAATCGGACGACAAGGATTAGGAGAGTGAAATGAAAATGGGGAGAGACTTGCAAACCTATGTGCATTCAACAAATTGGTTATAGGCGGCACAATATTCCCACACAAGCGCATATACAAAGCTACATGGATCTCACCGGACCATACCACAGAGAACCAGATAGATCACATCTGTATCAACAAAAAATTCCGAAGATCAATGGAAGATGTGAGAACCCAGAGAGGAGCTGACATAGATTCAGATCACCACCTGGTTGTGGCCAAGATGAGACTGAAGCTAAAGAAAGACTGGACAACTGGACAAACAGCACTACAAAGGTTTAATACAGCCTTCCTTTGAGATGCTGACAAGCTCCAAGAATTCAAGATAACTCTCAACAATAGGTTCCAAGCTCTACAGGACCTACTGAAAGAACAAGAAACTACTTTGGAGGACAACTGGAAAGGGATAAAAGAAGCCCTAACTTCAACGTGTCAGGAGGTTTTTGGTCCTAAGAAGCATCATCACAAGGAATGGATCTCTATGGGAACCCTGGACAAAATTCAAGAAAGAAAGAACAAGAAACTAGCAATTAACAACAGCCGAACACGGGCAGATAAAGTCAAAACACAAGCAGACTACGCAGAAGCAAACAAGCAAGTGAAGAAAAGCATTAAAGTCGACAAGCAGAAATACATGGGAGAACTAGCAACGGCGGCGGAAAAAGCTGCAAGAGAAGAGAATATGAAACAACTATATGATACAACGAAAAAATTGGCAGGGAGATATAGCAAACCAGAGAGACCAGTCAAGGACAAAGAAGGAAAGACAATCACTGAGATTCAAGAACAGAAGAAAAGATGGGCAGAATACTTCGAGGAACTGCTGAATAGACCAGCCCCATTGAATCCACCGAACATCGAAGCAGCCCACACAGACCTTCCTATAGATGTCACTCCACCAACGATCGAAGAAGTCAAGATGGCCATCAGACAAATCAAAAGCGGGAAGGCGGCAGGACCTGACAATATACCAGCAGAAGCACTGAAGTCAGACATTGAAATAACTGCAAACATGCTTCACCTTCTATTCAAAAAGATTTGGGAAGAGGAACAAGTGCCAACGGACTGGAAAGAAGGATATCTCATCAAGATACCAAAGAAAGGAGATCTGAGCAAATGTGAGAACTACAGAGGCATCAGTTTGTTATCAGTACCAGGAAAAGTTTTCAACAGAGTGCTGCTGAATCGGATGAAAGACGCAGTAGACGCCGAACTAAGGGATCATCAGGCTGGATTCCGTAAGGATCGGTCGTGCACAGACCAGATTGCGACACTACGGATCATCGTTGAACAATCAGTTGAGTGGAACTCATCACTATACGTCAACTTCATTGACTATGAGAAGGCGTTTGACAGCGTGGACAGGAGAACATTATGGAAACTTCTTCGACACTATGGAGTTCCTCAGAAGATCGTCAACATTATCCAAAACTCATACGATGGATTACAGTGCAAAGTGGTGCATGGAGGACAGCTGACAGGTGCATTTCCAGTAAGGACCGGAGTCAGACAAGGCTGTCTACTCTCCCCATTCGTCTTCCTTCTAGTGATTGACTGGATTATGAAGAATTCGACATCTGACGGGAAATACGGAATACAATGGACTTCTCAGAATCAATTAGATGATTTGGACCTCGCAGATGACCTAGCCCTCCTCTCTCATACACACGACCAAATGTAGATGAAGACAGCAAATGTAGCAGCAGCCTCCGCATCGATAGGTCTCCACATTCACAAAGGAAAAAGCAAGATTCTCAAATGCAACACGGAGAACACCAACCCAATCACATTTGACGGCGAAACTCTGGAAGAGGTGGAAACATTCAAGTACCTGGGGAGCATCGTTGATAAACAAGGAGGATCGGATGCAGATGTAAAGGCGAGGATTAGCAAAGCAAGGGCAGCATTTCTACAATTGAAGAACATATGGAACTCAAAACAACTCTCAACTAATTTCAAGGTCAGAATCTTCAATACGAACGTCAAGACAGTCCTATTGTATGGAGCTGAAACGTGGAGAACTACTACGGCCATCATCAGGAAGGTACAAGTATTTATAAACAGTTGCCTACGCAAAATACTCAACATCCACTGGCCGGATACTATCAGCAACAGCGTTTTATGGGAGAGGACAAACCAGCTTCCAGCTGAAGAGGAAATTAGGAAAAGACGTTGGAGGTGGATCGGACATACATTAAGGAAATCACCAATGTGCATCACGACTCAATCCCTAACTTGGAATCCGGAAGGGAAGCGGAAAAGAGGAAGGCCAAAGAACACACTACGCCGGGAAATAGAAGCCGATATGAAAAGGCTGAATAGTAACTGGAAAGAACTGGAAAGGAAGGCTCAGGACAGAGTTGGATGGAGAATGCTGGTGAGCGGCCTATGCTCCTCCACAAGGGGTAACAGGCGTAAGTAAGTAAGTAAGTTTTCTAACCTCATCCCTCCTTGTGGGAAGGCAGCATCGCTGTCATGCTGGTTGTCTGAAGGAAGCACCTTTCTGCCGTCGCACCTCTGTACAGTCAGCAGTACGACTTCGCCTTCGGACTTTGGGTTTGCTGCTTTTAGTCTCACCGCTCTTCAACCGACCTGTCTGGCATGGTAGGATCTCGAGAAACGATTGTTCCAGCCAGTATAGCTCGATTGGTTCATCACGATAGGCAAGCCCGACCACCACGTCAAGGTAGCAGCAACGGTCAGGTAAGGAATTATATGGTTAGAGGCTAATCGAAGATAAAGTGAAAATACAATAACAAGTGAGGATAACCACCTAAAACGACAATCACTTACATATAAGGTCTTTAGAACAGACTGCTGATCACATCTAGGATAGTAACAAAGCTCGCTTTTAAATCAAGAAGGTATGGTAATATAACGAGATGGATTATAATACGACACTGGGAGCGGATCGACAATAGAAACATATGAAACAACTATGACTACTACCCTCCCCTTACCAGAACTTCGTACCTTAATGAGTCTTATGAATAAGAACGTGACTTTCAAGACTAATAGGTAGGAAATGCAGTATTGTTTCCACACCTAAAACGCTTAACATTTTAACCCAAACTAGTATTTCAATGGACCAACAATAACTGCCAAAATACGTTGGCTTTTGGAATATTTATTTACTGCTTAAATTCGATCTAATATCGAACCAAGAAAAATAGAATGTACGCAAAACTCCGCAGGCTACAATGGTCAAGGCCAGTAGCATGGGCAGATAGAAATGCGCTTCCTTTTGATATGTGAAGGGTTTGGATTGAACAGACATATTCTCCGAACAAATGAAACTGTAAATAAAGAAGCACAAACAAACGTAAATAGCTCACAACAAACAGAAAGAATTAAAAACTGAGTGAGGTTTGGGTAGATTTAAACCGACTCACTACCAGAGTAATTCTGTAAATCTACCTTGAAATCAGAAATCGGGTCATCTGACCATATGGTTAGGGTTAAAGATTCATATGAAAATTCCACATGAATCTCAAGACCTCAAGAAAAGGAAAACAGAAAAAATGATGAAAAGTTCCGACAAACACCTTCAGTAATCCCGATGATATTTTCATCAAAATTGGATGAGAAGATGAAAACCAATGACCTTAGCTCTTTGGAATAAAGTTATTGAGCATGGTAATATCTTCACAACATAATTTAACAAGAGCCAGAATCTTTTAGAAAGTTGACGATTTAAAAAGATACAGAGAGCAATAGTCACTGATTACTAATTGTAAAATTCATTCGTTTATTCTTACAAGGAAATAATGAACAGCAGAGCATATAAATAACTACAATCATTTTGATACACTTGAATAGATTACCATATTTTAAGTCCTGAAAAACAGTTCAGGTAATGATAGTATATATCTACCACTTTTACTGTCCCAAACTAGTAGTCAGGCTTTCCCAAAATCACTACACTTTTCATCTTTCTGGAGATTTGGAGTACGTAATAGCTATGAAGATCTACTAACCAAAGTTTCCAACCTTCAGTTTATAGAAGACATCCTCTGGTATTGGGTAGTGCTACACAGGAACTTAGTAACCGACCACCATTCGTATGTAGTGTGCTCCTAGTGTCATAGAAATGAAGAGAGCTCCATGACTCACTAAACTCGATTATCGCTGGTTTTGGAAAGCCGCCACTAATTTGTGGTAATTGTGTTCATGAAAATACTAAAATGAACGTGTTTGAGGATAGTGAAAAGCAGTAAATTAAATTTTATCACCTCAAGACACTAAATTTAATGACTTTGACAAGTATTAAGCATGAAGTCAAGGTCGCTTCCACAGTGAGAACCGATTTCTGCTAATAAGACAGGGTAGTATAAGAGACGACAAAGTTAGTTTACAATACATTGCATCCACCCTTGCCTATGAATAAAAAACTTAGGATTGTTAGCCCACATGTTCGCATGCTCTTCCTTAAAACTGATTTCAGTTTTGTAAGTGAAATTCAACCAGCATATCTATTCTGTTTTGGAAAGCGTTGATATGGAAGCCAACTTAAGTCGAAAATACCTTATGAATGCCTGGGATACCAAAGCACACATCGACAAAAACGCAAATGCGTATTTCCTAGGTAGTGAACATATATATTGTGACAATTGGAAATGCTACAGTTACTAAAGGTTACTTGAGTTCTGGACTCACCTAATAACTGAGTTAGGCAATCGCACCAATGAGTTGTGATTTTACAACCACCAGTATGACAAAGTAAACTGGATAAAAATACACTGAATGACAACTATAGACCCGAAACAATTTTGTGTGTAAGCAATAACAACTCTAGACAATCTATGAGATTTACATTTTGTATAGTTCTATAAGCTTGTATAGTTCTATAAGCTTTTATCCTGACGTCAAACTACTTAATATCATGAACATTCATATAGATCTCTATCACCCACCTGATTTATTGACGGATGGACGCCTGTTAACATGTCCGTAACTGACTTGAGCATGCGAATCCATGAGAGTTGCGACAAAAGTGGCATCATTTCCATAGTTTCTATTATGTTGAGGTCCTCTGGAAAAAAAAGTAAAATCTTTTAATAGTTTACTTATCTTGAGTAATAAATATAGCCATCATTTGATACAAACGACTTACATGCTAAAATGTCATTTTACTTAAACTAAATATCAGCACATGTAACTCGTCATATAAGTATGGGCACTCAATTTCGAACAAGACTATATGAGGATCACTGATACTGAGTGGCTGCTTAAACTAACGTATGCAATAAGGGGCTTTTACCTAAGACCTAATGGTAGAACACCGACTATCTGAACCAATACCCCCAAATGTTCTGGTGCGCCCGAGGGTAAGGAGAGTCCACTCTCCCTCTCAAAATGCTCTCACATGGCCACGCGTATACAGCCACTGTCAGGGAAGCCCTAGTCACTGCCTTCTCGAGGCATTACTGTTGTATATATGCATGTCTATATCTCTAATCTTATTGGTTGTCTATTTATTCACCATATTTTATGCAGCTTTTTAAATAGACGAAGAATTACCCCAATTATAGTTGTCTGGTGTGCCAATTGTATGCTGCAATTGCTTAGTCTTTGCTTGCATGAAATAAACTTATTCTTATCCATTTTGTATTTTGCCTTTTTGAGTTGACGTAATAACGTGATGTGCCAATGGTTATTTATGAAATTACACATAGGGTACACGAGCAACCTTAAATGACAATGGTTATTATTATTATTTGAGCACAAATATTGTTACAAGGAAGCACCAGATACATATGCACCACACAAATCTCATTCGAGTTGTGTGAGGGCTGTGATACTGTCCAGGTACCCAAACTGAAGCAGGTGGTTTTCTTAGGGGGCCACACCCGGAGCCTTTGACCGAAAGATCTGATCAACAAGGCAGTGTAGCATCGTGAGGAAATGCAGTCCAATGGTAGCCAGTGACCAATAATTGGTTCATACGCCACTTATTCCCTCAGGATACTGGAGCCCATGTGCACCATTGGTTTGGAATCAGGGTTTTCCAACTCCCCTAGGTGGACTTTCCGTGCCCAGCAACCCAGTTAAAGCGCCGGACATTCCCTTTACGTCCTCTCAATTTCGTAAACAACAGTGATGCCACGAGAAGGCAGTGAGTAGGACTTCCCTGGCAGAGGCTATATATTCGCGTGGCCATGTGAGAGTATTTTGAGAGGAAGAGCGGACTCTCCTCACTCTCAGCCGTACCAAGGCGTTTGGGGGCCAACGGTACCACAATTAACTTTTCCAGTATTCACCGTTATAACTTTTTGACTATCTCTTTCAGATCGAAATTAATGTTCTATGTAAGGGGCCGATAAATGTCAAGATTTCAGCATTTGAAAGTGTAGAAAGTTGGTCGGTATCAGAAACCCTTGTAATCCTACACAATCACTTTACTAAAGGTCAAAACTGAAGAATCAGAGACTATTCACTATGTCTTGAGCTTACAGGTATTAGTGAACTGACAGTACTAAGCTTAATTGTCTGATAATTAAAGATCAAATATAACATGGAACTTAGCGTAACAAGGCACCTGTTTTGCTTAATGTTTGAAGTAGCATGAAATAAAAAAGAAGACGAAGGAAGGAAGCAATATGAAAAACACTGACAGCTTGAAGCACATGGGATCCTCAGCGCAACGTTAACTGATGGGATGAAACATTGAGTAACATAGATTAAAATCAGAATTAACAACAAACTACAAGTGTTCTAGTTCAATAAAGTTTTCGCGTAGGTGAATTAATAGAAACAATCTCATATTTGTGACGTTTCATGTCAATTCAGTAGAGGCTATGATTCACCTGCAAAAACCTACCAGTGAATACAAAGTATGTTGAATGCAAGTAACTTTTACTGACATAATAAATCAATTTAGAAGAAGCCAAATAACTCACTTGTGGGCTGAAATGACTGCCTGGCGCTGCATTTTGTGAGCATTGGTATCTCGTAATCCTGAGCCTGAAGCAGAATAGGCTATTTTGCTACCGGCAGGTCTTGGTTTGTCTGAACACGCATAATCATTAGCGAAAGTAATTTGTAAGTCTTGATTTTGTTTGCAGGCTACTACTCGAATAGTATCTGCTAGATTAGAATCTAGATTTGATCTAAAACTGCGACGTTCATTGTGCATGACAAGGTTTTGGAAAACGTTACTAGATAGCTAGATGAATTTGTCAATTGGTCGAAAGTAATGAACAGCAGAATATACAAAAACTTTCAGACGAAAGAAGCAGAAATCTGTAAAATAGACAATTTCAAAATCAAGAACACTAATACGAACTCTTAATGAACCACAAACATAAAAACAACACGACCTGAATTGATTAGTAAGTCGCTACAACCCAAACACAGAACATGAAAGTGATAGTTATTGCAATGAGAAGTAAACAGAATCACTTTAGTAAGGGCTAACCGAAATCAGACGGGGATCAGGTTTTACCTAAAGGGATTGAGTATGTGTATTGATAATTCATGTTTGACTGAACATGTTCGAGACAATGTATATCCAGTTTTCAAGGCTAAAAGTAGAAATCCCTACAAAAAATAAGCTCGTCGAGGACTAAACACTAGTTGTTCAGATAGGACTGAATGGCGGATTGAAGTAAAAACGAGCAAATTCATCTATCAGTATGTTTTTATTTATTCATTTAAACACATACATATTGGTACAAAGGAGCACCAGATACATATGCGCCACATTCGCAGTATGTACACAAAGTACGTGATGCCACCAAGTCTATTGTCCAACACATTGATATATATAAAAATACAACTAGCAAGCAAACAAAAAAAGCTTCAACGAGGGATGAACTACTATCTCAACCACAGGTGAAAATTTAGAGTCGTATGACAACGTTAACTAGTATTCCGGCCGAGTGAACGCTGCATCAGAGAAACTTCTAGTCATGGATCCGAAAATCGTTTTACTCTATTCAGAGGTCGATTGATAGAACTAAACTCACGCGCTGTCGACGGTTTGATGTCTTCCATTAACACCAACAGGCAGTTGATGAGATTGTCGACATCAACGTATTAGGAAGACTGAGTCAACGGGCTTGTTTTGTGAGTTATTGAACTGAAAGCCAGGAAATGATGCAACTGGCAGCGCAATGCAGTAGTAGTTGTTTCAATGGTAGCGTTTTGAGAATATAGAATATTAAAACGATTTGGCAAGTGTATTAAGCGTCACATATGAGATGCCCAGAGCCAAAAGTTGTTCACCCCTTGGTGGTGTTCAGAAATCTGATAGACATAGAGGTCACGCTTCTACATCTTGCTCCTTTAACACCAACAGATAGACAATAACAAACATTTTGTATTTGGTAAGATTAAACTATACTGCCGAGCCAATCAGAAGCTTTCGCGGTTTTCAAGGTCACGGCGCTAAGTTCGGTACCTGATGCTTACGTACGGTCGGTTTACAGCGGATTTTAGGGAAGACGTGATAATTTAGCGTCTACAATAGAAGTGATCATAAGATTTTGGCGCGAAATTCAATTATCCATTTGGATAAATAGAGTTTTGGCATTATAGCTGATGTCAGTTCGTGATGAATACCCTAAGTATAATTCCTAGCCTTAATCATGAACTGTAAATCATAATCTTCACACAGGTTTATAACCCTCATTTGGTCAAAGTTATTACGTTGACACTCCCAGAGTCACTCTAGCGTTGCTCAAAGGTTGTCCGTAACTTATAGTCTCACCCATAACCTTAAACTCTACACCTAAACCTTAACTCTAACCCTAACCCGTAAACCATACCAATATACTAACATTATTGAAGCTATGTGGTCGACGCTAAAAGAATTTTTGGGACCTTATCATGGTTTCAGAGGTCGACTACTACGGAGCCATATGGATATGTTCCTGTACCGTATGCACTATGATTTAAGAACTTCTGAACCTATATCTGACCTTCGGAAGTGTTTGACCCATGTAAAAGAAGTGTTTCCACTTTAATTCTTTGGTTTTGTATAATATATTTTTACTGTATACTGTCTTCTGAGTGGCTAATATTTCTCAAGGTCATTCAAGATTCGTTCAAAGGTCAGCAGTATAGTTTAATCCTACCTTAAAAACTATTCATAAGATACAATAGCACACACAATCCCAGAATGTTTTTTCATTCATAATTCCAGAACTCCCCAACAATACGAGGACAGTCAGGGCTATTAACTGGCACCCTATTCAGTAGCTTAACTTCTATATGTATACCACAGATTATTGCAGGTCAACCCGTCCCCATAAACCAGTCACCTACGCTATATTTAAAATTTCCATCGTACCACAGTGAACGATTTTCACAACAGCCATGTTGTTTATTAGACTAGATGAAATTCTAGATACTTAGAAACTATCCGGATAGTCTTACCCAACAATGCCGAAACCACGCCAAGAACTTCCGGTTCGAAGCGAAAAACATTTGTTCAAGGTCACCCTTTGGCCCCAAAAAACAAATACAACCTGCCGCAAAAGTAAAGAGTAGGAATTAATTTTCTGGACACAAGTAGAAGTTCTCAAGTGATATTAAGTTAGGCTTTTCATTTAAATTGTACAAAGACCTTGAAGAGCAAGTCTTCACACTTCAGGTATCAACGGGCCCATATCAATCCTTGAAATTTGTAGTACAATACAGATTCCATCTCGCTTTGAATGCATCAGTAGACGTTATTGGTATTACGCCTTCTGGAAATGGCATTTTTCCTAGTTGAGTTAATGTTATAGTTTTGATCGTAAATTATGTGTTATCATTTCAGTTTAATTAATGTCAGTTAAAGTATTCGCCAAGTGTATCTTTTTTTAAAGTAGTTCGTCATCAGTACTTTTGAGCGGATTGACTCTTAGTATTCGTTCGTACTTCGGTTCTAACAATTTGTAGATTTCCACTTTTTCTGGTCATCAATTTCTCATGTCTCTGGATATATCTTTGGTCTAGTTTCTTTAGAAAACCTCTGATAGATGACTGGAAATTTCAAAGGAGCAGTTGCCAGTTCCCAGGCTGCCGATGTTCTGTGGAAAGTGTCATGCAGCGCGATGAGTGAACAGGATGGTATTACGAATTTCGCACGAATCTAACTCCCGATGCTTTTAAAGGGTGGTTTTTAAACGCACTGTTGTCACGTCAACTTAATGTGCCCCAAGCCGGAATAATGGTCATATTTACGTTCATGTTATCATTTAATTTGTCACATTATGGTGTATTATGCTGTTAATTTTGCTCTGGCTGTATTTTTCATACGCCACGTCCGACTGAGTTACACTGGACATGTATTGAATGCTAGAATGATATCCTAAGTCTTGGTAAGTTTAACCACATCGTTTTTTTTCTTTCAAGTAAATCGTCAATGAATATTGTTTGTTGCACTGTAAACTGTATTTTTAAGAGTAAGCGACTGTTGTCTTCAGTCACAGAACAATATCGTTTGTCTTATGTTAGGTAAGTCTTACCGGCCGCTAAGGCTCAATGGCAGTGGCACATACTATGCTTCGCACAAGTCGTAGCAATTGACCTGATCTTAAACTAATATTCATGAACCCGGGGTAAATCACAGCTGCGTAATTTTTTTCGCTTAAAAACATGTAATTCGTTTATTTACCCATTCCACATTTTTGACCAAAGCCATTACTTTTATTCATTTAGAATTCAACAGAAGTGAGCCCTCACAGATCTTACAAAATGTTTCGTCGTCGGAACGATGGCCCTCTGAAACTATTTACGGAAGACTCAACTTACAGTAGCTTCTCCAAAGCTTATTAAAAGCGTGCTAGACGTACACTTTAGTTTCACAACCATTTCCATTATTTTTTGAGTTACTTTTTTTACCCCTTGGTTTAAAAAAATAAAAAGGACTGCAGCCTAGCATTACCAATGCGTGTTTTAAATGGAAACTTGGTGTAAATATTTGTTTGAGATTCCACTGTTAATGAAATTTATTCAATAAATTCGTAAATCTGATGCTATCTTATTTTATCAGGTCAACAATCGTAGGGAATTTTTGAAAGTCGAGCCTCTCAGCATCTAGTTTATACGTAATCAATTTAAGTGATACAGTACACATCTTCGTTATTTTCTTGGAAAACCTAGAGGTTCAGGCCTTCTTACAACCTATTCTAGCCACCATAACGTGTCACGGCAGTTGATGGACGGACGCGCGTTACGCACATCCTAACCATGCACGTGTCTAATCTCATAGTTGCTTACTCGGATACCATATGATATGCAAGTGACGCATTTACTCGCTCTAATGGAACACTAGTAATACGAGGATACCCATGTAGTACCGTGCATTGGTCTGCGAGATCCCTTTGCTTTCAAGTGAAAATACTAATAAAGTCCTTGCAAACACGTCATGACCTCCCTTATATCAATCAAAGCAAATAAGTTTGTATTTACTGAACACAACAGCCTAATTTTTTAAAAGTATGACAAAACAGTCGAGAATGGGAGTAAAGTGGAAATAAACAGCAGATGCACATGGCGCGACTGGTCTTTATCGATCACCTAAAATACAGAATATATATTAGCTTAACAGATGTATTTAGTAAGGCTAATGTCTATTTTGAAAGAAAGTGATACTGGAACTATGAAAGTTATCGAAATCGGGTACCTTAGGGCGAAAATTTACAGGTGCTTTTAGTCGCAAGGGCGGTTGTGGATCATTTTAGATGACGATATTATTTACCAGTTGACATCATACAGCAAATAAGCATGAGTTTGCAACCGGTGAGCTTTGGTCTATTAAAAAAGCGAGCGTGATAACAGTAAATTACCCTTTTGCTCCCTGACCATGGCCCACCGGTTTCCATTACTCGGGGTAACACCACTTCACTTACTGTGTAGTTATGTGAATTGTCGCATTTATATGGACCACACACTCTTATTAGAATCAACTTCTGGCGTCATCTATGCATCCACTCAGATAGTGAATTTAGGCCGCCCTGTAATATTACCCTACATGACATACAGTGAATGGGTCTCGAAATCTTAATTTCATTGGCAGAGAGTAAAACAGATAACTTTCCTACAGTTGTTTAATCGTCTTAAAGTAAAAAGCGATGAAGGCTGAGGACTGCGTCATGAAGAACTCTACTTTTAATAAATTCTCATATTTTTAAGACCTATGGGGATAGTTAACACGACTTTATTTTGTGATTAGTTCTCGATATTATTCTCACTTTTTCATAATTTCACTGATTTTGTACAATCACTACTACTTACTGTAAAACTGCTGTCTAAAAATCTTGCTTCGATCTGCTGTTCCCGTCTTGTTCTCCATTGTTGTGACACATCAAAGATCGCACACAAATACAATGATGCACATACATACTTCTCGTTCTCACTCATCAGCTATCGTAATAGTAAAACTCTAAAATATTTGTTATCCACGTTTACGGGGCATATTTACATTCTCACAACGTGGTTACTCTGGATACACATCTAAGATTATACTAATCATATTTAGAATCACTAACTGCTTATAATTGTAGTCTACAAGACCAAATGACTCGAACACGCACCCCATTGACTAATTAAGTAATGTCTCAGATTTGAAATTGTGTATAAATTACATCTCGATATATCAATAATTATCTCTACTCCTTTTGTAATAAATCTTAGAATTTTGAGATCGTAGAATTTGGCACGCTGACAGTCTCTTTTACAGGTACTCCTTGCTTTTAATTTCACAATGGATTCCAGAACCTTCCAGTTCTGATTGAAGACCTAGGTGAAATTCTTTATCGAAAGCTTTACTCGGGTCCAAGCAGATTACGTTTACCGTAATATTACTATCTTTCATTAGGGCATAATCTCTTGCAATGAGAACATTTATTATTCATAAAATTATCATTTACGAATGAACTAATGGTACACAAGCGTTATGAGGAAATAATTCCGGGTTTATTGAAAAATTCAACTATACGAGGGTGTTTAGTAATGTTTGCATGATATTTGCTATGTTTAAATAGGATCTGTGAGATTTGGAAGAATATTGAGATAACTTTAGAGAAGAAAGCAGGGAAAAGTAGAATATGGAGATAACTTGGTACATTTATGAAACAGAATAAGAATAAACAGTAATATATGCATAACAGAATGAGTTAAAATTTTATGATCGAATAGGGGTTGATGCAGTAATTGTTTGGAATGATGAGATAAAAGTCTTAAGTGCGAGGAATAACCATCAAATATCAGTTTGTATGGAACACATGCACTTAGTTAAGATAAAATGAATCGGAAAAGTAAATTTATTTCACTGTGGTACAAGATATTGTGTTTCTATGTATAGACTGAATGAGTGGGGATGAAATTTATATAGAAGGAAAAGAGAAAAAAATGGAATATTTAATGTGTCAGTGAATCAGTCATAACAACAATGACCAATATGAACATAAGCGGATAATACACGAAAGAGTTCAACAAACAAACAAAATGTGAGATGTTCTATTCTGCTTTGAAGTCAATTTAATCGATTACAGACCTTGTTTTTATAAATCATTGGTAATTACTCTGATATTTTTTAGACGACAGAGACCGATTTCGAAGAGAACGCCATGAATGAGACTTTTGAGCGGTATGATGCACTTTTAATATAATAATAACCTTGGTTCGGTGCTATTGAAACTTATCATTGTGAATCTAATGGGCTTTCTTGCTTTGAATACTTGAGATGCAACTAGCTCGAGAAGATCCAAATTGTTGCTATATCCTAAACTCTAGTCACGAACAGTACTAAGAAGTTTCAACACGTGTTTTTGTAAAAACAGCTATAGGTTAAGGCTGGGAGCAATGTAAATAAATTGAATTTTATCATCATTTAGTAAGAAATTCCACGAGATAGTCCATTCGTCTAACCTGTTCATGCTTTCTTGATTACCGCTAAATTATAGCCTTCTCTCGTAGAGGATGAGAATGAGTAAGTCACTTTTCGGTTATCAGTGAAAAGGAAAAGTTTACCGTATTGAAAGGGTTAGCACATTTCACTAATGAAAAAGAGAAAGAGTAATGAACCGATCACACTCCCTGGTACAACCGCACTAGTTATATTCAAATGCATAAAGTGGAAAGATTAAAAGCGAACGATTTGGCCAAGTCCTGTTTAAAATTATTTGAGCCAAGATACAAAGGGATTCCTCATGAGAAATGATGAAGGTGTAGTGGATGTCGAGTCGTGGACGGACTATGATCACCACTACTATTCGATTACGCGTACAAATATGACTTGGTTCCCTTGGTAGCCCGTAAACCAGAAGGATTTACTAGTCCAGATAAAGTATATTTATTAGCGATCTCGTGGTATCGAAATAATATCGAGACGTGCCAAAGAGTACAAGCGAATAAGCAGTGCGTGAGCAAGCTCGAACCAAACCAGGCGGTATATGGAACAAGAAGTGAGTCTGATACAGTTAAACAAATACAGTAAAACAATCTCTGGTACAATTGGTTACAATAATAATAATTGTTTCTGTTATTCCAATCGTGTTCTTATCGAGACTGGCCGGTCACTACAGGAGCCCCCCGCTAGAAAGGATTTACACTTTCGATACGTAGCGGTTTCATTCGTGGGACTGATCGCGAAACGTGCAATTGTAGGACGAAGACGTTGGCAGAACAGGGAGTGATCGTTGATCCTCGAGTTGCCACCAAAAGTCTTTGACGTAGAACGGTACCCGAAGGAACGTGCTGTATTGATTGCTTGGATTAGCATGCTACACCAGAGTGGTTTGTATCCAGAATCTGAAGGTTGCGTTCGTAGAGGTCCGGACCAGAAACGCTGCAGACGTAGGACGAAACCAGATTGAGCCAAGGAACCAGATGCGACCAGGATAAACATGTTCGGGACCAATTGTATACCATACGTATTTGGAGCCAGAGAGGTCGACTGAGTGCGTTGACCAGAGCGTGGGTGATCAGGCCAGCTTTCGCCAAAGTTTACTGAAGTCGACGATACCGGAACAGCGATGGTCGAAGGCGTAGGTAGATTGATCTGGTTTGGAGAATTGGCCAAGTTTGACTTGTGCTCGATGGATTGGGTTACCAGCTGTATTGCGTGTTCCAACAACGGCTCACCAGTTGTAGTGGATGTCGAGTCGTGGACGGACTATGATCACCACTACTATTCGATTACGCGTACAAATATGACTTGGTTCCCTTGGTAGCCCGTAAACCAGAAGGCTTTACTAGTCCAGATAAAGTATATTTATTGGCGATCTCGTGGTATCGAAATAATATCGAGACGTGCCAAAGAGTACAAGCGAATAAGCAGTGCGTGAGCAAGCTCGAACCAAACCAGGCGGTATATGGAACAAGAAGTGAGTCTGATACAGTTAAACAAATACAGTAAAACAATCTCTGGTACAATTGGTTACAATAATAATAATTGTTTCTGTTATTCCAATCGTGTTCTTATCGAGACTGGCCGGTCACTACAAAGGTTTCAGAAGAAGAAGGTCTTTTAAGTCACTGTGAAACGCCCTACATAAATCAAAGTACGGAATTTCCACTGATTGGACATCATCTCTTCGTTGTTCAAAAACTTCCAAGCGAGATGTGGGGCATGAGTGTTTAGACACAGAGCCATGTTGAGATGTGGTAATCAAACTCACTGAAAGCAAAAGTGATAATAGCTGTTTGTGGTCGATGTTTCCATGATTTTTGACAGCACGAACGTCAGGTAAATGGGCCCGTGATTAGGAATATTGCTACTTGATCCCATCTTGAATATAGGGGTGATAAGCAATAGTTTCCATGCAGATGGATAGACTCTATAATCTATGTACAGGTTAGACAGTTTTAAATGAAATTCTGTACCACCGTACTTCACAGATGATACAGAAAAATCATCAAGTCTACAATCATAAGATTGTTTATGGTAATTATAGCCTGAATAATGTTGGTAGACGTAAAGTCAATCACGAAGAGATACCTATGTCAAAATTGGAAACATATTGAGGGGCTTGAGATTTGTGTTGTAGCATCGCGAGATATAGTGGTTTAACTGTTCACAAAAAGTATCAAAGTTGCCTATAATATTCACTTTAATTATAAAGAATCTGGTTGTGTTAGGGGAACTCGATTTCAAACGAGATTTGAAAAGCGGAATTGTTGGTGAGCCTTGGATTTTGCCACCTTAAGTTTAATTCCTCATAGTCGAAAAATATTTGTGTCAAGACGAGCCATTTCTGCTGATTAAGTTGTGTATGCTCCATAGCACACACAAGTAGTGGTGCTTGTGGTAGTGCGTCTTGGTTTTTTTCGGACTTCCACTGAAAGTTATAAGAATATTTCCGCCCCTATTAACAGTAAAAATTATATGGTCGATATTTGAAGCGATGAATTCACAACGATACGTCGAATCCCAGTGTCAGTGTTATTGTTGGTGGAGTATGGTTGCTATGATGAGCATCGAACAAGATTTTTAGTGCTCTTCCAGGTATGTTGACCAAACTGCCACATGATTACAGTATTAGAGCTCGATATTATAGTGTTTGGAGAATGAACAATACTCAGTACATTCTTTTGATCACTCATAAGATGTTGATGAATAACCTGCATTGAAATTGAGTCGATTTTGATTGTGAATATGAAATCAGGTGCATTATTCCCCTTAGTTGACTTTCAGAGTTCTTGGACCCACCAATGTTTCAACTAACTTGCTATATCTACCTGGTACTGAAGTCGAAATCCATGTAATGTTCGGCAGATTAAAATCACCTCCGATGATTTCAAACTTGTGCGGCTGGTGCGTGGCAGTGAAAGATATATTTGCTAGCAACTTGTCAAAGTTAACATCCGTATGGGGTAGCATCTAAAAACATCCCACTGACAGATAATTTCGAGATCAAAGATTTACGGTAACTCAATCGGATTCATCGGTACCATCAAGACATTTCCCAATTTACATGCTCGCGTGCTTGAACAAGCACAAATGATTTTTCCGCCTCCAATTTCATGTTGTCCACTGGATTGAAATAAAACGTAGTTATGTACGTCTAAGGAGTGGTCATAAATGTGTAGCTTGCACTAAGGTTCCCTTATAAGTGTAGTTATTGGATTTACGGGAGTAAAAGAGTTTTAAAGTAACCAATTTTATTGGATAGAGCGTGGAATGAACGAATGAATGACAAAATGAGAAGTGTCACGAATAAGCGAGTTAGAGCACAGTTCATAAGTAGTATTCTCATGAATACTCGTGGGATTGGATGAGGCTGAAACTATGTTGTTATCGAGAGCAAATTCAGCTATTTTGGCGTCATCGGTAATACACTTACTGTTGCCAGTAGAGAAGCAGGTGAACACATGAAAATATATCCTGATTGTTGTTGACTTTAACATCTGACGAAGGCATGGTGTACATCTTCGTAGCCGGACCAAGTAGGTTATCAGGCCCATGTATGCAACTGAGAAGCCGTCTATAATTTTATACCTGATATATGTGCAATATGCTCCAGATCTTTGATAATAATAATATATTTCTGCAAGGGCGGGTACACACCATTTTTACAGGCATGATCTACAGGTTACACCATAAACTAATTCACAGTATGAATCCCACGCAAGGTTGTTTAGTAAATATAATCTGTATAAGTTAATAGAGGTTCATTCGTTCAGATATAATGTGTATTCTTCAAAATATTTTTCAAAGGGGCATCGCGCCCACGTTACATACCAGATTCAATCTCAACAAAATGTGTATTTGGATTTCGGTCGTGCTAAATATTTATGTAATGCAGCTTTTTAAGTTTACGGTTGACGGAGGTATGATAAATCATTAGATTAAGTAAAATAACAACCATATCCTTTACAGTCTTTTTTTTCATCATCCGATGCCTGCCACACAGTTTTCACGTAAAAGTCCGAGTTAGCGTGTTATAGGTTGTCTCAGTAGGATAACTAATCCAGCATAAAATTTAGAAACATGAGTCTGAATGGTGAGCGTTTTAGAACAACCTCAATATCACAGACTGAGTAACTTGTTCTCACACATAAAGGGCCTGGTACAAACAAAATGTTCTGCACGACAAACATGAGTGGATTGAAGTCAACGCCCTCACCTTCAATGCTTGCTGGTCAGTAACTCCACCCTCCCTTTTTGTGATGTTAGGCTCATATGAGCTTACTTTTTGGATATATACCTTACCTCACACATTGCTCTGTGTTTCACATCCCGTCGGAAAAGACCGTTTCTATAAGTACCATTTTACAAGCTTATCAGACAGCTACGAACTATTGACTGTGGGTAAGGCTTCAATGCAATGCTGTAATTTCCAAGGTTTTTGTTTTGTTTCAGCTTCTTTGTAATTTGGGGAGAATAGAATGTAATTAAGTATACTTCTGGTGGTATGCAAGTTTCGATAACATCGATGTCTACTGCATGGTTGGTTATATAATTATTACAACTGGTTTGTCTGTCGGTCATTGCACAATTACTGCAACTGGGAGTCGCACTGATTGGAATTTTAACTGTATTATCTGGTTAATTACCACTACATTTGTTTATGGTCGGAATTAAACCAACATATTTAAAAGAAAAGGCATTATTCACATTGGAGCTACTCCCTTCTGAATTTTAAGAGATTCAGGAGATTCGGAGAGATTCACTTGCATCTTCAGATGTATTAAATTTGAATAATATCGGTGAATACTTATCAGGGTGATATTTTTTTTAGTCTTGTGCACACACATGGTACATGTGTTGTGTTGCTGGCTTCAGGCAGCTTGGACTGGATATTTTGGGAACATTTGTTCGGCATATTCTTTCGAACACTTCTAAAGCCACAAAATCCACGAAATTATTTGTATCGTTCACTTTATTTAGGATTTCAGCGAGGTTAGGGTTGACAAGATACTTCAGTGAACTAAGAATGCCCACGTCAACCTGCAACTTTTGTATGCCATCCGTATGGTTGTGGTGACCATTATCACCACTGTTTACTAAGACGGCCCTCAGAATGTCGAAGACGGCGAGAAATGCCATAAGCTTGTTTACTTGTGGACAAATAGTGTAGCGCAGGTCGTTAATAGTGTTGTAAATCGCATAAGTGATAGTGTTAGATCGTGTTCTTTTCCTTTATTTGACTAGATATTTGGAGGCAGAAGCTTTTGGATTTTTCTAGGGCTTGATTGTGGAATGATTAGTAGCAGACCGACTTCAGAAAGTGTTGAGACGAAAACAGAGGTGGAAAAGTCACAGCAGAGGGCCAATGGTAATTCAGAAGTCGAGACCTTTGTTTGAAAGAAGTGCGAGAATTTCGTGAGCGTTTATGATGATGACAAATGCAAGATGAAAAAATAACAGGAAGATCGTAGTGGAGATGTAGTACATAAATATATGTTCAGATGTAAAAGAGAACAAAAATGTGCATGCTGGACACATTTTAACGTCGAGATTTTATGGAAAGATATACCCTATATATATAAGCGATCTGGAACTGTCAATATTCACATTTATGTTTATGTTGGCCTAACATAAACTTGAAAATCTTCTTCGTGAAGATTTGTTTATGTGGGCAATATAATACGGAGATATCATTCGTCACCAGATTTTGATTAAAATCCCTTTGGGATATCTCATACACCTCACTTAAATTCGTATTCAACTGATAATGATGTGCAAGATATAAGATATATGTCACGTAATTTAGAAGTAGACGCGGTAGTGACAACGAAATCTAGACCTCCGGAATTTAGTCAGGCCTACCTTGATTTATGATTCGCAGATCTAGAACATTATTCTTGTAGTGACTATACTAAACCAGAAGGTAATAAATACACAGATTTATTGTCTGTGTTCCCTCGATCAACTGGAAAAAAAATCGTCCCGCAGAATTACTTGAGACTTATCAAATACAAGTACACATTTGTTGGGAGGTCAGGTAACAGTGACTCACTGACACTAGTCTCCAAGTGAGATCAGAATAAAGGTGAGGAATAATGCTACTATAACTGCAAGATTCAGTACCGTAGAGAATTTCAGCTGTGGCGCTATGTAGTCTTACTAACATTCGAATTCTGATTACAAATCAACTAAATGGAACCAACAACGAATAAAAAAGTACCAAATAGTGAAGACGAATGGCTCTTGAATAAATTTCAACTGATGAGCAGGATTGACTAAGAGACCTTTGTTTTGTGTTAAACAGATCATGCTGCTAGTGGAAATAGTAGTAAATATGATCCTAACCTTGATTTGGAGTCTAATACGCGGTAAGTTTGCTGATATATATATATATATACATGATTTTAATTAGGTCATAAGTTTTGAATAGTTTAACGACTCATTCCTATCTCCAACTAAGTTGTGACTCAAAAAGTATTTGGTTTTGCACTGTTAGACATAGCCGAATATTTTGCCTATGAATAATAAACTTGAAATTGTCAGCCTACATGTTCACTTGCACTTTTAACTTGATTTCGGTTTTGTAACATGTTAAATTCGACCGTCTCCGTCCTACTTTATGGCAGTGAAACATGACCGATAAGAGTAGAGGATATTCGTAGGCTACTAGTATTCGATCATAGGTGTCTTCGAAGCATTGCTTGAATATCCTGGGACCACCGGGTAAGTAGTGCAGCTGTTAGGAAACGGGTACTAGGTAAGGATGGCAAATCGATTGATGAAGTAGTGAAACTTCATCAGTTGAGATGGCTGGGACACGTGTTACGTATGCCCAACCACCGACTGCCCCGACGTGCGGTGTTTTATGGTGTAGGAGTAGGTTGGAAGAAAGTTGGGGGTGGCCAGACCAAAACGTCGTGCAAATCCATGAAGTCACTGACAAGTGGACTGAGCCATACTGGTAGGTGTAGACTACCTGGTTGGGATCCGCGAGATGATAACAACCGATGGTTAGAGACCTTGGATGACATGGATGAAAATCGTTTGCAATGGTGAAGGTGCATCCACTCTTTGTGTTCTCCTAAATTATAATCTTCTGAATTCTTCATGTCTATTTTTTCTCTTTCCAAATTTATCTCACCGTATTATACTCCTTCAATAACATCTTCAAACCCTTCTTTCACATAATACTTATACTCTTACTACTTCTACCACTATGGGATTTGAATGGACAACTGTATCGCTGTGCTAATGTGGTATGGCAACTCGAAGTGATGTACGTATGTACGAAGTTCCACTTTGTTTCTGACTGGTATATTTTTTCCGTTGTCTGAAGTTCAGCTTTGATGATTGTATTACTTTTCTGGTTAGCGTTTTTTTAGCGAGTTACCTTTTCTACGGGATGGGAACGCTAACCCCATGCCCAACCCTCTTCCTTTATCCGGGTTTGGGACCAGCAGTAAATCTAGAAGAGCTACAGGCGGGGTTTTAATGATTGTATGGTTAGGACTAATACCGCCATATAATACTCGCGGGATGAGAGACGATCAAGTCACCCTAAGGCAAACAGTTTTGGCACACAAATCGAATACGGTGACTAGCGAACCACACTTCAACACTTGGTCGCCAATATAAGGAGATGAACTGTGGAAAAACCTGATATACAAAGTAAAACAAACATAACAGAACGAATATGTGTAACGAACATGACTTTTAGGCATACGTACATACATTTAGCGATTTAAAGCTATTGTTACTAATCAGAAGAAATTAAACGTCAGGTAAATAACTGAATTATAAAAATGGCACTCGCTATAATCGCGTATGATCCTTTTTGGGAGTTTTTTATGATTAATGATGGTAAATCCTCAAAATACCTACTTTATTCATTTGTCCTTCTTGATCTCTTCATTCAATATAATAACCTATGAAAATAACTGTTGAACCGTAGTCTGAGAAAAAAGTTTGTGCAGGACTTATTAACCATGCTTTTTTATTCAGAATCCCCCTTATTTTAAACGAAAACTAATCCACACAAACCTTTGCCATCTACAACGAACCTACTTTAACGCACTAAACCCACTTAAAAATGTCGGTGTATATCAGAAAACATCGATGAAAAAGAGGATAACTATCAAAAATGACAGCACTTTAATCAGTTGTCATTTAATTTCGAAATGGAACACCGATTGATGGCTTTTTAGGCATTTTGTTAAATTTTTAGTACCGATTTGTAACAAAATAAGGTGGAACTTACCATAAATGAGTCAATTGTATTGAATGAATTTACAACCGAGAACTGAGAACTGACTGCAATATTCTATAGTTTTCTTCTCAGCCAGAGAGAAATCATTTTACAAACCTTATGCCTCGTCGATTTTAATGACAAACAGTTATTTCAGATCGTTTCAGACAGGCCTTTACAATTTCCTTCTAAAAACCACTTTCGTCATATTAGATGCTAATCACAGGTCACAATGTTCATTGAGTATGTATGAAAGATTTTTCCGTTTGCATGTATACCCTGCCTTATATTGTTGTAAGTGATTCTGGACCTAATAGAACATTTAATTAACACTGAAAACGAATGGTTAACAGGATATGACGGTCCACAAACCCCCAAAACAAATAGTTCTGTAAGTCATCGACATTTGATCCTAACCTCATAAATTTTCTGGACACATCTAGCTGAAGGCTCTCGGTCATGCATCCTCACCAGATCACGAGTGGGCACTCCGTGCTACGCATCCCGTGCAACTAACAGCTAGTTTAAACCAGACAGCCTTCCATATGTGTCTTCGAACATATTCAACTGTGACTTCTTATATGACTAGGTTGGCATACTTTGGTTGTAAAGGTGTTACGTGTAAAGGCGTTGTCAAAACCCGAACACTTGTTTCATTATTACGTATATTGCGTGCTTCCAACGTATAAGCTTTGTATCTGAAAAGAGCAGATCACTGCCTCTAGCACCCAGGGAACCATAGTTTTTGAAAACAAGTTGATGAAATATTTACATTTCACTATCAACTAAATCTTCCAAGGGATTGAAATTTGGACCACCTCACTCAAAGTGCTTTTGAGGCGGCCTTCTCCGGGTTTCGTTCCCGATGGCCAACAGTAGTTCTGTTGGGGAGACTAAGTTTATATATTATATCGATGAAGAAGAAACTCCTTACCTTGTTAAGCTCAACATTGCTCCAGAAAAAGTCACTCTTGGAGATTTCAAGAATGCTCTAAATAGACCGCATTCGAAATTTTTCTTTAAATCATTGGACGATGACTTCGGGTTAGTAATTCCTTGAATATATTCGATGTATTTTCATTATTGTTGTATCTTGATCGCTACTGAGAATTTACGACTTGGTACTTATGCAATATTTCTGATAATTAATTGATATCGCGAAAAAACGTCGTTGCAAATGCGTATGAACTTTTTGCTACCAATTTATTACGTCTATTTATAGGATAATTAGCGGAAGGAAAATACTTTTCATTACTCACATATATGCTGCATACTGAGAGCCTTTTTAGTACCTGCCTGTCTATGGGCAGCAGTCAGTATGACGTCAATAGTTTACTTAACCATTCGTTGATCTATATGAGATACTGTCATTGTATTGTTACGTAAAATAAGTCCAAAAGAACCAGCTCTTCCACTCATTCTGTAAATATTGTGGAACGATATTTGGATAGGTTAAGTAATTCCCTCTGGATTTTTGTCTTAGACGAGGATTTGTTAAGTCTAACGTTCAAGGATAGATTACTGTTTTCCCGGATTGTTATCTAATATGAGTAAACCCTCAGCGTTGTGTCAGTCTTTGATATCCAAGCATATGGTCGCTTGTTTAGGGTACCTGTTTATTTTGGGAATAATTTGCTCCACAACAACAGGAAGCGGTCATTTGTATTCAAATCAAATCTCGGCCACCGGTCTGAAATGCCTGTCAGTATGTTGAGAATTAGTGTAACAGACAACACATTTCTACTCCGTATATCCAGCATCGTCACTATAAGGCTGTTATGTATTCCTCATGTCAATAAAGCAATCTAAATGAGTGTTCATTCCTTGAAATGTATATGCGAAAAAGTATTAGCTCCCGGGAAATTCTGTCACGAAAGAAAACAGACATGCTGGAAAGAACACCTAATGTAACCGGTTACAGCTCTTCAGAATGTACCCGAAAAATTCTTTCAGTCAGATATTTCTTCGCCTTTGAGTAGCATATTACAATAATGCGTTCCGATTGGTAGAGGTAAACATATTCCGCGCCATGTACTCTCTTAGAAATATTTTGTTCTTTTGTTTCACTCGTTCATTTCGTAACATATTCCTTTTTTGATTTTCGTCACTAACATTATCCCCCTATTTATTTTCTCTCACTGCTTATGTGAAACGTAGTAACGAGTAGGTTTACGTCCAAGATGTTTTTTAATGCAGTCAGTCACGCTTCCTTGCTGCTTTCTTTCATTTCTTTTAATCCCTAATTTTCTTGTAATTCCTAGGGTTGTTAAGGAGGAAATATTCGAAGACAACGCTCCACTCCCTTGTTTTAATGGCCGTGTTGTTTCTTGGGTATGTATACACATATTTGTTAATTTTTATTTCATTGATGTTTTTGGAGATACTGTATATAGTTATTTCCTCGGTGTTGATATATTTCTTTCATGACAAAGTTAGGGAAGTATTCAGACTGGGCAACCTTACCATACCTCACTGTTGGTTAGGAATAAGGAAAAAAGTGGTTATTAAGAGAGTTTATCCAAGCCTGGTATGTGGTAAATATCAAACCAACTCTTATAACTTGAGTTTTCGTAGCATATTCAACTTCCAAATTTACCTCAGTTACCATTTCATGTGGTTTGATACACACCATCAAGTCGTTCTCCGCTCCTCTGTCAAAATTTTGTAGTGTGTGAACATAGTAAAGACGTGGGCTATAAGTTTATACACTTGATACAATTAGTAAGATATTTAGACTGTCTGTACTTGCTTTTGTCTGGCAAAAAGTATTCTGACACTACATAAGTGAAAACTTATGTATCTATTGTGCTAGATACCTTATTTTTCACATCTCCATAACTCCATTCCTAGGTATATTGGTAAGATTGTTAGCATACCTATCGTGAATGTTACACTTGTGCTGCAACCCTTGGTTCCATTTGATATTAGTTGTTGGTTGACTGTTATGAGAAGTACTCGTTGATTTTTGGTGCAATCAAATTTTGTAATGCTGCTTTTTATAATTATCAGAGGATTTCCGATGATAATGGTATCAGTATATATAGAATTCACTGTGCTGCTTTTAAAGGTGTTATAACCTGCTTTATAAGCTTGTCTTGTACACTAAGTTACAGTTTGACTTTGTTTTTCTGCTCTCCATTTTAGTTGGTGACTACAGATGAAAGTATAGCATCTGATCCAGGTGTTCTCAGCCCCTCCGTTGAACCAAACACTAGTGTAAATAGTAGTAAATATGATCCTAACCTTGATTTGGAGTCTAATACGCGGTAAGTTTGCTGATATATATATATATATATATATATATATACATGATTTTAATTAGGTCATAAGTTTTGAATAGTTTAACGACTCATTCCTATCTCCAACTAAGTTGTGACTCAAAAAGTATTTGGTTTTGCACTGTTAGACATAGCCGAATATTTTGCCTATGAATAATAAACTTGAAATTGTCAGCCTACATGTTCACTTGCACTTTTAACTTGATTTCGGTTTTGTAACATGTTAAATTCGACCGTCTCCGTCCTACTTTATGGCAGTGAAACATGACCGATAAGAGTAGAGGATATTCGTAGGCTACTAGTATTCGATCATAGGTGTCTTCGAAGCATTGCTTGAATATCCTGGGACCACCGGGTAAGTAGTGCAGCTGTTAGGAAACGGGTACTAGGTAAGGATGGCAAATCGATTGATGAAGTAGTGAAACTTCATCAGTTGAGATGGCTGGGACACGTGTTACGTATGCCCAACCACCGACTGCCCCGACGTGCGGTGTTTTATGGTGTAGGAGTAGGTTGGAAGAAAGTTGGGGGTGGCCAGACCAAAACGTCGTGCAAATCCATGAAGTCACTGACAAGTGGACTGAGCCATACTGGTAGGTGTAGACTACCTGGTTGGGATCCGCGAGATGATAACAACCGATGGTTAGAGACCTTGGATGACATGGATGAAAATCGTTTGCAATGGTGAAGGTGCATCCACTCTTTGTGTTCTCCTAAATTATAATCTTCTGAATTCTTCATGTCTATTTTTTCTCTTTCCAAATTTATCTCACCGTATTATACTCCTTCAATAACATCTTCAAACCCTTCTTTCACATAATACTTATACTCTTACTACTTCTACCACTATGGGATTTGAATGGACAACTGTATCGCTGTGCTAATGTGGTATGGCAACTCGAAGTGATGTACGTATGTACGAAGTTCTACGTTGTGACTGACTGACTAACTGAAATTCGACCGTTAACTTTATTCTGTTTTAAGAGCGTTGATATGGAAATTTATTTAAGTCAAAAGTATCTTATGCATCCTTGAGACATCAAGTATTTGTCAAGCATAAATTAACAGACACGTGAATTCGTATTCCTCACGACTAATGTGTAATGAATAGAAATTCCGAGATATCCAAAATTGATATGTAGATTTTCACTGGATTTATGGTCATTCTTTTTTTAGTAGTATGAATGAAGTGATCTTCAAATGATGAGTTCTATTGTTCTCATTTTGTGTTACCATGGGTAGGTACACCTATCACAGTATCTTCATATACTTATACCCAAAAATTAAAAACTAGTGCCGAAATTGTCTATTTACATGCTTAATTCATGAACTAAAGTGTTACTTCTGTCATAAATCCTAATGCTTCGGCAATACTTGTCGCTAGGATGGTAAATTATGTTTCTTGTGTTTACACTTCAATACTTTCGGCTTAAATTTACACATTTCGATTATGATTTTCAAATTATCTGCTAGTTTTTCGTTATTTATAATCTTGATCTAAATATAAACTGATAAATAATTATCTATAAAATCTACTTTAAAACTTTTTTAGAAGCAACAACGAATGCAAAGTCAACTCTTGTACACTTCAGTCACATACGACCGCTGCTCCAGCTGATTCTACTTCTGCAAACCTTGGACATGGAGGAAATATTGGACAAAATTACGATACAGAAACGGAATCTGTACATAGTGCTAACCAAGGTCAGTTTTTGTTGTCAGTCAATATCTACTTGTTACGTCATTTTCTAATGGTGGATAAATTTTTAACAAGGCAAACCTCTTGTAGATGATTAAAGTTTTATGCACAGTACAGTACTGTGAAGATTGTTGAGTTTTAATTGAGATTATGAACCGATAAATTTTAGACCTCCCTTGAAAACCCGGAAGCACTGGACGGCTGCTTCGTCCTAGTGTGGGACTTCTCAGCAGTGTGCATTCACGGTCCCGTAAGTGGGACTCAAACCCAGGTCTCGCGCGCGATCGCTCAACATCTAGACCATTGAGCTGGCATACAACGGTGCCTAGCTTCAGCCAACCCACTATATTACGAAACCGTCTATTGTTTTCAATGGGTAACTCCCTAACCCTTGACACAGTTGAACTACTCGTTTCGGTTTGTAAATGCTACAACTAGTGATTATTTCTATCTTAACTATCTAGTATTTATTGAACACGACTCTTCCTAAATCAGAACTAGAATTGGGCGGGAATAATCTAAATTCTAATTAACCCGGGCAACAAAAGATAGCATTATAAACGTTTGAGTTTATATGAAATCATGAAAGTCTTCTGGTATCTTATCGATTCATTCTCTCATACTGATTATTTTGGTAATGCACCAATCAGCGTAATCCGAATGTGTCCGGCTTGAAGATACAATAGTCAGGATTCTACTCTGTCACTAATAATGATCATATAACATTTAAGCCACTAGCTCTATTATTAGAAGGATTCTAAGGATTATTTACATCCCGTTATTTTGTTGCCTGGATATATTGTCCAACTGATTAATTATCCCTGAACGATTAAATATGTATTATGTTTTATGAAGTGTTAAGTCATAGAGCGTATAATAATTAAATATTGATCACGTATTATCCTGTGGGAGCTTATTCTTCTGCTAACATTATAGTGTCTTATTAAAGAGTATATCTTTATGATACTTGAGCTTGTTACCCCTCGTGGAGGAGCATATGCCACCCACCAGCACTCCTTACCAAACTCTATCCTTGACAATCCTTCCCAGTTGCTACTTATCCTATGTCTACTTCCAATTCTCAACGCAGTATATGCTTTGGCGTTCCTCTTTTCTGTTTCCCTTCAGGATTGATAGCTAGTGCTTGCTTTGTGATGTGGTTTGATGTATATTCTATCCACTTCCAACGCTTCTTCTAATTTCCTCTCCAGGCGGAAGTTGGTTTGTTCTCTCTTAAAATAGGTTGTTCCTGATGGTATCTGACAAACGGACATTGAGTGTCTTGCGTTGACAATTGTTTGTAAATACTTGTACTTTTTTGATGATGGTTGTGGTAGTTCTCGAAGACTCAGCTCCATACAGTAGAACTGTCTTGACGTTCGTATTGAAGATTGTGACTTCGATGTTGGTTGATAGTTGTTTTGAGTTCTATATGTTATTCGGCTGTATGAATGCAGTCCTTGCTTTGCCAATACTTGCCATTACGTCTGCATCAGATCCTCCTTGTCCATCGATGATACTGCCCAGATGGGTGCGTGAAAGTTTTCACCTGTTCCAGAATTTCCACATCAAGTGTGATTGGGTTGGAATTCTTCGTGTTGTATTTGAGGATGTTGCTTTTTCCCTTGTGTATGTTGAGGCCTACTGACGCAGATGCTTCCGTTACACTGGTTGTCTTGACCTTCATTAGTTCATGTGTATGGGACAGAAGGACTAGATCCTCTTTGAAGTTTGAATCGTCTAGTTGCATGCAAGCTGTCCATTGTATTCCGTACTTCTTCTGGGATGTGAAGGTGTTCATAATCCACTCAACCATGAGTAGAAAAAGAAAAGGGAAGAGTAAAAAGCCTTGTGTGACACTGGTCCTCACTTGGAATATTTTAGTCAACTGTCCTCCATACACGACTTTGGAGTTTCGTCTGTTATTCCGGATGGTGCCAGATGTTTTCCATTCCGACCTTGCCGTTTAGGTCTCCCATCGGGATACTCAGTTTCTTTCTTGAGCACTTCGCTATGATCGATTACAGTCTCTCGTAAAACTGATCTTTATTGTCTTCATTGTTATCATTAGTGAGTGCATAACATTGGATAACAGTCATTGCGATTTCCTCCGTTTTGAAGGATGCTTTGATGAACCTGTGTCCATGAGATTCCCATCCTATAAGTGCCTAACATGCTTCTTTGGACAGAATAAAAGCAACTCTCTGAGTATGTGGATCATTTTCTTCTTCGTGGTCGGAGTACAACACCATCTCTCCCAAATCTAATATTTTCTGTCCAGTGTGGATCCAATGGGTTTCACTTATTCCGAGTGCTAACTAGTTGTATCTCCTCGTTTCTGCAGCCATTCGACTGGTCCACCCAGTCACATACATTTTCCGGACATCCAATGTACCTGTAACAATTGTTGCTCTGGTTGTTATAATGGACATTGGTCTTGTGACTTCCGAAGAATTTCGGTTTCCATCATGAGGCATCATTTTTATTCTAAATGTAGATCTCTCAACTCTCAGGGCAGAGTATTAGTGGTCGAAATTGCTTTTTTCTGGCTAGCGATTTTTTAGCAAGGTTGTTTTTTACAGGATGGGGTTGCTGACCCAATATCCGATTCTCCTCTTTTTCCCGGGATTGTTACCGGCAGTAATCCTGGAAAGAGATACAGGCAGAGCTTGATAGATAGATGAGAGAAGACTGTTAAATCTAGATAAAACAACTATTTCTATTGGGGTTTGCGATTGGCTTACGGCAACTTCTATTTACGAATAATTGAAGAGTTTAATGCGAACGAGCATAAAAATGAACTCGAATAGACCGTAAATATGCGACATAATACTTCCACTGTTTTCCGCTAATGCAGGAATAAGATGAAGCTTCGAAAAAAACTTGATATTCCAGCATAATAAGTTAGTATCATTCAACTCAGTATGTATAGTAACTATGGCGTGACTTCCAACCTTCCAGTCAGTCAACTACAAAGTCGGACCAAGGACATATATCAGTCAGTCAGCTACAACGTAGGACCAGGCACATTTATGCATCGGTACAAGTTGCCATTACTCGTTAGCACAACAAGATCAACACCGGATTCATAGAAGTAGTGAATTTAGTGGTGGTAGTAGTATATAAATTATAGGTTGTATATAAGGATATAGTACAGGAAGGGAGATATGAACCAATTTTAGTCTCAAGGTTTAAAGGAAGATAAAGAGTGTATACACCTACGCCATTGTGATCGATTCTGAGCCATGTCACCTAGAGTCTCCAACCACTGGTTACGATAGTCACGCGGACCCCAACCAGGTAGTCTGCATCTGTCAACATGGCTCAGACTAGAAGTTAGTGACTTCAAGCACTGATGCCACGTTTTGGTTTGGCCGACCCTAACTTTCTTCCAACCATCCTCTACACTAGTCAGCATAGCGCGTCGTGGTAATCGGTGTTCAGGCATACGTAACACATGGCCCAACCATCTCAGTCGATGAAGATTCATCACCTCATCAACTGATTTACCATCATTCCCTAATACCCTGTGTCTAACCTCACTGTTACTTACCCGATGATCCCAGCAGATGCGAGCAATATTTCTAAGGCATCTGTGGTCAAATACTAGTAACCTACGAGTATCTTCTACTCTTAATGGCCATGTTTCACAACCGTAAAGTAGAACAGAGCGAACTGATGCACAGTATACTCGTCCCTTAATTGATAGACGGATATTTCGTCTTCACCATAGGTGACGTAAGTTGGCAAAAGCCAAACGAGCTTTTTGAATCCGTGCTGATATTTCGTCAGACACCAACCCATTAGGGCTGATCAGACTTCCAAGATAAGTGAAGTTGTCGACGCGTTCGACTATTTCACTCCCTATCCTTAGTTCGGGTGTTGACGCAGGCCAGTCCTGGAGTAACAATTTACATTTGGATGGGGAGAATCGCATCCCAAACATCCTGGCATTATTACTGAGTTCCAACAGAAGACTCTGCATTTTGCCAGCATCTTCACCAAACAGGACTATGTCATCTGCGTATTCTAAGTCGCTTAGTGGTGTCCCTGGTAGGAGATCAATTCCTGTAAATTCAGTCGAAGAGAGTGTTATTTCCAGCAACAGGTCTATAATGAAGTTAAACAAAAATGGGGATAGTGGACAGCCTTGTCGGACACCACTTGAGGTTGTAAAATCATATGACAGTTCGCCATAAGCTCTCACTCGACTGGTAGTGTTCGAGTAAAGAGCCTTCACAAGGTTTATGTACTTCTCAGGTACACCTTTCAAAGACAGACACTGCCGCAGAACCTCTCGGTCTACAGAGTCAAATGCTGCTTTCAAGTCAAGAAAAACTATCATTGTCGGACGCCGATAAGCGTGTCTGTGCTCTAAAACTTGACGAATGGTGAATATGTGGTCGATACAGCCACGACCAGGTCTGAAGCCAGCCTGATTTTCTCGTGTTTGCAGTTCACGAGTCTTAGTTAGGCGCCCGATAATTATTGAGGCTAGTATTTTAGATGCTATGTTGGTCAGACTGATCCCTCTATGGTTATCGCAGGATGATTTTGACCCCTTTTTATATATTGGGACAATCAGTGATTGTGACCAGTCGGATGGGATTACATCCGTCTCCCAGATTTTAGCCAGAATATTAGTCAACCTAATCGCTAAAATTGGACCACCGTATTTAAAAACCTCTGGAACCAATCCATCAAGACCAGCTGCTCTTCCCCGTTTCAGATTACCTATAGCCTTTTGAACTTCAAGTAGGGTCGGGGGGCCTACTTCAATGTTCCATTCAGGTTTTCTGGGAATAGTGGGTAGTTGTGCAGTAGCTGAAGGCCAGCTAAACTGCTCCTTAAAGTGTTCCGCCCATCGTTCTAAACGTTTGGGTTGAGAGGAGATAAGGGTTCCGTCTTTTTCGGAGATTGTCTCACTTACACTTGACTTCTTAATTCCGGTTTCTTTTATTAGTCTGAATAGTTGCCTGGTGTTGCGTACAGCCGCTGCCTTTTCCATCTCTTTTGCTTTCGTTGCCCACCACTGCTCACGATCGTTCCTTAGACTTTTAGTTAACCTAGATCTAATTTCTTTACGCTTTTCGTCATGTTCAGAGCCTGATGGGATGAATTTACGCGAATCCATCAGTGAAATAGACTTAGAAGAAATCCATTGGTTTTTTGGAGCCCTATGGTTTAAATAACTAATAGATGTTACTGCTGTTTCCACAGCTGTTCGTATGTCTTTCCAAGCAGCATCTGTGTCAGTCTCGTTTACAGAACTGCCTAGATGTGAACTCAGTTGTTTCTGGAATTCGCATTTGGCTTTCTCGTCCTCCAGTTCAATCCTAATGGGTCTTCTTAGTGTAGTTTTCCTGCGTCCATTGAGGCGCAGACAAATGCGCGCTCGTATTAAAGCGTGATCAGAGTTTAAACAAGTATTCCAATACGAGCGACAATCTTCTATTGAGCCTCTCCAACGATGACTGATGACAATATGGTCTATTTGAGTCCATCGTTGGTTTGGTGCAGGTGGTCGCCATGTTAGACGATGTCTCTCCTTATGCTTAAAATTAGTGCTTGCTAAAAATAAACGATTGTCTGAGCATAGTTGCAACAGACGATCACCATTATCGGTTCGTTGAACCGGAATACTAAAACACCCACCTAAATGTCTTTCTGTTTGATTCAAGCTGCCTACCTGGGCATTAAAGTCACCCGCTACGACTACTATGTCTGAGCGCTTAGCTTTCTGAAGAAGCTCAAAGAGCTTTCTGTAAAAGTCATCTTTCACTTCATCATGGCTGCAGTCAGTGGGAGCGTAGGCAGAAACGACGAAAAGGCAACGACGTGTGTCCCTATCCTTCCGAGTTCTTACGGAGCCATTTAGCCGGACAGCACACAGGCGACTGTTAACGGGGATCCATTCTAATAGTGCCTGTTCTGCCCTTGTACTTAGTGCTATGCCTACACCTGCAAGCCCACGAGAACTAGCCAACGGGTCGCCAGATACACGGAGGGTGCATTTCGTTGGCTTTCCTTTTTGGTGAGGTGAGGTCAAGTGAATGACCACACTAGGATCCTGTATGCGTAATTCGGAGACACAGCATACATCAATGGTACGAGATTCTAGGGTTTTAGCTAAGGAGGCCTGTTGACCGATTTGACTTAAATTACGTACGTTGAAGGCTCCAATGTGTAGTTTGGAGCGAGGTTTAAGTAGACCTGGGACAGCGTTTCGCGCACTAGAATCGTTGGCCATGGTGACACTTGAGGAGGAAACCGAGAGAGGAAGTTTAGTGTTGAAAGTCAAGGTAGAAGGAATAGTAGGAATTGAAGGAGATTGATTATGAATACAGTGGTCTTGAGTGCTGTTAGAGGTATGAGGGCAGTTATCACTTCCCGGTTGCCCACACCGTGGAAGGGTTCTTCTAGGGGTACCTGAAAAGGAAATTGGGTTAGAAGTGGTCTTAATGACCTGAGAGCGTGGCTGCAGTGCCCAAGGGACAACTGCTTGAGGTCGGTCACACACGACCTTTTTGTGGGTAGTTTTTGTGTTAGCTCCGTTCTTCAAAAAAAACCTTACCGCCGGAGACGGATATCCGTGGGATAAGGCGAGGTGTGCATTTTTAGGGTCGACCTTTTTTAACCCCACCCCTCCTTGTGGGAAGGCAGCATCGCTGTCATGCTGGTTGTCTGAAGGAAACACCTTACTGCCTTCACACCTCTGTACAGTCGGCAGTACGACTTCGCCTTCGGACCTTGGGTTTGCTGCTTTTAGTCTCACCGCTCTTCAACCGACCTGTCTGGCATGGTAGGACCTCGAGGAACGATTGTTCCAGCCAGTATAGCTGGATTGCTTCATCACGATAGGCAAACCCGACCACCACGTCAAGGTAGCAGCAGACGGTCTGGAAGGACATATATGCATCGGTCCAAGTTGCCACACCTCATTAGCACAACAAGATGAACTCCAAATTCATAGAAGCAGTTACTTCAATGGTAGTAAAAAACGATTTCATATAAGGATATAATACAGGGGGAAAATTAGTTCGTAGAAACAAAGGTATAAAATAATTTTAATCTCATGGTGGTTTAAGCGTAGACAAAGGGTGCATACACCTACGCCATTGTGATCGATTCTGAGTCGTCACCCAGAGTATCCAACCATTGATTAAGATAGCCGCGTAGACCCCAACCAAATAGTCTGCATCTATCAACACGGTTCAGACTAGAATTTAGTGACTTCAATGACTGATACCACGTTTTGGTTTGGTCGCCCCCAACTTTCTTCTATCTGTCTCCAACACTAATCAGCAATGCGCGCCGTGGTAATCGGTGCTCCGGTATAATCAACACTTGGCTCAACCATCTCAGTCGATGAAGATTCACAACCTCATCAACTGATTACCATCATTCCCTAATACCCTGGGTCTAACCTCACTATTACCTGGTGATCCCAGCAGATGCGAGAAATATTTCTAGGGTATCTGTTGTCAAATAGTAGTAACTTACGACTATTCCTTACCCTTAATGACCATGCTTCTCAGCTGCAAATTAAAACAGAACGAACTACTGCGCAGTATACTTGTCTCTTGATTGATGGACGGATATCTCGCCTTCACCATAGGTGACGTAAGCTGGCAAAGGCCAAACGGGCTTTTTGAGTCTGTGGAGATTTCGTCAGACACCATACCATTAGGGCTGATCAGACTTCCAAGATAAGTGAAGTTGTCGACGCGCCTTGCAGAAAATTGGATTAAACAAAAAGCACTTGCAGGTACCGTTACTAGTAACAAAAACTGATCAATTCCGTGATCGCCTCAGTAAGGACAAACAAAAACACTTAGTGACGGGTAGCATTGTTTGGTATTCACTAAATTATGTTTGGGACATTCCGTTCTCGATGGTATTCATCTCATCATCAGAGAATCAAACTATCATCATGCATCTACCCAAAACTGTCTTACTTTTAGTCAGTAATGGTCTAAATGACTGATGCTACTTGTTTATTCTGCTCACACTTTCCTATATCACAGGATTGTTAAGTACTTTTATTATTAAAATCAGAATACACATTTTCTGTCATCTATCTATTTATTTGTCCTATTAATATAATAGATCGCATTGCTCCTCTACGGAATTTTCACAATTATAAATCTAGTAAGTTTTCCATATTTACCTTATTTGTCTTTTATGGAATTGTATCAGTAGTAAAAATAGTGATTTTCTTGTTCATTCTCATTACTATGAGTCTTTGTTAAGTGATTCTGTTTTATGCACTCATAGGTTGATAATTTAACGTTGTAGAACCGATTATTTTGTTGAGATGCCTATTTAGAATAATCATAATCTTCCTCACTTCTTAGGTTAACCACTGTAAAATTTTTAGATTTTTTATTAGATGGATGTTTATCTGAATCACTTCACTGTATTGATTGTTGACTATTCATCATTTTCTTTTCTTTTATTCAGCATGATGTGTTTTACTGATGTATATGCTCAACAAGTATCCTGAAAAAGCAAAATCTCTTTTTTAAATGTTTCCTCTCTCAATCATCTTCAATAACATTTATCTTTTGTTGTTAAAAATGAAGCAAATTGGATTACTGCTTATTTGTTTTAAGTTGTTAGGTTGATCTGGAGTAACTGTACTCTAGTTTAAATAATTTGGTTTATCCCTTAATGAATTTGTCACTCAACAGAAGGAGCAATATTTAGGTTTATTTATCAGGAATTTTAACCCATCTTACGTTGGTACTTTTGTGGAATAAGCTAATTATTCGCAACTCTGGTATGCAAATAAGAAATTTTATAGACTTTTACTCCTTCCTTCCCACCTTTGACCTTCGAAGTTCTCGCTTTAAAGTATCAGAAAAATATTCAGCTTGTCAATGTGGTTGTGGATGATTTTAATGGCGAACTCACGTAGTTTATTGAATGACAGTGGTAAAAGTTTTCGGATTATTTTGCTATGTAGTGAAACTTTTTATCTGATACCATGGTGTCTGACAATCTGTTACCACGGAGACTTTCTGTCAATACTCGAACAGTTTTGTTGGTGAACTGTGGCAGCATAGCACAATTCCTGGCCATTCTGACAACGGACCCACGAGAACTATGGACTATGAGTCTTCGGGTTGGGGTCATATGACTAGCAGTGTTTGACTGTCTAGTTTTGCTGCTTTCTGGCACTCAAAGCAGCTCTTAACAAATTTTGCGATTTGTTGGTTCATGAACTGTCAGGGGGCAAAACTCCACTCAATCGATTTCATACGATTAAAACACGGGTGATCGCTGTTAAATTAGCATATATTTAAGGGTAGAAAGATCTGGGTACAAGTTAACTTTATTCAGGCATAGTTCTGTTACTGTTTAGTTTATAGTGGCTACTGTTTCTCTTTATGGAATGTTTTGTACTATTAGGCTTTTGTTTTGAGGGTATAACTAGTATAAAGTCAGTCTTCCTCCTAAAAGCTGGGCTGATGTAAATGATTGTTACAGAAATAAAAATACTCATAAGTTATATTGTTCTGTATCTGAACTATAGATAGACATACTGAAAAATATACTTTTGTGCCCTGTAATAATATCACTTCACTACTAAACTGCTCATCGACGTTTTTCATTTTCTGCATAGAAAATTCACTAAGAAACAGTGTAAGACATTTGTGTGTTGTAAACATACCTGATAATGGGGCCAGTTGGGAGTTTTTCTCACGAAATCAAAACTTTCAAGGTGATTGATCTCAGTGTTGATTGGACCTTCAAATAGAAATATGTGTATCAATATTTGTATTTCTTGAATTGCAGGTCTTGTTTTGTAGTTTAGGTTTACGTTGGCATATGCACATTTTCCACTCAATTCACGAAGACTTTTCTTATTGAAATTTTTTTTAAATATGCGTGTTGTCCACTGAGTATTTAAAAAAGTTACCTAGTTTTTGGAATTTGATTTAGATGAGAAACAATCAGAATGATTGAAAAAAACTTATTACTAAAATTTAATAAGAATTTATGAATATATTCTCTTGCAATAGTGGTATGTATTGAAAGTCACTTTTCAACTTTTTAAGTTTTCTGTTGCTTTGCATACATGAAATGATCATTGGCGGCATAAATTTAATATGACTGTGCACGCGATATGTTCCTAAGATGTTAACTAAAATTTGTTGGTTAAAATTGTTTTACTTACATGATCTCACCATTTACGTAATTTTGCTTTAAAAGCTTGTTTATCTCCATTTATGTTCTATGATAACTTATCAAATGAATCTTCCGTGATTTTTCCATTGTTCGCCGTTTGCTCAGCGATTTCGCAAAAAAATATTACTTTTATTTCATTTTCCTGACTTCGTGCAAATCTCACATTTATGTTTGATTCTAGGTGGTCGACATCACCATACAACGAGTGGTGGTAGTCATATTACTCAACAGACAACCCATAATGTTTCACGGCATCGCCACTATCGTCATTTACCTAGTTCGAATACCTACGAGGCTCCTTCAATGATGAGTTCTGATTTAGAATCAACTAGCTTCTTAGACTCGGAAGAAGAATCTAGCAGGTCAGTTACTTTCTGCGTAGGTTTGTTTTTTCTGGTTGCAAATGACTTCATCTAAAGATCCGGTTAAGGTTTTTTTCTTCTGTATGGTAAAGTTTAAATTATGTTGATGTATTTGTTACTAATTGAAGTTTGGAAATCGTTAGTAGATCTAGATAAGCTTATCTGAGTAGTATAGACTAAACTGATGATATATGTTCCAAAAGAACTTTATAGTGTTGTCTTTAGGGTTAATAAATAACTTTTCATTTGATTTTGTAAACCAGATTTTCATCAGTCACTGGAACAACATTATCTTCCCGTCGGTATGGCCGTGCACGTCGCAGACAAAGACGTAGGCGTCCACCACCAATCAGCCGGGTAAGCTTATTCTGTGCAATAATTTTTTTTGTTCGTTTCGTACATTTTATTTCATACCCATTACTCTGCAATCGTCTTAAAATTGGGATTTTTCCACATTTCATTCACTGTTGATGTAACTCTATCAGGTTCAGGTTTACTGCATTCAATTTTGAGTGACATTTGTAAGTGAGCTTTTTGCAATACCCAGCTGTCTAAATCGGAGTGGGTTGGTGTTTAAACTTAAACACATATGGTTAGAAATCGAATACTTTAACCACTAACCTGTCACTCACTATATTTGAAGTAGATTTAATTGACAATTAACATCGTTAGGGATATCACTCAATGATTAGCCCTCATCGCTAACGGAATTACATGGAGAAGTTTGGAATGTAGACCCTAAGTGATACAGTATAGATGTTGTTATGTCACCAAAATAATCTATCGGTAGCCCCGTGCCACTGCCAGTGATTGGAAATAATATATTATTATGTTTGTTAGTTCACAAGTTATCCAACTACATCTCCACATTAAAAATATACCAAAAGTCTCCTTATCTATAAATTATTCTGAATTAGTTATCTAAGTTTGTGGTCGTAACAGCTAATAACATTTTTTCTCAGTTTTCTGCAATTTAACTTTGGCAATATCTACAAGTTTTTCAGAAGACTTACACTTTTATTGTGTTTAATTTTTTATAGGCCTCTTCATTCAGCAGTATTACAGATTCCACCATGTCTTTAAATATTGTCGCAGTTACGTTGAACATGGATGTCGTCAATTTCCTGGGTATCAGTATAGTTGGTCAGTCAAACAAATCTGGAGATGGTGGGATTTATGTAGGTTCTATCATGAAAGGTGGTGCTGTCGCTCAAGATGGACGAATTGAACCTGGGGATATGATTCTGGAAGCAAATGGGATTAGTTTTGAAGAAATGAGTAATGACGATGCAGTTCGCACATTACGAGAGCAAGTTCAGCGTCCTGGGTAAGTTCATACTATGGCTTGTTTTCTTAAATAATGAAATTCAACGTTTATAACTGAACTGTTTATGCTATTGTTGAGCAGCAATCAAAATTGTCATCGAATTATATAAACTCCCAAGTTATTTGTCCTTGGGACAGGTATCGGATATTGTTCTACAATTTCACTATCTAATTCTCTTAGATAAAATCAAAAAACTTGTTTCTTATCATCTTAAGATTCATGAAGGGTTGAAGTACGTGTGAAAGTATGGTGTATTCTACTTGGAATGCTATCTATCATAATGGTATGTTTTGAAATAGTTGTCATCGGGAACTAACGAAAACATACTTTAAATCATACAAATAAATAATAACTACCTAAGTAAATAGTAGGATTATGTTTTACAAAACGTTAATTATATTATGACCCTCACTTCCCACTTTACAAGCACGCCTTACTAATTATCAAACACGTGTACTATATTTACACCAAACGTATTATATTCTTTGTACACGAAACGTTTATATCCTCAGAGTTATATGTAATGTATTCTGTCTTTGTTATGTGATATATCCGGAGATTTCGTAGGCTTTACTTGCACGAATCATCATGTCTGCCAATGGTATTTATTACTCTCTTTAGGGTTATACTCTGTTGACATATACACTACCTGTTCCTTCCAGTGTTGTTTAGTGCATTACTGTTGCCCAACTAACGGAAGAGATCCTTTTGGGCCATTAATGAAGGAATAAAGACAATTTAGCGAAGATCTTTTCATTTACTGAAGCTATACAATCATATTTATACTTGTTTGTCAAATATAGTAATTTATTGAAAATCAGAAAGAGATGACATCATAAGATGTTTGAAAATTTCAAGTATCACAAAGAGATTGCTTGATGTTCTGAAGGTTAAATAGATATAGTAAGATGAAAATAGTTTACGGATCAGACATGCGAGTTAGTAATACACCTGATAGATGCTAAAAAGAATGAAAAAATGGGATGTTAATAGTAACTAGATAATAATTATGAAGATTTGGAGGTGATAACCACTGAATAAGAAGAACTAAAGTGTGAGATCTATTGTAAAATGAAACCGTACTTACTACTTTTGGACATAGAGTTCAGGGTTAAAGCACTTCATTGCTAGAACCTCTGCAGTTCGCAGGTTTCCAATTTTTCCTATTTATGATTATACGCGTTTGACTTTAAAGGTAGTTTTGAAAGATAATTCTGGTCGGGCATCGAGGCTAGATTTATTCCACATTAAAAAATATTTTCTAAATAGTATCTTCAACCGTAAACTGTTGGTTTACAGTCAATGTGTTTAAGTTGTTATATTACGAATCTTTAAACTTTGTGGTCAATACGATCGAACTCTTAGTTTATCACAAGTATAAGAAATTATGGGGTTTGAAAACCAACTTCGCTTTTAAATGAATTGAGTTTTTGTCGGTTGTAAAATTCTGGCTTTTTGTAATTTTCAATACTTTTTTCCCTAGACCTATTACATTAGTTGTTGCTAAATGTTGGGATCCTAATCCAACCGAACGTTATTTTACGATACCTCGCCAAGAACCTGTGCATCCTATTGATCCGCGTGCCTGGGTGTTACATACCAATGCAATGACCACACCAGACTCACAGATTCAAAGTAGTGATATACATAGACAAGTTAATGGGACTTTCATGACTGGCGCCTCGTCAGGTGGTGAGTCTAGCTCCACTCTTAGCCCTCCTGGTCTTACTCCTGGTATGAGCATGGGCACCTTGACATCAGGGCAAACTTCAATGCCACTAGGTACAAGTGCAGCAGCGTTTAATATGGCTGCTTTACTTGCAGCCTCTAAACAAAAACAGCAACAAGAACAAGAACATCAGCAGCAACAACATTTACTTCAACAACGAATTCATTTATCACAACCTACATTTTATCCTGCATCAAATTTATTACTTCCTCATGGTTATAATCAACAGGTAAAGTGTTGATATCAACTAGGATGTTATTTCGTTTTTTTTCTCACCGCTAAATGTTAATTTTTCGTAAATTTCGTAATTACTGTAAATCATTAAAATTCGAATCTTAACAATTGATGGTTAATACATTCTTAATAAGCGTAAATTTTTGGATCACTGGAAAAAAGATTATTTTTCACAATAATTTTAAAATGAATTTTAATTTTCACTCAGTTGTATGCTTTCATTTCAAAAGGATAATGTGGCGTCTCACATACTCGATTTTTAACTACTCGGTTATGGGTTTCAACTCTCCTAGTTCATATTTCTAGCTATCACACTATAGTTGTGATTAAGAAATACTTGATAAAATTAGTTGATTGCATTAGTACTTAACTATTGTTAACACGTGATACTTGAGCTACAAATCTTCACCATCTCGAATACCAATGCTATTATGTATATATTTATCTTATTCAGATTACTTGTTAGGAGGCGGGTAAGTGAAGAGTATTTTAAGACCGATCGAATTGTTCTCTAAGGCGTTCTACCCACTGTTCTAATGTCATAAACTGAAAGCGGATCACTGTCCCGTGTTTTTTCGAAATTGTTTCACTAACAGCTGAATTTTTAGCACCAATCTACTTGATGAGTTTAAACAAATTGTCTAGCGTTGCCTATTCCCATCGACTTACTGATCCTTTTTTCACTTTCATTTCTCGGCATCGCTTTCGGTCCTTACATAGACTTTTCGTCAGTCTTCTTAAGTTGTCTTAACGCTTTATTGCTCCTCGAGCATGCAGTACGGGTTTCCGTGAGTCCATAAATTTACTTGAGGCTTCAGAGATCTATTGGTTGTTTTACTCATTTGGTTCAGGTTTTTAACATACGTCACTGTTGTTTTTAAAGTGGGCCACAAACCGTCCCAGGCTATCTCAGGGTTAAAACTTTTACTTGGTCAACTAATGCCTAGTTAGTTCTCTCTTAGATACATCCTTAGTCTTTTCAACTGAAACAAGGTCATGACAATACGTGCATATAAATACATAATTGTAATATTCTTCCTATTTTGTAGAAAATTTTCACGAATTATATCCTCTTTACATCATTGATTTTTCATTTGTTTATGATTTAATACTCGTAGATCGCTCCTAGCATTGTTACTGCATCCAGCTCTCTGCCGGAGATTGAACGTTACTCAGACCCCATTCCATTAAATCTGTCGACAAGTATTCCCACAGTTATTCGTGCAATGCTTCAACCAGATTCTGGTCTCGATATTAGGGACCGCGTGTGGCTCAAGCTAACTGTACCAAACGCTTTTATAGGTTAGTTGCAAGTTTTTGGATAAGTTTTTATTCGTCAGCCACTTCCTTTTTAGGATTACCGTTTTTAAAGTCTGCTCTACTCTTGCTTTGTCTAAATGTCTAGTGCATGTGTAACCAGATTCAAATTGCTCGTTCTCTAAACAGCTGAGATATCACTAGGGTCACAGCATACTTCGTAGTCATTTATTTGGTAACCTTTAATAAATATTTTAATTTATTGAATTTGAGACAACAGCAGCGTTCATTGGCATAGAGCGTTTTATTTCAGTTGGTACAGTTGAAGAGTTAGATATCACTTTAATAAATCTGGTAAAGAATACCTTTTCTCACGGTAGATTTTTTGTTTTTGCTCGTGGTGGAGTACATAACTATCCATAGTTTTCATAATATTTTTCGAGATCGAATAGTTGGGACACTATCGTTTAGTCAAAGACTTAGTCGACATTTAACAATTGCATCTTAGCTTTAAAATCTACTTCTGATTAAAAATCTATATAGCTTCATCAACCTTCACACATTAGATGTGTTTCAAAGCCAAGAATACAGATATGTATCAAGTTAAATTAATTTACGTTTCTACGTTGAGCTAGATTTCTACATTAAATTTTTAAGAGTATTTCTTCATTTGTCTTGTAAATTATGAGAGTTACTAGTGAAAGTAGAAAAAGTTATGTATTTACGTTATTGGATTCGATTCTTATTATATTTCGTCTTCAACAAAATCCTCGGTTAGTGATATTATACAAGTGAATAAGCTGGAACGATCAATTTTTTTTGCGACTCACCCTAAGGGTCACACTTGATGTCTTTAACAAAACTTATTTGTCCTATTTGGGACACTAGGCTTTCACTAGTTTGACTAATTACAATAATTTCGCCTGTTAATTAGGTGAAACTCTACTCGAAAACGAATGGTTCAGAAGGTTTAATGATTGAGGCTACCTGTTATGTATAATGTATTATTCTGCAAATAGACTGCTACTATAATTGTTGCATTCACAGTTATGTGCCACTGTCGTAACTTTTTTACTCATTAAATTATCTGCTGCGACGTTTCCTCTTTATCATAGTTTCCACATGAACGTAGTTTTAAGATTCATTTTTTTATCTGTCACGTCTAATCTAGTTCACTTCTACCAACATAACATTTTGAAGAACCTTTTTATGCTTGCATACTTTAACGTTTTCATTCACTGATAGATTACAGTTTGCCCTTTTGTTAGTTTCACATCGTACGGTTTTTACTTCACCCTCAAGGTTCTGATCTAGTTGATTGGCTTTTCCGTCAATTGGATGGTTTGACCGATCGCCGAGAAGCCCGAAAGTATGCATCTAATCTGCTCAAATTGGGATACATTCGGCATATTGTAAATAAATTAACTTTTTCAGAACAATGTTACTATGTCTTCCGGGATATAAGTGGACGTAAGCATTTATCTTACTCTTTTATTGCTTTACTTTTGTTTTGTGAACTTTTTTTGTGAGCCATTCTTGTTAACATATTATGCAATTAATACGCATGACCATATCTGTCGGATATTTTCATTAGTTCTCTTGAGAGATTTAATTTTTATATCCAGGCTAGAGTATTTATGTCTTTTCTTAATTAAAACTTGTAATTTGACCAAACTTCGTGTACCTTTTAGATCAGTTTTACTTCACATTCTATTTTCATTACACTACGTCTCAATTCGACTGCCAATAGCAAGAAATATATCGTGGTGCATATTTTTCTTGTTTCATGAATAAAATTATTCAGTATATCTTCTTTGTTAGAGTTTTGAGCCCATTGGAGGCACTGAAATGAATAGTCGTAGAAAGTTAAACAAGTTATTTCAGTATAAATAGCTGTTTCTTATTTTTAAGTTGTGTATTGCTCTTTCCTATTTGGCTTGTTGCTGAAGTTAGTGAATTTCGTCATCTAATAACCTTTTACCTTTATATTTTTCAGATATGTCTTGCTTAAGTTTAGAAGAAGTTGATAGTGTCAGTGAAGTTGGTGCACATTCTCATCCCAATTGGGGACACAATACAACAAGTACTAGTTTAACTGTTAGGGCCGGTGCTAATGGTAGCATGCCAGATTACAATCCAGGTTTTGTTGGATCTCACGGAATCGGAGCAGCAAGTAGAGAAGGGAATAGCAGTCAGTATAGCACCGTTTCACCGATGTATCATCCACCTGCTCCGCCTCTTGCTGCTCCTATTCGTCAGTTGATCGCAGACGGTCAAAATATAGCTGCTAACGCAAATCTCCAGCAGCCACACAGTGGGTCCCGATTGAATAATGGAAATCGAGATAATATTTCAGGTTAGTGACAAATGTGTACTAAGTTGTATGATATACTGATATGAAGATGGTTAAAACTGTCTACTGTTATGCGAATAAATATCCCTAGTCGTTGGTCGCAGGTCAGGTAACGGGGACCATCTACTGCAACTGTGCACAGATCAAAACCTGTTTCTGATTAGCACTAACTTCTGGCATAGTCATCGCCTATGTACCACCTAGCGTCCTCTCTCTACATCTCAAGCCTGGGCTCAGATTGATCACGTCGCGATCAGCTACCGCTGACGTGGTTGTGTACAAGACTGCCGCTCCTTTTGGAGTACATATCTGGACTCTGATCATGTCCTGGTCTGCACCAATCTTACCTTACTTTTCAGTGGCCAACGAATTGACCTTCATCAACGGATTGATGTCAGTAAATTGGTTGCAACTTTTGTTGCAAGTACGTATCGAACCGAGCTAGCTTCTAGGCTAGCTACCATCCCACTGAAAAGTATAGATGAGCATTGGTTGCAACTGCATGACGCCATGAAAATGGCGGGTAAGGTCGCTTGTGGCTTCGTGAAACGTCCCACTTATAAGCACTGGGTTTCTTCAGGCTCCTTACAACTCATCGAAGCCCGTCGGTCTACTCCGGGTGACCGGGAGTTTGACCACAAACGAAGGCTGTTACGTAATGACGTTGGGCAAAGCTTGCGTAAGGACCGAGAAGCCTAGTGGTCGGAGTGTGCTAATGAGATGGAAGCAGCAGTTGCATCTGGTAACTGCCGGAAGCTCTTCCAACTCATCCGAGCCACTGGCAGAAAGAAGTTTGGTGTGAGTGAAACAATCTGTGAGGATGATGTGATGCCAATCACTAACATCCATCGACGTCTTGGACAATGGGCAGAGTTCTTTGAAGGGCAATGCAACTGGCCTGTTGTTCCGGCAACATCGATCAGATTGTCCTGTCCTCCATGGCCGGTGACGATGGTCCACCAAATGAGGCTGAAGTTCACAAGGAACTCCAACTCTTGAAACGCTACAAATCACCGGGCCCAGATGACTTACCTCCGGCCTTTTTTAAAGATGGTGTAGACTTTCTGGCTAAGGAACTGACTGAGTTGTTTACAAAGGTCTGGCATTTAGACAGTGTTCCAACATTATGGAATGAGGCGATAGTCGTCCCTATCTTTAAAAAGGGTTCACGTTGTTCCTGTAATAACTCTCGGGGGATAAATCTACTTTCGATTGCGTCCAAAATATTGGCTTCTGTCATACTTCGTAGATTGTTCAAAACTTGAGAAAGATTGACTCGCGAGGAGCAATCTGGATTTCGTTCTAGTCGAGGATATATTGATCATATCTTCAACCTCCGCCAAATGTCAGAACACCGTCATACTTATCACAGGCCAACAATCATAGTTTCTTGATATCGGCCGCCTTCGATTCGTTGGATGTAACCTCCTTAACTGAAAGAATCCTTCTGGCTGTACGTTTCCGTTTCCCCCATTATTATTCTTATTATTACACTGGCATACACTAATCTGTTGTTGTTATTGTTTTTTTCTTATACGCACCTTACCTTCTTTTTCTCTTCCCCTTCTCATTGTCTTGTGTGGCGCATGTATATCGGTTGCCCCCTTACCAATATTTGTGTTTTAAAATACATAATAAATAATGATCAACAACCTTTAACACAATTGTGTCATAAATAAGGTGAAATACCACCTAACAACGTTTCACACCATTTGCAATCATTTCCTTCATCGTACTTTATTTCTAATGTAGGGTACTTAGTATCTCCTTGTTTGAGGGTATTCAAATTATAAGTATCTTTTACTCCTCTTCATGTACAAGATACTCATTTCAACTATTTAGTGAGCGACTAATGATCAACTGCGTAAGTTTTCTGCATAAACCTTTCTTGATATCTGTTGATTTAACCTGACTCAAAGCTTTCCTACTTGAAGTCACTGACTCAGTTAATCACCGTTGATTGTCATCCTCAAAATTATCTGTTAAAATTCAATTATTGATTTTCTTTCACTTTTCCATTGTTTCATATTTTCATATATCTACACTCATTAGGTCTTATGTTTTCCATATAAATTATTTAAATCACAAGTCACAAAACTTTCTAGGGATTTTTGGCTATAACCATTAGTTTAGATGTCACTTAATTTTGTTCATGATTTTTTGTTTCCTGAATTCCACTTTTCAGGCGGCTATTCCAGTTCAACATCTAGCACAAGTAGTGAGTCAGGCCATTTCGCTCATGAAATTCCTGGACATACGAAATCGCGCCCCAAAGAAGCGTCCGCATCAAACCATATTGGGGCTCAGGGATTCAGCCATTCTAGACAACAAGATTCAGTTTTACCAAATATACGGTCACTAAAACAGCAACATTCCCAGTCAAATTCTAATTTGGCACAGACTCTCTCTGCTACTGGTGGTGTTGCAGGCAATCAGTCCAGATTAAGACCTCCTTTTTATTCTAATGGTAATGATCTATCTCAACAGAATGAGCTTGCAGCATCATCTACAGGATCTAGTTCAACTTCTTTTGGAAACCCAAGACAAAATGTTCCCAATAATAATTCTGATAGCAAGCAACACCAGACACAAGATTCAGTTAAACGAGATTCTATGCTCAGTTCGAAAAGTAGTAGCAGCAGTAGCTGTACTCCGTTGAATGCAAACATGCAGGAAACGCGACTGTTCAATTCACATCGGCTGTCTCATATGCCAAATCACCAAAATTGTGCTCCTCCTCCTCCTCCACGAATTTCAACCGCTGTTTCTGGTTTCACACTGACAAGTCATCCTTAGACAGTAAGAATTGTTATAATAACTCTCCTCATTTGGCGTCGGTATTTTTTGGTTAGGTCTGAAATCAGCACTGCCTTCAAAGTGGTTTGTCTAGTGTTCTCAGTAGCACTTAAAATAGATTCTGGTCAGCTCGATATGTGAACCTGTTTCTACTTAGTCGATATCTAATCTGAGTGGGTGGTTATTTCAAGTCCATTGTTTTATCATACTCATCCATTAACAAGTGATATAATTTAATTATCTAAATCATAATTAATCAAAGGATAACAACGGTTAACGCAATATTCTGTTTATATGCTATACTTACTTATGCTTATTTACTTACTAGTTGCCCTGTATCAACATAGTTACTGAGACAGTAATATCATAGTAAGCGTTAATTCATATCTATTACACAAAATTAAGTAATATGATTTAAAACCAGCGTTAACTTTCTAGATTAGACTAGCTTCCAGTCAATCGACACTACGTGGTTGATGTTATACCCTTTCACTTAAAGTCTTTTACCACTGATTTTTATCATGTGGCCCTTAAATCCTATTTAATGATTGTATCAGTAGTCATTAGTAGAACTTCAAGTCACCATTTAATCTAAACATGTAGCATGTGTAAATAAATAATATATTTGTAATATCCCAATCAGTAGAAAAATTAGATTTTCTGGCGTTTCGTGACTCAGTGTAAGCCGCTTCTTCAGAGATTAAACAACTCAAGAAGTGGCTTACGTTGTGTTATGAAATGTCAGAAAATCTAATTTTTCTACTGATTGGGATATTACAAATATATTATTTATTTATAACGATCTATCCAATGCTCAATTTATTCAAAATTATCAAATCAAAAGTTGATAGTGATACCTACGTAACATGTGTATTCCAAATGAATCTTTTAATACGAGTCCACTATTCAATTATAATACTCAACACTAGTCCGTTTGTAACAAAGATTAACTTTGACCTGGTGACTGTTGAATCACTTTTAACCTACATCTTTCTGTAAAATGCCCTTGAACTATTTGCTCATAAATACATTAATTCCTACTTATTTGTTGGGAAAACGTAGATGTATGAGGCACTCACAAGAGTGTGATATATTTCTGTGTGTTCATCAAGCTTATTTCAGTGCATAAAATATACTACTGATTCATCTGCTTTTTACTCGTCTTAAAATTTTGATATCTTGTTCGCCTTTATTTATTTTTGAGTATAAAGCCTGTTTATGCTTATAAAGAAACATTACAGTATCGTTTTTCCCTTTTTTTTAGTGAAATAATCTGAAAAAAACCGAATCACTGTGGTTTGGGAAAAATTTTCTACCTCATCCCATCTCTTCTCGAAGATTTCCAGAAAGACATAATTATTTTGACCATTTCGTTGTAATTAGAGTGATATGTGATACTCGGATTTCCATAATATAACCTCATTTCTTCACAAAGAAGCTCATCCCACAACTCAGGCCATTTTTCCGATTTTATATTCATGAAAGTTTTCTCTCTGTAATATATAGTTCACTCACGCGTTAAGTTGTATATTGTGCAATCATTAACATTTTAAAATACCCTTTTTAACAAAAGATATCAACTCTTGTAATCAATCTCATAGTCTACCTCGATGTATTGTTTATCATTTATGTAGTTACAACTTACTGTCTTGTTCTTCAAATGAACTCCCATATTGCATATTATGTACCTATCCTTCTTTTTTATCTAGCTGATTCGTTTTTATCTCATTTCCTTTCTTTTTTAACTAACAGAATATGCTTTATTTAACCGTATTATTCAGTTACCTACTCCAGAATTAATTTTTTCCTTAAATTCAGCTGTCGTTACGTATAATATTTGATTGATATTTAAATCATTTGCAATTTTTAAATTAAAACTTTCTAACTAAATCTCTCTTTTGTTTCGAGTACTTCATTTTCTTAGCAGTGTAGAAATCGCATTCAGTTATTTATGGTAATGCAAGTAAGAATTGGTTTTGTAAGTTTCTTGGTGTTTATAATTCTAAATGAGATATCTTGAATGGAGGAATCGGAGCGCCGTGATCTACCTATGTCGGATTTATACTAGTTAAGGCACATGAAAACTTATTGAATTAAGTTCATCTATGTTACTCAGTTGGTCCGAGTTATTATATTTCAAAAACAACTCAGGCAAGAAAAGATGTTGAATAATGGTAACCAACGTAATCCAGACGTCCGAAATATAGAGGAAGATTAAAAATAAGTGCTACTTCACAAGTCAGTTTTCAAATTGCAAGGTCCTGCTACATTTAATTTTTAATGGATGGTTTACTCCGAACATTTCGTTTTCTTGGTGATTCTTTTAGCCGGTGTTCATCTAGTTTATCTCTCACTATGAGCCATTCTCATAAAAAAACTTATTGACTTATTTTGATTCTCAAAAGAAAAAGACGTAACAATCTTTAATTCAAACCCACAGTCACTTGTTTTCGAAAAGGACAAACGTTGATTGTAAATAGGAACATTGTCTCTATATCAACACACTGAGAAAATTTCCTGTTATTCATTGTTGACGGTCTTGTTTTTTATTAACTATATACCTTACAAATTTATGTGTTTGGATGGTATAAAGAAGCCTAAGACTAGTAAGACTCTGCGTTTTAGTGAGGGTGTCTCTAGTACTATGTTCAACTTTTGATGATCTCAACTTACTACTAAAATCGGCAAACTGCTACCAAAAGTCAATAAAAGCTAATGGACCTCTGGAAAATCCATTAATACTAATTGACGCATGAAGTTCCATTCTTGCTGGGTTAGTACGATCAGGAACAAAAGCCTAGTTGTAAACGGCCTAAAGACCTTTGTAATAATCACAAATTACTTTCGATGCTATAGGGAAGGGGAATCTATGTAATTTAACTAGAAGGAGATAACAGAATATTACCGGGAAGGAAGTGTTAATAAGCTTTTATAATGATGGGTTGAATATCATGAGGGACCCAACTTAACAATGAACATCCCTAAATTCCCCAAGATCGATATTAAGCTTTTAGTTCATCAAAAGTGAGTAGGTAATTGGTCTTGGAAGTTTTCATCCTGAAGACTACATATGGCTGTTAGTAGTTACTGGTTTCATTTACAGGTATTGTTTAGTATGTAAGAATTAGTGGTGGCTATATATGTTTGTTTCGGTTTCTTCGCACTTTAATTCGTAATGAAGACTAAAGATTCTCTCTTAATAATCACAGTAGGGCTGTCTTAGTGCTTTTTAGGATTTTCGGAAAAGCTGAGTAAAAGATATAGTTGTGTTGAGAAAGTCAGGCCAGTAGATAAGGCTTGATTCTCTGTGAATGGGCTGGTTTAATCATAGGTTCAGACACTACGTATTGGTATTCGATAGTTTAATAATGAGTATTATAAAAGCTAGAGATATGTGATGGAGGCTATTCTATAAATTAATCATTTGGGAAGATATGGGATCTCTGTATTGAAACGTCAAGAAGCAAAGGTTAAATGTCGTATGCTTTCGGTTTCCAACGTATTTTGTTGTTGCTAAGTTATACTTACCTTGAAAATCCTAGCCTATGTATTACCGTGGTTATGCGCGTCCGTCTTCTGGAGCAGTTAACTGGATCAATAATCTTTTTCAACCCAACCATATTGTATTGTCGAGTATAACTATATACATTCCACATTACCTGAGCTAATTTTTATGCCCTGTTCACTAGGTTGTTACTTAGCCGTTTTTAAACTATGTTCAAAGAAACTGAATTACTCTTTCATTGAGACTGAATAATATCTAGATTACCTTCCAAACTACTCAAATCATTATAAATAAGATTAGTAATTCTGTGTAATGCTCCATTTATTCATCCTTTCCTATTAGCATAATCATTTTGTATGGTTTAAGTTCATGAAAGCTTCGTAATTGGCTATTTCTGATTTTCTCATAATTTCATTTAACTGATATATCTATAATAATTATAACACGTAAAACAAAAGGGAACGACACAATGTTATGCACGAACATAATTTTTTACAAGTATGAAAATATCATTCACTGTTAAATTTTTTAAGTATATGATTAAAAGTTTTTGCTAGAGGTATGGAACAGAAATTATTAAGCTTGGACTAATAAGTATCTATCATCATGATGCATATATTTAACGTTGAGAAATGAAATGAAACTATTTAGTAGAGAATCTAATCATCTTAATCGACATTTATTCACTCTATGCTCTGATCATGTGGGTATTTCAGTAGTAAAGTGTTTAAGTGATGATTCCTACCTTGTTACCAATCCTATGTCATCAAATACATGATATTAATATGCCGAACTATGTTACAGTTGGTAAATTCATCGAGATATTTTAGTAGACGCCACGGTATTCAAGATTTTTTTTTAGCTCACATGTTCTTGTGTACAACAAAAAATCATCGATTGGAACATCTCACATTCCATATATCATTCTGTTCAATGTGCAGTGATATACCAAATAGAATAGTTCGATTGTAAGATTATGCAGATAATGTGTAGTGTAGAAATTTCTCAAGTTTGTTCAAATTCTTTTTATTCTAAGAATAATAAACTTGAGGTTGGACGTTTTATTGATATAATCACTAAGAAAAACGATAAACAGAATACCAGACTGTGTGACCGTTCTATTTATTTAGACACCACTAAACAGACTAGGGTTTATCAGAAATCTTGAAAATCGATTGAAACTGAAAAATAAGATAAACTCCTGAGAAATGACTGAACAGTACAGAAATTCCTATGCTTTTTATAATTTCTGCTTAATAATATCCTATTTTTCAATAAATATTACATTATCACATTACCAATGCTTAAAAGTATGTATTTAGCGGATTCTTTTCAATACCTTACAAACCAGAAACAATAGTATTGATGAATTAAAAACAACATACATAATTTATGTGAGAAAAGTCGTGATTTAAAGTAGATATGATGTCTAAATGTAAATTGTTCAAGGATATTAATTGTGAACGAATTGAAAACTTGTCTGAATAGTTATCTATTTATAAGTTAGATATTTAAATGTTCTAGAAAGGAAGACTGTAAAGAGCACGGAAACAGTCTTTACAAATGAAAAACAATGTAATAGTTTATCAGAAATAAAACTGAATACTTAAGTAAACTCCTGATTAGAAGTGAGAAATGAGGAATCATAATTATAATCATAAGAAGAGCGGTTACTTAACCTACATCATCAAAATAATGCAAGATTGATAACTTTATATTTTTGAATACATAAACTTGTTCTAAGTCTCCTTATAACAATTGCTCTAGGACAGTAGGGAAATTTGAAAAAATTTGTTGACTTTTAATTCTCAAATTTTCTACCTTTTACTAATCTATATCTACATTTCATACTTATTTTAAATCACAACTTTTTTCACATAAGTATGTTGTTTTGGTTTTAAATCATTTATACCATTGTTTCTGGTTTGTGAGGAACTGAAGAGAATCTACCAAATAAACGAGTTCAAATTTATTCTATAATCATCGTTGTTTTTACTATGATCAATTTCATAAAAGATGTAAATTGTTTGAAATCCCTGCAGTTACAATTTTCTTAGTTTTTAATGCTGATAAGATGTGTTCGTAAATTACCAACTAAACAATCATCAGTTTTATGGTTTATGTTCTGAACAGATTGCACTGACTGAAAGCCTGTTTCGTAAGTCAGGTAGATCAATTCTGAAGTGAACCCAAATTGAGGATAGGAACAAGGAAAGACTATGCTGTTATACAGAATGAACAAAACTGTTGTGGAATGATAATTAGATTCTTACTACATTACTTAATATTATCATTGTTTTCACAATATTGGAATGTTGTAGCAAGAATAAAATTACTTCTGGGAGCTCCTGAAACATGAAGGACGAGTTGTTTATTGTTATGTAGGTCTAGGATTATTTTTTAGTTGAAAAGCATGTTCAGGTGATTTTTTTCGCATATTGCATACATTAAAAAAAAGTTTTTACTTACTATAGATCTTTGCTTGGCGAATAGTGCTCTATCTTCCTCATTGCTTAAGAATTCACTTTTACGTGTACTGATCGATGGAATGCTCTAAAGGAGTTGAAAATAAATTTCAAAAGAATTTGTGTGGAATTGTGGGATTTACAAAAACTACAAGTCATTTTTCAAGTCAACTGAGTAATAAAATTCTTTTGAAGCACTGATATATTCAAATTTGATATATAGTCTGAGAGTTAATTAGTTACTCTTTAACAAGAACTGAGGTCAATCTCTGACGAAAACCACCCACATATTAAACCAGTCTTCGTAAAATCCCCTTATGAACACTATGATGGCATGTTCATTAGTTAAGTACTTCTAGATAAGTGGTATTGAGAAGCGACCGGTGGAGTTCAGATATTTTGTGAGTGAAACAGTCGCACAAGTGACATTAGACGATCGTTTCGCAATATAATGATTTGGATAAAGTTGGGAACGAAGATGCATTCAGTTCAAATCACTGGTCCAAAAGCAACACACCCGTCAAGAGACCTGAAAGTCCTGAGTTCACTCTATGATGCAGTCGTGTGTGCACATTTCTGAGTAATCCTGCAAGGAAACATATTCCCAGTGCTGCGTGTTTTTAACGTTCTCGTCTGAGAAAAATGTATAAAGAATACCTCTTACAAATTAATTTAATAGCCGCAAAAACTATCTCTTAACTGTATGCTATTAAAAATAATGAATGCATTTGAACAAGATGAATTCATTTGATTACATTAGGTTCTCATCAAATTTATACAAACACCAAGGTCTAAATACTAGAATTTACCGAGTATTAACATGAATTATCATAATGAAGAATAGTTAAGAAAACGATTAAATAAAGGTTAATTAAGGCAGCTCAATCGGAGTAATAATAATAATTAAGTCACTACCTTTTAAAATACGAAAAAATTTCAAAAGTATTACTTGGGATACTTAAGTAAAGATTGGATGAAACTGATTTTAATCACTTACAAATGACATGGAGTTGGAAAAATAAATACACATTAAGCAAGAATAGCAAATAAAAACAACCATCTTTTAACAAAGAGTATTTCAGTTATGCGGATGGGATCGAGTTGTTTTTAAAAAAGTGTTTATTAAACATTTACAAGCATTTAACTGGTATTTTACGTAAATTAGTTATTCGATGAATGGACTACTAAAAGTATTTATTTCCTATACTGTATTAAATGTTAATATTGAAGTCAATATATTAGTATGAGTGCCTCCAAACGCCTTGGTACGGCCGAGAGTGAGGAGAGTCCGCTCTTCCTCTCGAAATGCTCTCACATGGCCACGCGAATATATATAGCCTCTGCCAGGGAAGTCCTACTTACTGCCTTCTCGCGGCGGGGGTGTTGTTTACGAAAATGAGAGAACGAAAAGCGAATATCTGGCGCTTTAACCGGGTTGGTGGACACGGCGTGTCTACCTCGGGGATTTGGAAAAACCTGATTCTAACCAATGATGCACATGGGCTCCAGTATCCTGAGGGAAAATGGCGTATGAATCAACCGTTGGTCACCGGCTACCATGGGACTGTATCTCCTCACGATGCTCCACTGCCTTGTTGATCAGATCTTTAGTTTGAAGGCCCAGGGTGTGGCCTACTAAGAAAATCACCTGCTTCGGTCTGAGCAGCCGGACAGTATCACAGGCCTCACACAAATCAAACGAGATTTGTGTGGCGCATATGTATCTGGTGCCCCTTTGTACCAATATTCATGTGTTCAAATAAATAAATAATAGTACGAGCTGATTATATGTCATAACTAACAATTTACCTAATATACGTTATTGTATACAATGATTATGTTTCTCACATCATCTGGAATAGGATTTAATTTTCTTACAGAAAATTATCATAATATATCGTTATTATGAACAAATAAAATATATGTCAATATAGTACTTGATTTATTCAACTAAGATTTATAGATCATGAGTCAATTGAAGCCAAAATTTCATGGAAAACCTGGAAGCACTGGACGGCCGTTTCGTCCTATTGTGGAACTCCTCAGCAGTGCGCATCCACGATCCCGACTAGGTAGATTCGAATCCAGGACTTATCAGTCTCGCGCGCGATCGCTTAACCTCTAGACTACTGAGCCGGCATTAAACGGTGTTAATGTCTTACTTCGAACGAAACGGCCATCCTGTGCTTCCAGATTTTCCATAGTGGTCTAGTTTCAATCCATTCATGATCTCAGCTACTAAAATTACTATAATATTCGCAAAAACCCTTCAGATATTAAGTTTTATAAAGTTGGATATGGTTCAAGTCAGGTAGGTGGTATTTTTTTGTTTTTAATTCCACTTAAGTATTTTACACATTTATAACATAAATCTATTTAACTTTGCATTTTGTCAAGTAAATTTTTCTCCTAGTAAACCTAAATTTCTTAATGACCTAAACAACTATTCTTTACCAGATCAGAGAAACCTCATTTACAACTTTAAGATTATCATTTAAATTGTAAATAATAAAATTTTATTATTATATGATCTGAATTTTGATTATTTATCCAAAATTGGAAAGTTCAAATCGATGTAATTAATTTTCAAAGAACATGAATGACAGAATTTACAGAATATAATGAATTCATTATATTTCATTGTATTATTTTCAAATTCATACTGTGGTGTGTGCTACTGATATCGACAGATATAAGTAGTATGTTTCATCAATCGAAAGTAAAATACCTAACAGTAGAAGATTAAGAAGATCGAAGAAAAGTGAACGAGAACAGTGAATGATTGTTGTGGAAATGAAGGAACAGTGAAGTCTGAGACCATTGATTTCCATTTGTAAAAGGATCAGTCAAGTTTGAGTCAATTGATTGACATTTTCCAAATGTAGTATTTACTGTATGGTGCTCAGGTTTTACTAGGATGTTCTGTAATTCAGTATTCAAGTAAATCCGATTGTCCCCACTTGTGTTCTCGTTCACTACAATACAAGTTAATTAGAATTTTGAATGAATATTGACATATTTCGGATTTGATAGATGAATTACGTGTCATAAGAGTAGACTTTTGGACAGCGGATTACAATTTTGATTAGACTACATTTACATACAAATTTAGTACATTAAAAAGACATGAAGATAGTAATCTACATATTTTGTTGAAGAAAATCTAAAATATTTCCTCGGCTTTGTTGTCAATAATAGAGATAAATATTTGATTGCACATCATCTATTGTATATTGGATATGAGGTAAATATAACACGTATGTTGATATGATCAGTAAGTAATATAATTCTTACACACTGAAATTTCCAGTAATCCCAGTTTAAGATGATACTTTTGAACGTAAAATCAATTGGTTGTCAATTTTTAATTGAGTCGTTAACAGATGAGTAATCTGAACAACTTTGTTTCTTTCTCACTTAGCTATGATTATAATGTATTACGTTTATCAAAATACTCCTCATTATTTGCGTAGTAAAATGATCTGTAATACTTGAAATATTTATGAAAAGCATTCCCTCAAAACATTTTAATTTTCATTTCACTTTCGATTCTAAATCAATTCATCATTATCTTGTGTAATAGTCACTCCTTAAATTGCAAGTATGGTAGTATTTATTAAAATATTTAATTTATTGAATTCATTTGCTTGTATGTAACTGAAAAAGGATGCAATGATATAGCAATGAACTCATTATATTCTGGAAAACCTTGTTAGAAATTAGTCAGACAGACTATCAGTTTGTTTCTCAATTGTATAATAAATGAAAGTGTTTTTCATAATAGTGCTGTTCAACTCCACAAATGACAATTAAATATGACTTATCTAATAAAAGTCAGGAAATGATGTAAGCCACCTAACAAATGGAGATATTGTAACTTTTTCTAATAAAAATCACATACAATATGAAATGACTATGAAAAGCTATTGTGTCTATACCTATGATGCACAAATGTTTTTGAGGTCTTAAATTTATAAACTTGTAATTTTAGACATGTTACTAACTGATTTTTATACAAATGCCTATTGTTTTCTTACACGGAATCTTATACAACAGTTGATAAAATACATATCTCTGAAGCCCAATACTTGACTAAATCCATTCCTTTATTATCCCAAAATATCATGTAAACAACTGTTTCCTTTTGTCTATCAAAATATTTAACTGGCCTGTTTTTAGTCGACCGATTACTATCTTTTTCTTTAGTCATATTAAACTAAATTTATTTAGATGGTAAACGTTTATATTCAATTTATTTAATATTCGATACTAACAATAATCAACAATCCAAACGTCTATAATGGTTCATATTAGAAAAAGTACATGATAAGAATAATTAGACGGTTTCACAAAAGTAATATACGACACTATTTATTTTACGACCTCGAATTTTATCTTTCTTTGATAATTAATTATGTAGCAGGTAAGTCATAGACATATTATATTGGTTGAATACTTTGTATACCTTCGGTTAGTTTAATAATGATCCTATGTCCCACTAAATATTCAGTTAGTGCTTTTAGATATGTTCGTTTGGCGAAATCACCGATAGGTACTTGATTATTTGTGAAATCATATAATTTTAGCCTTATTATGAATCGACTAAAGAGTAAAGATAATTGTACCTCAACTCGGCTCCTGAGAGTTACCCTGTTTGGACAAATACTTTAAAGTCCTGGACTTGATTCCAAGTTATGTTTGACTGCACATTATCGAGAGGTTTCAGATGGGACAAAAAAGCTGTCTATATTTCGAACTAATATCATGACATGTTAAAAACTGTGACCAAATAGCTTAGTTAGTTGCATTTAATACCTTTTTATATGCATCAGTATTTCATCTTGTTCTCATCGGGCCAAATAACGTATTGTTAGGTCCTATCGCTTATCTGTGTTTGGTAGACGGTTGTTTTACCATACATTTTTTGAACATTGCTGAAAAGCTTCGATTGCAAGTAATTGTGGAAAAGATTAGAGAAGATTAGTTCTATCAGAAATAGTCCAGTAATCTCATGGATAAAATAGATTTATGAAGGATTTATGGAGACTATAGATCACAATGATCGAAGTGTACACAACTTCACATTTTCATATTTGAGCTCTTTAATAAATTTACAACAGTACACACATAACTGATAGAAACGAACCGTAGTGTGTAGTACATAATAATTGTCCTGTTCATATTTAATGAATTATTTTTTTTTAAAGTAATCACATTTATTGTATTTGGAAGCTTTTACCTATTTTATGTTCAGGAAATTATCAGTTTAAACTCTAGTTTTAATGAACCGCAAAATGGAATATCATGGTAAAAGTAATGGGAAGTAAGTAGTGATAATGCAGCTTTAAAAAAAGAAAACATATTACTTAGAAGATACCTTGAGGAGTGAAAAAAACATTCTTTCAATTTAATTTAAAACTGAATAATCTGATGAAAATGTATTGAAAATCATATATCACTAACTTATTTTCTGTTCTGAGACAGGTAACGCTTGATCATGAGAAACCAGGAGTCCATCTTGTGTTCAAAAATAGGCTACGATAGAATATTTTAATTTTTACAGAATAACTATTATGTATACTTAACATTTATATGTGTTCGCCCAGTAAAATATTATACATCAAAACTACAAAAATATTGCGACTAAGTAAAATATATAGCTAGATGGTGATCATTAGTTAAGTCTTCTTTACATTATTTTGCAGCCTACAGATGAGGATATGGGCATTTGTGCAGTAGCATAAACAAAAGCAAGGAATAGAAATGAGAACTAAACCTTATTGTTTACACCACGGACTGGTATGAGTTAAACAGTCACTAAAAATATGAACACAACAAATGAATGTTTCGTCTTGGCATACAACTCCTCAGAATTTCACATCAAAAAAACCTTCGGGAATCCAACTCAAGACCTTCAGACCTCCTGAGTAGTGCTCAACCTTCAAACTGCTGAGATGGGATTCAAAGAAAGTCACACAATAATGCAGACTGACTGATTTTAAAGACGAAAAACAGTAGGTGCTAATTCAGTGGTTTGAAGGTTAAACACCCGAGAAAATCTGGTGGTCCTTAATTCAATTCCCAACGGGTTTGTTGGTGTGAACTTCTGAATAGTCACACACTGAGACAAAATAATTATCAAGCGGTCGTCTGGCCACAACTAGTTCATAGCTTAAGCTACAAAATTAAGTAATCTCGGTACACTTCCTAGCACCACAAATCAAGTCATTTAGATGAAAAGAGTACTAGATTATCATAGTTTCATCATCAAACAAGAAAATAAATTACTCGCCTACATTCTATATGACATATTCAACCTATTTTATTTTTTGTTTGTCCTTATCTTTCAGATTACTGAATACAGAATCATCAAATATGACCAGAACAAAAAATATTAGTCCATTCAACAATATATTAATTTGGCTTCAGTCTATGTTATTTATTATGAACAAGAGATAAATTAAAATTGTTCAACTGTTAACAAATTCATAGATCTCTTAGTCAGTGTTCGAGTGATTTCTTAGAGAGAAGTATACAATAATCCGACCTTATTTATAATGAAATTAACAATGATTACTTTTTCAGTTAAAAATAAAGAAGAAAATTTTATTTTCGACGAAATCATTCACTTGAGCTGTTCATTCGTATTTATAGTTGTATGGTAAATACCAATGTACAGCTTAAGTAAATGATTTCGTCAAAAATAAAATTTTCTTCGCTAAATTTTCTTTGTCTTTATTCAATAACACAATGAGTTATTTAATTGATTACATTTTTAATCATATTTTCCCATTGTGGTGTGGTTTACTTATAACCATACAAGTAGTATATGGTGAGGGTCAGACATAGAATGTATTTTGGCAGAAGATCGATAAGGAACGAATCGAAATGAAGTGCAATCGGTAGGAAAATGCATGAACAACGAAATCACGGAAGAAGGACTGATATTTGCAGAAGGAACAGTTAAGATTGAAACAATTGATTGTTATTTTGCAAATTAACTGTTGACTGTATGGTTATCAGAATTTAGTAAGATAGTCTGTAATTTGTGCTTAAATACATTCGATTGTCCCCAGTCATGTTTTGTTCACTACACCATGAATTTCAAAGAAAGGGATCCGTATTTGGGATGCCATTGTCACCTAATTTTAATAATGATGATAGAATAAAATTACCTATAGATTATTAGTTAGAATATTCGTATCTGAAGTTACACTAAACGTTATATTCAACATATACCATTTGAATTTCAGTGATAGACGGAAATGTCAAAAAAGAAAAACTAACAAATAAAAAGATGATTAAGTTTGGCAAAATAATCACTCACTAACTTTTGATCTGTTTGATTTATTGATTTGCTGAGTTGAGAGTTGTTGAGAAAAATTATTCTTAGGTCGATTTTCATAGTCATCTATAGAAAGAAATTTTTTGTCAAACGGTTTTAAAATACTATTTAATAGCATTTAGCATCACACTGGAAGTTTTTTAAAATATACAAATCATATATTCATTAACGACTGGTTTCTCGAGATAATACTAGAGTTTCGTTTAAAAGCGATGACCAGTGAAGTTTAACTATTTTGAGTGTGTAAGAGTTATCCAGAAAATATATTGGAAGATGGTTGTGTGATATTGTGCATTGGTTGAAGTTAAAGATGTAAACTATTGGATGCCAGATCAGTGATCTGGAGGTTATGTCATGACAGTTGGACCGAAGGTTCTAGTTTGGGCCTTCAGGGCTGGAGTGGTGGATGACCACTACTAAGAAGTCCCACACTAAGACGAAACAGCTATGTTTTGCTCCCCGGTTTTCAATCTTATTTTGGCAAAGATCAGTTAGTGATGTAAACTATAGAGTAGGAATAGTTTCGCTGAATAGTTAATGAGTTGAATTTAGGTGATAATCATTTTTTCTTAGCTGGGATAAAGTGAAATCATTATCTCTCATCATTAGAGTTTCTGAAATAAGTTTAACATTTTTTTTCACACTATCAATACACGTGCTAGGCTATAAAGCTGTTGGTATAGACTTAGATTTCAACCATTCATCTAAACGGTGCTTTAGAATCTTTGTCATTATAGCAGAAAACCAAACACTGTATAACGTAATATAATACTTTTTTTCTGATTAGCTTCAGAATCCATCAAATAATCATCTCAAAACTTGACATCTACTAATGATTTGTAATCCAGGAAGGATTCTTTATTTTTTATGAGTGATACTATTCCTGCTACTCAATAGAAGTTAGCATACTTCGATTCTGAGAGTGATTATGAACAACCCTGTAGACGATAACTATCTTCGGCGAAATACTTATTAAAATGGTTACTTTAAAACTGTCATCACAAATGTTCAGTGGAATCAGCTGTATAATGAATGTTTAGTAGGTCGGCCAGTTGTAGACGTTGTTTTTAATTTACTGGAGCTGTAAATATCTTGATTATAAGAATGATTTTTTTGTAGGAAAAATGATATGACAACAGCGTAGACACTGCGACAGATGATACGAAATGTATAAAGTTGGATTTTGGTAGTTACATAGAATGCTGGATAACTTAGGTTTTTCTCTATATTGATATATTTTGAAGAATATAAGGTTTTAACTATTCTAAAAAATGTATGGATATTAGTAAGGAAATTATCTGATATAACATTTTGCAGTAGCACTAAGTAGTGATAAATTAGTGTCCAAGTAGTGTTAACACCGCATTTATGAGTAAAACAACAAATCACATTTTCCCAGTTTAACTAGAGATTTTCCACATTTGTTTGGGATTCGACCAGTAACTTTCGTCACAATCTCATTATTTTTGTTTAAATTATAATCGATAGGTCTGCATCACTTCTTCAGAAGAATAGGCCTCGGAAAGGTGTTTGATATTTACTTTAAAATTCGTAAATGTTTTCGAAACGAACATCTCCAAGGAGTCATTACTCTATTTTACTTGATTTATTTTAATAGAGTCTTCCGATGCGTAGAAACCAAAGTGGTATTTTCTGGCCAATCTTTTCTTTTTTCATTTGGCTATGTAGCATTTAATTGTATTAATTCATTAGCTGACAGTTTGATACAAAGGATAAGGATTTGTCAAACTTGGCTAACAAACTTGTTTCTCGCAAATTTTTGGGTAGTCTATAGTATTGTTTTGTTACGGATCAGTTTGAAAACTTTGCTTCTAATTATTCAAAAGTTACTCATTAATTCACTAATCTGAAAATTGTGATGTCACACGAACCCACCACATCAAAATTACATGTATGAATATTAACATGTTGCTCAGTTAAACGACTTTGGTTATTTCATGGCGTGATGATGGAGTACTGCTTTAAAGATATTACTTATTACGTACTCAAAAGTATACTCTATTAACTTTTAGTCTCAATTACTATACTGTCTCATTTTTGTTTCATATGATTGCTATTTATTATCAGTCACGTTTAATATCACACTGATCTGAATCTAATGTACTCACAGAACTGTCGATTTTCTTTTTCTCTTCTTCTTTTCACTTCCAGGTTTTCCCACACATTCTTGTCTGTACACTTCCTCTGCTCATAATGTACCTTAAAGCTAGACAAAAACCTAATAAAAACTAAAAACTAAACATTTTACCAACTTCAACCAGCTATTAATCTAGACTTTGTTTGATTATCACTGATCGATATCCCTGTTCTATGCTTATTTTCACGGATGAGATGTATCTATGGAAAAGCAATTTATATATGGGTCGTGGCTGTTCATTCTTCAATCCATTGGTATGTTAGGAGGGTATTTATTCACGAGGTTCCTCAAGTATCCGGCTTATTAAAATAGAAAGAAAATAAACTCTTTTTCAAGAGATTTTAACCTCTATTAAATTTCATTTCAGTAACTTCTCAGACAGATTATTTTGTATAATTCAGCACTATCCTTTTGTTGAAGAGTTTGTTTTATAAGGGCTGATCCACTGCTAAATGATGTTCAGATGTTTGAACGAACGATTCACTTTACAATACTTGGTCAATTTAATTATCTTTGAATCCACCAGTATGCTATTTTTAAGAATACAAATACCTGTCATTTTATTTTTCTGAAATTCAAAATTAAGCTGAACTTATTGTCGAATTCATATTCAAGACCTTTTCATCGACATAATTATTGCCATCCCGAACAGAATAGAAAAATGTGCTGTTTATTTGTGAGCTTCATTTTCACTTTTGTTTGATCGTTTATGTTTTAACCCCATTTTGCAGCCGGATAATGTTTAAATTTATTAGTAACATCATTTTAACCGTTCGACTAGCAGTCCAGTCATCTGAATTATATTCAGCTATGATATAGAGGTTCAGTAAACAAGTGTTATTTCAGTCAAATTTGTTTTTTTCCAGCACTTATCGGCTGTTTATTCTGTTATCATAATTACGTATTCCAGTGGTTAGACTGTTGTTATAGTTGAGTGAACTTTGTTCACTGTTTCTAACAAATTGAAAAAAAACATAATCTAGTATCAGATGTTAATGATGTAATCATTGGTCCAAATGTTATTTAGAAAGTCGATGGCATAAATATTTAACACAGAGAGACAACTTGATAGAAATTTTACTTTGACATTAAATGATATGACCTCAGTTTTGGAGGAAATACATGATGCTTCTAGTTTCTGTATTTTATTTACATAAAATGTTTAGTGTGTTCATTGGATAATTTACCTAATATTTCTGTATAATACTCGTGTGATTTTGCTTTGTACTTTCCAAGATCTTTTAGGTAAAAGTATTTTAAATACTCACATCACGTATACAGATAATGCAAATTACATTTAAGAAGTGAGGCTTATAGCTAGGCACTTAAATATGTACATGACTACCAAACTAAACTGTTAAAGGATTGGTTGAAAACCAATTAATTAGTTTGAACTATTCAATCTCCTTTACATCAGACTAAGAAATTTTGTTTGTACGAAAGGTTAAACATTAGCTTGGAATTACCTGGAATATCTGTTAATCCACGAATCTGGTTTAGATGTTTAAATGTACAAACTTCATTAGGTTTATGGATTGGAAAAATTCTGGACAATTTTACAGGAGTACATGACCTATGTCTTTGCCTCCCGTTTGGCACCATCTTCTTATCTATTGAGCAAATGACAAAAGTTGTATTTATTACGAATGATTACAAACCGAAATAAATCTTAATGTTTGTAGATAAAGTAGTCTAACATGCCTTGCAGTAATTATAGCACTTAAATATTGATAAATACTTAGCTTCTACTTGTTCTGCAGAATGAAATCTTTCTTTATGAAACAGTTTACTACGTAACAAATAAAAATGGCGCTTATTTACTTCTTTTATACACAGTATATATGAAAAAAGATACAACTCATTCAAAGTCTACTTTATATTGATAAAGTTGCACCACACTTATGTAGTTTTCTAACTACTTCTGGCAACATCACAAGGTTTTTAGAGCTTGTCAGTGTAGCTGTAAATAATTCCCCAAAATCAATAGCTCATTAAGTGTTCGACATTGGATGCTGACCACGTTGTTTAAGTGAACTTGTTTAGCTGAAGGCTTTCGGTCATGCATCCGTACCAGATCACGTTTCAACTCGGCGTGGGACACTGCTCCTACGTTTCATTAGCCAGCTTATAGTAAAGGTTCCTCGATATATTGGTAACGTATCAAACATATCTTTCCTACCTCTTCTCGTCTGACTTCTGATTTCCTCTGGCCGGGAACGATCGATTATAGAAGATACTACTGGTTGCTAGTTGTAAAACTAGAATATCCGTCGTATCTTCAGTGGTGAGACCGACGTGATCTGGTACACCAAGCGCACAAACTGCGAGTCTGTTCCATTTTGGAATATTATTATTCATTGTTATTCTTCATTTGATTTTTTATATATTGTGATATACTTTTTTTCGCGAGTTGTTTCCCGGATATATTTTAATTAGACATTTTTCGTTATCTATATTACTATGACGGAACACTCTCCTAAGGTTTTTAAGTTAAAGTCTATTTCACCTATTTCGATTCAATTAACTCCTTTCTGGCCTGATAATATCGAGTCCTGGTTCTGCTACGCAGAAGTTGATTTTTGCATGCACGGAATCACGGACTCGCGCACACGATTCCTCGCGGTAGTTAAGGCGTTGCCGCGCGAGTCTAACAGGTACGTAACACCTAGTCTCTCGACCACGAGAGACAGATAACCCCGACTGGTGCTGGTATCATAACCAGTACGGTAAGTTTTCCAGAAATTGCAGGAAGCCCTGCAATTACCCGAAGTCTAAGGCGACTGACACGAATAAGATTTCGGGAAACTTCCCAGCCGGCACGCGTTAACGGCAACCGTAGCCGGCGAACACAGCCGTCTGTTATACGTCACGGATGTGACTACGAAAGTTCGCTACCTCGTCGACACTGGCGCAGAAGTTAACGTTCTTCCAGCAAATCCCGACGACAGACTTCACGAGTCTGTTTTAAGTTTACAGGCGGCAAACGGAAAGCCGATCACTACTTACGGTAAAAGGTACGTCTACCTTAACGTGGGTTTACGCAAACCCATACACTGGATTTTCGTTGTTGCAGATGTCTCTATGCCAGTCATTGGTATAGACCTGTTACAAAACCACAATCTACTCATCGACACACGCTCACGAAGGTTAATAGACGGAAACACTAAGTTATCCGTTTGCGCAACTCCTTGTTCTGGTTGCAGGTTATCCCCAGTCACGATTAAACACACCATAGATCCCTGGTACCAATCAGTACTCGACAAATACCCCGGTATATACCAATCGCAATCGAAATCGCCTTGTATAACCAGCAATGTTATACATCACATCTCGACTACAGGACCACCTGTATTTTCGAAAGCCCGACGACTCGCTCCCGAAAAGCTTAGGTTAGCCAAAAACGAATTCGACCATATGATAGACTTAAGGATAATTCGACCATCAAATAGTCCATGGTCATCCCCATTGCACATGGTCCCTAAAAAGGACAGCAACGATTGGCGGCCAACTGGTGATTATCGGCGACTGAATGCTAAAACCATTCCCGATCGTTACCCGCTGCCTCATATTCACGATTTGACAGCTACCTTGAAAGATAAAGCTGTCTTTTCGAAAATTTACTTAGTTAAGGCTTGTAACCAAATACCGATGGCACCTGACGACGTTCCTAAAACCGCCATCATCACTCCTTTCGGTCTTTACGAATTCTTGCGAATGGCTGTTGGTTTAAGAAATCCGACTCAAGCCTTCCAAAGGTTTATAGACGACGTCTTTCGAGGTCTCAACTTAGTACATGCGTATGTTGATGACTGTCTAATAGCAAGTCCGGACAGAGAATCACATCTCAAGCATCTGGACATTGTTTTCGATCGACTCCAAAGGCATGGCATTACTGTAAACATTCAGAAATGCCAAATCGGAACCAACTCCTTAGACTTCTTAGGACACACTATTGGTGCCCAAGGCATCCGACCCCTTAAGAGCAAAGTGGCGGCCATCCTGGATTATCCAGAACCGACCACGATCAGGCAGTTACGAACTTTTGACGGACTTGTAAGTTTCTACAGACGGTTCATACCCAAATGCGCATCCCTTATGAAACCGTTAACCGACCAACTTCGTCGAAATGCAAAATCAATTAGTTTAGACGACACAGCCCGTAAAGCATTATCGACAGTTAAGGAACACATAGCTAAGGCAACCCTGCTTGCTCATCAGGACACTCAAGCGCCCATTAGTATCGCCGTAGACGCATCCGACTCAGCAATCGGAGGAGTCTTACAACAATGGGTTAACAACTCGTGGCAACCCTTAGGATTTTTCTCGAGACGGTTGCTAGACGCGGAATCTAGGTACAGCACATTCGGTAGGGAACTCCTAGCTATGTATTGTGCTGTACGGCATTTCCAACATTCCATCGAAGGAAGAGAATTCACGCTTTTTACCGATCACAAACCTCTTACCTTCTCCTTAAGTTCATCTTCAGACAAGTACTCACCGCGAGAGTCTCGACAACTCGACTACATTTCGCAGTTTACTTCAGACATACAACATATTTCTGGAGCTAACAATGTAGTCGCAGACGCCTTGTCTCGAATAAGTTCCTTGAACAGTTTCCAAGGAATCGACCTTCTTAAACTCGCTCAGCTTCAAAAAGAAGACATTGATCTTCAGCATGAGTTATCCTCGACAACTCTAAAACTAAGTATTAAGCAGATGGGAACAGGTAAGGAAACCTTACTCTGTGACACATCTACAGGTAGGGATCGTCCAATAGTACCAAAACATTATCGACACAACGTCTTCAATACGTTGCACAATCTTTCTCACCCAGGTTCTCGTGCAACAGTCGAACTTATAGCCGAACGGTTTTGCGGGCCTGGTATTAATAAAAACGTGAGGGAGTGGGCACGCTCCTGTGTAAGCTGTCAGAAATCTAAGGTCATAAGACACAACAAATGTCGCTTAGGCTCTTTCGAAACCCCTGACGCTCGTTTCGACCACGTCCATCTAGATTTGGTAGGACCCTTACCCGACTCAAAAGGATACTCATATCTTCTAACATGCGTAGACCGTTTTACTCGATGGCCAGAAGCAGTATCGATTAAGGACATTACTGCTGAAACAGTGGCTCGCGCCTTCGTCGAACGATGGGTAGCGAATTTCGGCTGCCCTTCAACGATCACTACCGACCGCGGACGCCAGATCGAATACGGACTTTTCCGTTGTCAGACCTCACTTTTAGGAATCACGCGTTTCCGAACGACCGCCTACCACCCACAAGCAAACGGGTTGTTAGAACGTTTTCATCGACAACTAAAAGCTTCATTATCAGCTTCAAACGTTTCAGAGTGGACAGACGCTCTTCCATTAGTCTTGCTAGGTATCCTCAATGCAGTGAAAACTGACATTGGATATACTGCATCTCAACTCGTTTACGGAACGACACTCCGACTCCCAGGAGAATTCGTGGATCCTTCAGCTTCTTCATTGAACATGGATCTAAACTCTTACACGAGTAGGCTTACAAACGCTATGCGTTCAGTTAAACCTGCTCACACTCGACCTCAATCAACTGATGTTTTCGTTCAACCTGAATTAAGACATAGTACGCACGTCTTCGTTCGTCGAGACTCACATCGACGACCTCTCGAATCAGCATACGAAGGACCCTTCAAAGTTCTTCAACGCAAACCTAAGTACAATGTAGTCGATAAGAACGGTACGAACGATAGCATCAGTATCGATCGACTCAAAGCAACGTACTTAGAAGGAAACCCCAGCTACGTCGAATTTCCTTCAGTACAAGCAAACGACACGGATCCTACACTCGTAGTACCCTACACGACAGCCGTTACACAACTTGATACTTCGTCAACGTCGATAGATAAACCTAAAACAACGCGTTCTGGAAGAAGAGTAAGATTTCCAGAACATCTTAACGAATATTGCACGTAGGACACAAGCTTTACCTTGAATTCCTTTTTCAGTGTTTATTATAAAAATAATTTTATTTTTAACATGCTCATTTTTTTTATTTACTTGAAAAAAAACACTTATTTTTTTGAGCGTATTTATATTTTTTATATATAAAAAAACCAAAAAAAAACCTTTTTTTTTGATCGCTTTTACGCTGTTTGTAAGTGCATTAGTTTATTCATTTTTTTTCCCGCTCATCTTGTGCCCTTACGCAATTACGAGTGTATTTTCGACATGCACTCACACGTTTTATTTTTCCTCTTTTCCAGGATGGCTGGAAAAGAACGACGAAGTTTCGCAAGGGACCGAAATTTTCATTGTACTTTATTTCTTTATTGCTACGTTGTACATTTTGGTCCCTTAGTTTAAGGAAAGACGACCAGACGCTGCTAAACGAAGCAAGCTATCAGAAGAGTGTTTACCAACGACAAACTCGTTGGGTTTACACTTCTGGCTGGTCACGTCTTAGGGGCATTACTACCTCACTAAAGGGGGGAGTGATCTGTAGCTGTAAATAATTCCCCAAAATCAATAGCTCATTAAGTGTTCGACATTGGATGCTGACCACGTTGTTTAAGTGAACTTGTTTAGCTGAAGGCTTTCGGTCATGCATCCGTACCAGATCACGTTTCAACTCGGCGTGGGACACTGCTCCTACGTTTCATTAGCCAGCTTATAGTAAAGGTTCCTCGATATATTGGTAACGTATCAAACATATCTTTCCTACCTCTTCTCGTCTGACTTCTGATTTCCTCTGGCCGGGAACGATCGATTATAGAAGATACTACTGGTTGCTAGTTGTAAAACTAGAATATCCGTCGTATCTTCATCAGAAATGTTAATGTAACTGTTTAATTGAACTCTGAATAGTTTTACGTCCAGCCCGACCTCTAATTCATTTACGACGAATTAGCTAGTGAAACGCCATAATGTTTTAAATTTTCGGTTCAAATTGTTAATTATCTAGCTTTTTGCACACAAAATGTCTTAGTCATTGAATAAAGACAGTGATTTTATATTCCTGTTCTCAAAAATGACTTACAATATCACTTGATATGTTGTAGCTTATACTCAGACTTTGGTATAAGTCTTCTATGTGATATAGACCACTTATGGGAATAGACAGAGGACAAACTGTGGTGATACATCGAAAATTGTATGATGTGTTTTTTAAGACTGACGTTTACCGAATATCTTGATATGATATCTAACGGTGCCCTTAACTGGTCTCTTGAAATAACCTTACGTATTTTGAGCTTTCGCCTATGTTTTTTTTCACATGGACAAACCTGCTGATAGGGAATGGAATGTCCGGAAGGAATACATTATTTTGGAGAGTATTTCCCAATCTTAAATAACACCGACGACGATCAGCTTGGAATATTTGAGACGACGGTCAACGTAATTTTCAAAGCACATGCTAACAGGAAAAACATTACTTTAAAACTCATTAAGTTTTTTATTCTCACTAGCATTTTCAGCCCTTTGACGTAGTGACTTTGAAAAGTAAATGAACTTGTGTAGGAGTATTTAAGATACGAAAAACTCGAACTAGGTGGTCAGCAAATAAAACCATATTAAATGGAGAGAAAATTGAGTCTCACTTGGGTCAGGTGCTTTTTTATTCTGTGTTAATTCGTCATCCATACAACTACCATGATTAATCTGGTGAACGTTCTTTTTTAGCAAATTGTTCTTAGAGTTACTTATAAAAGACTTGAGATAAAGTAATCAAAAATCGTAAAACAATACTTCGTTTTTGGTGTTTCTCCCAATCCACATAGGAATAAGAAGTGAATGATGGAATTTTCAAGTAGACACATAGGTTTAAAAAGCCTTATACTCGTTGTCACAACAACTATGAATAATCGAATAATTAAACAAATGTCGCAATGTTTTTATGCATTAAAGATTACTGAGCAGGACTATTTCCTGTCAAGCAAACAAGGATAACTTTTTTTAACTTTTTGGAGAATACGAGCTTTATACGTAGGTTTCTGTTTACATAGTTCAAAGAAGTCGACTATACAAAAGAAAAGCTATTTGACGAGATTATTTCACGAGACCAGTTTCAATATATTTCATTAGTATGAAATTGCCTGAATTAGCAATTAAAAGTTTTCTAATGATCATATTTCTTCACCTACCTCGGTCCATTTCTTTGCCTAAAAATAGTAAAATTACTTGATGTACCATTATCTGAGCATATTGATATTAACTTACCTAAAACGTTGTACGCAGACGATAGGTATTAACTCAGAATATTGTTGACGAAGAAGGGTACAGTATTAGCGGTTAGAAACCAGTGCATATTTTTGCTTGAATACATTTAACAATTTGGAAACTTATCGAATCTTCTCACTTATTCCATTGAATAGCAAGAGGTGGCGTAAATGATTATATGTAGACTTCCACTTAGTCACGCTTATCAACGCTTATCGACTTAAATTATGGATATTAGACTAACACTTGATCTCAGGCTATTAATCATCGTTAAGCTACCTATCTTCTCTGTGGCCAACTCTTCTGTAGTGCCTTGATGAAGGATAACCTAGGTCTGTTTTGAAAAGGACTTCGATACAAGGGGTAACTGTTTGAGAGATCTAGTTAGAGCTAAAGATATGATTTGTAACGACAATTACTATGTATGTTGAATCTTGAGGTGCTATGCATCACATATCTGAAGGTACAAATTCTGAAGACGGGTAAACATCGCTCCATTCAGATATTTTGCTGGCCAATTCACTTGGATGATGTATTACACTGACAGTATCATACTGACTCATATGTCTTGAAGAAGCCACAGGTATTTTAGTTCGACAATATTTTAACAGTAACACCTTCTATGACTGAATCGTGCTCACGCCGTGAAATCAAAAGTCAGAAGCGAGGAGGTTCGAAGGTATATTTGAAAGATTATCAATATATCGGGAAGTGACTGATCTGAACTGGTTTGCGATTGCAGGAGAAAATGAGCACGGCGTTCATACTCGTGATATGGTATGTATGCATGACTGAGCGCCTTTAGCTAAGTGAGTCCATTAAAACTAATGTGATCAGTATCCAAGGTGGAAGACTTACAGAGCTATTGATTTTGGGGATTTATTTACCGCTACAGTCTAGTACGTTTTTGTGGTGATTAAAAGCATTAGAATTAATTAAAGCCAATTAGGTATCCAAGACATTCGTTAGTAGATACAAAAAATGAACGCTTATTTGGATTCACTGTAATATTCTCAATAAAACGATGAAATAAAGCAATAAGTCTCTGGTCATGAACTGCCTTATCAGTACCATGAACAATGAGATTGAAGATACGACTAATATTGTAGTTTTACAACTTTAAACCAGTAACACCTTTATTCGAATCGTACCACAATCGGTTAAAATCGGAAGTCAGATGTGAAGAGACTGGAAAGATATATTTGATCCGCGGAAACCAGAACTACTCGGAAACCATACTTATATGCTGATGATCTCAAAATAGTATACAGCTATAAGCCTGAGGTTCTAAGTGAAAGTGTACGCCTGATTCAAGATGATCTCAATAACCTAATTATCTGGAGCGAATAGTGGCAATTACCATTTAACCTCCACAAATGCGGGATCATGCACTTTGGAAAGCACCCCTATGAACCCCAACTTTACTTAAATAAAAGTAAAGTCCAGACACTGAATTCAGTACACGATCTAGGAATAAATTACACAGGAAACCTAAACTTTAAAGCACAAGCCTCCTTTATTATTTCTAAAGCCAGACGTCTAATTGGCTTCATGACAAAAAATTTCTTCACGACAGATGCCAAGCTTACCCTCTACAAAATATGTGTACGACCTTCCCTAGAATACTGCTCTTTTATCTTCTCTAATATGAATACCACTGACAAAATAAGAGTAGAAGATGTTCAAAGACGCTTTACACGCCAACTGCTAGGAAGTGACACCACTCTTGATTACACAAGTAGATGTAAGCACCTCTATTTGGAACCTTTATGGCACCGTAGGTTAAGGAACAATCTGATATTTCTCTACAAAGCAATAAATGGACTGTCATTCCTAACCTCCTGTCCAACTATGATCAATGACCCAGCCTATAAACTAAGAAACAATGCATATACACTATTTAGCGAAAAACACCAAAAACAAATTCGTTGTAGGTTTTTTACAGTTCGGTATAGTTTATTGTGAAACAGGTTGCCAATACCTATCCGTAACTGTGACACCTTTACCAAATTTAAAAGGCTAATGACCCTGTTACTAAACTCTAAAGAACTTCACCAACCATTCCTTGAACTCCCGCCTACCAATGAGGCACTTTATTATGGACCGCCCAATATCTAGACGGAACAAAAATATAACGAACTCCATTGTCGTTAGTATGAATATAGCAAAACTAAAGAAAACATGCTTTATCCTTCCCCATTATTTATTGATTATTAACCATGGCCTTCCGCTCCTAACCCTCATTTTCAGTTTCCGAATCTCTCTAATGGATAATTCCAAATTATTCTTCCTAAGTGTCATGTCCTTTTATTTTTCTTATTACAAGTAGACAGATAACTCACTAATCTTATGGATGCTGACCAACTAAGGCCGATCAAAAGAAGCTCATACGTCCTAAATTCTTGTGAGTTGTTCAATGTTTTATTTTTTTTTACCCTGAAAATTTTACAATATTTACTATCATATTCTCTGGTTTGCTATTAGCCCTTACCATCTCTTAACCACATGTAATCTGACTTGTCTCTTCTAACCCTTACCATTAGTTATCTTCATAGTAGTACGATATATTAAATGGATATCTAACCCATAATACAAATGCTATTACCATCTGATTTGCTTGTAACATGGAACTTGTAGAGACAGTGTATTCCAAATAAGGTCCTTGATAAAAGCAATATTCATACCGACCACAAACGTAAGAGAGCCTGACATCATAAAAGGAGGGAGGGTGGCGTTACTGACCAGCAAACATGATGGTGGGGAGATAACTTCAATCCACCCGTGTCTGTGGGGCAGAACATATTAATTACGGCTCCTTATGTCTAGTGGGATGTCACGAACCAACGGTATTGATACGAAATTATTCATGTAAAATACCACTTTGATCATGTTAAAAAAAGCTGAATTGGTTCCGCTTCCTACCAAGTAATCCTAATACAAGCGAACTAGACAATTGGCTAAAAACGAAGCCCACTCTATACACTATAAAATCTGAAAACAAAAAAGAGAGTTCAAACAGCTTCTAAAGTAAAGAGAGATAGTCATTTGTATCGGAATACTGTTTTCAGCACTTTATTTTATAATTACACAATTCCATACTTCCTTCTAAACTACCTTCATTTATACAGTTCCTTATCCACTCATACCTTGCCCACACTTATTTTTCTTTAACACATTAGTATGTTCTTACCTAATAAATACTTCAGTAAAGGACAAATAGACTAAATGGTTATACCTTAACTATTCCTCCATGAATATTGTGTGCTCTGCTTTTCGTCCTTCCTTTTTCTTACACCTTTTTCAGCCTCCTGCAGATACTCCACCGAAAACAGATATGGCACGGGTGACTTCGTTCTACACCGTTATTAATGCTTCCGATATTCTGGAGGGATATAAGTTCGAAACTTCTAAAAGCCCCCAACTTCGCATGTATCTATTCTCGACCATCAGTTGTATGTTGCAACGCTACCTCCATAAAGTGCGCCAAGTGTGATATTGATATTGACATGTTTCTTATGAAATCCATTTACATTCATATCTTATGAAATATCAACCCAGCTGAATAATTTTCAACAGTGAAAATTGTAACTTCTTTAACAATTTGATCTTGCCTGTAAACCGGCATGCCTCATGTAACAATCTGTTATTTGACAATAAATTATTATTATTATTATTACTTTTATCATTATTAGTAAATAACTTGCAATAAAATTGTTAAACGGAAGCAAAGCGCATTGGATGCAAATGTGCTGACAAAATGTGATTAACGTTCTGTCCTGGCTATTGGCAACAAGATAATTTTAAATCCTTAAGAGTGAAGAAATAATAGATGAGCATGAATTAAGAAATCCATTCCAACGTTAAGTTAAATTTAGTCGTTACTGAAAGCATTATTTCACAAATAAGTGAAATAAAGTTATTATGAACTTGGCAGACTACATAATAACTAGTAAGAATGTTGAGAAGTCGTGTTAAATGGTTGATTACCTTTTATAAGCTAAAAAAACTTGTGAAAAGATAAATATTAACAATAGTTATTTAATAATAAGGAGATAACAGGTTTCGGTTAAATTATGTTACCCTTTTCTAATCTATATAGTATCCAAAGACAATGACTGAAAGCTAATGGCAAATGAACAATTTTGCACTAATTATGCTTCTCTTCAAAATACATCGATTGGAAGTTTATTTAACTAGAATCTATATATCTTTCAAGAGTTTGGTTTGAAACCTTTCTATCATGAATGATTGATAATAACTAAGACATCACCAGAAACTAGGAAGCATTGAATATATCGAACTTATAGGAAGTGCGCTTACGGGACCTAACCAGGGATTAAAACAGTCGTTCAATTCTCTCTAGTTTTCGATATTTTCTCAGTTCAAAAAACAACTGTCAGTTTTTATATAATTTGGTAGTTTTAAAGTTTTTCACTATTTAGATGCTACGATGGGACTTTTAAATTTAACGAATAGTTCCAAGCAGAATTTCATTTGTTCGGCTTCAAAAAGTCGTTGTTGATGAATGCAAAGGTCTTATTGAATCATATGGTTTTATATCCAGTACTTTCAATGTTGTTTCACGATTTATTTAATATGCCAGAGAGTATTAACCTTAAAACATGAAAGAGAGTAATTAGACATAATTGCTTCAGTGAAGATCGACTAAAATCAAACATGAAAAACCACTAGTTCATTCTGACTTTAGTTGGAACTATTAGATTCCCACCAGCCAGTAAAGTTGTATCGGTGTTTATGAGATCTGTTTTTCCGGGTTGAAATCTGTCTGAAGTTATGGGTATGAACAACTCAGTAGTTCCAAATCACGATCAATTTGATCAGTGATTCCTTGTTAGCATCAGCTATCCAGTTTATGCTAGCTTGTGGAATAGATATCTTTAATTCGTTTAAAATATTCAAAGCTGAGTTTCCAATGGAAAAAAATTATTAAAAAAATAATATTCAAAAATAAATGCACAATGGATTCTATATTCTAGCTAACTTATTTATAGTTACCCCTTAGGACTGTGGGACGTTCTTAAAAATATATGTTCATCTGAAAGCAGTTAAATAAAGTTTGATTCAATCGTTTTATACAACGGATTAAACGAGGTGTATATACTTTAATCTTGTTACATTTTATTGAACAAAACTAAATGTCAAATGGTAATATTTTGTTAATTAGTTATATGGAGCGAATTTGAAAAATAGAAATTTTCTGTCTCAGTTTTAAGACAACAATTTTAAGTTATAAATTAGAACTCATTGTAGTTTCTAATTCCTGTCATTTATTCATCTTTCTTATTTTGTGTTTTCAGGAAATAAATACTTTTTAATAGGATATTCAATAAATCATTTTGTAGAGACAATTTTCAGTTATGGTCTTAATAATAATCGGTCAGGTATTTGTATAAAATAAAAAGTGAGAAAGTATAACCTGTTATCAAGTTTTATAGTGTTGAAACAAGTACGATGGATTATCAAGCTACATTACCATTCTATCATTACGATACTATCCTTTGAACACAAACAATAACGATTGAAATATGTCTTCCTTTTTCTGATTTTGGAATTTCAACTTAATATAATTAAATTTTTATAGTAGATAAAGAAATGTGTATCTATAAAAATGTGTATACTTTAAGTTTTGGGCATTCGTATCAAATGATAGAACTTCCTAATAAGCACAGATTTTAAAACAAATATCAACCCAGTTGAGTAATTTTCAACAGTGAAAATTGTGTCTTCTTTAACAATTTGATCTTGCCTGTAAACCGGCATGCCCCATGTAACAATCTGTTATTTGAGAATAAATTATTATTATTATTATAACTAAGTGAAGAAATTTGTATTTGAACAGAACAAAAAGGGTGTTAATTGTTGTCAAATTAGATGAAGGTTGATCAAAGGGAACTTGAAGATAAGCATCTTTTAAGCTAACATTCGAGAATAACATAGTACAATGAATTTTGAATAAATTGAGCATTGGGTAGATTGTTATAAATAAATTATATATTTGTAATATCCCAATGAGTAGAAAAATTAGATTTTCTGACGTTTCGTGACTCAGTGTAAGCCACTTCTTCAGAGAATAAATAACCAAATTAATATTAATCCAAGTTTAAATAGTACAACGGAACAATCAAAGAATATTGATTGATCACCTAATATTCTTTGATTGTTCCGTTGTACTATTTAAACTTGGATTAATATTAATTTGGTTATTTATTCTCTGAAGAAGTGGCTTACACTGAGTCACGAAACGTCAGAAAATCTAATTTTTCTACTCATTGGGATATTACAAATATATAATTTATTTATAGTACAATGAAGTTTATTTAGAATACCTTCAACTTCCATTGTCCTGCATGTTAGCTTCAACATACGGGAGTTCAGTGTTAATTCATAATCACCATCTATAGAAGAAGTCTTGCCGTAAGACTTTAAGAGTGTAAAAATAGAAGTACCTCATTCTGAAGACTGGATCTGCTCAATTATGCGTCTCGCACACAAATCATCCAATGTCCTATATTATACTTCTCGAAGACCATCAGAAATTATTCGTCTTTTAGGAAAGACTGGGTAACCTAATGCTTGAATTCTCATCTCTTCTCTGCACTTAAAATGCACAGCTATCAAATCTTTAGGCAAAGCATCAGAATCTTCTTTAGTAACCAATAAAGACGACTCCATTTTGGGTCTTTTCAAGTTTTACAGACCTAGTATCAATGGTACTGTTCTTACTAGCTAAAAACTCACAAGGCATGTAGGACGAATTGTCACCCCTAATTAGCAATTCACAGCATCTTCATTTATGCATTTGACATCCAGTAATCTCTAATACTGAGACTTGAATGGGTCTCACTATAACGCAAGAACCTAAAGATTTCAAATCCTTGGATGAAATAGTGGACTTTATACTGCCTGTTTCAACGATAAAGTCATGAAATGAAATAAGAGAGGTATATGATCGCTTATGAATATGAAAATGACTTTTCGAAATCATTGATAAAGAAAATGGTCATTAGGAACATTTAACTTAGTAGGATTAGAACTACAGAGTTTGCCACCACCAGTGGAAACACGAACAGTAGCTTTACATGACGAATTAATGTGTCCCATTTTAACACACTTAAGGCATTTGGTATGACGAAAGACACATGAATTACGCATCTGAAATTCGTCGCAGGGTAAAAATTTGACAAAACTGAGTTCAACTCAGTAATCTGCTTTGTAATTCTTTGTCCAATCAATGCAACCTTCATCAGGCATATTTGGTTGTTTCTGACATCTACAAAAATATTCTTGACATATAACCAGGTTCACTCGTCAATTGCCTGAACCAAATAAGAGCAGACCTTAATATCGCACAACTGGTTGGATTTCACCAAGAGTGTTCGGTTTGTGACAACTCTCACCGCTTATTTGACTGATAGCTCAATAACTGTATCAAACAGTTAAAATCTAGTATTTTAGGCCTTTAAGATACCAGCTTATCATCTCACAGATATTTGATCAAAATGTTTTGGCACTCTGACTATATAATGTTGAATGATACAAAAGTGATAACTGACCATATATATATTAGTAGATACTCAACAGACTACATCGTATATAAAAACCTATAATGTGTAATGTACCTGAAGGTAAAAATCGGAAGTATGTTGAAAACAAGCCGTTTCAAAAATGCACGCTAGCGATTCAGTAAAGTGAAAAACAATGCATCCTGTCACATGTTCTTCTACTTTGTTAGAATAACCGAAGCAACACACACTAATAAAAATCTATCGACATAAGATATATATGTTGCGGAATGAAAATTGATTCTTGACAGCAATTCTACCCAATAATTCTAGGATCCCACTTACACACTTAACGGAAATTCATCTATCCACAAAAATCCTCTACACTTTGCCACTTAATTCAGAAATGCTTCCGAAAATCAGTTGCAACTCAGTAACACCATATGAACTCATGAAAACAGTAAATATTTTACAGATTCCTAAATTTACAAAAATTAGTTTACTGTTACGCGTACTACGAGCAAATCTCTTAGACATATTCCTGAACGGTTCACTACGTCTAACGTGAAACCATTTACCACACAAATTCCCGAAACAGGACCAAAAATATTTTTAGCACACATAAATATAGGGGGTAACTAGCTTATGTGGTGTTCTCCTAAGCCACCTGAATCATCGCCGTCCTAATATTTTTTATTATCAAATGACTACACTTTCTAGGTCGCAAAAACTAGCACGTAGTTATATAACAATGAGCTCTATGCCTGTAGACATTAGCCTCAGCGTGAGTTTACCTGAAAAACCGCTTAATAGTTCAGTTTGCTACCTGAGTCATCTTACCCTAGAGAACACTTAGCTCAGAAATTCTTCGAAAGGAACATCTTCTCATTCGTCCTTAAAATTTTCTCCTAAGAAGCGATATTTTTCTGCCTCAAGCTGTTGAGAGCGCTTTTTACTTAGTTGCAACATTTCTTTATATACTTAAATCATCAGATGAGTGATAATTCTCTCTCTTCATCATCATCCACTCTCTAAACTATTAACTTCATGAATTCCCTTTCAGAGCTATCCCCGAACTCATCGCTCACTTGTTCTTCAAATAATGTTTGTACTTGATCGATGATATAACATGTTCAAGCCATTTTTACAGCTATGACCAATAATTTAAGACACGAGTTTACAGATGGGATACTACCTAGGTTGGGTTGTGAAGTAGATAAAATTTGAGAAAAATATGAGATTATTAATGCAGATATATCAATTATTTAGTAAATAAGTTAATGTGATATTATTATACAACACGTCTACAGTTGTTTTTATCTGTCTAAAAATGTCACTCTGTAAAAATTGTGACCGTCGAAGACGCATATATGACCCAAATTTGTGTAAAAGCTCCATAGGTGTGTGCTACAACCGTGGTGCTAAATAGAAGAGAGGGAAAATAGGAGCGGCATATTTAATTTTTCTGTAACTTTCGACCACATTTTATTTGTCACTACACCACTAACTAACCACCATTAACCTGTTAGTAGTATATCACATATCAAACGAATTCTATGAATACGTCTATAAAGTCAATACTTTTGCGTCATCCTCTTCTCCATTTTCTCATCTCACCACCAGAATAATGCCAACAACTTATCAGGTTTACAGCATGCGTTGATCCATGGCGTGTTAAAATACGTGGATCACTTGCTAATCCTATCCTCACAAATACCTATTTTATTGAAAGTAAACTCAATCACTTACATTCTATATAGGATGTTTGTAGACTATCGATTCTCCTAAAAACAGAAACTTGATGCTTTCCCGACATTATGAATGAAGTTACTGTGATGATTAGGAGTATTTGAATTATAGTATAAACTAGTGATCTCAGAAACAACGCAATTTAATCAAGAAGTATTAGATGAACACGAAGTAATGTATTGTATTTGGAATTGAAAATATAGCAGTCATCAATACAAGGGAATCATTGGTTCTTCAAACACCACAGTTGCTTATCTTAAAGGGTGCATCCTATGTGTGAGACGTATGACTTCATCCTACGTGTTAAATAATAATTCTTATAATCTATAGTAATTTGTAGTTACTTTTGTTAGATGCCTGGTAATTTTGTTTTATGGTTAGTACATTTAAGAAGTACCAAGTAATACGTCGGTGCTGACGTTTTTAACTGAAAGATAGTAAATGTTTTGATTGATATCATACTGATCATAATGATAGTAAATTTACTGCTCTAACTTCCTGTTATAAACAACTGTGAACTTTACTCGCATCAATTCTTGACCATGAGTTGTTTATCAGAAAATAGATATTTCAAGACCGCTTCCTTTCAGGTAGTGTACTTAGTCATCTACTTTTTACAACATATTCTAGCAGTATATGCAACTCTATAAAACACGGAGAAACAGTTTTTACTCAGATAGTCTAAAATTTGCATGATCTCCTTTTCATGATATAAATACTAATATGAAGGTTTTCAGTGAAGACATTATTCAGCTTCAAAAGCGGCATCGTAAATGGAAAATAAAGCTTAACGGTCAGTGTGCATGACTGTATTTCAGGCGATTCAGAGCATTGTTAATATCACCTTTAAAAACATCAATAAATAAAATAATTAATGTATATGATCAGCCAAGTTATGAAAAAGGATAATCATCAACCAGGATGACCTTTAGGTGTAAAAAAATGATTTATGTCATGATAATGAGCAGTTAGATTTATTTATATGGTCGTATAATGAAGTGAAAACAGTAAGAATCAACTAGATATCTCAGTCAAAACAAAGTCATTTTTGGGGAGTCACGAAATATCCGTCGTCAGATTTTCTAAAGGCCCGGAAAATGTTTTATTTACTGACCAGTAGCAGGCTCATCAGTTATCTTTTTCATCACTAGGAGATTATGATAATCAGAAGTATTTGAATTGTAGTATGAACTAGTAATCCCAGGAATAACGCAATTTAATCAAGAAGTATTAGATGAGCCCGAACGAATGTATTGTATCTGGAATTCAAAATTACAACAGTCATCAATACCAAGAAGTCATTGATTTATTTAAACACCACAACCGCCACAGCTCGAATTGGAGTGTAAGTGTCTGTAATCGATTGTTCGTCTTCTTCTTATGTTCATCTTACATCGGTCCGAAAGTGTATTGGATGTAGACTCTGTATTATCTAGAATGCACTCATTAGTATTAGAATTAACAACCGAAATTGGAACAGACTCACCTGGGTTCTGGAATTGTATACAATCAGCATGCCGGCTTTGTAGTGAAACCATTGATATTTAGAATTTGCATCATGGACTTCCCAACAATATCCTCCCCCACGAAATAATGTTGGGTCCTTACTTCGCAATGTTTTAGCCAATATGACGTTCCCAATTTGCATTATCTTCTCAAATCTTACGCATCGACTACTGTATGTGAGTATTTGGGAATAAACACTGATATATGATTTGAGGTATTCCATCATGTGACTTTGATTTGAATAAAAATCATGATACATATACTTTTTGTTATTCATATTAGAATTAACAGATGGATATGCATTGATATATGTAATTAACACATGTGATTCAACTAGGCTTGATTTACCTGCGAAACAATCGGATAGAAAACATTCATCTGCCTCATATTCATTAGGATAACCTTGGACTTGATTTGGATTCTCTGTCTGTGCAAACTTCACTTCTGGGCAAACTGGTTCTCTGGTTGCTTCGGAAAATTTTGCTATCCCCTCTGTATCATTATACCCCTGACTAGGGATTCTATTCAACATGCATTGTTCGTGAGAGTATCCAACATATGACACAATAACATCAGAAATATGACTAGAATTCAACTCATAAGAAACATATTTTTCACATTCATGAGGAATATCATTAGAGATAAATTCATTATGAGGACCACTGACACTTGATATGATATCAGAATTCGACTTCTCTGAAATATTTTCCTCAAATTGATTAAGAGTTTCATTAGGTAATGGATCATCAGGGAATTCAACATCTACCATGACTGAATTTGGTTTTTGATCATGATTTGACTCATTCAACATTCTATTCTCAGAGTTGTAAGAAATTACATCAGAAGTATGTGAATTATTACGACAAACCATATCTGGTACAATAACATGAGAAATCTGATAAGTTGATTGGTTGAGAATTTTCGCCTCCCAATGACTCTGGGTTTCATTCAACTCAACGTTATACCTCTTCTAGATAAAGATAACTGATCATTAGAAGCATCCATCTTAGCATTACTTTCAGCGAAATGAACCATGGTATTACAAACTGACTGAATATGTCCAGTTATACCACATTTAAAGCATTTAGAATTACGAAATATACATGAATTACATGGGTGAAACTTGCCGCAGAACATGCATTTACTAAACTTGTGCTCATCATCATGGACTGTTTCACAACTCAATGAAGTATTATCTGAATAAATTTGATTACGCATCGAACTACGACGACTGTTTGAATAAGTGGAATTCCTGATGTTCTGACGAGTCATTTTATCGGATTTTCCTTTCTTACCGCATTCGGAATTTGTATACTTTACATGATCCAACAGAAGTTGCTTGAGAGTTGCATAGGGGAGTGAAATCGGTTTGTCTGGAAGTGCCAAAATCTTTATAAGGCTGTATGCTTCTTTCCCGATGAATGTAAGGAAATGGGACACAATATTAAAATCCTCATCATCTTCCTTGGTCATAGCCCAGATTTCGAACCTTTCCATGTACTCCTCAAAAGCATTAAAATCTGAATTTATATTTAACCGTTCCATCACAGGCTCAGTCGCGACGCCAATATGATAATCAGAAGTATCCCAGGAATAACGCAATTTAATCAAGAAGTATTAGATGAGCCCGAACGAATGTATTGTATCTGGAATTCAAAATTACAACAGTCATCAATACCAAGAAGTCATTGATTTATTTAAACACCACAGAGATTTAAGTATGAACCACTATAACTTGTGAAATCCTATTCAAAAGTATTTGAGATAACCAATGCTGACGAATTGATTTTAATTGTTTTTGATTTAGGAACGTTTGACTATTAGATAATAGATCATGTAATCGTATTTTAGTTTATTAGAGTTAAAATTATATCTTGTTAATAAGCATTAGGTAGCTCTCCAGAACCGCTCAATGACAGCATAAAGCTGTAGCTGCTCTAATGTATAATATTAATTTATGTATAAGTTTAATGATCACTGTGAATATATTTAGTAATAATTACATAATTTGGATTGTTTCTGTGATCATGTTTCGTACCATAAATATAACATGAAACAATACAATAGTTATATCACTAAGAAAAATATTTCCTTCATTGTATACATTGATATTTTCATTTGAATCAATGGAAACTAATATCTATCTATAAGGTGTATAGTGTAGTGAACAAAACACTAGTTGGGGACAATCGAGAGAGCACAAATTACAAACTATCTCACTAAATTGTGATAATCATACAGTCAGCAGTTAATTTGCAAAATAACAATCGATTGTCTCAATGTTCACTGTTCCTTCTGTAAATATCAGTTCATCTTCTCTAAATCCATTGTTCATGCATTTTCCTACCAATCGCGCTTCATTTCTGTTCGTTCCTTATCGATATTTTGCCAAAATACATTCTATGTCTGATCATCGCCATATACTACTTATATGAATATAAGTAGACTACACTACAATAGTAGTTGGAGTAAAATGGCAACTTATTTTCACAACTTATATTGAATTTGGACTTGAATATTTTAAAATTAAATCGCTTTACAATAAACAAAAGTATACATTCACCTAAAAATGTGTATTCCAATCAATTTAATTTGAATAAAAAGAAACCGAAGAAAGGAAAAAACTGCTTTGACCATTACTTTTTCCATTTATTCCATTTTCGCTTAAATAAATAGATTAAACGTTAAAAAAATCGAACATTTACTTAAATAGTTAAAAATAAAAATTTTAAATGATAACAAGAAATTACTTATTATGTACAAATGACAAAGTAGTTTTTTTATTTCTTGAAGGATACCCTTAATAAATAAATTCATTAAAATAAACTAAGATTAACTATTTGAACATCTACAGAAGAATATTTATTAAATTCAAAAAATCCAGAAGTTTTCAGAACGTTTCATGAAATTTAAAGAAGAAAACTGACTTGCTGCATTTCTTGAACATTGATTTTGAAGTATTCTGGAAATAAGAACTGTATCTTAGTTATAACTGTTATAGAAAGTAGGATGGCTTACAGAAGGGGTATATAGAATACAAAGTGATGGTGTGGTGTGGTCTACCTATATCCATATAAGTAGTATATGGTGAGGGGCAGACATAAAATGTATTTCGGCAGAAGACCGATAAGGAAAGAACTGAAATGAAGTGCAATCGGTGGGAAAATGCATGAACAATGAAATCAGGAAGAAGAAGATATTTGCAGAAGGAACAGTGAAGATTGAGACAATTGATTGTTATTTTGCAAATTAACTGCTGACTGTATGGTTATCAGAATTTAGTGAGATAGTCTGTAATTTGTGCTTAAATACATTCGATTGTCCCCAACTAGTATTCTGTTCACTACAATAGGACAAAAGGGTATAACATGTAAATTTCTCTTATTATGAATGTTTTTTACTTCTCTCTTCCTTAAAATGTTGATAAAAGTTCAATTCATGTATAGAATTTGTGATTAAATATTTAACTCAGAATAAAGTTTGTTTCAATATTCATTTTATTTATATTGTTCATGTAATTTAATATGCCATTGTTCAAACAAATGAAATAGACAAGAATTATGATAATTAATGAATTGTCATATAAACAGATTAATATTACTTAGACGTAACACATTGATGATTTGGCTAAGTAGGCATACAATAATTCACCCAATGTATTTGAATGATTGAATTATGTTTGAATAAGAATACAAAAAGAATCAAATTATCAGCTTATTTACTAATCTTGATTCAAATTACAAAGATTAATTCACCAAAGGACTGATATTTCATAATTGAATCACTTCGTGAGAAGCATTATATAAAAAAATTCATTCTACAAATCTATATATCTGTCTTAAATGTCTTGACAAACACTTTGAAAATAAAAATCCCTAACATGGTGTTATTATAACTAGTAATGTGGTGTCGGTTACTGATATCCACATAAGTAGTATATGGTGATGGTCAGGCATTGAATGTATTTCAGTAGAAGATCGATAAGGAAAGAAAGGGAGTGCCACGCAATTGGTACGAAAATGCATGAACAATTATAATTGGAGACCATGAATGGATATTGCAGAAGAATCAGTAAAATTGAGACAATTGATAATTATTTTGCAAATTAATTGTTCACTATATGGTTCTCATATTTTAATGAGATATTCTGTAATGCTGTGTTAAATACATTCGATTGTCCCCACTCTGATATTAGTATTTAATTAGAAGCTGATAAAAGAATGGTAAATGTTCACAAAAACTAAACTACCATTCATATTAAATATTAGCACACTGGAAATAATCGGAAATGTAGGAATAATTAAATTGTGTTTTTTAAGAAGTCGTGGAATTCGTGAGTAATAATATAAACTTAAAGAAAACAGGGAAAATTTTTGCATTACTTATCATGATTATAGACGTTCTGCTGTCACTATTTTGTTAATAACTTCTAACTATCTACTGAAAAACATATTCAGATTTAGCTTATGTTTCTGTTATATTCAAGAAAATAGTCAGTCATTAGTTGAAGATTTCCACTGTAAAGTAAAGCTTAAAGACTAAAAACTGATTAGTGTTGGTTGATTATTGGCAGTCGATAGGAAATCAAGTCCAGGCTTCTTATCATCTAAAATTCATCAGCAAGGCATAATTCTAATCCTGAATATTTGATGGTCGTTGTAGAGTTCGAACCCGTGCCATGTAATTTCACAGTCCATAAATTAACAACTAAACTGTTTGGGCAGTGAATGATCTCCTACAGGGATGGGTTATTAACATTTAATAACCACTGGGTAGTGACGGACGCAACGTTTTCATAGTCCTCAATGCTTATCATTTTCTGATGATCGGTTATTCTTTCAGCTGAACCAGTCTTGTCCAAAACAACATTTACGATTTATATTAAATAAAGTGTTAGTTTCTAATATTTTTAACGTTTAGATTTTAATAAATGTAGTTACATCCATTGTTTTGGTCACCAAGGTTCGAATTTAAATAGCTAACTTTTAACTTTTTTTCAGTGTAAAGTGTGTAGTGAATTACAATTATTGAAACCTAACAATTAAGTGATATAACGTATTCACCACTCATAAAATACTTGACAGATGTTCTCCATGAAGCCTTATTTTTATTATCTGAAGTTATTCAGTGGCAAACTCACTTGCAATACCTACATGAAGTCCAACGAGTTCAGAAGCTAATTACCCTAACATTTCCATTTAAAAAAAGATTACTTAACATATACTATACTGTCGTTTTTGATATTGCATTTAGATGCTACCTGGTTATTTAATTTATAAGGCCTATTAATTGTCTTGTATTTTTAATGATATCATCTTAATCCTACTTTTTCAACAGTCAGTCACAAAAACTTATTCAGTTTCCGTTTATTATACTGACAAAATATACATTTTTAAACTGTGTTATCAGCCAAAGTTGTGTTAGCTTTCATCTCAAGATAATTCACATATATTACCAAAAGTTATAAATGTTTCCAACATTCTTCTTCCATACCTTTAAATATTCCCTCAGATCTATAGTTTAACTAATTACTATTTTAGTGAACGGGAACACAAATGGGGACAACCAAATGTATTTGAGAACCATACAGTAAATTCTTCATTTGTAACATATCAATCAATCCTCTCAGACTTGATTGCTCCTTCTTTTCCACACCAATCATTCTCTGTTCTCATTCTTCTTTCTTCTATCTTCTTAACCTTCTGCCTCCAGGCACTTCACTTTCGATTGATGATACATACTACTTAAAATTGTGAACATCAGTAGGATTCATCATACATTTACTCAGAAAAATGTGCCTTGAAGGGAAATTTTGATCATTTTAATCTCTACAGATAAAGAATTCAGATGATAGAAGAAACTAATTTGTTCGTTACATTAAACTCACTGTCATTATTTCCTCTCATTTTATATTGATAAATAGAAACAATGATCTAAAAACTAGTATTCATAGTAAAATATAAAAAAGGAAAATGTTTCAATAAACAAAACAAACTTATATTATGATTAATTAAAACTAAACCGAAAGGAATTCGAACGTATTAATTAGCCTCATTTGCTCATCTATAATTGTGTATTACAAAAAAAGAACGTCCTTTAGTTCACATCATTTTTCCTCATAATAAGTATGTTTTATTTTATTCTATTTAAAACAATTTTAAGGTCATTAATAAACTCTACTCTGTATGTTTGTTTTTCTTTTTTTTTCTTTTCATATAAAATGAACAAAATAGTTAATAGATTTGAATAAAGAATGAAGAAGAAATAGAAGAAGAAAATTACTTTATTCGTTTTGAATTTTTAGTTCTTTTGGGGAAAAAAACAAACAAAAAAGAACAACCTTGAATAGTAAAAAGTCATTAAAAATTGTACAATTTGATTTATTTATTTATTTTGTCAAGTAAAAAAAATTGAATTCTCTAAATGTTCAATGTTTTTTTGTTTAAAATGTAATACATAGAGAGGATTTCTATAATTTCTTATTATTTAGTACAAAATTAATGCGTCATTTTCAGGGACTACTGATTTAAGTGATACATTGGTATAGCTGCTTTGCCACAGTATATTAAGTTAATTAATTGATTCAATTGTAACTTTACGTTTTCTCTTTATATTATGAAATAAGCGTTTAGTAGAAAATTCGATTTATGTAAACAAACATGAATTCGGAATTAAGGAGTCATACGAGCTCATCAAAAATGTATGAACGTTTTGTATCCAGCTATACTATACTATCAAATTTCACCGTTTACTTAAAAAACGCATTTTATGTAGACAGACGTCAAGATAATATTTATTATAATTTAAAATTTCGATACTACTTGATCAATGGCTTTCAAAACCTGATTTCATACAGCCAAAATGGGGTGAATATGTTGAAGTAACATTTAAAGTAACTTGGTCAAAGTACACTAAAGATAGCTTGAAAAAATCAAGATATTACATCTCCTAAAGGTTTATTGCCTTGCAACAAAGAGATCGTGCACAATGATATGCAATAACATGGTAATTTTTTCGACCACTTTCATCTGGATAGGAAAGCAGATTTATAATCTTATCATCATTCAATAAATTATACTGGAGTAATTGGGATAATGTTAAGGTAAAACTATTGACCAAAATCCCACTCCATCTTGATCAATAATGAAGAAACCAAGAAAGCTTGCATCCTGACGTCATTATAAAGAATAAGTATTTTTATACTTTTTATATTGTAAATAATGTTCTTTCATCCATTCAACTACATTATAATAAACGATGGAAACATTGCGCAAATTATTCGTTTCTGGTTAAATTTTTTCAGATAACATTTTACAGCTTCGAAATCAAAACTGTAATCGTCAGAAAAGTGTTTATCAAGTAAAACAAAAGATAGTTGTTTTTAAATTTTTTTTTAAAAATCACTGTGTATTAAAATATCGATTATAGCCATTAATTCCCATTTATTCATTGGTTGATATTTATAGTTAGAAACAAGTTCTTCATGACTACTGAATGGTAACTGAATTATGATATTGCATACAACAAGGTAACATTCATACAACACTTGAATACGTAAAACACTGACAATTAAAAAAACAGTATAGAAAATAATCGATATTTGTCATTTTTTTAATTCTATTTTTTAAATTTTGAACCTATAAATTATCAAAAAACAAATCCCTTAAACCGAATGTGGTTTATATTGACACCAAACAAATAATTGAATGATTGGTTAATAATTTTAATTTTTTTCTTTCAATCTTACATCGAAACTAGTCATATTATAAAAATAAAATTTAATATTTATCTTATCCAATCAGAATACAAATTTTATTTTATTGGGAAAAATTTATTGCCAAAATAAAAAAAATATCCAATCAAATAGGATTGTTTACTCATATTGTAATAATATTTTTCTTTATATTATAAAAAAAATATACATTAGACAAGAAAATACAAACTAATTTGTTACTCAAAAAAAACACAGAAAAAAACACGAAATAGTTCAGATTTATTTCTTATTGATTTTCGGATTATTGTTATTTTTAATGAAACAATATTTTGGGAAAGTTTTTTATAAATAGATGCAACTAAGTAAGTTTATCAAATTTGTAGTTCTTTCTCTAATGTATATTGCTTACTATTTACTGGAAATATTTGAATGGTATATTTTCTAACTTACATACTGATCAGTTTCTGATAGATAGTTTCTATGCTTCAAATTACAAGGATTAATAATTAGAATAGGGAACTGATCATTGATCAATTATGGTTAGATTGTTTCCTGCAACAAGTTCAAACGGTTAATAAAGGTTAATGTTTGCAGAATACTCGAAACTTATATCTATTATACTTCTCTGTTTTCTTTCTAAATACATGCACTTGGAAATCTAAAAAGATGATTTGTCCAACAACAAGTCTATGGAAGATAAGTTATTCATGTACTAAAGTTGTCACTTTTTAGAATTTAACATTCTTATTGAAAATTGGTTTGTACAATTAACTTTTTGCTGTCAATTACTTCATTTTGCAAGCTTCCAGCTTATTTGTATCTGGAATGAAAGTGACTAACTAGAATGAGTTGATCATATCTGGAAATCTTTTCATACTTGTTTTGTTGTAATGAAAACATTGACGTTTTACTTTCATCTAAAGATGTAACTAACTGGTTTTTTAAGCACAGTAAAGATGAAGTTTAATTTCAATAATTAGATTCAATCTAACACAATACATTTGAACAAGACACTTATATAGGTTTTATGTTTTATCATTAGTATTTCTGTACGGTACTTGTTAAAGAAGTCAATTGGTTCTCGGAATTTAATTTCCTTCCCTAGAGAATAGTATATTATGAATAGAGTCAAACTGTAAACCATACAAATTATTCTTGAAAGAGGTGCATAGTATGAAACTTTAAGTTAATTAAAGAGTATAAAGTAATAATATTAAGGTTACTTTTTGTTATAACTTGTGGCCTGTGCACCCTGTTAATGTATAACGTGAAAATACCACCAATTAGACAGCAGTGACTTATCGATGGCACCAATGACGCATAAAACCCATACGATCAGTCTTGAGTACTTATCAGTCCTGTTTTCTACCTAGCCAAGTCAGTTAAGTCCATAACACCAATAACAGCCTCTGCAATATGAATCATTTATTTCAAACATACTGGGTTTATATACCAACCAGATAGACCACATCGTACCATAAAATAGGAAACAACATTTGTACAAGACTTAGTCAAATGTGGCTGTGAATAAGGAAGATAGTAACTGATAGACAGTATATAACTCAAGAATGGTAAATCGTATAATAATAGTTTATAGGTCAGGATATAACACTTTCTACGCTATATTATCTTGATATCACTTTTTATTACGGTGTGCATCCAGAAAACACTATGGTGCTTTTTAATAATATCACTGTTTTTTAATGCTTGCATTTCATGTTACACATTATTAAAAGCTCTATGACAAACGTTCAGTTAAAATAATTTGTGAATCTTTATTTTTGCAATAATGTATATATCATTTTGCATCAATCTGACTATCTTCGCAGATAGGCATGTTTCATGCTATTGCTTTAAGATTACATATATACATATATAGTCTTTACAATTTTCTTCATGTAATCTTGCTATAGATTTTGTTGTATTTCACTATCATTTGGCTGATTTACTATCTTGTTTCGTTTTTACTTATCAAAATTAAAGAAAAGAGCATATGTAACAGCAAACAAATGAGTTCTTAAACGTCACATCATTAGATATCTACGAATATGCAAAGTGGTTGTAACTATGTATTGTATTTAAATTGAATAATGTATAGAACATTGTGTAACAACATAATCAAATATGAAGCAATATTCTATTTTTTATATTATCATATCTAAAATTGTATAGACAAGTTAGATTAAATATATCATGAATAAATATTATCATATTCTTCAAACAAAAACGATTAATTCTTATTCAATTTAGATCGATTTGTTTATTCTCTTTACAAAACTAGGTCATTCACTTATTATTTCATTCAAAGAAACATTCAGGCTAAAACCTTAATATTACTTATAATGAGTTAAACCTAATAACAAACCCTAATCTTTTTTCTATATTCACTTCTCTATTAATAAAATAATCTTCATTTAGAGTGATAACATATTATTTACTAAATATTGATAAAATAAAGTTATTTCACATGCTAAAGTTTTAATCATAGTCTAATAAAATTTCTCAATTTGCATGATGTAATAAACATATACTTATTTAAATTCACTTGGTATTGTTTGTATGAATCTTCCCATCGATTTTGTTAGGACTGCAACTGGTCACCTGTCCACTGTCCATATCTGCTAACCACACTTGTGAATTAAGGTATATCGAGGCAATACGCACAGTGCACATATGCCAATTAGATACTGACCAGTTGCAGTCCTAACAAAATCGATGGGAAGATTCAAACAAACAATACCAAGTGAATTCAAACTTCACCTTATCACACAAGCAAGTGGTTATCAGGACTCAGTGGCCGAGTGGATAACGCGATGTCGTTTAAAGCGAGGGTACTGGGTTCGAGTCCCAGAGTGAACATCAACTCTGAGATGCAGGTACATCCATCTGACAAGTCCCAAATAGGACGAAGTGTCGCGCGTCCTGTATTCCACTGCTAGCCACTGTCCATCTCTGCTAACCATATACTTATTTGTTATACTTACCATCATTGCTAATCATTTCATTAGTTTATATTACGTAATACATATCTTCGGTGAAAGTGATTTTTAAAAAAAAAAGTTTATATCATTGAATTGCGTACTTTACATTAAACTTTCTTTATCTAAATAAAACTATAATAATACCAGTTGATTAAAATTAGACTGAATGATAGTTGGAATAATTAAGGATTCAAAAGTATATTTGTTTATGATTATAGTTTACCAATTAAATCGAAAAATATTTTTTTATCACTCAGATACACTTTTTAGTCATAAAAAAATAACCATTAGAGTTTAATTTGAAATTATTTGTAATTTTTTATTCAGTTGCTAAGGATTATGTGAAAGCAGTTTTAGGTATATTGATGAAACGACTCATTAGATATTTAATTATCTTTTTATTGAGTGTGTTATTAAGTGTGATATTGGCATAAAACATGACAAAATTTTTTTTCAAGTTATGGTGTATAACAAATAAATTTTTGTGTTTTACTTTTTTGGTAAAAAAAACTAACGTTTATGCACTTCAATTTAAATCATGGTTATAAAGAGCAATAAATCAGTTGAGATGAATTTTGTTAGAAAAAAATAAGATCTGTTTAATTAATTTTAGAACTCACTGTATAAGTGTTCATTTGTTCTTTATTTGGTATTGCATTTAAATATTTTCATGAAAAAGAAATAGAAGCATATTCACGTGATTGTACAGTTTCAACTGAAGTATTATCACCAATTAGAGCTGTGGTTGCATTCGGTGGAGGAAATCGTGAATCATTAAGATGCATTCTGTCAGAAAAGAAAGATCTGTCTAATTAATTTTAGAACTCACTGTATTACTTTTTATTAGCTCTTACCTTAACATAGTTCTTTAAATGTAATTTGTGCATAGTAAACCCATCCAACTTTTCAAAGATAAAAAAAATAGCTACATTAATAAATATAATCAAACAGATAATCAATAGAGATTGATTTAACCTGAAAATTATTTTCATTACAGAATAAATACCATTGTAAAACTTTTAAAAAACTACAGAATATCAAACAACTTATAAGGGTTCCCATCTATTGCCTACAAAACAACCTCATGCGAAAGTAAACTTACATATATGTACAATCAGTTATCAGAGTAGTTTATATAATCAGACCTTTTATTGATACAGCATTAATAATCAATTTCTTTAGTACGTTTTATCATCATAACTTCTTTTATTATTACGTGCGTTATTGTATATCTGATAGTATAACTAACATTTCATTTTTCTGTTTAGTATCTAGATATAATGATAAACGTTGGCAGTATTGACTTTAAAACATACTGAATCCCATTTAAAATAGTCGCCAGATGGCAAGTGAAGAAATATTGTAATCCTGTTCAATAGATATACTGAATGGATTAGGAATACATAATTATAGAAGTATTTAAGGAACAAAAATAATGAAGTTATTCACATATGTTCATCCAAATAATTCATCTTGTTTTGTTGTTGTTGTTAATGGATTGATAAAGCTCATAAAATGATTTGCTTAACTATGCAAATACTTTCAATATTGATTGAGATATAACTAAAACAACATTTGAATGCGATTCGATTTTATTTGAAAGTTATCACAATAAACAACTGCCTTTCTTCATTGTTTAGTTTCCGTTTAACATTTCCTGTATTTTTCTTTAATACAGTTAGAAATAAAGAACTAAAAAACACCCAACAAACTATAGTCGATCATATTTTTTTAATATTTTAAATTCTTCAAAAATAAAAAGTAAACCTATCTGAAAACATGTTTTATCTTGGTAATTTAAAAAAAATAAAATAAAAACTGTTTTAGCCAATTATAGACTGACCAGTAGCAGTCCTAACAAAATCGATGGGAAGATTCAAACAAACAATACTAAATGAATTTAAACTTCACCTTATCACACAAGCAAGTGGCTATCGGGACTCAGTGGCCGAGTGGATAACGCGATAGCGTTTGAATCGAAAGTTACTGAGTCCGAGTTCCAGAGTGAACATCAACTCTGAGATGCAGGTACATCCATCTGACGAGTCCCAAATAGAACGAAGTGTCGCGCGTCCTGTATTCCACTGCTAGCCACTATCCGTCTTTGCTTTTACAGCTTGTGACTTTAGGCAATATCGAGGCAATACGTACAATATGTACATATGCTAACAGGTGACTGATCAATTGCAGTCTTAAACATCAATGGGAAGATTCAAACAAACAATACTAAATGAATTTAAAAACTGTTTTGTTTTAAATATGAAGAATGTATTAGTAAAATGTCAGTGAATGAATCTGAGGTAAGTCCAAGAAAAAAGCTTGGACTAGATTGCCAGGCGAAATGTTGGATTTCCTTCAAATTTATTAGTTGAGATTTTACAAATACATTCTTCCTATTTAATGTCTCACATTAACTCGGTGCCCAAATACTGTGAAACTGTTTGATCTAATTTAGATGAAATTTCTTATAAACTATATAGTCTGTTGATGCAACTGTATTCTTTTAAGGTTCTACTGTTTGTCTTTGTTTTCATTTCGAGGCTTCCATGATATTTGAAACCCAACTTCAAATCTAAGCTTACAGTGAATGTTTACTTATTTCTGAATAAGGATGAAAAAAAATCACTTTACAGCCAATAAAGTTAATTTCAAGATCACAGATAGCAGAACACCTGAATTAAATTTGCTTGATGATATTTCGGTCCTGTATTTGGTATGCTCACTTAATAAGAACTGATCATCGTCATTAAAAATAAACTGAAGAATTATGAAAATAATATTTTGTAATTGGAACTATGCATTTTTAATACGTTTGTATGTTTAATGTTTGAAGTTTTTTTATCACTCAAAGAAATTCGAATTCATTTTCATATAAATAATAATTCTCAAGCTGCCCTGCTTAGTTATTACTGACAAGAGAAAGGATCATAATTTCTGACTGTGTCTACGACTAAGTATATATTCACAAAGTTCACTTTCAAATTATTTAGAAAAGGTTTGAATTATTAACTAGAACTGATGGAAATGAAAATCAGAAGTGCTTATTGCTCTTAATATATGAACATTTTAACAAATAACAATCAGTGATCAAAAGAATTATGTTTACAGTTATATTTTTTCAATAAGAAGACACGAGATATAAAATGGTTTGTACTGTTTAATTGGCAGATCAACTGTTTGAATATTAGCTATTTTTCATTTTCTATACACTGATTAGCATACTTATTTAGATGTAAATTTAACTATAGCCACTGCCGAGGAGTCCCATAGTAGGATGAAACGGCCGTCCAGTGCTTCCGGGTTTTCGATGCTGGTTTAACTTCAGTTGACTCATAAACTCAACTATTTAAGTGACATGATAGGATAAAATGGCGATATTACTTTTTTCTTTATTGAATTCATTCTAATTATTGAAAAATATTGCTTTCCCTTCAATTCAATATGACAACTGATGTAAATAATTTTTCTTTCCATTTTCAGTGTAATTATTTGCTAAACAAGACTGGTTTCATTTTCAGAAATGATTTTTATTCAGTATAACATTTTTTTCTCGGATTAAATTTACATCGACTATGTTCGGCGTAATATCTAATATATGATTTTGTTACAATTCTGAGCATTTTTCGTATATGTGACTTCTTTTTTATGGAGATTTAGTATTTTCATAGTTGAAAGCGTGAGTCAATTGAAGCTAGACCACCAGGGAAATCCCGGACGGCCGTTTCGTCCTATTGTGGGACTCCTCAGCAGTGCGCATCCACGACCTCGACTCGCGAGATTCGAACCCAGGACCTACCAGTCTCGCGCCAGTGCACTTAATCGATAAACCACTGAGCCGACATCCCATGGTGTTTATCTCTAATTCCAACCAATCCACAAAAATGAGCAACCGTTCACCAATTGTCTTCAGTGAGTTGATATCTCACAACAGACCTGGTTTGAACTCCACTGGTCACTGCTTCTCACTAGAACTCCTGGATTTAACCAAGTTTGCTTGCATAGCATTAAATAAATGAGTGTGTTTTTCATCTATGGTCATAGTTTTTGGAAGGAATAATTCTTCACTTGTACTAGTCTTTAGTGTTGTTAATTTCCATCACGGGATTTGTATGGGTTTCTCTATTTCAAGTATAAGTAATAAGAGATGCGAATATAACAGACGTTTTATGAATTTAGGTCGTATAGTTCTATGTTTAATTATTTATGTCAAGTATTTGTTGTCTAGTTAAAATGTACCAGAGTAAAACATGGTGTTTTCATGGTGTTAATTTCTTCCGAAATTTTACTTTGGAATTGATTAGACTCTTTGAAATGTATGTTTATTTTCACGTTAACTAAAACAGGATGAAAGTGAAAAGAGTTTGTTAATGGTCTACATTGCATAAGCATGAAAAGAATGGAAAAACTATGTATTTTAAAAATACCATTAACTGAGGTGTATAACAAATCCCCTATGGGAATTCAACAATTTGATATGTTTATACATAAGAAATACTTGAAATTGGCGGAATTTTAAAGAGGTACTTTATATTCAAACTTTTCAATGTTCAAATATACACGTTAGTATTCAAATACAACTTTTATTTTAAGGAATAAATGTACATCAGCAATGTATCTCTTGATGATTCAAAATGTGATTTATTTTATAAAGGCTTCACCTTTAGACTATTACTCCGATAGTGAACATTTCTTTGGAACGTAATAATGTTCTGCCAATTTTTGAAAAAACTATTTTATCTAACAACTTCAAAACACTGATTATATATATTAAACACTTCAAATATTTCGTGGAATACTGACTTTAACATTAAAACAAAAGAAAGCTTAGAAAGCTATTTAGTCAGGGTTTGAGACACTCCTTAATTCAATTCTCAATAGAATCCATTAAGAATGAATTTTATATGAACCTTGAAAACCGAGTCAGATTTTAGTAGTCTGCCTTTTTAGAACCCAGTCGAAAACGTGTCCATCATTTAATGTCATCATTTACCAACCGGAGTCTCCTTGAGTTTAAATGGCTAACGTTTAGGTAATGTGACGATATTTTAGAGTACGTGTGAAAACAAAAATAACAAGCTTCTGTCGGTCAGCAAGAACGCTATCTCTAATTTATTTAATTATACGACGTACGTAATTGATGGGATTTTATAATAAATTATCTCGTGGAAAAATTAGTCAGTTACCTTCTTCAGTATTGTTAACAGTCCTCACAAAGCTAATATTACTTGAGCCATTGATTATTAAATAAGGAACAACAATGCATATTTATTATGATTTGATTTTATGTATACAGTGTAATATAAAATCACAGTAGTGTTTACTAATTGTACTGAAGACTATCTATTGTATAATGGATAACATTCAAGCAACTGAATACCTTAAAAGAGATCTATCGTTTGAATTAGTAAATTATGTACGTGAATAATTGAGTAAAATAAATAATTCTGACACTAATTCATTTCATAATTACCCGTTTATTATCTATTTGTTTATGTTATAAAAGAATATAGCAATTATTTTCTCTAATATAACATTAACCTAATTAGAAAAATTCCATTTCCCTTTAATAAACAACGCTAAATAAAGCCATATTTATTCAATTCACCGTAGAAATGAAGCAAATTATTCAATGTAGGTCAATTATTTAAGTTGTAAATTTATGCATCGGACAACTTTGGATATAATTAATCTAAAATACGTCAATCTTTATCATATAGACTAAAAAAATTCAAGCTTTAACAAGTCATATTTATTTGTAAAGTCTATTCAACTTTTATAAATTGTTTAATTCGATAAAACATTTTATTTCTATTGAAACAGTAAAGTAACTTCAAAAAGATTGTTTGGCTTTCGCCAATTTACGTCACCTATGGCAAAGATGAGATATCCGTCTATCAATTAAGGGACGAGTATACTGCACAGCAGTTTGCTCTGTTCTTCTTTACGGCTGTGAAACATGGCCATTAAGAGTAGAAGATACTCGTAAGTTACTAGTTTTCGACCTCAGATGTCTTAGAAATATTGCTCGCATCTGCTGGGATCATCGGGTAAGTAACAGTGAGGTTAGACACAGGGTATTAGGGAATGATGGTAAATCAGTTGATGAGGTGATGAATCTTCATCGACTGAGATGGTTGGGCCATGTGTTACGTATGCCTGAACACCGATTACCACGACGCGCTATGCTGACTAGTGTAGGGGATGGTTGGAAGAGAGTTAGGGGCGGCCAAACCAAAACGCGGCATCAGTGCTTGAAGTCACTAATTTCTAGTCTGAGCCATGTTGGCAGAAGCAGACTACCTGGTTGGGGTCTATGTGACTATCGTAACCAATGGTTGGAGACTCTAGGTGACATCGTTCAGAATTGATCACAATGGCGTAGGTGTATACACTCTTTATCTTCTCTTAAACCATGAGATTAAAATTGTTTCATAACGTTCTTCCTTCCTATATTATATCCTTATATACAACCTTTCTTTTATATATTATCACCACTAAATTAACTATTTCTATGAATCCGGTGTTCATCTTGTTGTGCTAAGGAGATATGGCAACTTGAACCGATGCATAAATGTGCCGGGTCCCACGTTGTAGCTGACTGACTGAGTGAAGTAACTATCATCACTGTTTTACACAAATCAAATATCTATGGTTTCGTTGAAAACAGATTTTCAAAATGAAGACAATTATTTTTCGGACAAAGAACTACATTTAGAGATTTAAGAACGTATTACAAAGTGGATAAATGCTATAAAATCAAAACAGATAATTACTTACCACTAACTATAAAGTTTCTTTCTTCTCTTAATCAAATATAATGTAATAAAAGTACACTAAAACAGATTTCCTGAACTGGGACAAAACAGTTGTTGAGTACTTACTAACTTCCAATTACAAAAACGTTACCATCAGACATATATATTGGTGTTATACTGAGTAAAGTGAAAAGGTTTCTACGGGATGGGGTCGCTAACCCCATGCCCAACCCTCCTCCTTTACCCGGGCTTGGGACCGGCAGTAGCCCCTAGAGGAGCTACAGGCGGAGTTATGCATATGCATCAAAGAGAACATACATTATTCAGACGTCGATTCTTGAAATGCTAACATCTTACTGATGACCACTCAATGTTTATTGCAAGGATCGATCAAAAAATAATAAAAAGGAACTTATTGAAATACTTTGTGCTGAGAATTCTATATTGTACCAAAAATATAATACTGAATAAAGCCACTAATAATAATAAACTATGAATTCAGTTATATAAAATAGAAAATTTGACTCATTAATTTCAGTAGCTTAAATATTCTTATTCAAATGCTAAGTGCATTAATTTACATTAATTTCTATAAAATCATATCGAAATACAAGGAGGTTGATCGTTTTTATTTAACTAATTATATTGATCTGTTTCTAAAATTTCTTTGATCACTATTATTCCTTCCTATTTAAACGCCTTCTAAACAAACATGAGTACATTTAAATATTAAGGACATAAATTTATTCAAATGGTTTGAATTATCTTTTCTGATGAGCGTGTTTTTAGCAAATAATTTTTTCTGGTTAGCGTTTTTTTAGCGAGTTGATTTTCTACGGGATTGGGTCGCTAACCCCATGCCCAACCTTTCTCCTTTACCCGGGCTTGGGACCGGCAGTAACTCCCGGAGGAGCTACAGGCAAAGTAATCGCTAAACCTATGCCCAACGCCCCTCTTTTATCAATGCTTGGGATCGGTAGTCATCCCAGAGTGGCTCCAGGTGGTCGGTGGCCTATGCTCCACTGGGGGTAACATGCGAAAGTGAGTAAACAAGTAAATCTATTCAAGAGAAAAAACTAAAGGAAATTGTTACGTAAATAAGGTATTATTATTAATTTATTATTATTAATTATTATTATTATTAATTAATTATTAATTAATTATTAATTAATTATTATTAATTAATTATTATTAATTTTATTTTAACACCATGAAAGTTCTATTTTGAATGAAATATTTATTTAGATCATTTAATCTTAATAAATAAAATATTTTGAGTTTTATTACCAAAAACATTTGAGCATTTCAGTAAGATAACTAAAAAAGGTTAAACAAAGATAAACTTTGGTTAACAGAGATGGATAGTGGCTAGCAGTGGAATCCAGGACGCGCGTTTCGTGGCTATCAAGACTCAGTGGCCGAGTGGATAATGCGATGGCGTTTGAAGCGAGGGTACTGAGTTCGAGTCCCAGAGTGAACATCAACTCTGAGATGCAGGTACATCCAGCTGAAGGGTCCCAAATAGGACGAAACGCGCGTCCTGGATTCCACTGCTAGCCACTATCCATCTCTGCTAACCATGCTTGTGAATTAAGGTATATCGAGGCAATACGCACAGTATGCACATATGCCAATTAGATACTGACCAGTTGCAGTCCTAACAAAATCGATGGGAAGATTCAAACAAACAATACTAAGTTGAATTTAAAGATAAACTTTCTTAAATATCATCTCCCTACTATAGTTTAACTAGTTTTTAAAGTTCTTTTTCAAAAACAAAATATACTATTTATACTGATTGGAATCATACTCAAAGCAATTGAAGCTATACCTACAAACAACCTTAAAACAAACATTTTCAAATTGTTTAACATTCGAATCTTATGAAAATAACTTAAATAGTTAATTGAGAAAATGGAATTACCAACCTTTTCTAGAAAGTTTTCATCTCAAAACATCTAATTAATATCTGATTTAGATACTCAGATGTTTACATGAAATGTTAGAGTAGAATATTCAGAAGGACAGTTTTTATTACAGAAAATCCCAGTTTTCCACGCTGGTCTAGCTTCAAATGTCTCATGATCTCAACTATATATAAAAATGAACGTCAAATTAGTCACAGAAGTGAAATTATTTTCAACAAATTTTTAAACATCTAATTTTAAGATTGAAAAACGTGCAACTTCATCCAGAATGAGGTTGAACAAAAAAATATTCCACATTATCAATGAGGAAGGTCTGCATTTTACGACAACTTAAGAAAATTCACTAAAATGAATAATTTTGTCTATAAGGTCAAATTCTTAAGTCGAAAGAAGTGTATAAGTATTGTAGTGTTCAAGAACAGGAGTGGGGACAATCGAATGTATTAAAGCACAAATTACAGACTATCTCACTAAAATCTGATAACCATATAGTAAACAGTTAATTCGCAAAATAACAATCAATTGTCTCAATCTTCACTATTTCTTCTGCAAATATCAATCCATCTTCCCTGATTTCATTGTTCATGCATTTTTATACCGATTGCGCTTTGTTCCGGTTCCTTCCCTAACGATCTTCTGCCAAAATACATTCTATGCCTGACCATTACCTTTTACTACTTATGTGGATATAAGTAACCCACACCACAGTATGACCAATTCAAAGTAACCATTGAAGTTCGTTTACACCTCTTCCTTATTGTCATGGTGGTTGTTAAGCTCTGGCTATTATAAAATCCGAAAAAGGTTTACAAAACAACTATCTATAAAGCTAAAACATGTTGTTTGTTTAGATCTTCTCATCAATGTTTAATACTTTACTTGATCAGTCTCTTTTATTAGTTATATATTTAGCTGAAGAGTTACGTATAAGGAAGAACACAAGTCCTCGATTACACTGTTAGTCAACATCCATCTCTGCTTACAATGCGTACAACTTTGATCTCATTTAGAATATTCTTGGATTTGGTTTTACTTTCATGTTCGTTTTCAGATTTAATGAAATTCAGAAAATATGACTGTTTGAAATAGACAATCTGTTTTACTATTTAAAAAGTATATCAAAATAATACTCATTCCCAGATTTATCTCCCAGTATTTTAACGTTTTATCTGAATCCATATGACGCAAGTATTGATTAAGCATTCGGTAATCTGAATATGATTTTCATTCAATTTCATACCAATATGTAAACAACTCGTGTTTGTTACTGTTTCTGTTATCTTCCAAAATGATTTTTGTTTTTATGGTTAGTTTTCATTTAAATGCAAAATAAAAAAACCTATCGAAAATAGTTTGACCTTCAGATATGACATCAAAACAATGCATATTAAAAGAGGCTATTAATGTCAAAAAAACACAACTGTAAGTGTTATTTTCATGTTTTTTTGTGCCTAAAGACGTTAGTGTCACAAGTATTTTGTTTAGTAGATTGTACATCCCTTTTAGTTTTAGTTTAGATCCATGTTCTTCACAGGTGATGCTCTCTTTTAATACAATGTATTTAAGAGAAATAAGCTCTTTACAATAGATACTATTTGTTCATCAAACATTTCATTTACAAATAAGGTCATTATGATAAAATTTAGGTTAATATTTAGGTTGAAATTAACAAAATTAACTCTAATCGGCAAGAAAATTATATGAAAGCCAAATAACCTTATTTTTGATTTAATTAATTTATTATTAGGGTTTATCACTTATTTTATTGTATCGAAATGAATAGTTTCATTAAGGTTATGAAAAATCCTTTGATGATGAGTGGAAATTGATATAATCTTCATAAAAATTTCATCTTCTATAGTGTTGTACCCTTTGATAATAGAGAATATTGTTTAATCGTGCAGTAACAGAAAACTTTCAAGGTAGTGTTTCAATAAAAAGCAAACTAACGCAGAACAAAATTTTCTTAACAAGTTAAAGGTATCTACTGAAAGTTTAAAAATGGAACAGAATATAGTCACCAGTGACAATATGCTGCAAAAGAGATGACTGCGGGGATTTTCATTACGCTACACTACACTGACTATCTGATCATGTTTGAGTTAGTGACTTTGTTGCCTTGATAATAAAGGATTCAGTTATTGACTGGAAATACGTAACTCAAATGAAGATACACAATGATCTGTCTGATGCAAACTTCAGAAGGAAGTATGATTTATTTTTCTTTAGTGATTTAAAGGGGACACTAGGCCTATTTCCTATCACAAACTTTACAAAATACTAAAGGCTGTAAAATGTATGATCACATGTACACTTTCAGGCAACTAACTTCCATCAAAATATGATGTCAAAATCAATACAGTAGTGAAGGCTATGTTATGTGACGATAACGCACAATATAGAATAAGCTTGATGATAATGAATCTTTTTGATACAGATTATCAAATTCAAAGTCTATTGAAAGTAGCATAAAAGTCCTTGCCTATCGTATGCTTTGATGGTGTTCTCATGACTTTTGGGTTGCCTGATCTGACCCATAGATCAGTGCACGACGCCATTATTGTATGCTAGGTTCAAAGAGAGTTTTATGCCATATATATGCAATCCGCCCCGTTATTGTGCCTTTTTCCAATATGAAAGCTATTGAAAAACGTATATATATATAATTCAGTACTATAGAGACTGATCACTTGCAGTCCTGATTTTTAACATTAGTAAATGACAGAACTTTACATATATATTCGTACATACTAATGATTAACTAAACTCAGTAACTCAAGAAATAATGCGTTATCGTTTGTAATGAAAGGTATTGCGTCCCAGTTACAGTGTAAATCATAATACAAGAACGTAATAAGCATTTAAGGTTTCATTGCTAACCTTAAATCAAATATTATTAGTATGTTAGTGAATTCAAACCTATTGAAATGTTGTTCAGTTAGTTAGTTTGTCTCGTAATAAAATGATACTCTTCAATCTAAAAAAAACTATAGATGTACTTATATATTCTTTTTTGTATTTACTTACAAACAAAAAAAAATAAATGAAAAACTGCAATACTGATTTTTCACATCATTTTTGTTTTGATAGACCAATCCTATTTGAATCAATATTGTCAAAATAGATTTGTTTTAGTGAATAAGATAGTTATAAATGAAATTACATTAAGGGGGAAAATCATTTTTGTTTTTTTTGTTTTTTTAATAGTGTAATATATATATATATATATATATATATATATATATATAGAGAGAGAGAGAGAGAGAGAGAGAGAGAGAAAGAGGTAATTGTTCTGAAGTGTACAATCATAATATTGGTAAATTGGTTACAATTTATCTATATATTACTTTATTATAAATATATAAAAAAGAAATATTTACTCATAGATAGAAGTTCATTGAAATCAATTTTTTTGTTGTAGTTGAGGTTATTTGATAAAATGTTATGAGTTAAAAGTTTATCATTTTATTTGTTCAATAATAAAAAGAACCTTATATATTATTAATGCTTTAGTATAGCCTCTGAGATAGTTCTAAAAGTATCTATTTAATGGATTCATTTTTTCTATGAATATCAAAATTTAGATTATGAAGTTAAGAATATTTTAAGGATTTTATTTACAGATATACTGTTTATTATATCACCCCCAAATGCCCTGGTACGGTTGAGAGTGGGGAGAGTCCGCTCTCCCTCACGAATTGCTCTCACATGGCCACGCGTATATAGCCTCTGTCAGGGAAGTCCTACTCACTGCCTTCTCGTGGCGGGCGTGATGTTTACAAAATTGAGAGGACGGAAAGTGAATAACCGGCGCTTTAACCGGGTTGGTGGACACAGTAATTCTATCTAGGAGAGTTGGAAAATCCTGATTCCAAACCAATGGTGCACATGGGCTCCAGTATCCTGAGGGAACAAATGGCGTATAAATCAATCGTTGATCACCGGCTACCACGGGACTGCATCTGCTCACGATGCTCCACTCTCTTGTGGACCAGAACTTTGGGTTAAAGTCTCTGGGTGTGGCCTCCTAAGAAAACCACCTGCTTCAGTCTGGGCACCTGGGCAGTACCATAGCTCTCATGCAATTAAATGAAATGACAATATTTTTGTGTGGCGCATATGTATCTGGTGCCCCTTTGTACTAATATTTATGTGTTTAAATAAATAACAAACAAACTTTATTATACCTCTTTACTATGTTCAACGGCATATTCATCAAAGCGAATATTCAGAATGAAATTCTACTTAACTTCTCGTTTTACAAGTTATTGATGGTCACTTACAATTAAAACACATAATGTGTCCATCAAAACATACACACGCTAATAATAGGTACTCCGTAATAAAATAGAATAATAAAAGAACAAAAACCTTGAATTCTATTTATAGCCACTGTCGATTTCTACTTATAGTAATCTTATATACCTACTGAACACCAAAAGTATAGCAAAAATTTAAAATCAATATTTCAAACCACTAAGTGAACCAGTATATTTGTAATTAAGAGGATGTGATTACTTCTGACACTTAGCCTATTATAAAATAGGTTATTAGACTATAAATAAACCGAGATGTATTTGAGGATAACTAATTGGGATATATCCGCCGAGTTAGTGTGTTAAAAAACAATTCAAAAACTAAACTCATTAGACAATTGCTTAAAGAAGATTGGGTTATCAATCATTGTTTTCTCTTCATACTGATTCTTATGATGTACGTATTATTATTTACTGGCACTCAGTAATATGTAACGGCAATTAAGAATAGTTACATAAGTGTATATGTACTATGAAGTAATAGAAAAAATTCCTAATAATTGCTTGTGTTAGTGCTGTACTCTTTAAGCTGGTTGGTTTACTTGCAAAGTAATCATTGTCATTACAACTAACAACATAAGGGCCTACTTTAGACATGAACTGTGGATAATTATTCCTAAACGTTTACACAATTATCGGAATTACAACTTCAAAATGAGAACATGATATCGGATTGATAAATCAACAGATAGATAGGTAGACAGAAATAAAAGACATATACCGTGGTTTATTTATCACACATCATACCAACATAAGGGTTAAAAAAAGGTGATTACATCGATGTTTTCGGGAACACTGTCATCACGAATGTAATCGAAAAGTAATAACCTTCCGCAAAGAACATTAAAAATGGAGGATAAATAATGGATATTGCTAGGCCACTGGCTTCGAGTTTTGTTATGTAGTCTGAGAAATGCAGATTATAATAATCTGACATATCTTGACCAAAATGTTTCATCTTGCAGAGTACACCAACCCAACTGACAACGACTTTAAGAATTGATCCCATAGCTTGCCAACTAATGATGTACTGATGACATTTAAGAAAACAGATACCCCAATAAACTCGTTACAATACACATCCTATAGCGGTCATATTTTTGCAATTATATCGATGATCGTTATTGAGTTGATGAATATTCTTAAATAGTTTTACGAAAAGATCGAATTTTATCTACATTTACCCCTAATATACACATACAAAACTTTAAAAGTTGTCAACATGGCACTTTTCCCTTTTTTTAATGATTTATTCAGTGAGATCGACATCATTGTAGCATTGATATTATAACTTTTAATTTTACTAGATCTATCTTATATAAATTGATGAAGAAATTTTTTATTTACGTTGAACTTAAATCTTTCTGATAGCTTTTTATGCTAAAATATGCTTATGTTTTTCATGTTCTTTTATTACTTATTGTATATCTTTGTTGGGGATATCCATGAAATTCCTCAAAACAGCCGAAAAAGGCTCTGAAAACGCTGAGAAACATCTTATCCAATCAGCATTTATTTGAAGTTTTGCCTGAAACATCTAGAAAGTGAAAAGTCACATGCCACGTTTCTGATTGGACGACTACCCACACTGCTAATATGTTTAGTGGTGTTCCAGAATTTTCCGAAACCCAGGGCAATCTAAAATACTACAAATACTCTAGATTTTGTGTACATAAACGAACATTGGAGTAAAGCTTTTCTTCCATATTCCTCTCCTTTTCTCTCGTGCTCAAGTAGCTGTGTAGATGTAGCATGGGGATTACTAGAAAAGCCTAGGAAACCGAATCCAGTGTTCAACCAAAAGACTTATCAATTTTGACATATATTATAACAATCATTTGACATTACTTTTAGTTAAGTAAGGATATAAACAGTTTACTAGTCTAGTTCACCTGGTTTTAGGTGCTTTTTCACTAGTATATAAGCTCAAAGTTAGACTTATCAAAATAGATAAGTTTCTTTTTTCATCTCATCACTGTCTTAATAATGAGGAATTCTACTCTTTCAGAGTGTCCAGATGAATTATTGTATACCGGTTACATTACTCTGGGTGGCTTGAACCTAGTGATTTGAGAAAGCCAATCTTAAGGCGAAGGCGATGGTGACTATAATGAAAGCTAACGAAAACGTTATTATACTTCAATAACAAGGGTTTGAAGACTAATAAATCTTTGTAAATCTATTTGTATTTATATCGGAAAAGAGGACACAAAATACTATCCAGAGTCATAATACTGAAACCTAACTTGAACTGTACTGATTACAGACAGAACGGCCAATGAAATACAAATTATACATAAATCTCGTGATCATATATGTACAATTGGTTAATTTTTTCCATTTGAACAAATAAACCGAATTTATACCAATATTTCTGATCAAAATGCTTTCAGAAATTATGCGGCATTTCTGGAAATTCCTAGACCCTCGATTTTGACATATTTTAAATCATATTTGTGTTGTTTTTGTTTGTTTAAACTGAAACAAGTGTTTGCATGTCAAACCTTTCATAGCTTGTTTGTATTCATGAATACGTCAGTGATGGATGTGTCAAATTTATACAATACACTGATACAATCGGTTCACAGAAACTCATTTGTAAATGTTGTTGAGATAGATTTTGCTATTATGACTGTCAGTCAAAGCTGAATGAAATGGAATGATTGCATTGGCTTGGAAGGTTCTGAAACGTTTGGAAATACAAGTCCTGGTCTCTGGAAGTTTATTATGTGATAAAGAGACAAGAGTTTTTTTCATGATGATTTTATGGTGATATGTCGTTTAGTTGGACATTTTTTGTTGGAATAGCTCAAACAATCAGTTTCATATAAAGCAGACAAGAAATTAGTTTTTCCCAGTTTTTCGCGATTCAGCGAGTTTGAACTCTTCTGAATAGTATCTATAATGTCTATTTTATGTGCCGATTTGTTGCTCATATCTTAACTTTTTATCTCATATAAGTTTCCGGGATTACTTTATATTTGAGTTTTCAATGTTCTTGGATTTGTCCTACTAGCTAAGTTATCTAAAAACGTGATTTCGTTTTCAATTATCCGTTTCATGTGGATTTAGCCATCCAATATATTTCTCATCGATTCATGAGTATTTCTGAGTTGATCTCCTTTGACAATAACAAATACTTCATAGATCTATGGTTTACTTTTATTCAGAATTACAACATATATGAACTCAAAACTATCAATAAAGTTACGTCCAAATGTTAATATTGTAGTATAGAAATCATAAGTTATACACACAAGTAAAAGTTATGGGACGTTACTTAAATCTGCAGGCTTGGGCGTGTTCGCATTGCATTTGCTACCATAATCCACAATTATAGGTAATAATTAATTCCGATAGGGTTGTTGTAATTCCAGGGATATAGCCAGATGTAGTATATGATGGAAATAGGGTTATAGTCTATAAATGTAGATGATAAATAATTTATAGTTCAATTTTCGTAATCACAGGTAATTGAGAACGAGAGGCGTGTGTGTAACAATAAATTTACGAGTGGTTAACTGTGTGTCATGCTATGAGGGATTCAAAAACATAAGAGAGTGTGTTCAAGGTCACACACTTGAACTGAATGTGATAAGAGTACAGACTGTGAAAAGGGATAAAATAAATGCAAATAATATCAAAAACTATTTGCAAAATAGGTTAGTTATGCCTATCTACACATACTCACTCATGAACCCCGAAATGTTGAACAATTGGGTTTTTTCTACATTTGTAAAGTTATTTGTAATTATTGAGCAGTTTTACTGGGATGAAAACCGATGACATTAAAGTGTGCAATTATTTCGTCATCGTTAGACTAATAGATAGCCTTTTAATTTTCCTCAGAATAATGTTGGAGAACCAGTGAACTTGTCAAAGGCTTTAATTAAATCGTTTCAGTATCTTTTAGAATTTTTTTTCAATAAATTTTACGTTGGAGTCTTTAGTGTTTACATAATTTTATGTATTGGGGGTATTCTGTTAGTGAAAATTTGGTTCATCTTAAAGTTGAGAAAAAATAGATCTATTGGATCTAGTTCGTCATTAATTTTCAATATACATAACACCCCATTACAGTGCTGAATAGTTGAAAATATAACTCAGCAAATTAACAGTAGTTAGTTTATATAAAGCTGGTCATTGCATTTGAAAACGGAAACAGTTTATTTATTGATATTTCGATAGCTTTATTTCACTTTAACACGTTATCTTCCTAATATATTTTTTTTCGACAGTAATAAAGCTAATTAAAATGATCCAAAAAAGATTTATTATTCAAGCTATTAAAGTGATTTAGTGGCTAATCAACTTATAGAGGAAATCTCAGATTTTATAATACTGAATCATTGTTTCAGTACTTACTAACGACAGTTACTCCCAATAGAGCATGGACCGCCGACCACCATTCTCAAACTCACTCTGTCCTGGAACTAGAAAGGAAGGCCTAGGACAGAGTGGGTTGGAGAATGGTGGTCGGCGGCCTATGCTCCATTGGGAGTAACAGTCGTTAGTAAGTACTGAAACAATGAATCAGTATTATAAAATCTGAGATTTCCTCTATAAGCTGATTATCCACTCAATCACTTTAATCACTGGAAGTACATTTCACCATTAAAAAAATTAATTTATCAAGGATACAAATTAGTATCCATTAAGTATAAAATGGTTTGATACTTTTCCTAATTCAACAAATACATAACACGGTACTTTCATTTTTCCTATTTTTCTAACGTTCTTATTAATACAAATTATTGCATTTTACTCTAGCTATCACATTATGACACAGAACAAACACTTTGAAATCTTCATTTCAGTTTGTTAAAAATATATATGTTTAAATTATTTTTTTAATATTATTCTTAAACGTCCAATATGATAACCGTTCTAGATAACGTCCCAACGGTGTATAAATCCGAAGGCGAATACGAAGTGTTGATTACGCTTATTATTGCACCACGTAGAGATTGCCAAAATTACAGGCAAGTTAAGCAAGCACGAAAGAATAGTGCCGAAAATAAAGCGAGTGGGCGCGCAAGTCAAATAAGCGAGCAAATGACCGAGTCAATGAACGAGTGTGAGAGTCAGCGAGCAAGATTAAAATGTACGTATATATACATAGTGAAATGAATGAATCGGCGGATCAATTAAGCGACTAGTAGTAAGGCTAGCAGAATGAATATGTGATTAGGCAGTAAGCAATGCTTAAGTATACATATTCACGCAAGTGCAACAATAATAAAGGTAAAGTAGCATAGATAGGTTGTTATTTTACGAAAGACTCTGTCCGTTAAATAAGTTAACAAAAGGACTTAACCAAATTAAATGTGAACAAACTCAATTGTACGTGAGCTGCTATATATCTTTTGCAGACCGCCTACTTTTTAAAGATGAAAAATAGACAAAAATATGACATAAAAATTATTTGTCTGTTAAATTATAATCATTATTGTATTAATTTTAGTCCATTTTTTGTACGGACATGATCCAAAATAAACATAACTAGAGAATTATTCTCTGCTTTAATATCTCCTCACATTATGAGAATATGTTTGAGGGATACGACTGTATGTATATTTTCATGAAATTTATGAATATATATATATTCAGTCAACTGTAATGAAGACATTCATTAACATTATAAAACATTTAATCATCTCAGTTGATTTAAAAACTTCGCCTGTAACTCTTCTAGGGCTACTACCGATCTCAAGCCTGGGTAAAGGAGGAAGGTTGAGCTTGAGGTCAGCATTGCTATCCTTTAGAAAACAACCTTGCTAAAAAACCCTAACCAGTTGATATAAAAACAATTGCTGTTTTGTGATCAAATTACATGTATCCATTAAATAAAATTAGCTAGATAAATCGTAATTCTTGACTATTCAGTGACTAGTCACCCTTTTCATTGTTTGTCAAATAGCATGGCTCCAAAGTATTATTTTATGTAAACTGAACAGCGATTTTGAGACCGAAACTAATGACAGATAAAATGCAAAACTTTGAAACGAATCGTAAATTGTGTGAGATGAAGATATTACCAAATAAAGTATTACAGTTTATTTTAAAATAAACTGAAAAATGTTAAATAGGAAGAATATATTTGTAAAATCTCAGCGAATGAATTTGAAGTAAATCCAACGTTTTGCCTGACAATCTGGTCCAAGCTTTTTCAGGGCAATGATGAAATCTCCAGCAAATAGTGTTTAACTTTTACATTTTAACACATTTTTAAAAGTGATACATTTGCCTACGAATATTTCTCAAAGTACTCCTTCCCTATTACGTCCAATGGTAATTAGGAAATTAGATGAATTGAACACTCTTATTTGATAGCTATTTAGAACATTGTATGAAAAATTGTCTGGTTTCAAGTTAATGTTTTTGTGAAGTCTGAGAAATCCCTTAATGCTCACATCCAAGGATAAATAAATTTATTTGTAATTTTGAACATTAAAGAAATGAGCGTAGAACAAATTTATTATATTTGAATTGCGACTAACAATGGAATCTAAGCCTCGCACATTAGAAGAAAATGTATGTCTCATGCACTTTGGTTAGAAATTGTTTACTAAACGACCTGTAGTCCTTAGCAAATTTACGTTGAAAGTAAAACTTATATCGCGAAATAACACACATGAACGCCAATATGTATATATATATATATATATATTTGATCTCGAGAGTGGGATCATGGGTACAAACTGCTGAGGAGTCCCATACTAGAATTAAAAAAACGGTCGTCTAGTGTTTCCAGGTTTTCCATGGTAATCTAGCTTTAATTGACTCATAAATTCAATTATTAAACTAACGTATTTGTCTGATAGAATATTAGAAATAAGTTGTTACATAGTTTTATTTCAATCAAGTTATAATTGAAATTTTGAACATTCTGAATTTTCTCAAACTATATTACAATTTTATCTGGTTTCCTTTAACACAACCACTTAAGCAATATATGATTTAGTTTTTTTTAAGTTCGTAAATATCCCTTGGAGATTTATGAATGATAACTTTGAGAACTATTTATGGACCAACATGATATGTATATTTCCTATTTTATAATTGTTAAGTAACTAAACTATTCATATGCGTGTCCCTCTTATTATAAGCTTCATTTTGATCTATAAACTATTATTATACGGTTTACCATCCCTAGTCCATTAATAACTGTTCCCCGTATTCACAGCCACGTTTGGCCAAATCTTGTACAAATGTTATTTTCTATTTTATGGTACGATGTGGTCAGTTTGTTTGAGAATAGTGATTCATACATTGCAGAGGCTGTTATTGGTGTTCTGTACTTAACTGGCTGGGCTAGGCAGATAACAGGACTGATAAGTGCTCAAGACTGCTCATACGGCTTTTGTGTATTATTGATCCGGTCGATAAAACACTGCTCTCCAATTGGTGATCTTATTAAACTGGGCACTCTTATTAAATCGATATAACAGTAAATAAACATGATAAATTTATCCATTTAAAATAAAAAATGTATCAAATTTTTCTGTAAAGTTATAAAGGCTGTAATCATGTGTGTATGAAGTAACATGTACTAATATGTACTGATATGTGTTTATGGTGTTTATATGGTGAACAATTTTCAGTTAGGAGAATAGAATAATAGAGGTATATTACAAGACATGAGAGAAAGCCTGTTCTACGTTTTTTTGTTATCATTGTAAAATAAAATTAGATTTAATAATTTTGATCTAAAATGGTAAGTCGAAAATCGCATAAATACCTAAGATACAACCAATTCTTATTTGAAGGAGGCTTTGTGGAGATTTCAGTATTTTCATAGTTGAAATCATGAGTCCATTGAAGCTAGACCACCAAGGAAAACCTAGAAGCACTGGATGGCCGTTTCGTCCTATTGCGGGACTCCTCAGCAGTGCGCATCCACGATCTCGCCTCGCGAGACTCATTTAATAAATTCATGCGAACATATTTTGTCATTTATAAGGAATGAAACATACAGAATACTCAAAAATATGTATCATAAATTGTATTCTAACCTAAACCATCCCCATTGAGTACGGTAAATGATAAGTCAATAACTGATTTTAACAATTTGTCAAATATACTATAATAATAAAAGTTTAATTAAACAAAAATCAATTTACAATCTAATCAAATATCTTGAAGGTTAATGCTATAAAACAAAATACTGAAATCCTCGATGTTTTTTTTACGATCTACTGTCATTATTATACTGACATAAGTAAAACGAAAAATGATTTTATTTCCGGTCACGCAAGAAATTATTTAAATTTATTGAATTTTCGAAGTTATTCATTATAATGTTATGACGTAATAATAAAAACAAATCTTATTATTATTCAATAGATGACAATATAAAGAGTGATTTACAAAAGTAGATTTTTTTTCTTATAATGACCTGTTGAAATTGTTTTTTTTTCTCTTGGTATTTCAAATATGGACAATTTATGTAAATCTTATCCAAAATAAATATGCGTCCAAATTAACGTTCTTGACAAGATATCAGAAAGTTACATACTGTGAAATTAAATATGAAACTCCAATCCATTTTTTAGGAGAGTAAATGTTTGTTCAATTAATGAAAATGTGTTTTTGAAACTAAAGTTCATCTTCATATGATACTAGATAAGAAACTCATAGATTACACGTATTCCAAATAAACTCAATCTTATGAAAGATAACTGTGATGTTCATTTTTAAAAAAGTTTGGGCCGTAGAGTGTTAAGTCATTTTTTTATTCTTTCCTGTTCTATCTTCTGTATTAATTAACTTTTTAAAACATAAATAGGTAGGCAGGACTCATTAGCTGAGTGGATAAAGCGATGGCGTCTGAAGTGAAAGGTAGTGGGTTCGAGTCCCAGAGTGAACAACAACTCTGAGATGTAGGTGCATCCAGCTGACGAGTCCCAAATAGCACGAAGTGACGCGCGTCCTGGCCACTATCCATCTTTGCTTATGAATGCTTATGAAATAAGGCTATATCGAGGCAATACGTACAGTATGCACATATTCCAATTAGAGACTGACCAGCTGCATTCCTTAACGTCAATGGGAAGATTCAAACGAGTAATACTAAGTGAATTTATAAATAGCTAGCTCCATATTGTTCTGTATTATTTATAACATGTATCAAACATATTTGAACATAGTTCTGTTACTCATAAGTAGTTGATGAATTATTAATTTAATCCTGGTAATGACTGGATTCAACCTTCTAAGTTTACAACACACATGTTTTAGAGATAAAGTGTTTTTCCTTGTAGCATACACCATTCGATACTTGAAGACGGTTGGTAAACAGTTCTTCACCCAGGTTTCATCATAAATCGGTGATGATGATTGAATTATAAATATAAATTCAAAAGTTTCAAATGAATTACATTCAATGGTTTAGAACTCAATCACCATTTCAATTTATTATTTGAGAAAAGTTAATGCATTTTTTTGAATATTATGCGCTCACATGTTCTTCGAATTAATTCGTTTGTTTCGCGTGTTTTATCCCAAAATAATTACAATATTCTTACTTAATTCATTTGAAAAACTACACAACTAAAGTCATATGTATAGTTTTATAGTAAATATTAACATCCATTGAATTGAACATTGAACCATATATGAACTTGATCAATAGTAATCAACAATTATTAAATATTGATTATTACCTATACATACATCGAGAGC